>CM053622.1:474170202-474233566 GCA_028646595.1 Phalanger gymnotis | reverse complement strand
CCTTCCTTCCTTCCTTCCTTCCTTCCTTCCTTCCTTCCTTCCTTCCTTCCTTCCTTCCTTCCTTCCTCCCTTCCTTTTTTTTTTAGCAATGGTTTCAAATGGTGATGAATCTAAGAGGTGAAAGGTTGAGTAACAGTTTCTGCAAATGAGGTCCATCAAGACAATTATGTGCCCTAGTTGGGAATGACTGCCTCTTCATTCCCTAAACTTAATGTGCCCCTCCCCATATACTGTAATCCAAGAAGAAATGTTGTCAAATATTAAGTATAATAAAACACCTCAAATCATATTGAAATAAAAATTGTACTGAAATAAAATGAGATAAGCTAAAACGTTTCCACGTTAAATAAAAATCAAGGTAGTATTTACCTGAAGATCTGAAGGATCTTGGGCAGCAAAAGTGGTTTCAGTGAAGGTGCTGGCATTGGCTTTGACCACAGCCAGAGCCAAAGAAGGTGAGGTAAAACTGATGGTCTTGTTCGAAAAATTCAATTTCAAGCCAATATCATCCACTACTTTTAACAACCTATCGTAGAAGAGAAGACAGTTCAAAATACAAATCCTCCTTGTTTCTAACTGATTATTAATTTAAACAGAATTCACTTTCCCGGATAAGAGTGCTTCCAAACTGGAAGAGGTGTCAAAGGTCACCTAGACCAGTCCTAGCTGAGGGCATGAATTACCTCTAACAACAAACAAGACTGGATTTGTAGTCATATGTCCTATGTCAAGTCTCAGGCCTGTTATCTACATGCTGGGGCAAGTCTCTCAATCTCTTTGGATCTTAGTTTCTTCATCTGTAAAACCAGGAGTTTGGCTTTCAGGATCTCTTCCAGCTCTAATTCTTTGATCCTACAATCTTTCACCTGAAGATTCTTCAAATATTTGAAGACATTGATCATGTCTCCTTCTCGCCATACCACACTCCAACACACACATATGTGAACACCAAGTCTTTTCTTGTCAAAGTTAATTTGGAGGAAAAATTGGAACCACAATCATATTGCATCTTGATGGACTAACAGTGTAGAAATCCCCTGACCACCTGGTAGCCTCATAGAGGAAGGTAAAGAGGAATAAAATTAAACAAGCTATGTAAAGAGGTTAGTTTTATCCACTGTTGTAACCACTATTTGTTGTCCTTGGATAAGAAACACATACCTTCAGTCTCATCTAAATGGTTACCTCAACCCTTCATTTCTATCCAAAAGGATTTCTTTCACAATTGTAGAAGTTTTTGGTCACCTCTCTTTGTCTCCTACACTTGAACAAAACTTTTGCTTTCTCATTCCAATGACAAACCTTGTCAGCTGCATGGCAAATATTCCCTTAGAAGTCTTTCTTTTCTCCTTTGGATGATTCCCCCCTTTTCTACTCCTCCTCCTGTGAAAAGTTTTACTTATCTATCCTAAGTTGTCACAGAATGCTACTAATTGGCTTTGTACTTAAGTACGCCTAAAAAGTTATAAAAATCAAATAGGTATCCTAGGAAGTTAAAGCTGCTATCTGCCTTCTTTCTTAGCATGCTAATGCAATTCTTTGCTGTCAGTTTGGCCTCCTGTCTCTGACTTCATTGGTGGTTATGCCTTTCCCAAGAGGTCTGTCTCTGGGTCTAGAAAATTCTCTGACACTGAACATCCCTGGTTCTTATAACTGCTTCTCATGCTATCTTTGGGTTTCTTCAACATCCTTTGGATACACTTCAGCTTTTTAGAACTAGAAGGGGTAAAAATTTATTGTGTTTTAGAGGAGGAAGGGGCCAGCTTGTTAATACCCCTCCAGAGGCAAAAACTCAGTGCCATCTTCCAGATTGAGTCTGGGGGTAGATTAGAGTAAGATGATCATTTCTCATGCTCTGGAAACTGTGTTTCTGTAGATATCCAATACTACAGATTGAGTACTGGTACAGAAGATAATTTCTTGGTTCTTTATCTCCTGAAGAAGTAACCTGGATTCTGTCAGTTTGGAAACAAACACATACCTCTGAGACAAAGGGTTGAGCAGGGCTGGTGGGGCATGGAGGAGTCTGCTCACTTCATGGATCATTTCCTCCGCAAGGCTAGGCTCCAAGCTGTCTGAGGACAGAGACTTTTCCATTTGAGATACTTTGTTCTCAATTTCAGATGCACTTATGCTGCTGGTGGTAAAATTTTCTATGGCAAAGAAACAAATCTTCACTTAATGCAATAATCACATAGGGCAGTAGTGAAAAATAATCATCAGCAATTTGGCTAAACACAGCAGGAACAGATGTCATTTCATGCCCCAAAGAAAAGTGAGATTCTGGGAGGAATGAGAAAAAACAGTTCCTCTATACTTCATGTGGCTGAACCTCACCATTCTTCCTGGACTAATGTACTCTACTTTGTTCTCAAGAAGTCAACCACTGGAAGGAGAGGGCAGTCGTCTTCTTCCTTACCCATTACCCAGATGCTAGATAGACCCTACACAGCTTTCTCCAAGCCCTTTCATTGCTGCTTATACCCACTATTTCCTCCTTCTGTATGTTAAGGAAAGGAGTCAGTACACTCTCTGTGAATTGGAGGAAAGTAGATTATAGCCTTCATTAGAGCAACATTCTCTTCACTAAGAGTTAGGGAATTGACTCAGCTTTGGTTTAGGGTATGGGGAAGGGGTAGAAAAAGGAAATGGCCCAACAATAGTGAGATAAGTCACTTGGAATACAGATCTCTTAGGGGAATGAATGGGGATAAATATTGGAATGATTCTATAGGTGAATATACTGTGTGCAGGTCAGTGGTTCTCAAACTTTTTTTTTTTTGCTCATGGTATAGCATTCTTTGCCGTGAGGAATTATGACATGTTGAACAGTTAAGCTGGCAACAAATGAGAGTTCTTGGAAAGTTGTGCCTCCTGACTAATTATCTGGGCTTTGAGATTCCTGTCTCTCTGTCTCCTCTCCTCCCTCTCTCCACTCTCTTTTTTATTGACATCTTTAAGATCTGCATTGCAGGAGGTGATTATATCCCTTGGCACATAGCAGCTATTGTGATCTTCCCAAAGCCAGTAAGAGCAGGCAGCAAAATTTGGCTTGGTGGTGGGGTAGGATGGAGCTAGGGCCTGGGACTGTGGAAGTCTTAGAAAGGGGAATTGGGGTGAAATGACACTTGGAAATAGATAAAGGTTTGCAACCCTTAACATTCAAAAGGACATTTTTGTTTTCTTTGGGTTCTGGTGGTAACATTGACAGCAAGCTTAAAAGAAGCTGAGTTTATGGTGAAGAAAAAATAGGTGGCTTATGATTTTTAAAATTTTTAATAAGTTAATTTATTTTTAGTTTTCAATATCTACTTCCATAAGTTTTAAATTCCCTCCCTTTCCTTCCCCCCACTCCAAGACGGCATGCAATCCATTATTAGGTGCTACATATACATTCCTAATAAATATATTTTCACATTAGTCATGATGTATAGAAGAATTAGAATGGGAGTAACCATGAGAAAGAAAAACATAAAACAAAACAAAACAAAAAAAGAAAATAGTCTCTTTCGATTGGCATTCAGACACCATATTTCTTTTTCTGGATGTGGATATTTTTTTTAATTTTAATTGGATTTAATTTTAATTTAATTTTATTTATTAATTTTAATTTTTATTTAATTTTTATAATAATAATAAATAAAAATATATAATATATATTTTATTTTATATAATATATATCTATAATATATATTTTATATTATATATAATATATATAATATAATATATATAAATAATATATAATTTATATAAATATATAATATATAAAATAAATAAATTTATTTAATTTTAATTTAATTTTAAATGGATAAATGAAGAACAAAATTTTACAGCACACTTCTGGCATGGCAGATCTCTTGGTGTAAGTTCTGTGTGGAAGGTAGAATAAACATTTCAAAATCCACACTCATTTCCATTAGAAACATTGTGATCCAATTAACACTTATGTATTCGAGTGTGCATTCAAGTTAATTTAATTTAGCAGCCTAGCGTAATTCACTGTGGAAAAACAGAAAGAAAATATTACCTTTGTCTCTAGGAAGTTTGCAATCTAGTAAAAGCTTCTTTGTGTGTGTGTGTGTGTGTGTGTGTGTGTGTGTGAGAGACAGAGAGAGAGAGAGAGAGAGAGAGAGAGAGAGAGAGAGAGAGAGAGAGACTTAGACCAAGATAGAGACAGAGAGAGACATACCCACACACAAAGAGAGACCCTGAACTGTTTATGTACTTATATATACTGGTTAAACCTATATAGAGTTTTTTCTCCTCTGGGTCAATGCAAACCTTGTGTAATTGAGATTATTTTGAAAGTACCCAAATGGTTAACTTTAAAAGTCAGTGACAATGACCCAGGAAAGGTAATAGGTCACATGACACATTTTAACTTTCTTTAATTTGAACTGAATTTTTATGTTTTCTGTGCCACCTCATGAACATCTTGAACATCAGTACAGTTCCTGGAACATAGTAGGCATGTAATAAATGCTTATTGACTGATTGGTCGGCATCCTGCTTTGTTGTTGTTGTTGAGTCATTTCAGTCACGTCCAACTGTGACCCCATTTGTGATTTTCTTGGCAAAGATACTACAGTAGTTTGCCATTCCCTACTCCAGCTCATTTTATAGAGGAGGAACTGAGGCAAATAGGGTTAAGTGACTTGCCCAGGGTCACACAGCTAATAAGTGTCTGAGGCCAGATTTGAACTCAGGAAGATAACTCCAGGCCTGGCACTCTATCCACTGTGCTACCTAGCTGCGATATTCTGCTAGTTTAGATCTTTTCACTTTTGTGAAGTTGCCTTTAAATTCTCTTGGCTTCTAAAGCCCATTTGTTAAAAGAGAAAGGGGCAAATAAGAAGGATTTATAGATCAGAAGGATCAGAAGTTATCAATAGAAGCTCAGGATTTCATGCAGGATCAAACACTGATAGAGGAAACTTGTGGTCTCTTTCATCTCTGATTTGTGAGTCAATTGTTAGTACATTTAGCTCAGAGGACAGGACAATTGACTCTTATTTCCCTGCTAAGCATTCTGGTGCTGACTTTGGCTTTGTTTTCCGTCCACCAAATGGAACAAATTCCCCAAGGAAAGTCTAACTGCCACTCACTGAATTAAAATCTGGAAAATATTCACAATGCTTTTGGTTTTCTTCCCTACTCTGTTGCCTCCTTTTTCTCTTTTCTGCAACTTAATAAACAGCCAAGGAGACAAACTTTTACATTTGTTTTTCATTCTAATAGCTCTCCCAGATCAAGAGTGTTCTCGGGATTTTTAAAATAGTCATTTATAAACTTTTGCTTCTCCCTTTCTCTCATGAGGAAAAGGAAGCCTTACGAGCAACGGCTACTCTTGTCAACTGATGTGTCTCTTCATCTCAAGATGATTTCTCTATTACCTTAGTGAAACAAATCAAACTCAGCTATGTTTGTATTTTAGGGATGATTTCATGGGAAGAAGATTTAAAAACTGCGAAGATTTAAAAACAAACTTTCAGGGTTGTAGGAAGATATAAAGCTCCTATTTTCGTAGTACTTCAAGTTTTGCAAAGAGCTTTACCTATATTTTATACTTTACATTATTTTCACAACAACCCTGTGAAGTAGGCACTATTATTAGCCCCATTTGATGGATGAGGAAATTGAAGCTAAGAGAGATTAAGTGATTTACTCAGGGTCATGCAGCAAGTAAGCATTTGAGGCAGAATTCAAATTCATTTTTTCCTAACTCTAGTTTCAACATTCTGTAAACTGTGATGCTTAAAAAGGTTTGAGAGACATAGTTTCTGGATTAATTTAATCATTTTATTAATAATGATAGCATTTTAGGATGACCCCTCATGGGGATGGGATCATAGTTTATATGCCTTTGGAAGAGCAGGTCTTCCTGACGGTGGCCATCAACTCTGGTTAACAATGAGAAAATGAGTATTACAATATCATAGTGATGGTTTTGGGGTGCATGACATGGATCACCCAAATCTTGGTCAAAGACAAAAGGGAGAATCAACACTTTCCCAGCCCTGTCAGAGTAAACACAATGAGCAGGAGTGCACCCATTAGTCCAAACTTAGAATTTCTTTTATGGTTTTTGATTAAATCTCAGCCATTCTGGATGGGTAAGTACTTTAGAAAGATTTCTCACACTGGTTGGTTTCTGGATGAGGAAGTAGAAAGGGGGAAAAGCCTTGGTCCCAGTAAAATAATTAGTATTAAATATAAGAAAGAAATAATCATTTCTTACATCACCGTGGAATCTAGTTCCCTCAAGAAAGGAGCTGCATGGTTTAATCACAAAAGTTCCTATCCAGCAGGCTAACAGTCCCAGTATTTTATGTTATAATTTTAGCTTGGCTTTCCATACTTACCATAAGGTAGGCTTGTTGAGGGGTCAGTAACAGAAGGAGAGATGGTGGTAGATGAGACTGAAGAGTTAATGGAAGGTATTATGGAGGAAGATATTGTTTCTGCAGTGGTTGGTGTAGAAGACTCCGGTTGAGGCAGCCCAATGACAATTTGACTGGTTGGTTGAGTGGGAGAAATATGAATATCCCAGGTGGCAGACTGAATGAAAGGTGTACTAAGTCCATTCCCAGATGATATGTTTGGAGGAATAAAAATAGGAGTAATTTTAGAGGAAAACGTAGCAAGAGGAGAAGTTGGAATAGATTTGACAGGAGAAGGAAAAACTGGATTGGGTAGATGCCTGGTATCATCATGACAGATGAGTAGGTCTTGTAGAGCACTAAAAAAAAAAGAAAAAAATCCAAGAAAACAGCATGAGCCAAGGTTGAAGGTTTCATTTTGTAAACCAATTTTGCCCTCTTAAAATTTAATACAGTTTGGGGGGGGGGCTGCTGTTGGTAGAATTCTGTCATGCCCAACCTCTATTCCTACATCTTCTGCTCTCTCTACCCCAACACTCAGAGGAATAAAACAAAGCTAGAGGCAGCTAAGTGACATAGAGGATAGATTACTGTACTTGGAGTAAGGAAGACTCCAGAGTTTAAATCTTGCTTTTAGACATTTGAACTGGGCAAATCTTTTAGTCTTTTTAGCCTCTCATTTATAAAGTGGGGATAACACTAGCACCTACTTCCCAGCGTTGTAGTGAGAATAAAATGAGGTAATAGTTATAAAGCACTTTGCAAACCTTAACATGCCACATAAGCCTTGGCTATTTATTATTTCCCAAATGTTTTGATGGATCAGTCAGGTGAAAGTAACAACATAACATACGTGTATTTTGCCTCCTTCCCCCTCAATCCCTTCATTCTTGGCATATGCTTAATTACTCAAAGAGCAACCACATGCTTCCCTCTTTCAAGAGTAGCCACACATTATATCAGCCATTATATTGGTTGTGAACACAACAATGTGATGGTTGGCTTGGTTGCTTAAAGAATGGTGCTTGCGAAGCCAAGCTCACATGCAAATCCTTCAGGCTCTCGGGGCTTTCACTTTGAGCTACAGCATTTCAACACCAAATGTTACATAAATTAATGATATATATGTGCATATATACATATTTGTATGCGTATGTAAAATACTTTTGAAGTGTTTTACAAACTTTATATAAATGCTATTATTATTTTTGTTTTTTTTTAAATCCATGATCCAAAATGTCTAATGTGAATATAATGCTACTATTAGTAAAGTACCTCTTGCCCAAGTGACTCTGGGTAAGTCATTTAAGCTCTCAGTCTTATTTTCTTCATCTGTAAGATGGGATAATACCAGTACCTACCTTATAGATTTCTTGTGAAGATCTAACAAGAACATATACCTATGTAACTGTAAGTTACATAGTAACTTAAGTAACCTAAGTAACTGTAAGTTACATAGTAACTTAAGTAACCTAAGTAACTGTAAGTTGCCAAAAAATTAGAAATCTGCATTGAAAGAGGAAGAATCTCAACAAGGAGATCACCCACACTAGTGAAATCACAAGTCCAAACCATATAACCAAATCTCCTTTGATCTCAATATATGATATAGGCATCATTCTTCCTTTTTGACATATGAAGAAATGGTAGTTAGTGCCAGAGTCTGGGTTGGCTAATAGGTCTCTAGGGCCCTTGTAGAGGGCAGCTCTGAGATAGTCCATGGTGAGAAAAGTACATGCCAGGTTTTCCTTTAAGCCTGAGCCTGTTCTAGCTGTCCCTGAGTACGTGTAGAATGGCTTGTAGAGATCCATCTATATCTTGTTTAAGCCTCTTAGGCCTGTGCAAGGCAAGGCCATCTGAGGCAAGGTCTCTGCAAGGCAAGACTGTACAAAGATAAGAGGATGTGGTCTGGAACCACCCTCGCAGCTGTGATCCGCATGGTAAAGAACAGTAATGTTTCAATAAAGTTATCATCTATAGAACTAAGTAACAACATGTCTCATGGGCTATATGAGCCGTGTTCCAGTAAAGTAACAAAGCAATGCAACGCTTGGTGCACTTATCTGATTTCATAGAGTATATAAACTGACCCCTTCTGCTCAATAAATGGAGTTGTCCTATACTCTTCCACCTGGCCCAACTCTCTCCGGCAGCACACACAGTGCAGCACGCACAGTACCACCCCCGCAGGTGGCAGGCCCTAGTTCAATATTCTTCTCATTATATAATTATGTAACTGCTTGCTTCCTGAAGCAACTCTGGAATAAGACCTAGGTGACATTACAGTGGATGCTTCTCAGAATGGCTATGATTCCTCTAGTCTAGTCCTAGAGCCTCTATAGATACCCCCAGCGTCTAAAGTATAGAAAAGAAGGGGCTTCTAGCATACCACTGACAACACTTAAATGACATTTGCATTTCATTACAGCAATTGCTGAAGATAGCATACTTGGGAACCCAAGGCTTTCATGTACTCTTTGAAATTTGTCACACATAAAGTGGATGGGTCTTTTCATTTCCTCATCATGCTACATTCCAATCCTGAATATAAATGACTTTTGGATTATTCATGATTTTGGATAATGTGGCCTATGTGCTGCCTGTATCAGTAGATAATTGACAGTCATAGAACTCATGCAACGTAGACAACCACGTAGTATCATTTTAAATTTAAATCACTTTAATGTGCAATTCCAGAAACTCTTACCCATTGTTATTAGAGAAAGATGAAATCAGATATTCTTTTTTATTATGCAAAGTGATAGAACTTCTGTTTACATACCATTGCAATTCTTTTAATTCTTTGGGACTCGAAGGGCACTGTGTCTTGAAGGAGCAACAGCACTGCTCTAAATTATGCAAGAAGGAAAAGAATATGAACTCATAACCATTCTGAATTAAACACAGTTGTTTACACCAAATATTACTCACAAGATTAGAGATATAGAGATGTAAGGGACCCTTGAGACCACTGAAACCAACTCCCTCATTTTATACATGAGGAAACAGGCATAGAGAGGTTCTATGGTTTGTCTAGGGTCATACTGCCAACAAGTGTCTCAGGCAGGCTTTAAATCCATGTCTTTCTGATACTACATCCTGTGACCTACCCATTATTCCAGATTGCCTCTCCATTAGGCCTCATGAGTATACTGTGATATTACTATATAGCAATTTGTAGTGTAATAGCCAGAAATAGGTTATATATTGATAGAATGTAGGCTTTGTCTTTGTACTCCTAGAGCCTAGCATACAATTGTGCTTAATAAATGCTTATTGATTTATTGACCATATAAGATGGCTTCTAGTAGCCTGGCTTTTTTCCTTGGAATTGGTTGCATTTTTAAAAATAATAACATATCTGCTATCTAGTACATGTTCTATGGACATATGAAGAACTCTTTATTTCCCTCCAGTAACTGTGTATGGTACAAAGGAATCACATTTATTCCACCTACAATTTGAAATATAAATTATGATTTCATAGTTAAAATAAGTGTACAGGAAGTAGAACTGGACCCATGATTTCATTGGTTTAGGGAACTCCTATGTGAAGAAATTCTTTCTAACAATGTAGGTCAGCATCTGCTCTGTAACTTATTGTCTTAGAGAGCTGCCTGGTATGCTAAGATGCTAAGTGGCTTTATAAAAGTTACAGGGTCAATAGATATCAGAGGTCAGTCTTGAATCAAGACTTCCTGGTGCGGAGGCCAACACTCTACTCAATATGCTATGATGCTTTCTATAACATAGGTTTTCTTAGAGGAATAAACAATCTGAAAATGAATAGCACAATAAGAATAAAGATGACCTACCGATTTGACGAATCTCTGTTCTCTTTAAGGTAAACAGCAAGGGGCATATGTTCACTGTCACATTCACTTTTATTGTGAATGTACAATTTGAGGTGCTACAATGAAGAAAAAAAATCAAAAAGAGAGAATTGCATATCTAACCAGGATGTGGGGGAGTTTGAAAAATAAACACACATGTCTATGTTATATATGTATATATTTAAATATTTTTTAAACATAGAGAGTTATTTTTTTCAGTTCCAAATTTTCTCCCTCCCCATCCAATGAGGAGACAAGAAAAACAAAACCTATTACAAAGCTATATAGTCATGGGGCAGGGAGTTGGAGAGAGAGGAGGAGAGGGAGAGAGAGAAAATTTGGAACTCAAATTTTGAATTCGTGGAACTGAGTGTTGTAAACTAAAAATAAAAAAAAAATTTAAAAAAGAAAGAAAAAAATATATAGTCATACAAAACAAATTTCCACATTAGCCACATTAAGCATATTCTTGATCTTTTTTTTTCAAATCTAATGATGGTGAGAAGAAATTTGTACAATGTTTTTTTTCCATATCCTTTTATGTATGTTTACATGGATACAAAATATATAAATGTAGATATGCATACAGTTAGCAAAGCACATTTCTCTTGTGGTAATGAAAGGTATTGCTTGGCAGAGATTTGGTAGATTTCCCACAGAAAACAATAGTTTCTCCAAATACCTCTGGTGTTCTGCTGGTCACTGACGGGATTTTGCATTTTTTTGTTTTATTTTAGCTAAGATGAAAAGGTTTGATTATAATAATAACAACACTATCATTACTGCTGCTGCTGTTAATATTACTGCTACCACTAGCAGCATGTGTTTATATAATTACAGGTCCAATAAAAAAAACCTTACAATTATATAGTGCTTTAAGGGTTACAAACACTTTAAGGGTTACGTACATTATCTCACTGATGTTCACTATAGTCCTGTGAGATAGGGTGCAAAATGCAGTCTCTCTATTTAAAATGAGGTAAGGGAGGCTCAGCAAAGTTAACCTAAACTCATAAAGCTAGTAAATAGTGGAGACTGACCTTGAAATCAGGTCTTCCGGCTCCCTGTTCAGTGGGTTTTTCCTCCCACTATCTCACTGCCTCTCTCTTGTTCTCTCTCTCTCTCTCTCTCTCTCTCTCTCTCTCTCTCTCTCTCTCTATCTGCTTTCTGCAAGTGTGTATGGAAATAGTGAGGGAGGAGAGACAGAAGAGAGGGACAGAGACAGAGAGACAGAACAGAAAAGACAGAGACAGAAGAGAGAGAGAAGCAGAGAGTGAGACAGAGCTGGAGAGAGACAATGACAGGCAGAAGGGAGAGAAACAGAGAGACAGAGGCAGAGATAGACATAAGAAAGAAACAGAAACTGAGATGGAGAGGCAGAAACAGAGATAGACCTAAACAGAAAGACAGAACAGAGACAGACAGAGAGAGAAAGGAGAGACAGAAAAGAGACAAGGAGAGACAGAGAGAGACTGAGACAGAGAGACACAGAGACAGAGAGAGACAGAGATAGAGAGGCAGAGGCGGAGAGAGACAGAGACAGAATGAGAAAGCCAGAGCCAGAGAGACAGAAGAGAGAGATGGAAGGAGACAGAGATAAAGCTAGAGGCAGAGAGAAAGAGAGAGGGAGAATAAATACCCGATAAGATTCCATTAGTGTAGTGAGCTCCTAGTGAGGGAACTGTATTTGGCAGCTGTTTTTCTGCATCTTAGTTTTATAGTTTCCCAGGCTTTTGAGAGGTTGAGATTTGTCCAGGGTTACTCAGCCAGTATGTGTCACAGGCTGGACTTGAATCCAGGTCTTGTTGAATTGGAATCTGGTTCTGTGCTAGGGTGCCTCTCATATATCTGATATAATGTAATATTACATATCATAATTATATTATTGTAATATAGTGCTGAGGTGTCAATATGCTGTTCCTTTTAAGGCAGAGCAGCATGAATGCCTATTTAGAGGCATGATAAATGAAACCTAATACTGTCGGTCTATTTCTCTTGGTAGCATAAATGGTCCAGATATATTGAGACTGCTACCCCTAAACTATTGGATTATTTATCTAGGAATATCTTTTTTTGGAGGAGGGAAAGCGAAGCAATTGGGGCTAAGTGACTTGCCTAAGGTCACACAGTTAGTGAGTGTTGAGTGTCTGAGGCTGGATTTGAACTCAGGTTCTTCTGACTCCAGGGCTGTTGCTCTATTCACTGCACCACCTAGCTGCTCCAATCTACGAATATCTTTAGGGACAGGTAGTACAGATTAATACCTAAATAATTTCTATAGGGATGCTACAACCCTTAGCAAGATGTAGCTTTACTTTTTTCTTCTTTACCTCTCTCCTTCCTCACTCTCTCTCTTTTTCAACTATTCTTTTTCACTTTCTACTTTTCCTTCTCCTCTGTTAAGCCTTGGTCTGCCAGTGGTGCCCAGACACATTTCTTTTCTTTTCTTCTTTTTGCTACTATTGGTTGCACTCAAGGCTAAAGATGACCTTATTTATACCAGTGGGACCGGACGTAGATGGTAATCAAAATGCCTGAACTTAGGTCTCTTAGCTCATCTGCAGAATACCTACGAGACCTTGAGTGGCCTGCTTAACCTCTGTGCTTCATTCTTGTAAAAAGGGCATAAAGCTATTTGCCCCTCTTTACTTTTGATTTATGCTCTAAAGAGGAGTGAGATAATGTATGGAAAAGATCTGTAAACTTTTAGAAGAATGACAGTACATTAATCTAAAATATTACTTCTGCATGCTGCCCTGGAAGACTAGTTGCTTCTAAATTAGCAATGAGACGAATAGGCATAACCAGGACTGGGGAGTATTCTATTTCTTATTAAAAGTTGAAGAATAGAATTTAATAAGTTTTTAAAAAATACTGACCTTTGGTTCAGTGTATCACATGCTATAAAATAAGACTGAAAGTTGAAAAAAATATGTTATTTTGGCAAAATGAAATCTGTCAAGTATCTCAACCCAAAAATTCACAAAAAATCTAAGAAATGCAAAAGATTTGAAAGGTTATCTACTCTAGCTACTTAAAGCAACCCCAATGTATAGTCATCCAGGTTCTACATGAATACCTCTATAATGGAGAGAACTCAATGATAATAATAATTCTTATGTATATTTATATTTATTCACATATTTTTATATGTATATGCACATATATATGAGGATATATAATTATATATACACATATATTTCTGTAGGTATGTGTGTATATATATTGTAAAGTAGTTATATAAAGTGATAATAAAATTTGTATGTAGTATATGTTTGTGTGTATATGTAAAAAACATATGTATACATATATAAATACACTTTACTACACAAATCAGTCTATTCTGCTGTTGGGCAACTCAAATGATCAGGGAGATTTTTCTCATACTGAGCTCAAATCTGTCTCCCTAGAACTTCTATCTAATGGTGCTAGTCCTGCTATTTGGAGCAACACACATCAAATCCTCTTTCTGTGTAACAATTCTTTGAAAATTTGACGAGAGTGATATCTATCTTCCCAGAAGTATAGTAGAACAATATCCCTTATCCTCTCCACCCCGCCCCCACCCCAAGTACCCACACTAATGAATAAACCAAAGGAATAATCATGATTACCTCACTTAGGCTTTTCAGTATTTTGTCAAGTTCGGCAAATCTGTAAAATAATGGAATTTGAAATTAAATCAGTTTCAGAAAGCTATTAAATAATTTTCATTGACAACAAACAAAATAGGCTTAAATTTCTTGTGTATGACATTTATAATGTTGATATCAAGGGAATGTTTGGGAAGGGGTATAGTAAGAGATATCTCTGAGAAGTGAATCTCTCACACAATGAAAAACCATATGCACTGGGAACTTAAGTACCTGTTCTGTATCTGTAATGCATTACAAGATTTTACAGGTGGACCTGTATTTCAGTTCAGCTGTACGATTTTGCTATCATGAGTACGCAATCAAAGAGTTAGTTCTAGAACCACAAAGGGAAAGAGACAGGGCCAATAATAAGTAAAATTTCAAAGGAGAGAAAATTTGTCATTGGTGCCTTCCCATTTCCCATTCTATAATCCTATTCCACTCTTTAATACTTCCCTTCCTCACCTATAAGCACCTTGTGCCCTAATACTCTTCTGGGTCAGCTTTCTCTCCCTTTTCCCCCAGTCTCAACACACAGATGTACAACCCTAATGTTGATCTTAGGTTTGTTTCCAGAAAAGTTCCCAAGATCCGGAATTATATCTCTTTCCCCCATCCTTCTTAATCCTCCCCATAAAAACTCTTATTCCCTTAGTGTGGTTGGTAGTTTGGAATAAAGAAATATGATGAAGTCAATTCATATTAGAGGATGCACAATTGACAAGTTCAGGCCTTCATCTGGGGCCTTAAGCACATGGGGCTAAGAAGAGAGAAAATTCAGGGATGGTTATGCATCAAAGCTAATGTTACCCTAGTAGAGCTAGTGAGTTACAGATACCCTAAAGTACTTACCATTTCCACAGGTGTGTGAGTAAAATGGCCTGTTACTCAAGACGACACTTATGGTCAAGCACAATAGAAACATTTTTTTCTTTATGGGTCTATTTTTCCCTTCAATGATCTTTTACATCAATTCAATGAACATTTAACAGCCTACTATGTTGTAGGCATCCTGCTAAGCACTGGTCACACAAAAAGAAAAGTACAGTGCATGCCTGCAAGGAGCTTACAATCAAATGGGGGAGACATCCTGAAAACAAATATACACAACACAAGCTCAACACAGGATAAATAGGGAATAATTAAAAGAGGGAAAGAATTAAGAGGGGGTAGTGAAGGCTTCCTGTAGAAAGTAGAAATTATTAGCTACACACACACACACACACACACACACACACACACACAGATTTCTAACTGAATGAAAAATGAAAGTGGATATGCCACAAAGGAAATTAAAATTCAGAAACAATACCCACAAAGTCCCAGATCCACCTGGTTGAAATGTTAGTTTAATGTGCTTCAAACCCATCTTTGCAGTATTCAGTCTCTTCCAAGCATAATTATGATGTATTTTGCTGGGAAGATTGAAGACCATCTTTTGACCTATTTGAATGTGGGTCAAAATTTCATGAAGATTTGGTATATGATATTGTTAGAAGGTTGGGAGATTTCCTCAAAGCAGGAGAGTTCATAGCATCCAGGTGTGACTATTCACTGTATCTACAGCATTGATTTTATCTTTAAAATTTAAAAAAAAGAATATAGCCCACTCCTCCTTTTAACTGATCCAGGAAAAAGACTTTTTCCCCCCTGGGTATTCCAACCTAATGAAAGACACTTTGGAAGCATTTGTAATGTATTTGGCATTGCTTCTTATGTATGCTTCTTTTTCTGAATTTCTCTTTGTGTTTTCTTTTTTCCACACCAAATGGCTAGGAAAAGCATGTACTATTCAATCAATCAGTAAGCATTTATTAAGCACTAATTATGTGCCAGGTACTGTGCTAAGCTCCAGTAATACAAAGAAAAATATTGTCCCTACACTAAATGAGGTTGCAGTGATGTTTAAAGAAAGTTTGACCCTACCAAAAAAGAAATGAATTCTGTTGTTCATTAGTTCAGTCAAGACCAACTCTTTGTGACCCCATAGACCATAGCATGCCAGGCCCTTTTATCTTCCATTATCTTCCAAAGTCTGTTCAAGTTCATGTTGGTTGCATCCATGACATTGTTTAGCAATTTTACCCTCTACCATCACTTTTTCCTTCAATCTTTCAAGGTGTTTTCCACAGAGTCCTGTCTTCTCACTATATGACCAAAGTACTGAAGCTTCACCTTTAGTATTTGTCCTTCCAAGGAGTAATCTGAATTAATTTCTTTAAGTATTGGCTGATTTGACCTCCTCACTGTCCAAGGGACTCTCAAAAGTCTTCTCTAGCACCACAGTTCAAAAGAATCGATTCTGTAGTGCTGTTTTCCTTATAGTCCAACTCTCATAGACATACATTGCTACTAGAAAAAGCATAGCTTTGACTTCATGGACTTACGTTGGCAAATTGATGTCTCTGCTTTCTGCCATAGCTTTCCTTCTAAAGAGCAATTTCATGGCTGTGGTCACTGTCTGCAGTGATCTTTGAGCCCAAGAATATAAAATCTGACACTTTCCATTTCTTCTCCCTCGATTTGCCAGGAAGTGATGGGACCAGTTGCCAAGATCTTAGTTTTTTTAATGTTAAGATCAAACCAGTTTTTGAACTCTCCTCTTTCACCCTCATCAAGAGGTTTCTTAATTCCTCCTCATTTTCTGCCATTAGAGTGCTATCACATACATATCTGAGATTGTTGATATTTTTGTTGGCAACTTTTAATTCCAGCTTTTGATTTGTCCAGCCTGGTATTTGGCATGATGTACTCTGCATATAAGTAAAATAAATAAGGTAACAATATACAGCCTTGTCATACTCCTTTTTCAATCTTAAACCAATCAGTTATTCCATGTTTGGTTCCAACAGTTGCTTCTTGGCCTACATAAAGGTTCCTCAGGAGAAAAGCAAGATGATCTGGTACCCCCATTACTTTGAGGACTTGCTACATTTTATTGTGATCTATTCAGTCAAAGGCATTAGTATAGTCAATGAAGTAGAAGTAGATGTTTGTCTGGAATTTCCTTGCTTTCTCCATAATCCAGAAAATGTTAGTAATTTGGTCTATTGCTTCTCTGCCTCTTCAAAAAAACAGTCTGCACCTCAGGTAATTCTTAGCTTGCATATTGCTGAAGCCTAGATTGCAGAATCTCGGGCATAACCTTGGTGGCATGCGAAATGAGTGCAATTGTTCAGTAGTCTGAGCATTCTTTGGCATTGCCATTCTTTAGGACTGGAATGTAAATTGATTTTTTCCAATCCAGTGGCTGCTGTTGAGTTTTCCAAATTTCCTGGAATATCAAGTGCATCACATAATTTATTTATTTTCCAACACATTTTTATTTACTAAAAACAAACATAGTAAGTGCTTCCCCTTTTTGGTGCCCATTTCTACTCCTTTCTCACATTTGTTTCAAAATTGACCTATTTGAAAGTAATTTATTGGAATGCAGCACTTTAACAACATCATCTTTTAGGATTTTAAACAGTTCAGCTAGAATTCCATCGTCTCTATTTTTCTTACTGTTAGCAATGCCTCTAAAGCCCACTTGATTTCATTCTTTAGGATGTCTGGCTCTAGATCAGTATTGTGGTTATTGGTGAAATTACGATCTTTCTGGCATAGTTCTTCTGTATTTTCTTGCCACCTTTTCTCTGTCATTTTTTTGTCTTTTATCATTCCCATTTTTACATGATACATTCCCTTGATATTTCTAATTTTCTTGAAGAGATTTCTTGTCTTTCTCATTCTATTGTTTTCTTCTATTTCTTTTCATTGCTCATTTAAGAAAATCTTGTCTCTCCTTGCTATTCTCTGGAATTCTGCCTTCAGTTGGGTGTATTCTTCCCTTTCTTCTTTCCCTTTCACTATCTTCTTTCCTCAGCTATTTGTTAAGTCTCATCAGACAACCATTTTGCCTTCTTGCCCTTGTATTTCTTTGGAATTTTTGTTGTCATTGCCTCCTGTACAATACTGAGAACCTCTGTCTGTTGTTAGGCTGTCTAACTACCAGATCTAATCCCTTAAATCTATTCATCGCTTCCACTTCATATTCATATGTAATGTTATTTAGGTCATATCTATAAGGTTTGATGGTTTTCCCTACTTTGTTCAATTTAAATCTGAATTTTGCAATAAGAAACTCATGATCTGAGCCACAGTCAGCTCCAGGTCTTTTTTTAAAGTATGCCTCAATCTGCACTCAGAATTCATCAGTTTTCTCTCTGGAAGTTGATAGAAGTTTTCATCAAGAGTTCTTTGTAATTGTGTTGCATAATTGTCTTAATAAGAGTAGTTAGGTCTTCCATAGTTGATTGCTGTTACAATATTCCATAGTTGATTGCTGTTACAAATACAATATTACTGTATATAATGTTCTCCTGGTTCTGCTCATTTTACTTTGCATCAGTTCATATAAGTCTTCCTGGGTTTTTCTGATCATGCTGCCCATGATTTCTTTTTTCCCTGACTTAATAGTACTTTGTTTTTTCCAATTACATGTAAAGATGATTTTCAGAATTCACTTTGATAAGATTTTGAGTTCTGAATTTTTTATCTCCCTCCCCTCTCTCCAAGGTGGCAAGAAATCTGATATAGGTTGTACATCTACAGTCACGTTAAACGTATTTCCACTTTAGTCATGCTGTGAAAGAAGAATAAGAACAAAAGGGAAAAGCAACGAGAAAGAAAAAAGCAAAAAGCAAAATGAAAATAGAATGTTTTGATCTGCATTCAGATTCCATAGTTCTTTCTCCATATGTGGATAGCATTTTCCATCATGAGTCTTTGGGAATTGTCTTAGATCATTGTATTGCTAAGAAGAGCCAAGCCTATCAAAGCTGATCACTGCACAGTGCTTCTGTTACTATGTATAATGTTCTCCTGGTTCTGCTCACTTCACTCAGCATTAGCTCATGTAAGTCTTTTCAGATTTTTCTGAACTCTGCCTGCTCCTCATTTCCTATAGCACAATAGTATTCCCTTACATCCCTATACCACATTTTGTTCAGCCATTCCCCATTGATGGGCATCCCCTCAATTTCCAATTCTTTGCCAGCAGGTCCTATTTTAATTGACTGTATATAGCTCTACCTTTGGCTGATAATTATATAATCAATTTTGATTTTATACACACACACACACATATTAATTTTGATATTGGTGATGTCCATGTGTAGAGTTGCCTTTTGGGTTGTTGCAAAAGAGTGTTTGCCATGACCAGTGAGTTATCTAGACAAAACTCTATTAGTTTCTGCCCTGCTTCATTTTGTACTTTAGCATTCCAATCTCTTATGATGACATCTTCTAGAAGATGTAGGTCTTCATAAAACTGAGCACTTTTGGCCTCTTTGGCATCAGTGGCTGGGGCATAGACTTGTATTCTTGTGATGTTCAATGATTTGCCTTGGATTTGAACAGAGTGAATTCTATTGTTCTAACAATAAGTTCTCTCATTAAGATTAATAAATCTTGCTGAATCTCAAATGGCAATGGCATTAGTACTATCTGCACTTTACCATCAATGAGAGCAGTATGACACCATTTAATTTGGTGCTCAGTTACTGTGTATATAACCATACAAAGCAGATTGACAATATCTCTCTTCCTTTGCTGCCAGTCCCAAAGGAGGAGAGGACTAGGCTCTACTTTAACAGAATCAATCAAACCATAAATTACTTACTTTGTTTTGTTTAGTGATAAGTCTTCAATTAAAGTGTCATTAACTGCATCCTGGTTCTGTCAGAAGCATAAAAAGTCCAAGAAGGTTAAGACACTGGTTGTACCTCACATTCTCACACCTTAACAGGAAGCTATATTGTCTCTTTGCAGTTACCTTACACAGCCCCATCTAAAAGAATGGAGAACTGGATTCCTATCTGAGAATACAATGTTGTTAGTCAACTTATCATCTTTGTTGTGGTTGAACCTGGATTTGTTAGATCTGGACAAGATCTGTATAAAAAGAATGGGTCTGAGTTATCTATTTCTGACATACCCCATTCTGAAGGTCCCATGGAAGTTAGGTTCTTGACTCCTCCCCATAAGATATTCTGGTCACTTTATTGTACCGGGTTTTAGATAATCCCCAAATTCCCACAATGGTAAGACAATGTCCATATCCTGGAAGAAGAATCTAAGAATCAGACCAAGATCTGCTGGAAAGACCAGAGGACAACCTAGGACAATCCTAGAGTTTGCTGAAGTTGTTAAAAGATCAACCATTCAATCAAGTATTGATTAAATGACTGCTATGTGCCAGGCGTTCTATCTGATGAGAGTTGGCTGGAATGGGACCAAGAAGTGTAGGGTCAAATAATGTTGGATTTTATTCAATCTATTCCTTCCTATTGTGGAGTTTCTATCATACTCTCTGTTTTACACTAATAACAGAATAAGATTGTATTAAGGATTTCCCCCACAAAAATATCCCAGGGAAACCTAACAAACGAATATTAAGAAAATTCTTTGATTGTTAGGTTACTCACATTCAGTTGTGGTACTTACTAAGACAGGTTCTACAGAAGTCATTGTTTAAACCTTTAAAAAATTTTATACATCAAAATCATATGTATATGAAGTAGCATAGAGTGAGCTTTGGGGTTCAGAAGACCTGGATTCTTTCTCCCTCTGGTAAGGCTGACCACCTCAGATTCATATTGCCTGGGTGACTCCAGTCAAATCACTAACCTCTCAGTGTGCCAGGCACCACTTTAAGTCTTGAAACAATTAAGAGATTTGCAACGACAGAGGGACTTTCTTAACTATGATTTCCTTATTCCAATAAAAAAAAATCTGCCATTATCTCCCTTCCCTCCCCTCACGGTTATTTATATAAAAAATTAATTTAATCTTAAGCATAACTAAATAAAAGTGTTTTCCCCTTAAGATTTCAAAAGGAATAAAACCTACCATGCTCACATTCTCGGTAATATTGCTTTCATCATAGTCTTCAAATATCGTTTCACCCCTATAGAACACTAAAAAACAAAAAACCTTGAAATTTGTGTTCTCAAAGTCTGAAGACTGAGGTTGTATTTAAAATTTTAAAATATAAAAACATTCATTTTATATTTTTGTCTTTGTTGTACTCTTTTTTAAAAATAAATTCTCATGTAGTTAGTGAGTCAACAATTATTTATTAAGCACTTACTGTGTGCCAGGCACTCTGCTAAGTGCTGGAATATAAAGGAAGGCAAACAAACAAAAACAGCCCCTGCTCTAAGAGAGTTCATAGTTTAATAGAATAATACTGTTTAACATATTATTCTATCAGCAGTATACTCAATCAATTAAATAACAAGTATTTAATAAGGACTTAGTATTTGCCAAGTACTCTCTATGTGAGGTACAAATGTGAGAAAATCCTGCCCTTAAGGAACCTAGATTCTGCTGGTCATTTCCAAGTAATGTTAAGTGTCACTGTTTTAGAAGAGTAACGATCTCATCAGACATGCAGAGCCTGTGTCCATTTGTCAAAGGCCATCATGTTGCTTCTCCTTTCCCAAGCTGTGAAATGGAGTGGGGTCACAGTATAAGAGATCTAGCTACACTTTGGAGATCTATTTGTGCATGCTTTACTTTCAGCAGCAGCCCACCCCTCCCCCACTTCACCACCTCTCCCCAAATAATTTCGAATATTCTCTCTGTTCAATTCATTTTTGTCCCATTTAATTCACCCAGCTATAAGAGACATCCTCAACATTCTCACTCTTACTTTGGAACTGCTAATAATAAATACTGCGTCTAACCCCTAACACTTGATTCAATTCCAATCATATTACATTGCATTTTTCCCCATTAGTGCCCTCAAAGTGATTAATTTGCCTGTTTAGACAGCAGGAGTTTAGCAAGCATGCATTTACCAGAGAGTTATCCTGGTTGCCTGCTCTAAAGCAACTGTGCTCAATTTTCCTTAAATCTTTATTGGAGAACAGAGATTAGACTTTAAAGTAAGGCTCCTTAACCTTGGGTCCATTAATTTGTGTGGGTGGAAAATTACTTTTATTTTAACTAACTTCTAAATGAAATTTAGCACTTTCTTCAATTACAATTTAAAAACCCCCACACCATTATTTTGAAAAGGGGTCTAAGGGCTTTACCAGACTGCCAGAAGGGACTAAGACACAAAATAGGTTAAGAATCCTTGCCATAGTGTTAATGTGGTACTTCAGGGAAAGTCCAAACTGAGGCCTATGGAAAACTGACACCATCCTTCATTTCAGTTTATCATAGGGAATTTTACTGGCATTCCAGGAACTGTGACTTTCTCACATCTGTACCTCACATGGTACTTGGCAAATACTATACTTCCTTTATAAATGTTTAATTGACAGACTGCTGGTGAGCAGCTAGGCAGCAGAGTGGATAGAGCTCTGGGCCCCGAGTCAGGAAGACTCATCTTCCTGAGTTCAAATCTGACCTTAGACACTTACCAGCTGAGTGATCCTGGACAAGTCACTTAATCCTGTTTGCTTCAGTTTCCATATCTGTAAAATGAGCTGGAGAAGGCAAACTAGTATCTTTGCTAAGAAGACCCTAAATAGGGTCACAAAGAGTTAGATATGACTGAAAATGACTGAACAATATGTCTGCTGGTAGAATAGTATGTTATTCTATACTCTGTTAGACTATGAATTTCTTGAGAACAAGGGCAATTTTTTTTTGTCTGTTCCTCCCTCCTTTTTTTAAAAATTATCTCTAGTGTTTAGCAGGGGCAGCTAGGTGGCTCATGGATAGAGCACTGGTCCTGAATTCAAATTTGGCCTCAAACACTCTGTGACCCTGGGCAATTCACTTAACCTCTATTTGCTTTAATCCACTGAAGAAGGAAATGACAAACCCTCCAATATGTTTGCCAAGAAAATGCCATGGACGAAGTGCATGGAGTCACATACAGTTGGATACAACTGAATGACTGAACAAAAAACAAACATGTGCTAAGGGCTAGGAATACAAAGAAAGGTAAAAGTCACTGCTGTCAAGAAGCTCACTGTCTAATGGGGGAGACAACATACAAACCACTGGGCAAAAGCAAGCTAAGCACCCGATACAATGGAAAGAATCAACAGAAGAAAGTAAGAGGGATTGGGAAAGGTGGTACTCCATTGACTACACTACATTCTTCTTCCTCCTTAATGTATTTTTCCAACTCTTTAACATCAAGTATTGTCCATACCTCTGTGCCCATGCCTCCCTGTAAATGCAAATAATTATAATACTCTGTTTTTCCCCCTTTATTTCAATGCTTCTGCTTGCTAGTTTAAGTGAATGAGCACATAAATGTTGTTAGTAGCTACACAATACTTTCTAAGTAGTAAAATAATGAAGAATTCATTCAAATAATCGATCATTTAGAGTAAAAGAGGCAAATGGTAGAAAGAACCTATGACTTGGGACAGAAAATTATTGGGTGCAAGACTCAGTTGTGACACTTACTAGTCCAGTGACCCTATGAGAAAGTAATTTATCTCTGAGCCTCAGTTTCCTCACCATAAAATGGGAATAAAAATATTACCTATTTTACCTAATTTAAGGGAGTTCTAAGGCAAGTATCCTTAGGCATCATACGAATTAATTATTTAAACAAAGCTACAAAGTTAGTTTGAACGACTTACCCCTTCTCTATTTCTCTGACTGCGTGTCCTAGTTTCAGGTAAAAAAACAGCTTCTGTTAGGAGAACAGGGAAGGACTAGCACTTCTGATGTTTTATCAGTGGTGCTCTTTTTATGCCCTATGGCAATTGAGATTCAGTCTTCTGCACTCTCACTTAGTCAACAATCATTTATCAAGCACTTACTAGGTGCCAGGCACTCTGCTAAGCACTTGTTGTTCAGTCATTCAGTAGTGTCCAACCCTTTGTGACCCCAGGGACCATAGTGTGCCAATGCTGTTCGTGGGGTTTTCTTGGCAAAGATATTGGAGTGGTTTGCCTTTTCCAGTGATTAAGGCAGAGGTTCGATGATTTGCTGAGGGTCACACAGCAAGTAAGTATCTGAGGCTGGATTTGAACTCAGATCTTCCTGATTCCAGACCCAATGCTCTACCTACTACACCACCTAGTTGGCACATAGCAGGCATTTAATAAATGTTTATTGACTGAATGATTGACTGCTAAGAAGCAGCATGGTCAGACACGGAGTCAGGAAAATCTGAGTTCAAGTCTTGTCAGGAACACATGCTAACCTTTTGACCAGAGGCAAATAATTTAGGATATGTCTGATAGAATGTAAACTCTGTGAGGGCAGGGACCATTTTATTATTTTGCTTGTGTATCCAGAACATTGCTTGGGACATAGCTTTGCTTTTAATAAATGCTTGTTAATTGATAACTTCTCAGTGGGCCAAGTGACTCTATGATAATAAATTATAGACCAACTGCCAATTTGCATCAGTGAAAGCCATTCCTAAACCAATAAAATCATAGGTCTGTTTTGGACTCAAAAAAAATCAGAAAGGGTACTTTATTTTCTTTCAGAATTAAAAACAGCCAATATTTTCTTGCCAGGCTCTACCAGGAACATGGTGCCCAGAACACAGCTCAAACTAGTAAATTTTTCATTTGTTTGCTGTAATATTTGGATCTGAAAACAAGCTGTTTATATAAAACTGCCCTTTCCTTAACCAAAGCTGTTCTTATATTACTTAAAATCTTCATGCCTGAACTTTTCAAATAAATTATTAAAAAGTTAAATATGACCATAGCTAAGGGAATAGCCCAGAAAATACTTCCAGACTGACCCCATTTCTATTACTGAATTCCTAACTCCTTAATACTATAAAACACTCAGATATCTCCTTCTCTCTTTCCCTTTCTTGGGATTGTTCCCTCCAATTCATTGCTGTAACACATTTTTTGGTCATCTTTTTGTACCCGCCCTCATAGATTTTAATGAGGAAACAGCCCTGGTGCCAAGATGCTGTGAGGAAGGTGGCTGTTCCTTTCCTTTGGGGCCCCAGTAGAAAAAGAAAACATTCAGGTTTCAAGAATAGCATGCTCTCATGAGATTTCCACCTCTCTTTTAAAAATAGTGGATAATTTGAGCTGGGGAAGGGAAAATACATTACTGGCATTAGTAATCAAATGAACTTGGCAGAGTTCAGGCTTCAAACTCCTAGCATAATGAGTTGATTTATGCTTAGCAGAAGATAACCTTTCTATCATCATGCCATTTTAATTTCTAATATGGTAAATATTGATAGATACAATCCATATAAACAAAAGCTCTTTGGAGAAGACTTTGATAATTTTTAAGGGCATAAAGAGACCAAATAGTTTGAAAATCACTGATTCTAGTCTGACACCCTTATTTTAAATAGTCAAGGTAACAGAGGCCCAGTAAATATAAGTAATTGACACTAAGGGACTGAGTCAGGATTTGAACCTGGGTTTTTGGACTCCAGATCCAGATTTTTCTTTCCATTCTATACACACTTAAATATATGATAAATATATTTTACTTACTCAATTAATAAAATAGGCATATATATTAAACATTCACTAGTAAGCCTAAAATTTATGTTTTTATTTAATTAGCCTAATGGTCATGAAGGCCTGTATAAGATCTTGAAACTCCATTGAATCAGCAATAAGAAAAAAAATAAAGAAAACCTACCTGAATTAGATAATTATTCACAATAAAGAGAAATTTCTTGTAGAAAAAAGCCAGGAAAGACGATCTACTCACCTGAATCACTGCAGACAGATGACAAATTGCAGATGTTACTCTGAGATTTTACTCCTGCAAAGAAAGAATGGTGCTTCTGACTCATGGTATCAAGAGTTATGGCATAGCCAACCTTGTATTTGGAAATTCGGTTATTTGATAGGTGAGTGGTCCTGGGAGCAAAGGCAAAGTGGACCTGAGAAGCTTCACAAGAGGCAAATTATTTAATCTCCTAGTTTGTGACCAGAGGAATTGTCTCTTTAGTACTTCTCAGTTTTTATCTTAAGCTTTTCATTAAACTTAAGACCTCAAAAAACAAACAATAACAAAAACCAGAAGAAAAAAAAAAACTGAAAGCGTCTCCTCTACTTGCTTAAATATAGGATTCCACGAATGAAATTCTACAGCATAAGTATGGTTGGACACAAAATATGTAATAGTGTGTACATATTAATATGTACACACATATTACCACACACAGTAGTACAACTTTTTTTGGTTTGTCGAATATATGTATATATATATATATATATCCCCAAATTCTTAAAAACTATAAACAGTGCAATTTTAGCTTAACTACATTAAGATTTTTGGGACATCATACATAAATGTGTATATCTATCATCTCTCTATCATATCCCTAGTATATATATGTATGCCATATGTGTGATACAATATCATCTACCTATCTGTCTATCTATCTGTCTGTCTGTCTGTCTATCTGTCTGTCTGTCTGTCAGTCTGTCTATCTATCTGTCTATCTATCTATCTATCTATCTATCTATCTATCTATCTATCTATCTATCTATCTATCTAATCTGTCTATCCATTCACTTATGCCTAACACTGTGCTGGGTACTCTCAAGTAATCCTTGAAGTAAAAGTTTCATTTAAAACACAATTCAATATGTAATCCTCCAAAATGCTCTTCTTAAATACTATCTACCTCCAGATAAAGAATTGATGGATTTTTTTTTGGTCCAAGGTTTCTTCCACAAAATGATTAATATGGAAATATGTTTAAGATGATTGCACACGTATAATATATATCAGATTGCTTACTGTCTCGGGGGGGGATAGGTGGGAAGATAGAATTTGGAACTCAAAACTTAAAAACACCTGAATATTAAAAATTGTTTTTACATGTAATTGAGGGGAAAATAATATATATATATATTTTTTAAAAAAAAACAGCTCTTCTAGATTAAGAATACCTTCATTGTCTACCTCACCAACACAAGTACTTATGGTATTTATCTCTCACCAAGTATGCTCAGGGTACATTCTTCAGTATTGTTTCTCTCATTATTAGATTGCAAGTTTCTTGAGGGAAGGTGATAATAGTTGATCTTTACCATTATCCACATGTACCCAGAAGGCATAAATATCTGCTGACCACAGATTTCATGATCGAAATATTGTAATAAATAGAAAGAAAATTTAAACATTGACTATATGTCCCATTTTACTTTTTAAAAGAACGAAGTCTTTATATTGATATTAAATCATACCTGATATATTGAAGGTTTTTAATACAGTGATTTTAGCTTTTTCTGCAAGAAGCAATTTTTAAAATTAGAGAATTACTGATTTTTAAAATTTCTGTTATGAGAATCCTTTTCTTAGTGCAATTCGTAAAAAGCCCCACAAACATTACTGATACTTTAAAAGGTGGCAGCAGCACAAAAGAAATGAGTTACTTTGGGGACCCCAAATGTGTTATAGTGATATCATTTTCAGAAAGATAGGTGAAAGGATGTGTGGTATTGCATTTTCATGAAGTAGCAACCTTGAACTTACCCAATTAAATCTCAATGTTTTTGTTTCTCAAGGTTTTGTAAAATTTAAAAAATATATTTCTTCACTTTACCTGGCTCGTTGCAGTTATTTAGCCTTATTTTTATAAGGCTTGGAAATTATGGGATGAGTTGGTTCCAGGCCTGCAGGTGGTAAAGGGAAGGCCAACAGATGAGAAGAGACAGAGTAGGGAACAAAGCTTTAAAGTAATGGCCTTGGTTAATGGAGAGTCACATATGTGTCAATAACAAACCAGAAGATTCTGCAATCATTTTTTTGGGGGGAAAACTGCCCTGTTAAATTCTCTTATGAGGTGGATCAGCATTATCCCCATTTTATGAGTTGTAGAGAGGCAAGAAATAGCCAACAAGAGTCACAAAATAAAGCCACAATAGAACCATATTTGTCTAAGTCTCCAGAGCAGCATCCTTTTCCACCTTGCCCCACTCCCTACCCCTGAAGAAGATTCTCAGAATTGTTTTGGCCATTCTTTTGTACTATCAGTGCCTTTTACTCAGGTCCTACATTTGGCTTAAGAAGATAGAAGAAAGTAAATAGTCATCTATAGGAAAATAGATTATAATTCTGTTGGCTACTGGAATATCGGCCATGGTATGACCAAGGAGAATTTCGCATTAATTGCGAAGAGCTTCACAGGCCAGTACTACCAGCCCCTCTGAGGCAGGAAAGCACCTGAGAGCAGCTGATCATACCAGCATTCTATTCCTCGTCCTCAATTCTGAAAAGAGACCCACCTGTTACTCAAAATAAAAAGGTCAGCTCTCTGGAGACAGAGGGAATTCATGACTAAAGATGTAAGAGAAAACAGTAAAGAGTGTGCCTGAGATGTATTCAGTGTAGAGATAGCCAATTGGGAAGCCCTACTAATGTGTACAGGATATGAATTTTCTGAAGAACTAAGCCAGGCAAGACCATTTAGTCCATTCAAGTAGCTCAAGGGCTGATCCTGGAAAAACTTAAGGATAGCTAGGGTAAGATTAAGTAATTAGACTTTTTTCTGTATTTTCAAAATTTCATTCTTCTATACTATCTATGAATTTTTCTCTAGATTTTGATCTTGTGGACTGCAGTTGGTGGCATTTCTGTTTGAATTTAGTAAAGACTGGTACATAGTAACTGGAGTTGTCTAAGATAAATAATCTTGTTTATGTTAATACTCTCTTTGCCAGATCCAACACATCCTTCTGTGCCTGGTTCTATCAAAACTGCTGTGACATTTGCTAAACCAGTAACACAAGGTTGATATGATATCAAAAATTATATTGAAGTCCTTATAGAAGGAGCAGCAGGGGACAGTAGAAGGCAGAGAGGAGAAAGGGTGATTGGGAGAATTTTTAAACTAAATCCAGCATATTGGGTAACCAATGAAAGAAACATGCTATTGAAATTTTTAAAATAATTGACATTACCTGCTCTGCTTAGAGTGGATAATACATTTGAGGTACCATCTAAAATAAAATGATATAAAATAGTATAAATATATGATACAAAATTTAAAAATATATTTATTTTTCAGTAACTTAAGCACTTTGGTTCTAGGAAACCAGTGTCCTGTGAAATGACTAGTTGCATGATTCTTGGTTAAAAACCTTCTCCCCTGTGTACCACTGCTTATTCATCTGAAAAATAAGGTGATTGAAACAGATGGTCTTCAAGGTCCATTCCAACTCTCCACTTATGATGCTACTTATGTTTATTTTTTGGTGTTTTCTCTCCTGATTATGGTGAAAGTTCCTTGAATAGATCATTATATTTCAACCTGTCCTTCGAAAGATCATACCAACTTTTCTGAACCAGATTATCTTGCTACCTGCATCATAGGAGATAGACTTCATCAATTTCAGTGGGCTATAAAACATATCACCTGGTGGCCAAATGTCTGGGAGGCAGCCTTTCCAAACTTGACTAAGCTGATAACTTGAGAAAGTCCATCTTTAGGCCTCTACTTGAAATGCCTGGAGCATAGTGAGCATGTGATTAATGGTCGTTGACTTGCCTTTTCAGTGTTCTGCCAAAACTTGTGCTCCACTGATAATAATAGCCTCAGAGAAGCCAGGGGTCACTTTCCTGCTCTGATGAGACACGAGAGTAGGACTTTAGTGGAATGTAATATATATGGCATCTGTATACATCAGTACATCTAAGATGTGCAATTTCATCCGTGGAGCACCACCCTCTACTTTGAAGATAAATTTTCAAACAATTGCCTCAGGCTCAGAGAGATTAAATAACTTGCCTACAGATAATTGAGCATTATTAATTCACACATCAGCATATCAGAAGAAGGATCTGAGCTCAGGTCTTCCTTGCTCAAAACCTAGTGCATCTAGCCTTCCACATTGTGGGTGTTAGGCAATTGATCTGGAAAATCTGCATAAAATTTTTTGGACCTCCCTTAATGCCAGAGAAGTCTGAATTATAATGGTATTAAAAGATAAAATATGTCGATATTATATAATACTATACATATATTTTATCATTTCTAAGTTTCTAAACCTTTTCTGTGTCATTTGCGGGTTTTCTTGTGTAGTCTGCGGCTTCCACAAAACTCCCACAAAATTCCAATTTAATTTCTTATGCTGACCCATTGAAGCCACAGTGGGGAAAGTCATAATGTGGAAGGGATAACTGCCGTCTGTTCACTACAATACGCAGTTGCTATAGTTGTGTGTATAATACTAGGAGTCTGTATATATAGCGGTAGTAAAACACAGTAAAACATGCTTGCTTAGGGGGTGCAGATGGAACATTGTTCAGTGTGAGGGAGGTTCTCACTGTCCTATGGGGAACAGACGAATGTAAGCAGGAGCAGATGGCTTCAGGATCACCACTTTTTAGAGGAAAGTGTTCAGGGGAGTAAAAAGGGAGGAATGAAGCTGGTCTATTAGTCATAGATCAGTGTTATTCAATATATGTGGGGAGACTATTGGAGCCTGGCTGGGATGGTGCAGCTGCTGGGTTTTTTTCTCTCTTTGTGCTTTTACTTTGTGACTGACAATGTTCAAGGGTGTCTGAACTGAATCCAGGTTGTGGTCTGTGCTGTGCCTGAGTCTATGCACCAGGCATATCAGAATTGTAGGAGTAAGCAATAAATGGCTCTGTGGTCTAGGTATAGCTTAGAGTTGTCTCTCTGTCTAATAATAATAATAATAATAATAATTAACAATAATAAACAATAGTCAGCATTGATATAGTGCCTACTATGTGTCAGGCACAGCGCCAAGTGCTTTATAAATATCATCTCATTTAATTCTCACAATAAATCAGTGTGTGTGTGTGTGCGCGCGTGCGTGTGCTATTATTATCCCCATTTTACAGTTGAGGAAACTGAGACAGACAGAGGTTAAGTCACTGCCCAGAATTACACAGCAAACTTTTGAGCTCAAATTTGAAACCAAGTCTTCCCAGTGTTTTATCCATAGCATCACGCCTGTCTTAGGTATGCCAGTTATAGTAATGTCCTATCCCTGAATAGAGATGAGCCTTGGGATGTATGGTAGCTTAGTAAAGAAGAAAATAAAATCTTGGAATTTTAGAGCTTGAAGGCATCTTAGTGTATGGAAGGGAGATTTAATTATCCCCATAAGTGATATGGTCATCAAAAGGAAAGGATAGATAATAGAACTAATGAACTATCAAATGTGTTAGCAAAGTGTTGTTAACAGGTGATTCCATTCGTGTGGGGTGGGGTGGGAATTTGCTTCTCCTCTTTATGTTAGTAACCTTAGTTCAAACCCTTTCATTTTTTAAATTTTTTTACAGATGAGGGAACTGAGGTCAGGCAATGCCCACATGATTCTGAGGATAGGACTGAGTGACTGTTTCTAATTTTAGAATCTAGCTCCTCTCCTATGGTCATTGCTGTGATTTATCCTTGCAGTTCCTGTTTTCTCTCCCTTTTAGTTTCTTGCAAAGTGTGGAAGCCATTTGAGACAGAAGGCTATTTTGGATTAAATAAACAAACAACAGCACAAAAAGATCTCTGCTAAATGGCAGTGCCTGCCTACATGGTCCCCTGTGTCTCTGTATAAGGATTGTGAAAGTCATCAACTAATCCAGGCACTGTTCCAGTGCTTTGTAGAGCTATAAATATTGTAGGTATCTGATTCAGCTACTGTAGTATCTCTCCACACAGGGAGAGCTCTCTATCCATGAGATAAACTGAGTACTTGTTAATTCCTATGTGGCAATTAATTTAGACAAAATGTATTCCTTCCTCTAATTTCCTACCATTTCAGCCTATCTGCTCTCTTACTTTATTAGAGTGAGTCGCATTCTTTCTAAATTCTTTCTAGTGTTTTTAGAGTTTCTTGAGTTCCTTAAGTGTGTGTATGCCCGAAAAAGAGAAAGACATTGGACAATTTCTTGAAATTACTTATTTCCTGATTTTGTTTGCTATAACACTAAAATCACAGGTCTGGAATTTTTTTGTTAAAGCTTTTAGTGTAACTTTGCATAGACCTGACACTTGGTATTATAAAGATGGAAGCAAAAAATGCTCAGTCAGGGATTGTGGTTTTAAGTATTATACTCAGCTGATATTTAGGAAAAATTCATTTAGGTTTTGCCTGACTCAGGCACCAACTTACATCCTACTCTGCTGGAATTTTTTCAGTGGAGCTCTCTGACATTCAATGTGGTAATGAAATCTTTCCCTTAAAAATGAAAGTCACCAAAGAATTTATCATTCTGGCTGCAATTTTGTGAAAGTAGAATGCTTGTATCAGGATGTCAATTCATTAAAGAACAGAAAATGGAGCCCAAGGAACTTACTTTATAAGTTTAGTGGCTGAGCTCATGAAAGGCCTAGTAATTTTTGTCATACTACTGTGCAGACAGCCCTTTCCCTGCATAATAATCACATATTTAAAATTATAACATTCTGGGCTACTGTTTCATGCAGAGGATAAACGTAAGCTGGTTCTGATGTTACAAACTGGGCTTCCCATAAAGGATGGGAAATGAGATTGTTTAGCTTATTACATCACCAGCTACAGAGGGAAAAATGTAATTGGACAGAGGAATTATGATCTGTTTTTTTATTTTAAAAGCATTATTATCTTGTTTTACTGTCATCTCTGAATTTACCTCTCCTTTCTTCCTTCCTAGGGGAATCATCCTTTTTAATAAAGAATAAAGAGGGAGGGAAAGAGGGATGGGTTGGGTGGGGGGGGAGAAGGAAGAGAGAGAGAGAGAGAGAGAGAGAGAGAGAGAGAGAGAGAGAGAGAGACAGAGAGAGACAGAGAGAGAGAGATAGCAGTTAAATAAAACTTAAAACTTAAAACAACACATCAGCAGAGTCTGCAGAATATTTAGTGTTCCACACCCACAGAATCCCCATTTCTGCAAAGAACAGAGACATGCATTTTTTCATCTATTCCTATGACTTGGTCATTATAGTTACATAGCTGTCAATGGAGCATTTGACTTTCATGGAGAGTGAAGCCACTCATTTAAAGGAGCAGGACAGGATGTGACAGTTTGCCTATCCCCCTAGAGAACCAACCAGTTCCATGCCTTTTTTTTTTGCTGACAAGACAAAGGAGCCAATTTCCATTTCATACTATTAAAATATATAAAAGAAACATTCCACATAAAAGACAAATTCACAGACTTGATTTTGAACACCTTGTGCCTCCAAACACAGATTAAATCACAATAAAGTCACTGGATGTGATTTGACCCATTTCAAAATATTTTTTCCACCTAAAACCTGTTGGCATTTTCTTGGAGAATAGGCTAAAAGGTATGCTCGAAATGGGTGGGTACTGCTCAGATTTTGTAGAAGGAAAAGCTGGGGTTCGAGGTAACTATATGTCATGACCCCAAATAGCTTCCTCACCCCATTAAACCAAGAAACCTCAGGAGAGTTGAAAAAAAACCCCAAAACCCTAACCATCACAAACCATTGCACGTTACCTGATTCTCCTTGACCCAAATAAGAACTTTATACCATGTTTCCCACTAGATTTTACTGGTTTGGAAGGGGTACCTTATTTCCTCCAGTGCTTCAGTGGAGTGTGCCCAATTCCAACTGGTTCCTAGAGGATTTTACCTGTTTCCACCATGCTACCAGACGGACCTTCATATTATATATATTGCCTCAGTGGGTAGCTAGGTGGTATAGTGGTTAGAGCTCTGGGCCTGGAGTCAGGAAGACTCATCTTCTTGAGTTCAAATCTGGCCTCAGACACTTACTAGCTGTGTGACCTGGGGCGAATCACCTCACCCTGTTTGCCTCAGTTTCTTCATCTGTAAAATGAGCTGGAGAAAGAAATGGCAAACCACTCCAGTGTCTCTGCCAAGAAAACCCCAAATGGGGTCACAGAAAGTTGAACACAACTGAAAAATGACCGAAAAACAATATGTTGCCTCAATAAAGCTAGCTTGTTTTACTCTTGTGTGCTCAGTGTTTCCTTGTATTATATGGTATCCCAAACTTTCCATGGTCTACATTGACACTGTAGTAATAAGACTTTTATATAGCATCCTGATGTATGAGTTATATCTTTAAGACCAATATTTTAATCATTTTTAGCATGTTTGAATTAAAATTAAAATAGCATTTATTAAATTTCCACTATGTACAATGCATTGCTAGGTGATAGGGAGACAAAGATGAAAAATAACACAGTTCATGCCTTCACAAACCTCGCAATCTAGTGGATGGAAAGGGACATGAATGCAAGTAATGTAACATGATTTAAGATATGATTACATGTAAAAGACATACCAAATAGAATAGCCCCAGGTGTTCAAGAAAGGAGGGATCGTCTCCAGTTAGGGTGATTGGGGAAAGCCTAATGGAGAAGTTAGTACCTGAGTTTAGCCATAAAGGAAAAGAATCGTTTTAACCAGCAGAGATGTCAGGGAAATAGAGTCTGGTCTATCCCATGCATGGGGGCCAACGTGTGCAAATTCAGTCCTCTGGATCCTGCTCTACCACACTGTCTTCCAGTGATGTGATGTGACCTAGGAAGAACACTGTGGCAACTGCATCGAGGATGAATTAGAGGACAGAGACTGGAGGCAGAGAGAACAGTTAGAAGGCTATTATAACAAGGTGAGAGGTATTGAGGACCTGAGTCAGGGTGGTGGGAGTAGGAGCAGCAGAGAGACAGGACAAGAAACAGGACAGAAAAGCAACCTGGAAATGAAAAGAAGAGAGGCCATCAATCAAGAAGAAGGCAGGGGCAAATACCAGCATCAAATGGCGCAGAGCAATCCAGAAGGACTAGAACTGAGAAGAAATTAATTAGGGGTCACTGGTGCCCTCGAGGCACTCAAATAGTCTGGTGGATGAAGAAAGCCAGATTATAAGAGAATTTTGGTTTTGGCAGCGAAGAAAAATCAAAGCTTTAGAACTAGCAGAAGTATTAGAGTCTACTCCCCTCATTTTATAGATGAAGAAGCAAAGCTGAGGGAGATTTAATGACTTGCTCAGGGTCACGCAACTAGTAAGAGACTGGGGAAGGATTTGAACTTGGGTCTTTGTGACTCAAAACCCCGTACTGCATCCAGTCCACAACCAAGTTGCTTAAAGAGAGTGAAATAGGATGATAGCTTGAGAGGACAGCAGCCAAGGCAACATTTTTGTCTTTTAAGGATAGAGAAGACTTGAGCATAGATGTACGTGAATAGAATTAGCCAGAAGAAAGAGAGAGAAAGAGAGAGAGAGAGAGAGAGAGAGAGAGAGAGAGAGAGAGACAGAGACAGAGACAGAGACAGAGATAGAGAGACACACAGAGACATATAGACACACAGAGACACAAAGAGACACAGAGACAGAGAGAGACAGAGAGAGACAGACAGAGACACACACACAGAGACACAGACACACAGAGACACACGGGGAGAGACACAGAGACAGAGACAGAAACAGAGAAATAAGAGAAGAGAGGAGAGAAGAGAAAAGGAAAGAACAAAAAAGAAGAGGAGAGAAGAGAAAGGGAGGGGAGAGAAGAGAAGAGACAGGAAGGAAGAGAAGAAGAGAGGAGAGCAGAGACGAGGAGAGGAAAAGAAAGGAGAGATGAGGAAAGAAGAGAAGAGGTGGGGAGAGGAAGATAGAAGGAAGGAGAGGTAAGAAGGGAAGAGAAGGGAGAAGGGGAGGGAGGGGAAGGGAAAGGAGAGGTGGAGTGGGGTGGGATGAATGAACAATTGAGCAAGGTTGCAGAGAAAATAATAGGGAACAGATCACTCGAAACAACATACTATGTTCTGAAATAATTTATCAGCTACAGCTATCAACACCATTCATTGTTCTGATAGGGAGGAGGGGGAGCTGAGACAGCAGTGCAGCAGAAAGTACAGCCAAGTTCTTCCCCACAACTCCTCCAAAGAGATTTAGAAAATGCACCAAATCAAGTCTTGATTGGGAAATCCAATGTAAAAAAATTCAGTGAGTCATATTTCAAGCCCAAGTTGGCCTGGAGAGACAGACAAAGATTTGTGGACACTGGAGTTAGGGGTCTTGCTAGGAACAGCCATGTCAGCACAGCTGTGTGTGTGTGCCAGGGAAGAAGAGGCTCCAAGTCCAGTACAGAGAGGTCTAAACTTGTACTGGGTACAACACAGTTAATACTGCAGCAAGTCTGCTGCTCACCACTCAACAACAACTCAGTTCTGGTTCATAGATCCAGGGTAGACTGAGGAGAGGACATATGCTGGGGTTGGAGGGAGCATTTCTAGGAGCAGCTTGAGGAACAAGTGACAGATGTGTGGCTCTGACCCTAGGAGTGGAGTGGAGTGGAGTCTCAGTTCTAGCCTTCAGTCCAGTCTGAAGGCTTCAGTGGAATAATCAGGGCAGGATTCCCAGACCAAAGGGGAGAAGGCAACTCTATTACTCTGAACAAGCAGTTTTTCATTTGGCTGGTAATACCTGAGTCCATCATCAGTTTACTGAAGATCCAAAGAAAGCAAGCCTTTAAGACCCAAACCCAGGCCAGGAACTTGCAAAGCTCAGACTCGAAAGGCAGAAATCACTCGGATCAGTGCACCTTGGGAACCCTGAAAGCCTTCAGACCCCCGGGTGAACAGTCTTTGAGATTCTGAAATAATATAACAGTTACTACCACGAGAAAGAAAAAGCAGCAGGAACAGCTCACACATTCTTTCCAGAAGTGTACAGAGTCTGGACCTAACAAAAAGTCCAAGACCAGATAATAATAGTCTGGAAGAAAAAGCAAACAAAACCAAAAGAACTTCATTGTAAAAAAATCTATTAGGGCGATAGGAAAAATCAAACCCCAAAACACAAACCCAGAAGAAAAAAATGACTCCAAAACATCTATGTGCAAAGCCTCAAAACAAAACTCACAGAGTCAACTAGAATTCCTGGAAGAGATGAAATAAGAGTTTAAAATGTTCTTTTATGAATGAAATGAGAGCAATAGAAGAAAAAAATAAAAAAAATAGAATCATGGAAGAAAGATATAGAAAGAAAATTAACAGTTTGGCACAAATAGTACAAAACCTTACTCAAATAACAAACATTCTGAAAATTAGAATTGCCAAATAGAAGATAATGATTCTACGAGACAACAAGAAAATTTAAAACAAACCCAAAAAACTGAAGAACAAGTTGAAGAAAATGTAATGTGGCTTATCGCAAAAACAATAGACCTAGAAAACAGGTCTAGGAGAAACAATTTAAGAATCACCCGAAGGCTATGACCAAACAACAACAACAACAACAAGAAAGAGCCTAGAAAGAAATCTTAGAAGAAATCTGCCTACATCTATTAGAACTAGAGGGCAAAGTAGAAATTGAAAGAATCCACTGGTCATCTATTGAAAGAAACCTTAAAATGGAAATAACTAGAAATGGCATAGCCATAGTCCAAGCTTCCAGGTTAATTAAAGAATGCTACAAGTAGCCAGAGAGAATTCAGGTACTGAGGAGCCGCAGTTAGGATCACACATAATTTAGCAATCCCCACTATAAAGAGATGGAGCTATGACACAAATATGGTACTAATACCTAAACTAGGAAGAGTCAAAACAGAGGAAGAAAATTATAGACCAATTTCCCTAATGAATATTGATGGAAAAATTTTTAATAAAATATTAGCAAAAAGAATGCAGCAACTTGTCAAGAGAATAATACACTATGACCAGATAGTATTTATTCCAGGAATGTAAGGCTGGTTCAATATTAGGAACACTATCAGCATAATTGATCATATCAACAAAAAACTAGCAGAAACCATATGATTATCTCAATAGATGCAGAAAAAGCTTTTGACAAAATACAGCGCCCATTCCTATTAAGAACACTAAAAAGCATAGGAATAAACGGAGTTTTCTTTAAAATTATAAATAGGATCTGCCTAAAACTGTCAGCAGGCATTATATGTAAAGAGGATAAGCTAGATGCATTCCCAATAAGATCAGGGGTGAAACAAAGATGTCCATTGTCATCTCTATTACTCAATTTGGTGCTAGAAATGTTAGCTTTAGCATTAAGAGAAGACAAAGAAATTGAAGGAATCAGAATAGGCAAAGAAGAAATGAAATTATCACTTTTAGCAGATAATATGATGATTTACTTAGAGAATCCTAGAGATTCAAGCAAAAAACTACTTGAAATAAGAAACAACTGTAGCAAAGTTACCAGACACAAAATAAACCCACATAAATCCTTGGCATTCTTATGTATTACCAACAAAGCCCAACAGCAAGAGAAAGAAAGAGAAATTCAATTTAAAGTTATTGTAGATACCATAAAATATTTGGGAGTCTATCTGCCAATACAAACCTAGGGCCTATATGAACACAATTACAAAACACTTCTCACACATATAAAATCAGATCTAATTAAATGGAATAACATCAGTTGCTCATGGTTAGGCTGAGCTAATATAATAAAAATGACAATTTAACCTAAATTAATTTACTTATTCAGAGCCATACCAATCAAACTACCAAAAATTATTTTACAGAGCTGGATAAAATAATAACAAAATTCCTCTGGAAGAACAAAAAGTCCAGAATATCAAGGGAAATAATGAAAAGAAACACTAGGGAAGGTGACCTAGCCGTAGCAGATATTAAACTGTACTATAAAGCAGCAGTCATCAAAACTACCTGGTACTGGCTAAGAAACAGTGGTAGATCAGTGGAATAGGTTAGGTACACAAGTTGCAGTAGTCAAAGACTGTAGCAATCTACTCTTTGATAAACCCAAAGAATCCAGCTTCTGGGCTACGAATTCACTATTCCACAAAAATTACCGGGAAAATTGGAAAATGGTATGGCAGAAACTGGGCATAGACAATATCGTACACCGTATACGAAAATGAAGTCAAAATAGGTTCATGATTTAGGAATAAAGGCTGAGACTATAAGCAGTTTGGGAGAGCATGGAATAGTTTACCTATCAGATCTATTGGAAAGGGAAGAATTCATGACCCAAGAAGAGATAGAAAGCATTACAAAATGAAAAATGGATAATTTTGATTATGTTAAATTGAATTAAATTTGTATAAACAAAGCTAATGTAACAAAGATTAGGAGGGAAGCAGAAAATTGGGAGAAAATCTTTACAACCAATGTGTCTGATAAAGGCCTCATCTCTAAAATATACAGGGAACCGAGCCAGAATTATAGGAATAAAAGCCATTTCACAATTGAGAAATGGTCAAAGGATATGAACAGGCAGTTTTCAGAGGAAGAAATTAAAGATATCTACAGGCATATGAAAAAATGCTCTAAATCACTACTGATTAGAGAAATGTAAATCCAAACAACTCTTAGGTACCACATCTCTCCTGTCAGACTGGCTAACATGACAAAACAGAAAAATGATAAATGCTGGAGAGGATGTGGGAAAATTGGAATGCTGTTACATTGCTGGAAGAGTTGTGAACAGATCCAGCCATTTTGGAGAGCAATTTGGAACTATGCCCAAAGGGCTATAAAAATGTGCATACCCTTTGACCCAGCAATACCACTCCTAGGGCTATATCCCAAATAGATCACACAAGTGGGAAAGGGACTTGTATGTACAAAAATATTTATAGCAGCTCTTTTTGCGGTAGTAAAGAATTGGAAATCAAAGGAATGCCCATCAATTGTGGAATGGCTGAACAAGTTATGGTATATGAATGTAATGGAATGCTATTGTGCTATAAGAAATGGGGAAGACACAGACTTCATAATAACCTGGAAAGACCTACATGATATGATGCTGAGAGGAGCAGAACCAGGAGAACATTGTACACAACCACAGACATATTGATTCTGTGATGACGAACTGATAGACTTGGCTCTCCTCAGCAATACGAGTCTCAAAGACAGCTCCAAAGGACGCATGATGGGGAGAGCTGGCTACATCCAGAGAAAGAACTGTGGAGTCTGAATGCAGACTGAGGCAAATTATTTACTCTCTCTTTTTTTTTCTCTTTCTTTTTGGTTTTGTTTCTTCCTTCTCTTCACTCATTCTATTGGTCATAATTCTTCTTTGCAGTTTGACTATTGTGTAAATAAATTTAATGCGAAGGTTTATGTAGAATCTATATTGGACTGCATGCTGTTTTGGGAGTGGGGGGAGGGGAGGGAAAGGAAGAAAATGTCAAACTCAAGAACATGTATAACTAAGTGTTGTAAACTAAAAATAAAAAATCTAATTAAAAAAAGAGATGGAGAACCTGGAATATTATATCACAGAAGGCAAAAATATAGCCTTATAACCAAAAATAACTAACCCAGCAAAACTGAATATAATCTTACAGGGGGAAAATGGACCTTTAATGAAACAGGATTTTAAAGCATTCCTGATGAAAAGACGAAAGTGATACACAAAGGTTAAGAGAAGCACAAGATAAGCATAAATAAACAATAAAAGGAACTAAACAGGGATAAAGTGTATATATTCTAAAATGGAGAAGTGATACATGTGTCTCTTCAGAACCCTATCCGGCATCATGGAGGGAGTCTAATTAGACAGAGGGCCTGGAAATCGATCTGTTATATTTTGATGATTTTAAAAGAAAAATGGAAAGGGAAGGGAAGAGGAATACCCTGAGGGTGGAGGAAAGGAAGGAATATGAAACATTATCTCTTATATTTGAAGTATGCAAGTCTATACAAACAGAGGAAGGGATGGAAGGAGCAAGTGGTACGTGAATAATTGTTCTAATCTGAAATGCTCAAATGAGGGAAAAATACACAGACTTTGGTACAGAAATACATTTTACTCAACAGGGGAAAAGGAAAAGGGAGAGGATGGAATAAGGGGAAGAGAAAAGTAAGGGAAGGATTGGTCCTCAGCAAACCAAACTTTAACTAAGGATGCACAGCAATATTTACTGGAAACTGAGGTTGTGTACATCAATTAGAGAATGACCGAACAAGTTATGGTATAGAAATGTAACAGAAAGCTATTGTGCTGCAAGAAACGATGAAGGGGATTGTTTCAGAAAAAAGCTGGGAATTCTTGTATATACTGATGCAAAGTGAAGTGACACAACCAGGAGAATGTTTTATACAGTGGCAACAATATTATAATGAGAAATAATTTAGAAAGACTTAGAAACTGTGACCAATGCAGTGATTAACCATGATTTCAAGACACTCATGATGAAACATGCTACCTGCCTCCTAATAGAGAAGTAATAGATTCAGGTAGATTGAGAGTTTTTTTGGGATGTGTCCAATGCAGGAATTTGTTTAGCTTGATCATGCCTGTTTGTAACAGGGGTTTCATCTTTCTTACTAAACTGGGGTGAAGGGAATGAGAGGGAGAAATGGCGGATTGTCGTTGATTGGAAAACATTAATTGAAAAATAAACATTGATATTTTGGCTTGATAACAAGAAATCTTAGTGATCAATAAGATTCTTACCAAGGCTTGTTGTTTCCACTTCTGCCACCTCTGCAAAAGAAAAGATATGTTATTATTTAACATGTAACACTTTAAAAGTAGAAAATGCAAATTTTAAGAAAATCAAACAAATTCATACCTGGAGTACCATTGGGGGATGTGATTAAGGTCACAATGGAGGCATCAGCTACAAGGTAAAAGAAAAAGAAGAGAAAGCTAAGTAAGCCTTTAAGACAACCATGAATTTAGCTTTGGGGAGTCTGGAGTTTGGAGACAAACTTTAAAAAATTAAATTAATTTTTTTCTACAATCCAGTCTTAATCACAGGAGATACCTCTAGGACATAGCTACAAGGCTTCCTTTTTATTCCCCCATTTATTTATATTTTATGTGCCCCAGAAATATTTCTTTGGTCCCATTTATACCAACTTCATTCATGGAGTCTTGCTTTCAAAAGCAAGTCTCAATAAAACAGTAAAACCTAGAGTGAGTGGTCAGGTCAACTTCAAAGTGTGAGGGACAAGTCTACCCAATTGTTTTGGAAGCTTTACTCACATTTTCTAATTTCATAAATGGAAAGGTGACATGAAAAATGAACAATGAGAATTTCAGAGAAAAATTTTTGAAGAGGAAATGAAATGTGATGCACAACTAAGACCAGTGAGGGATAAGAGATGCCATATCATATCAATCAGAATTGCCTAGGCAAAGACACCCAACTGTGTTTTGGGTTACAGAGCTTAGCACAGAGCCTGGCACACAGTAGGCAGGTAATAAATGTTTGCTGATTAATTGATATGAGAAACACATTGGTTCCTGATATTAGAGATGCAAAATTGGGAAAAGAAAAGAAAATGTAACTTTTCTTTTTTGAGGCAGCAAGGTGGGCCACTAGATATAAATGCCAGACCCAGAGTCAAAAAGAGTCAAATTGAGCCTCAGACACTTACTAGCAATGTGACCATAGGTAAGTCATTTTATCTCTGGATAATATTAACACATACTTTCCAGGGTTGTTATGACAATAAAATGAGATCATATTTGTCAATCACTTTGTAAACCTTAGAGTGCTGCATAAATAGTAGCTATTATTATTATGTTTTTAATTGTTTAAATGTTTATAAAATAAACATATTTCCAAGAATTTCCATTTTTTCTGAAATAATCCCTTCCATCATTTCTTGCAGCACAACATCTTTCCATTACATTTATATACCATAATTTGTTCAGTTATTCCCTAATTGATGTATACAACATCAGTTTAATTTTAATTCATTTTTTGTTAGGTATTGATTTTCACACTACAATAACAAAAGAAGGTTGTCTTTAGAAAACTACTGGTGATAGTTTAACTTTCTTTTTTTTGCTTTTTGGCAGGGCAACTGGGGTTAAGTGACTTGCCCAAGGTCACACAGCTAGTACATGTGTCAAGTCTCTGAGGCCAGATTTGAACCCAGGTCCTCCTGACTCCAGGGCTGGTGCTCTACTCACTGCACTACCTAGCTGCCCCCTGATAGTTTAACTTTCATAATGTTCATCTGTCAGTAAGTCAATAAGCATTTAGTAAGGGCCTACTACGTGTCAAGCACTGGAGTAGCTGCGTCACACAATATCTTGATAAGCTATTAACAAACGTGATCGCTATTAAAATTGTCAAAGCTATTTATGAATCTCCAATGAAACACTTCTGATTATGAGTTATTCTATTCAGCATTTTTCAGGTTTAAATATTACAAAAAGTGACTGAACGAACTTCTACTTGAGTATGACAAAATAAAAAACACATAGCAGGGTACATATCTGTCAGCCAACAAAGATGCATTCTGGGTGTATCAAGGCACTTGGTCGGCTCTTTGAGAATGCCTACATGTCTGTGAATTGGCTCATACACACATGTACACACACACAAACACACGCACACACACATCCTGTCTGTCATGCATTACTATTTCCATATTTTCTCATCTTCATCTATAAAACAACAATGTCCAGAATTGTTCTTGAAAAAATAAGATAGGACCCAATAAATAGCCTCAGTGGTAAGATTGAATGAATGGAGTCTCCTTTTCGAATAGACCCAGATATTATTCCAGGACACTAGTCAAGGAAAAGTCAACTTATGGCTGGTCTACTGTGACCATAGCAAACCTTCTGCATGGCCCCATTGTCCCTAACCTGTTAGGCCAGTATCTATCAATCAACATTTCTTTCAATGAATCTAATGAGTCTCAGTTACTACCATACGCAAAGATATTCTGGGTTATTTGATAGGATGTCCTGTGCTATGATAGAAAGAAAGCTAGACTTGGAGCCAAGCGCTCCTCAATTTAATTGCTGATGCTTCCTAGTGGCCTGACATAGTCATGTCACTTTTTCAGTCTCAATTTCCTCATCTGCAAAATGGGAAATAATAATAGTATCGCCCCCACAGGGTTATTGTGAGGATCAAATGGAATAATAATGTAGGTTACCCACAAATCCTTAAGTTATACATATGTACATACATAATATGACTGTATGTACATATATACATAAATATGTATACACATACATAAATACATGTGTGCGTGCAGGTGCTCACATCCACATTTGGACCTGCTCTGCCACTGTTACTCTTAGAACATTGCCTGGAGAAATGAAAAGTGAAGTGACTTGTTCACAGATACACACTCAGTGAGATTTGAATCCAGGTCTTATATAGGGTGTTCCAAAAGTCTTACGGTAATTTTAAGCTTTAATAGTTTATATTAAAGCTTTAAACTGTCCTTAAACTTTTGCATATCAATGTAAATTATTACTATTATTTGCCCTAAGAATTGATCACTGATAAAATAAAGCAATTGATGTGGATTTTTAAAAAAAGGTAATCCCTATAGAAATGCAGTCTATTTTTCTTCTTATCTCTTCTAAGAGTTTGTTATCCTAAAATTTGAAAATTAGAAGTATGTGCCTCAATTTAAATATGTGTAATAAAAAGCAATAAGCTTTGGACTCTTATTGGAATATAATATATTGGAATATAACAATAACCATGGACTCTTATTGGAAGCCCAATATGTTACAGAGAAAAATACAGTTTAACACAGTTAGGCTATAAGATTCATGGTGGAGTGTAAAGAATACTGGCCTAAGCAAACACTTTTGAAAAGTGACAGGGTCAAGGGAGAAAACTGAATAAAGTGGGACAGGATAGGAGGGATGGAAATATAGTTAGTCTTTCACAACATGACTATTTATGGGAGTGTTTTGCATAACAATACATGTGTGGCCTGTGTTGAATTGCTCTCCTTCTTAGGGAGAGTGGGTGGGGAGGGAGAAGGGGAGGGAATTTGGAACTCAAAGTTTTAAAAATAGATGCTCAAAAAAAAAGGTCATTTTTGCACGCAACTAGGAAATAAAATATACAGGCAATGGGGCATAGAAATCTATCTTGTCCTACAAGAAAGTAAGGGGAAAAGGGATGAGGGGGAGGGGGAGGGGAAGGGGAGGGTGATAGAAGGGAGGGCAGACTGGGGAATGGGGCAATCAGAATATATGCGGGGTGGGGGGGAGGGTAGAAATGGGGAGAAAATTTGTAACTCAAAATCTTGCAGAAATCAATGATGAAAACTAAAAAATCAAATAAAAAACATCTAAAAAAAAACTGGCCTAAAAGTTTTGAGAGCCAGGTTCTAATCACGTATCTGGCACAAATTCACTATGTGACCACGATTAAATCTCTTGGCCTCAGTTTATTTGCACTACATATCTCATAGGATTGCTCTGAGAAAAGAGTTTCTGATTTCTTTGGTACCTCTCAGTAAGGACACTCCCTCTGCCAACTTAGACTCTCTGTACCTGATTTGCAATTTGTAGTCTTAGAGAGTTGTCTATGGAACTAAGAAGGTGCAGGACATGCCCAGTCACACAATCAGTATGAGTGGGAGGCCTGATTTCAACTCAGGTCTTCCTAACTCCAAGGCCAGCTCTTTATCACCATGCCACCTGCCTCTCAAAAATATCAGTCATTATCCTCTGTCTCTGTCTCTGTCTCTCTATTTCTCTCTGTCTCTCTCGGAGGCAATCGAGGTCTTGCCCAGGGTCACACAGCTAGTAAGTGTCTGAGGCTAGATTTGAACTCAGGTCCTCCTGACTCCAGGGCAGGTGTGCTATCCACTATATCCCCTAGCTGTCCCTACACCCTCTCTTCTTAAGAGCCTTTCTAGTTCAAAGAGCCTCTGAATTGTGCCTTCCTCTTATTCCTCCCAACATCAGCATTTTAAATAGGTCCCAATGGATTTCTTGAGTAACTTTAACTTCTTGAAATTAGCTCCCGTATGCTCTCAAATCTTCTTGTTCACAGAGTACTTAGAAGTCGTTCTATTTTTTCCCTTGTGGGGTATTGAAAGAAGGCTCATTAAATAGGGCTTTCAAGGGAACAAATTGTTTCTCTCATAAAGGATACTTCTGATATCTTGGTCCTGGCATTTGGCCGTGCCGTTTTTTGGGAAAGTTTTGAACAAGAACACTGAGATTATGAAAAATCTAAGGTATTGTCATATTTGAAAACCATGAAATTATTTTACAGGATTCTACATGTTGCTATCCCAAGCGTGTCCATTTTTTGTGTGCTTTATTCTTCATGGTTGTAAGTTGTTTATTTTTTTAATAACAGGATAGCTCAGTGAGTTTTTTGTTTTGCTTTTGAGATGAGATATCTATGTTTTGCCCAGGCTGGAAATGTAGAAGCCACTCATGGGCCTGACTCCACTAGTGACTGGGATGGAAATTTTGACCTGCTCTGGTTCTAACTTGAGTTGGTTTGCCCTTCCTTGGGCAACCTGGTAGCCCTCCACTCCCTGGGGCTCACCATATTGGTGCTACATTTGTTGTGATTACCCAGTTGGCCTTATTCTTAACCACAGCATAGGACTCCTGAGCTCAAGCTATCCAAAAGCTTCAGCCTCCCCAGTTACCAAACATAACTGGCATGTGACACCATGCCTGGTAGGTAGTTTGGCTAAACTTTCACTAGAGTGTCAGTTATGCTGGATTTGATCCTGGGCCTCAGAGAAATTTTCATTAGAGGATAAAAAGATAATCCTTTCCTCAAAATAATGATATGTGATATATCTGTCAGATAATATGTATGTAAAATTGCTGCACACCAGTCTTACCAGCCATAGTTGTTCCAGCTGATGGAGTGGAATTATCAGTACTTGCTGTAGGAGGGGGGGAAAGTTTGAAATTTATTTGATCTATTAAAAAAAAAGAAATATATAAATTAATGTTGTTAATAGCAATTGAAAGTAAAATGGTAGTTTCAAATAGCTACCAGCAGAGGGCAGTTATTCTCCGTTAAACGACATTATTAATCATCTCCCTATCTTGGTCTCTGACTGACTCTTTAAACAGGAGTACAATCAAAATCTTTTTGCTGTTGTTGTTGTTGTTGCTGTTAGAGAAATCAAGCCCTTAAAAAAATCACCTAGCTCTTTAGATGAAATTCCAATTTTCTTGTGTTTAATATAAGTAGGACTTGATGAGTGTAAATCTTAGTTTTAAGACTTCTTGATGATTTCTAAATGATGGAATTGAAGGGAGAGTCGTCAGACCTCTTATATCCCTCAAAAATAAATGCAGATGGTGTGTCATGTTAGTTTTATTCTTAAACCACAAATTTTAGAACAATGGGAGACTCATTGTTTCTTTCTTCTCAAACAACCTGGGCCTGTCTTACCTCTGTTTCTGTCAAGTTCTATATTTTAAGTAGATGCACAAAATCATTTTAAATTGCTAAGTATTTTTATTACCATAATAACAAAGGCATAGTCATTTACACAGTGTTAATTAAGCCGTGAGAGGCAGAGTAGTATAATCAAACCAAGTCAATAAGCATTTATTAAGCATCTACTATGTACTAAGCACTAGAAAAAGAGCCAGCCTGGGAATCAAAAACAGCAGAGTTTAAGTCCTTCTTTTAAAACTTATAAACTATATGCTCATGAGCAAGTCACTTAATGTCAGTGCCCACGCCACTCTTTCAGCTCTAAGTTACGGATGAGTTGCCAGTCTACAAGAGTTGAGGTGGTTTCCATTCCAGAAATTCTCTTTAGTGATGAAATACAGGTCCAAAGGAAAGGAAGGAAGAAAGAAAGGAGGAAGGAAAAAAAGAAAGAAAAAGAAAGGAATGAAGAAATAAAGGAAGGAAGGAGGAAATTGATTAAGCAATGAACTTCCAAAGGTGAAGAAAAGCTTCTCAGGCTAAATTTATAAATGGAATGATATCAAACACTTAAACTCCACTTCAGGAAACTCTCATACCATTCACGTTCATGTCATACACAGATCCATCTATGTTCCAGTGTTCACATTCTGGAAATGCCTCTTCCCTTATGGCCTCATCTCTTGATTGGTGAGTTCCTTCATGAACTTTCATTTGAGGACACTCTCAGGCCAGTCATATTCACTTTAAATCAGAACCAGCTCATGATTCTACCCTGTTATTTCTTCATCTTCTCACCTTCAGCTCCCTCCTAGGTGTTGCTTTTCCTCTCTGAGGGTAGAGACTGTCTTTCTTTTAGCCTGTACTTGTATTGCAGCCCTTAGCAGAGTACTGGGTACACAGTGGATGCTTAAGTGTTATCTATCTATCTACCTATCTCTCTATCTTCTATCACTTTGGACTCAAATCTGATTTAAAAAATATTGAAAATGTCTTAGGGTAAAAATCAACCCAGCACTTAGACAGACCTTCATTTTCTATGTAGTAAGGGAACTTAGAAAAGATTTTTATTATTGGAACAAACCAGACCAAAACAATTTAGAGTTATAGCCAGTAGGCCATTACAATGTGCAATGGAGCTTTTAAGAAGGAGAAATTCTTATAAATAAAAGTTTTTTCCATTAATTTTCTTTTAGTTCCTAAGTTCTTTAAATTTTATTCGCATTTTTGCTCTCTCTTTGTCTCTGTCTCTCTATCTCTGTCAGTCTTTGTCTGTCTCTTTCTGTCTTTCTCTGTTTCTGTCTCTGTCTCTCATATGCAAGCCTATCTCAAAATTCTTACCTGTCTAAATGACTTTCCTATATGCTTTATAATTTCCCGGTCACCAGCCTGTTTCCCTTGGGTTGTCTCATTGAAATTCCCTTCCATTACCTCTAAAAAGCTGGTTATAATTTCCAGTGAGTCATAAATTTGAGTTCCCTGCTCTCATTGGCTGGGTGAGGGTTGACAAATTTCCATTGTTTAAAAAAGAGGACCGTAATCAAAAGGGGATAAGTGTTCTATGATTTCTTATTTTCCTTTGGAAATCAAGGCAGATCAGATTGCAAATTATTATTCCTTCTTTGAAACATTAGATTAAGCTACAAATGTACAAATAAAGTTATAGTAACTTTCTTTCAGTTTCCTTCAGTTTTTGTACATGAATCTTCAACTTATTTTTTATAATGATGCTCCAAATAGGCTAGGTAGTAGGAAGAGTTGGGGAAGCAGGTTCGATTATGTAGAATAGTTAGAGTCAGGGTGAGAGATAAAAGGCACTGAGATGAACCAGGGCATAGACATCCCTTCTTGCATAGAGAATCCACTCCCCAGCTGCTGATCATAGATTTAGACTTAGGCCCTCACGGACCATCTAGTCCAACTCTTTCCCTTTACAGACAGGGAAACAGAGGGCCAGAGGGGTTAAGCGACTCCATAGGATCACACAGCAAGTAAATTTCTAAGGCAGCATTTAAACTCAGGTCTTTTAGACTACAAGTACAGTGCTCTCTCCAACGAGCCACCTAGAAGTTTCTTCTTGATGAAGAGAATCCTCAGAAAATTCTGTCTGATTTTTGTCTATTTGAGACCTTCCCAATTTCACAAATCACAAGATGACTGTGTTACAGCATATACCACATTTTGCTCCTATAGTTTCTGACTTCTGTCACTAAAAGGCAGGACCAATATTATCTGTAATGCAGGAAGCTAGGTGCTACAGTAGATAGAGGAATCACAAAGATCTGAGTTCAAATCCAGTCTTAGATATTTACTGAGTGAAATGAGTGAAGCTCATAGATTGGATTGCAATATATCCCTGCTCGAGCTCCACTTAATGGCTATATTTTGGGCCCTCCTGGCTCTGAGTGAATGTCAATGGTAACTGTTTCTCTTTTGATTTTTTTATTTTTAATTTTTGATTAAAGGGGAGATCCCTTGATTAACTTCTTAAAAAGGCCTATTCACTGAATGGGTGTTACCTCACTCACAGTGAGAACTTGAAAGGGCCAGGGCCTCCCATTGCATCCTAGGCCATCTCCAGCCTTCCTGAAGAACATCAGGCCACTGGATCCAGATGACTCTGGAGGAGACCTTGCATAGTGCACCCTCACTCAAATCAAAGTCAACTGCAAGTCATGTCATCATTTTCCTGCTGTCATGGCCCTCTTTGAAAACAAAAGACAAACACAACCTAGACATGTACTAGTTATGTCACCCTGGAAAAATCACTTAACCTTTCTGTGCCTCAGCTGTCTCATCTGTAAAACAGGGATGATAGTGTCTACCTCACAGAGTTGTGAGGATCAAATGAGTTAGCATACACAGGGAAAGCACTTTGCAAATCTTATAATGCTATGGAAATACTAGCTATTATTATCATTATTACCATCGTAATGATTACTGAGAGTTCAGCTTCTTTTTAGAATTTTATTACACTATTGTATAATTACGATGAAAAAAATTTCTGGCTCAGCTTTATTGACTCTAATTATTGAAGATGAGCATTTCCAGTTAGTTTGCAAATTCTAGAGGAATCCTTTAGCGTTTGCTGGTCAGGTTATCATTTTACCTGATGTAGAGCTTCCCCTTTTTCTATTAGTTCTTTGGTAAGTAAATCTTTACCCTTACCTTCGCCTTCTGTAAAAATCCCAATCCTATCCACCCATGCTGCCTTGTCCTATATGAGATTACTGAAATGCTACTTGTGGCCAGTTGGTTTTCTTCTTTACCATGAGACTATGCATTGAACACATAATAAACAGATTACTAAACTGTCTCTGCACATTGGTTAGTATGACCGGCAGCAGTACATATCTACAAATACCAGGGGATTTTTATGTCCTAGTTTGTCCTGGTTGTCCTGGTTATCCTGACGACTTGGAACAACTCTGCCTTATTTAAGTCTGATTTGCACACGAGTCATGGTGATGTCATTGGTCTTCAAAAAGCAAAGGATAAACAGCAGCAGCAGCAACGACAACAACTTTAATATTCATAACTTCACACAAATCCTCCCATGTTTCTTTGAAGTCTTCATATTCATTGTTTCCAAAGGTACAATAATATTCTATTACCTTAGAGAGTCTTAACTTGGGCTCTGTGATCTTGCTTTTTAAAAATAATATTTTGGTAACCATTTCAATATAACTGGCTTCCTTGTAATACTGTGTATTTTATACATTTAAAAATATTATTTTGAAGAGGCTTCCTCAGACTCTCAAAGGGGTCTAAGACAACATCAATCCATTGTGCCACCTAGCCACACAGTTGTTGTAGATAGCTTGGTTAGTAAGCTATATAGACTTGATCTATGTTCCCGGAACAATAGGCAACTAGTTATTAGCTGCAATTTTAATGGCAATTTTAATAGTAGTTTAAGGTTTGCAAAGAGCTACATAGTGCACTTGTTATTATCTCATTTTGCCCATGAGGAAGCTGAGGTTCTGACAAGTGGAATGACAAAGGCAAAATTCAAAGACAGGTCTCCTAAATCTGAATCGATTTCTCTCAATTTTTCATTTCAAAAAACTCCAGATGTTTTGAAACAGCTGAATGTGTGAATGCTGAAATGAACAGCTTCTACCCTGATGTTTGGCATCATATAAACAAAGACATAAAATGTGGAGTGGCCTCAACGCTATAAATTTGGGGATATACATGTGCTCCCCTAAGTCACATCACTGAAGGTAGCAACTGTCTGGCACCAGAGCTATGCAAACAGGGGGCATGACTACTAAGCTTCTTGCCTGTTAATCTTACAGACTGTCAGCAAAAGTAAAGAGATGAATTCTAAGAGTGAATTTGAAATATACTGCTGTTTCCCATGTGTAAATATTTTTGACCCAATTCAAAATTCTAATGTGGTGGTAGTGTTTTTCTGGATTTCATTATTGCTCCACAGAGAAGTGATGAAAAAACAAGCCACCACGCCTAAGTATTATGATAAGTACACCCCAAACAAAACAGTACTTTTTGTGTAAATGTGATTGTATTGGCTATTCTGGAATGATAACAAAACAGAATGATATTTACAGAGAGTTTTGCTACATGACAAAGAAAGTAAATAAAAACAGTTCCAATTTGGCAAGGCCTTCTGTTGCTGGTTTCTGGTATGATCATCTCATATACTGCTGGTGCTCAATAAATATGATTACATAATAGCTTAGTATTTATTGAACAATTAATAGTGATGCAATTGAAGAAAACTTCAGTTATTAGCTTATTGAACTTCCAGCAAAACTCCCCAAAATGTGTGCAGAAGACAACAGCACAGGCAACAGGCATGATCCTGAGAGTTTTGGCCCCCAAAAGGATATGAAGTAGATATGAAATTAAACTTTAGCTCTCCCTGTCTTACCACCTCTTTGTTAATTAATCTGTCTCCCTACAGCAGAAACGTCAAACACAGCCATGTGTGGCCTGCAACACTCCTGTGCGCACCCAAACCAGATTTAAATGTAATTGGGAGATATTTAACAATAAAAATATGATAAAATACAGATAATGTTATATTTTAAAGCTAAATCAAAGTGTGGCCGGCAGGGATCCTTATGTATGGATTAGTAGTCTCTGTTCTATTTGAGTGTGATACCCGGTATCCTAGAGGGAAATCCAGGAATCACATATTTCCCTTCCTCCCCGCAGGAGTCCCTGATCAAAACCAGCTTTCATATTCTTATGAGATCTAAGTGATAATAATTAAGAGGGCTGCCTCTCTCCCAGGTAAAATGCTCATTTTAATAAGGACCAAAGTGGTTTTAGACAAATACTTTCAAAAATAAATTTAAGGATAAATCCATTTATACCAATATCTTCAAGTGTTTTTAATAGAAATGAGTGCTAAATTTTATCAAAAGCTTTTTCTGCATCTATTGATATAATAATTTTTTTAAACTTTTATTATGTAACCAATTACGTTAATGGTTTTCCTTATACCCAAATTAACTATAAAGGACATATAAAAAAAGATGCTATCTGAATCTAGAGTAAGGACTGATAAATAGAAGTATGTCTAGAATAATTTTACACATATATACCTATTTGTGTCCAATGGTAGCCATCTCTAAGGCAGGAGTGGGGGGATGGGAAGGAAGAAAAAAATGAAATTTACATGATAATTTTGTTGTATATTTGAAAGGAATAACAAGTTGTGCATAGTAGATTTGCAGTTTCATGAACAAGCATCTTTTTATGGTACTATGTTATGGAAATGCTTGTTTTGTTCCATAAATTAAAAACAAAGTAAAACAAAGAAAACACAAGGATTCAAGTGTTCAGCCAAGGAGCTGAAATTCTGATGGTGGAATTTCAGGTGTTGGGCAGAGTGGTGGAGAAAGATTTGGTGCAGCATGTTGCTACTATTCCCCTAAAATAACATCACCTAAGGTAATACATTTCTGGGCCCACAGTTATGATAAAGCAATTGAGCAGAACAGAAGCATGGTTCATACATCATTTCTTCAAAAGAATGTGCCTCCTCAGGTAAAGGCAGTGCATAAGAAAACAAAAGCATCATTTTACCAATGCCCGGTACTAATATCAACACCTTTCACAGTGTTTTCTATTGCCGTAAGAGTTTTAAAATTCCTTTTTTAATGGCTCCACCATGGCTATTTTGTGTGTAAAGAAAATCCTTTAGTTGGCTGATGCTTTCCTTATAGTAAGGAATTCAGTGGAGACTTCCAATAATTAACAAGAGAATTTAACTGGTTATAGGTAAAAGAACTCTGGCTCCCTTTTAAGATGATCACTTGTTAGACTAACTCCTATATTAATTTATCAGATGTATTTTTCTTCTCCTTCTGCCATCTTTGACATGTAAACCTTCTTATTTTTTGCCTGCTATAAATTTTACAAGCTTATTTTTGAAATGTAAATCCTGTTTCTTCTTCTTCCTCTCCTCCTCTTCCTCTTCCTCTTCCTCCTCCTCCTCCTTCTCCTCCTCCTCTTTCTCTTTCTCCTCACCCTCCTTCCTCTCCTCCTCCTCCTCCTCTTGTAGCTGGAAACTATATAAACCTTAAGAGAACTTTGTCTATTGGCCAGAGGTAATTTAGAACTCTAAGCCTGTGCTGAGCATATGTAATAAAAACCATTCTTTAAAATGTCTCTGTGTGTTGATAAATATACCTGTCAACAAATCCTTGGCTATTTCCATATCACTATGCTCCACTCCTCATTGACCTTCCTAGCTTTGGCCTATTGCCATGAACCACTTTCGTGTTTCTGATGGCATGGTTGTATTCCTCTATATTCATAAATCATAGTTTGTTTAGCTGTTTCCCAGGTGATGGGCACCCTCTCTCATAACTCTTGTATACTATATTTCTCTACTGCTTGTGTCTTTAGGAAAGAGAGGATTTAAGGAATGTAGCACTTAGGGGATCTGATCACCCACTTAAGATTAACTCCTTCTTGAAATCAAGGCAAGTGTTTTGGGGGACATCTCAGATGTCAGCAGATGACCATTTTCTTTCTATTTCTCTTTCTCCTTTGCTATATTGTCCAACTGGGACAGAACTTTCATATTAGTACCATTTACATAGTGCTTAAAGGTTTGCAAATAACTTTCTGTATATTATCTCGTTTGACTTGCACAACCACCCTGAGAAATAGGTATTATTATTGTCATTTTACAGATGAAGAAATTGAGGCTAAGGGAAGTTAAATGACTTGATCAGGGTCACATAGCTTGTCTGAAGAGGGATTCAAACCCAGGTCCTCCTGTTTCCAGGTCCACTCCTCTGTTTCCTTTCTTGTGCTTAGAAGCAATCCTCTCTAGGTTGTAGCAATGTTTGGAAGAAAGGAGAAGAGAGAGGAGCCACTATCCCTTCTAACCAGATGGTGACCTTCAAAATGGTGGTATGGTGTGGTATGCCCCTGAATTGAAATATGCCATCCTGCTCATTGGGTGAGGAACTAGTATTTACATTGATATCAGTGGCTTCTGAAGCTGTACATGTATTGGGAACTCCAGACTGTGATGGCTTCTACTGACCTCTCTGTCGGTTAGAACTTTCAGTCAGTCAATATACAGTTATTAAGTGCCTATTACGTGCAAGCAATGTGCTAAATGCTGGGGCAGCCCCTGCCCTCAAAGAGGTTACAATCCAATAGGGGAAGACAACACATAAAAGAAAGCTGAACTAGATTGGGGCATGGTAAAGTCCAGTCCATACAGTGCAGCTAGATCTAGTGAGGGAATTTCAATTGGTGAAATAAAAAGTGGAAGCTAAGCAGGGTTTGAATTTGATCCAGCTCCTGTCAGCCTGCAGCCTGTATGTAGGACTAGAGGAGGGTGATATGAGAGAAGCTTGGTTCTTGTTCACTTGGCTCACTGTTCATGGAAACACTTTGAGTATTCCCTCCTGCTTGTTGCCCACTTCTCCTAGATACTTTCTTCTCACTAGGTTTTTGTAACATTGCCCTCTTGTCCTCCTCCTCCTATCTGTCTGTCTGGCCAGTCCTTCATCTCCTTTATTGGACACATCTCCCAAGGCTTTGTCTTGGGTCTTCTTCTCCTCTCCTTCTATTCAATAATTATTTCTATGTTGATTCAATGATTATTTCTATGCTGACAGAATCAGATCTACTTATCCAGTCCCAAGTATTCTCCTGAGCTCCAGCCTTGCATTCCATCTACCTCTTGGGCATCTTACTCTGGATATCTCACAGACATTTTAAACTCAACATACTCAAAACTGAATTCATTATCTTTCTCCTTTTCTGAATTTCTTGATTATCATCAATAACATCACCATCTTCCCAGTCACCCAAGTTCATGACCTATGTGTTATCCTCAACTCCTCACTCTTTTTTCTTAAATTAAGATTTTTTTAGTTTTAGTTTACAACACCCAGTTCCGCATGATTTTGAGTTCTAGATTTTCTTTCTCCCCCCACCTCCCCAAGATGGCATGGAATCCTATATATCTTCTACATATAACTTTGCATTGAAATAATTTACACAATAGTCAAGCTGTAAAGAAGAATTATGACCAATGGAATGAATCATGGGAAAGAAGAAACAAAACCCCCAAACCAAAAACAAAAGAGAAAAAAAAGGAGAGCAAACAGCTTGCTTCAATCTGCATTCAGACTCCATAGTTCTTTCTCTGGATGTAGATAGCTCTCTCCATCATGAGTCCTTTGGAGTTGTCTTTAAACCTTGTATTGCTGAGAAGAGCCAAGTCTATCAGGGTTAATCATCACAGAATCAATATATCTGTGGTTGTGTATAATGTTCTCCTAGTTCTGTTCCGCTCACTCAGCATTATATCATGTAGGTTTTTCCAGGTTGTTATGAAGTCCATATCTTCCACATTTCTTATAGCACAATAGCATTCCATTACATTCATACACCACAACTTGTTCAGCCATTCCTCAATTGATGGGCATCCCCTTGATTTCCAATTCTTTGCTACCACAAAAAGAACCACTATAAATATTTTTGTATATACAAGTCCCTTTCTCACTTGTATGATCTCTTTGGGATGCAACCCTAGAAGTGGTATTGCTGGGTCAAAGGGTATGAACATTTTTATAGCCCTTTGGGCATAGTTCCAAATTGCTCTCCAGAATGGCTGGATCAGTTCACAACTCCACCAGCAATGTAACAGTGTTCCAATTTCCCCACATCTTCTCCAGCATTTATCATTTTCCTGTTTTGTCATTTTAGCCAATCTGACAGGAGAGATGTGGTACCTAAGAGTTGTTTTGATTTACATTTCTCTAATCAGTAGTGATTTAGAGCATTTTTTCATATGCCTGTAGATATCTTTAATTTCTTGCTCTGAAAACTGCCTGCTCACATCCTTTGACCATTTTTCAATTGGGGAATGGCTTTTATTCCTATAATTCTGGCTCGGTTCCCTGTATATTTTAGAGATGAGGCCTTTATCAGACACATTGGTTGTAAAGATTTTCTCCCAATTTTCTGCTTCCCTCCTAATCTTTGTTACATTAGCTTTGTTTATGCAAATTTAATTCAATTTAACATAATCAAAATTATCCATTTTGCATTTTGTAATGCTTTCTGTTTCTTCTTGGGTCATGAATTCTTCCCTTTCCCATAGATTTGATAGGTAAACTACTCCATGCTCTCCCAAACTGCTTATAGTCTCAGCCTTTATTCCTAAATCATGAACCTATTTTGACTTCATTTTCATATACAGTGTATGATATTGGTCTATGCCCAGTTTCTGCCATACCATTTTCCAATTTTCCCAGCAGTTTTTGTGAAATAGTGGATTCTTAGCCCAGAAACTGGGTTTTTTGGATTTATCAAAGAGTAGATTGCTATAGTCGTTGACTTCTGCCTCTTGTGTACCTAACCTATTCCACTGATCCATGACTCTGTTTCTTAGCCAGTACCAAGTGGTTTTGATGACTGCTACTTTATAGTACAGTTTAATACCTGGCAACTTATCACGAGAATAATACGCTATGACCCGGTAGGAGTTCGATATTAGGAAAACTATCAGCATAATTGATCATATCAACAAAAAAACTAGCAGAAACCATATGATTATATTATCTCAGTAGACACAGAAAAAGCCTTCAACAAAATATAACATCCATTTCTATTAAAAACACTAGAAAGCATAGGAATAAATGGAGCCTTCCTTAAAATTATAAATAGCATCTACCTGAAACCATCAACAAACATTATTTGTAATGGGGTTAAGGTAGATGCATTTCCAGTAAGATCAAGGGTGAAATAAGGATGTCTATTATCACCCCTATTATTCAATTTGGTACTAGAAATGTTAGCTGTAGAATTAAGAGAAGAAAAAGAAATTGAAGGAATTAGAATAGGCAAAGAAAAAACTAAATTATCACTTTTTGCAGATGATATGATGATTTACTTAGACAATCCAAGAGAATCAAGTAAAAAATTACTTAAATAATAAACAACTTTAGCAAAGTTGCAGGATATAAAATAAATCCACATCAATCCTTGGCATTCCTATACATTACTAACAAAGCCCAACAGCAAGAGATAGAAAGAGAAATTCCATTCAAAGTTACTGTAGACACTATAAAATATTTGGGAGTCTATCTGCCAAGACAAATCCTGGACCTATATGAACATAATTACAAAACACTTTTCACACAAATAAAGTCAGATCTGAATAAATGGAAAAATATCAGTTGCTCATGGTTGGGTGTTTCAACAATTTGGCTAGCAGCTGCTGTGTGGGGAGGGAGTGTAAAACTAATAACAATGCTGCAAGCCCGGGTTCTTTTGATCTGCTTTACTAAGGAAAGCAATGTTAAGTGGTTGGCAATCTCAATTTAATCCAGAATACAAATATCATTCACTTAGTTGGGGGGAAAAAGCCAGCAAAGTGAACTTCAGAACAAATACAAACAAATTACAAACATACATTTATAAACAAACCAAATACAATTCATAGTTACCAACATCTGAGTTTAGCCGGGAGCTCTACTATGGCTAGCTCAGAGTCACGCGTCACTACTGCTGCAGCTCAGAGCTCTGAAAAAAGAAAGCCAACCTCTGGTTTTATATATCTTGCTCAGGGTCAAAGGTGAGTCACACATGCGACTCACTCATGTGACCTAAAATCATCACAAAAATGTGACTTAAACCCATGTAGTCTAAAAGCCTCTGATGTCACAAACATGTCACTCAAACCCATGTAAACTAGGCTTTCCCCTTGAGGCAAGGAGGTCATTGAAGACTCCTGATTTAATCAAGGAAACAAAGGCTAACTCTTCAAGGGAACTTGGTTGAATAAGTTCTAAGAGCCCACCTTGATTCCCAATACATTAGGCTGAGCTAATATAATAAAAATGACAATTTTACCTAAATTAATTTATTTATTCAGTGCCATACCAATGGAAGTACCAAAAAAATTATTTTACAGAGCTCAATAAAATAATAACAAAATTCACCCAGAAGAACAAGAGGTCTAGAATATCTAGGGAATTAATGAAAGAAATGCTGGGGAAGGTGGCCTAACTCCTCACTCTTTATCACTCCCTCACACCTAATCTGTTGCTGTTGTTGCTTTTCAATTGTTTCTAACTCTTCCTGGCCCCATGGACCAAAGCATGCCAATATTGCCCATGGCGTTTTCTTGGCAAAGATACTGGAATGGTTTGCCATTTCATTCTCCAGTCGATTAAAGCAAATAGAAGTTAAATGACTTGACCAGGATCACCCAACTAGTTGTCTTAGGCAGGATTTGACCTTGAATTCTGACTCCAGGCCAAGCACTCTAGCAACTGAACCAACTAGTTACCTCCTAGGCAAACAGAGGTTAAGTAACTGGCCCAGCTAGTAAATGCCTGAGGTTAGATTTGAACTCAAGCCTTCCTGACTCCAGGTCCAGGGCTCTATCCACGGAACCACCTAGCTCTGTCTCTAAGTCCTGTCAATGCCTAGACTATTCAGTATCCTCCTGATTGGTCTCCCTGCTTCAAGTTTCCTCCTACACGTCCATCTTCTATTGAAACATCAAAGTGATCTTCCTAAAGCACAAAAATGACTATGTCACTCTTTTATTCAATGAAAGCTAGTGTCTCACTCTTACCTCTACAACCAAAGACAAAATCCTCTTTTTTGACTTTTAAAGCCCTTTATAACCTGGCCCCTTCCTTCCTTTTCAGTGGATCCAGTAACATTGGACTCCTTTCCATTTCTTGAGCAAGACTCTTCATTCTGTACTTTTTTACTGGCTGTCTCCCATGGCTGGACATTTTCTTCCTTGTCTCTTATCTCCTGACTTCCCTGGTTTCCTTCAAATGTTACCTAAAATTCCACCTTCTGCAGGGGGCCTTCCTGGTCCCCTGTGCCTTCCCTTTGAAATTATTTCCAATTTATCCTGTATGTATCTTGTTTGTTCATGGTTGTTTTCATGTTGTCTCCCCTATGAAAATGTGAGTGTAGTGGATAGAGTACTGGGTCTGGAGTCGGGAAGACGAGTTCAAATCTAGCCATGGGAATTTATTAGCTGCATGACCCTGGGCTCACTTAACCCTGTTTGCTTCAGGTTCCTCATCTGTAAAATGAGCCAGAGAAGGAAATGGCAAACCACATTATCTTTGCCAAGAAAACCCCAAATGGGATCATGAAAAGTCAGACACAACTTGAAAAACGACTGAACGATTGCCATATCTCCAATGATTAGCGCAGGGCTTGGCACATAGAAAATACTTAATAAATGATTGTTGATTGCCTGGAGTGTTCCAAGCTGAAGTGGCTTCTTCTCTGGCCATGATTTGGACCCTAAAACACATGTCAGAGATGTCCCCTGCAGTAGGCAAGGGACCTATGCACCAATGGTCTACCTGCAAAGGGCCTTGCAGGTCTAATTTGGGAGCAATATCTGTTAGCCAAAGCTTCTTTAAAGCTATTCTGAGTAATTTCCTCAATTTTCTGGACTGGAGGTGGGTAGGAGAGTAATGGAGTAGGTGGGGTGAAGGACTGGGTAGAAGGATATATCTAGATTTTGGGAACTTTTACTTCAGAAAGGAATATTTCCCCTCCCCATTATTTTCTCCCCTCTCCTCCCTCCTCCCCCCGCCCAAATAAAGGCAGAGGAGAGAAGACGCAGAAATATTCCTGGCCTGAACCTGGCTAGGGGCGTAGTACTGGCAATTCTGCCTAGGGGAAACCTATTGAACAGGTGAGTTCTTGCCAGCATTCTCAAACGGAAGTTACCCATAAATGTAAATTAAGTGTTTTCAGACTGATGTAAAAGACTTGACCCTCAAAAAGCTGTTGGGAAAGTATTGGGAGTGCTGGCTCAACTTGTTGAAATGTACTGTTAAGGGAGAGCTGTCTGGTCTGAGAAATATTTGTAAAGAGCTTCATATGTCAGTAATAATGAATCACTGCTGTATCAACATTAGAGGATTATGTGCTCCTGAAAAAGACCTCAGAGTCCACCTGGGCCACTCCCCTCATTTTTCAGATAAGGACTCTTACAATAGCCTTCTACTTGGTCTCCCCGACTCTTCTCTCTCCATACTTCAATCTGTCTCCTGTACAGTTGCCAAAGTGATTCTCCCAAAGTACAGGTATAGCCGGGGCTGTGTTGGAGCCAGATTGAATAGGCTCTCAAGAGCAAATTGTTAAATTTTTAGTGTGAGTATCTACACCTCGGAAATCACTACAGATCAGGCTTTGATTTACTGTTTATTGTCTTCAATTTAAGAAAGCCTTATGAAAGGAGCCAGGAAGACCTGAATTCAAATGTGGACATCATCATTTTCCCAGGTACCCAAGTTCATGACCTAGGTGTCACCCTCAACTCCTCACTCTTTATCACTCCCTCACACCCAATCTGTTGTTGTTGTTCAGTTGTTTCTAACTTTTCCTGGCCCCATGGACCATAGCATGCCAATGCTGCCCATAGGGTTTTCTTGGCAAAGATACTGGAATGGTTTGCCATTTCCTTCTCCAGTGGATTAAAGCAAAGAGAAATTAAGTGACTTGACCAGGGTCACCCTACTAGTAAGACACTTACTAGCTGTATGAGCCTGAGCAAGTCATTTAACCCTTTTTGCCTCAGTTTTCTCATTTGTAAAACGAGCTGGAGAAGCAAATGGCAAATCACTCCAGTATCTTTGCCAAAAGAACCCAAATGGGGCCACGAGGAGTCTGAAACAAGTCAACAACAATGACTTTGAATGAATTATTCTACTGCTCTGGGTTTCAATTTTCCCTTCTATACATCAGGGGAGAGATAGGACTAGATGTCTCAAGTCTGCTTCAGCTGTCAACCCATGCTTCCCATGATCTTAGGTTCCTTCCATGCTTTAGAAGATAGTCTTCAAGAATTGTGATGAAAAAAGTCATTACTGGGTCTCTGATGATGAGTGGTGCTTAGAAAAGATGTGCCATCTCTCCCTGGAATCATATCACAGTGCAGGAGGACCTGCTGGGCCTTTTTATTCTATGCATTTAGTCTCTGAGACCCATCAGTGAAAAGACCACTAATTTAGGATTGGAGATGGGGAAGGTTCAAATTTCAACATTGCTGCTATCTATCTTAGGCAAATCACTTAACCTCTCTGGTCTCAGTTTCTTCTTTTGTAAAATGAGAGCTTGTCTGTTTTAATTCTATGATCCTACATCCTATAATTTTATATCATGCTATCACATTACATCACAATTTAATTTCTTTGGCATATAAGGAGACTGACCAATGATATGTTTTCCCCTAAGTATGTCTGGAGCAGCTAGGTGGCACAGTGGATAGAGTGCCAGGCCTGGAGTCTGGGGACCTGAATTCAAGTCCAGCCTCAGACATTTACTCTCTGTGTGACCCTGGGCAAGTCACTTAACTCTGTCTCAGTTCCTCATTTGTATCTTTGACAAGAAAATCCCATGCTGGGGTCAGGAAGAGTCAGACACGACTGAAAACATGTAAACACCAAAAAAGTATATCAGGTCTTCGTGAGTACTCTATTAGAGACTCTAATAGAGTCCAGTACTCTATTAGAGACTCTAATAGAGTCCAGTACTCTATTCACTGAGTCACCTGGTTGCCTAAGCACTATCATAGCCATTTTAAAAAGAGGAAATAGGGGCCCAGAGTGGCTAATTGACTTGCTTGTGGTCAAATGAATAGTAAAGTCAGGGTTCCTTCCATTTCTTAAACTTATATTTATGACTGTGGCATGAGATGCAATATTTGAAATGAAAAGTTTCCCTTCCTAAAGGCCAATAATTGTGCACAATCCAGACACAATCTCTTAGTTAAACAAATAAACTTCAAAATTGAACTACAAGCAGAAAGTATACCAGACCCAATTACATTATGAGAGACATGATTTGGCCCACAACAAAATAGAACCCCACTAATTGTGTCACTGAAAATTGATTTGCGAGAGTCTTAGGAGGACTGGAGTATTTAATATTTTATCAGCCCTTGCTCCAGAGTGTCTGCTTCTCATTCTTAGGTTTGTTTCTGTTGCTGAATGATTGAAATTGGCTTTGTTAATTTGGCTCTGTGGTCAAAATACCTTACTTATTTCTTCCTAGTTAATGAATTACCTGGCTCCTTTAAAATGAAATATGTTCTGTTTTTATATTCATTCATTCATTCATTCATCCAATTAATTTCTATTTAGTATCTACAGTGTGCCAAGTTGTTGTTGTGTTCATTTTTCATGTTAAAGAAGACCAATGACCTCACAATGTTGGGGTCAAAGTACCATGTGTTCAACTGTGGATGGTCAGTTCAACACGAGTTTGGAAGGCTCTACCACAGGTTGAACATAAATAGTCCATTTGAATATTTGGGTTGGAGATATCTCTAGATTTGCATAATGTGCTGTGGTGGATACAAGAAAGGATAAGACGTAGAAGATGGCAGCTGGAAAGCAGTGACTGGTGAGAGCTTCCCACCAAGTCCCTCCAAAAACCTGTAAAAAAAATGGCTCTGAACCAATTCTAGAGCTGCAGAACCCACAAAGTGGCAGAGGGAAGCAGGGCTCCAGCCTAGGACAGCCTGGATGGTCTCTGGGTAAGGTCTGTCCCGCACAGAGCTCCCAGCTCCCAGCTGAGGGGATCGGAGCTGAGCCAAGCAGAGCCCGGCAAGTGCAGCGTGAATCGTGGACCGACTAGACCAAGAGCCGAGACCACGAGCTGAGCAGAGAGTGCCTTAGCATCCTGAATTACTGAGCTGTGGCATTTACCAGACCTCACAACCCACAAACAGCAAAAACAACAGAGAAGGTTAGTGGGAAAAGCTGTGGGACTGAGTTTGCAGTTCGGCCACCACCCCTGGGGCAGCAGAGGTGGGGCAGCTTTAGAACTACGACTGCAGTTGCTTCTGGCCCCAGGCCCACCTGGTAGGAGGAATTAAGTGGCTGATCAGAGCAGGAGTGAAGAGCCTGCTGAAGATTTAAGCCCGGTCCCGGTAGGGGGTTCTTGGGGAAGGAGGAGTGCTGGTGAGGCAGCGCATCCACCCAAGCGTGGAACATAGAACTCGTTAGTCTACAAGCAGCCAT
>CM053622.1:474145128-474169702 GCA_028646595.1 Phalanger gymnotis | reverse complement strand
CAGGAAAGAAGGAGGAAGAAGATAAAAAAAAGGGGGAGATGATGGAAGGGAGGGCAGATGGGGATGAAGATAATCAAAAACAAACACTTTCGAAAAGGGACAGGGTCAAGGGAGAAAATTCAATAAAGGGGGATAGGTTACGAAGAAGCAAAACATAGTCTTTCACAACATGAGTATTGTGGAAGGGTTATACGTAATGATACGCATGTGGCCCATGGTGAATTGTTTGACTTCTTAGGGAGGGTGGATGGGAAGGGAAGAGGGGAGAGAATTTGGAACTCAAGGTTTTAAAAAAATAGATTTTTTTTTCATGCAACTAGAAAATAAGATGCACAGGCAACGGGGCATAGAGATTTATCTTGCCCTACAAGAAAGGAAGGGAAAGGGGGATGAGAGGGGAACGGGGTGAGGGAGGGGAGGGCAGACTGGGGAACAGGGCAACCAGAGTGTACGCCATCTTGCAGTGGTGGGGGTGGAAATGGGGAGAAAATTTGTAATTCAAACTCCTGTGAAAATCAATGCTGAAAACTAAAAATATTAAAAGTAAATTAAAAAAAATATGTAGTAAAAAAAAAAGAAAGAAAGGATAAGACGTAAGCCTCACTTTCTTGGAACAGTGCAGGAAAGGAAATTAGACATGTACTGGAAGAATTAAAATGAGAAGTGTTATGGGGAACCACAGTACTATGGATTGTAAACTTTAAGCCCTAACTCTCAGATCTCAGATCCCAACTTCTAACCAAATCCCCAACCAAAAACCAAACAAATTTGTGCTCTACTAACTTAGAGTTTCTAATATTTCGAATGGGAAGATGCAGTTTTGCCTTGTTAAGTCTTTCCTCCTACTTCCGTACTCAGCTCAAATCAGCTCAATTTGTGATCTTCCTGTATACACTCTCTTTACTCTAGGTAAATCTCAACCTCTTATTTTTCAAAGTGCAAGTTAATATTGTAAGCAAGATTTTAGTGGAAGCCTTTTAATTAATTAATTGACCAATCAATTTCATCAAAAGGTATTTATTAAGCACCTATTATGTGCTACTATGCTAGGCACTAAGATACAAATTAAACAAGTCTTACTCTCAAGCATATATTCTACTGGGGAAGAAATCTACAGATATATATATATGTATATGTATATGTGTATATATATATGTATATGTACATGTACATATGCACATAGACAGATAGATGTATGTATATAAATAGATATATGTATATAGATAGATAGATAGATGTACATAGATAGATAGATAGATAGATAGATAAATAGATATATGTATGGATATGCACATTTAATGAAGGAGAGCATTAGCAGCTGGGGGATCGAGGAAGATTTTGTGTAAAAGGCAGGGTTTGGGCCCCAAAAGTGAGGGTTTAGATGAAGTGGAAGTGAGAAGAGAATACATTCCAGGCATAGAGGGTGACCAGCACAAAGGCACAGGAGATTGAGATCATGAGTGAGGAACAGAGAAAAGCCTAGTTTGGCTGGACCCTAAGGGAAGTAACGTGTAATAAAACGGGAAGGGTAAGCCGGGACCAGGACTGAAGGGCTTTAAAAGCGAAATACCAAAATGAAGACAAACCAGTTTTCACAGTTGATGGTAGTAGTAGTGGTAGCTACAAATCATTCTCATTTATTCATTAGCTTACACTTAGCCTAATTAGACAGGCTAAGTTTTAGGGAAAAAATTAAAATAGTATTAAATTTAAAGTAGAATTTAACTGAGATTTTTAACTAACTTAGTCTAACCTCAATTACCTCAGATATGTGGAAATTTTACTGTGTATTCGAATGTGTGTAAAAAAAGAATCATAGACTTAGAGTTGGAAGGGACCTTGGAGGTCATTTAAGTGCTAGGCCTGGCATTAGGAAGCCCTGAGTTCAAATCTAATCCTAGACACTTATTAGCTATGTGAGCCTGGTCAAGCCACTTACTTCCTGTTTGCCTCAGTTTCCTCATCTAAAAAATGGGAATATTAACACTACCTACTTCCTAAGGTTGTTGTGGTGATCAATTAAGATAGCACAGTGCTGGGCACAGAGTGAGCACTGTATAAGAGTTAGTGATTTTTATTCCACTTTCGGACGGCTTTGATTGTTTGAAAATGTTTGTTTTAGCAAAGCCCAAAATTTTCCTCCCTTTTAGCTTTTACCCATCATTACTAACTCTGTATTCTCAAGTCAAAGGGGTAGGGATTGGACTGGAGCTATGACTTCGTTGGTTTGGGGAGCTCCAGGGTAAAGAAAATACCTCTGTCAACGTAGGGCAGCACCTTAGAGTCTTAGCAACCTAGAGCACGGAAAGGGTACTAACTCGACCACGGTAACACAGCCAGTATAGGTCAGAGGTTGGATGTGGACTCAGGTCTTCCTGGCTTCAAAGATGGCTCTCCATCGGCTACACAACACAGCCTAGCAGAAATTTAATCCCTTTTCCAGTTTTGTTTCAGTCTTGTTTGACTCTTTGTGACCCTATTTTGGGGTTTTCTTGGCAAAGATACTGAAGTGGTTTGCCATTTCCTTCTACAGCTTGTTTTACAGTTGAGGAAACTCAGGCGAACGGGGTTAAGTGACTTGCCCAAGGTCACATGACTAGTAAGTGAGGCCAAATTGGAACTCAGGAAGATCGGTCTTCCTGACTCCAGGCCCAGTGCTCTATCCACTGCAACAGCTAGCTGCCCTAGCTCTTTAGAAACCTGACAGTCCTCATGGCTGTCCTAAATCTTTGGTTTTCCAAACTAAACATCTGCAGTTTCTTTACCTGGTCCTCCTAGGTCATATAGTCCAGCCCTCTGACCATATTTGTCTTTCTCTGGATTTGTTCCATTTTGTCGGTGTCGGTTCTTAAAGCTTGGTGCCTATACTGAACACCCTGACCAGGGCAGAGTAAATAGGTTTGTCACTGTCCTCTTCTGGCCACTACATATTTATTAATGGAACCTAATAATGACTTGTACTAAAACAACATCCTATAGGGCTAATTACTAGACAGAGAAAAACAGATAAAAGTATAGCTGTCAAATTAGAACAGCAGTGTAATGAATAACATAATTATCCTTAAACGCCGTGAAAAAATCTCTAAGATCTTTTCTGACACTAAAATGAGCTATTATTTTAATTTTGAGCACCACCAATCTACTTCCTTTTATTTCCTCATTTTAGGAGTCTAAGTACCTTTAACATAGCATTTCTGAGGAACAGTCAATTAATTATTAATAAAAATAAATCAGCTGAATAACTCTGCATTCCTCAGCTCTCTCTTAATCTTTATCCAGTCCTTTGTTGGGGTATAAACCCAACCCAGAATGTATGAGTCACTTTGAAGCTTTGGTGAGAGGCCTGAATAGAGTCATTTAAATTGCTTCCGGGAATAGGTCTGACCTCTAAAGCTTGTGCCAAAAACAAAGGAATTGTAATTGAAATCGTTGTAACTCATAGGTCTTAGAAAAAAAAAGTTTCGTAGGGATAATTGGAATCTGAACTAACCAGCCAGTCAGGCGGTTTTCAATCCCTACCATGGGGATGAAGAAGTGGCAAGATTTATGTGCTGTTAAGAAATGGAGAGCAATTGTAACATCTTTCTTTATCTCCCACCCTTTCCCCCAAGAGGGACTGATAATGGCTATGAAAAGAATTTTGAGGTCAAGGGCAATGGAGATGAAAAAGGAAGACAAAAGAGGAAAGGAAGGAAGAAAGAAAGAATGAAAAATAGAAAGAGAAAGAAAGAAGAAAAGGGGGAGGGAAGAAGAAGGAAGGAAGGATAAAGGGAAGGAAGGAAAAAGAATGAAACAAGGAATGAGGGAGAAAAGAGAGAAGGAAAGGAAGAAGAAAGAAAGAATGAAGGAAAGAAGGAAGAAAGGAAAGAAAGAAGGAGGAAAGAAGAGGAGAGAGATGGAAGAAAGAAGGAGGGAGGGAGAGAAGGAAGGAAGGAAGGAGGGAAGGAAGGAAGGAAGGAAGGAAAGAAGGAAGGAAGGAAAATTGTTTTGGTTTTGGCGGGTTTGGTAAGAAACGTTTGATCATTAACAGCATGAGGTCCAAGACCTCTACAGAAATCATAGCTTCAGATTAGAGAAATACTTTTTTATTTATGCTCTCCAACCCCTTCTGCTCATGCAAGTCTGCACAAGGAACCAGCACATTTTGGTCTATAACTATCTCACTCCTTTTTTGTTGCTACTACTTATTTAACTGTATCACCCCGACATTCCAGGATGATTTCACAGGTTCTCCTTATCTGTGGGAGCAGTTTGTACAAATCACCATTTTACCCTCCTAAGTACAAACCTTTACTAACACCAGTTTTTTTTTTCTCTAAACTTCCAATAAGGCTGGGGGAAAAAGTTTTCTGCTTTTCCTGCCAAATTTTTACAACCCAGCATTTAAGGATGAAGCATTGTGCATGAAGGAAAATATTTTAAAGTTGGGTCACAATGTGCAGAAGTCTTCCCAGACTCACACCAGACCTGCCATGACTTTGCTAGAGGCACTGTACCTCAGTGGCTAAAGGGCTAGTCCTAGAGATAGAAATGGCTGGATTTAAATCCAGCCTCTGACACTGAGCAGCTAGGTGGCCCAGTTTCCCACATGGGGTCACAACCCACAGTTTACAAAGTGCTGAAGGGCTCACAAGTGGAAAAAGTTTAAGAACCCCTGGTTTAGAGCACGAGGCTTGGAATCAGGAAAACTCGTCTTCCTGAGTTCAATTCTGGCCTCAGATACTTACTGGCTGTGTGACCGACCTTGGGCAAGTCACTTAACCTTGTTTGCCTCAGTTTCCATATGTAAAATGAGCTGAAGAAGGAAATGGCAAATCACTTCAGTATCTTTGCCAAGAAAACCCCAAATGGGATCGATCTGTGCACTGGGGCATTGAGCTGTGTGAGCCTAAGCAAATCTCTGAACTGCCCTGAGGGTCAGTTTCCTTATAATAGAAATAATCACGCCTGGAGTACCTATCTTACAGGAGGACTATTGCAGTGAAATAACGTATGTAAATGTAAATACACTTATAAGCATATACATTGTATTTCTCCCCCCATGGCCCACCATATAAAGTCTTTAAGGACTGGACAGTATTTCATTTTTGTCTTTGAATCTCTAGTGCCTAGAACATTTTTTTTTCTTTGACAGGACATGTGATTTAATTGGTTTTGGGGACTCTCAAAGAGGAAACTCCTTTACCAATGTATATCAGCATCTGCTCTTCAGTTTATAGTCTTAGAAAGTTCCCTGGGGGCACTGAGAAATTATGCAATTTGCCCAGGCTCACACAGCCACTTGATGTCAGGAATAGACCTTGAACTGGGGTCTTCCTGACATTGAGGCTGGGTCGCTAGCCACCCTTCTACCTGCCTCTCACTTAGTAGGAGCTTAGTAAATGCTTATGCAGAGCTTGATAAAATGAATGTTAGTTATCAGTTTGGCATGCAGTGGGTAATATACACAGTTCTAGAAAGAACCTCTTTCTGTCAACTTTCAAAATAAGAGTGTTGTTGGTTTGCCTGTGATTCTGAACATAAATGGCCATTATGGCTTTATTTATTCTATGTGCTTCACAAAAGATAATGTTTATCTGGCTTCCGATAATCCGACAGGAACCATTAACAGAAGAAGGCTGAATAGTTAATCAATGAATCATATAGCAAACATAAATTAGGTCAAACTAAATGAATCAGAGTCTTGCAATGAATGGCCTTTTAAAGCTGCCTAGGAACCCATGCAGGCCAAAGTTTGCACATGAATTTAATGAATTTATTATGATCTACTAATTGAAGCTAAATGGTTAATAAGTTAGGTCCAGAAGGGCCTGTCTTTTAGTGCTTTTCATTTGTGTCAGACTTTTCATGACCCCATTTAGGATTTCCTTGGCAAAGATACTGGAGCAGTTTGACATTTCCTTCTCCAGCTCATTTTATAGGTGAGGAAACTGAGGCAAGCGGGGTTTGCCCAGGGTCACACAGCTATTAAGTGGCTGAAGCCAGATTTGAACTCAAGAAGATGAGTCTTCCTGACTCCAGGCCTGGCACTCTATCCACTCTGCCGCCTAGCTACCCAGAAGAAATCTTAGGGATCTTTTATTCCAGTCTCACTGTTGCTAATTTTTTCCCTTTTGTCTCCAAAAATATATTATGTTTCATGTGGGTTGGCTCTTTGGGAGGGGAAAAAGAAAAGGGATTCTGTGGGAAAATTTGATGATACAGAAAAAAAAAGATACCAATAAAAAACGTATTAAAAAAGAGTTAACAATGTAAGTCAAGAAAAGACATCGGAATAAAAATGTACTGGAGTACTGCTCCAAATTTCAGACTCAAGGAGTGTCTTGAGAAATGGTTTTCAATTATTTCCAAACTGGTCCCTTTGACTGATTTAATCAATTAACAAATATTTATTCATGTTTACATAGTGATTTTATAGTGTACAGAGGACATTCCTCAGAGCCCTGTGATGTAATGGCAAGCTTTATTATTCTCATTCTGCAGTTGAGGAAGCTTGGGCCCAGAGAGCTCCAGTTACTTATTCATGGTTAAAGAGTTAATGAGAGTCAAACCCAGGATCTGAATTCACATAGCTTCCTTTCCACAGTGCCATATTATGGGAAGACAGGTTCTAGGATGGGATGATAAGCAGTTTAAATGCTGCTGGTTGATCACAGAGGAAAAGAAAGGAGAAAAATTCCATTGGATTCAGAGATTAGGAGAGTATTGATGACCCCATTGAGTCCGTTCTCACTACAGCACTTAGCGTGGAGTAGAAATTATGCACCATTTTATGCAAAGCTATTGTGTTAAGGTTAGGTGGAGCAGTGAATAGAGCATGTGGCCTGAAATCAGGAAGACCCGAGTTCAAATGTGACCTCAGACACTTACTAGCTGTGTGACCCTGGGCAAGTCACTTAATTCTCTTTGCCTTAGCTTCCTCACCTGTAAAATGAGCTGGAGAAGGAAATGGCAAACCACTCCAGTATCTCTGCCAAGAAAACCCCAAATGAGGACACGAAGAGTCAGACATGATTGAAATGACTGAATAATAATGATGTGTTAAGGACTCTGGAGGATACAAGGTAGAGCACATGGTTGAAGGCATATATACATACATACACCTCATATATTATACACACATACATACCCTTACACATCCATATATAACATACACGCACCTATGTATGTACTTATATATGTATATATACACATATTTATGGGCAGGTGGACAGTTGGTTTTAGAGGTGACGTAATGAACTTTAGATGGGCTGATCTTGAGATGAAGGGAGATTCAAGCAGAAGTATTAAAAAATTAGGCTCAGAGTTATAGATATGAGATTTGCATATTCAATATGCAAATATGCTAGCCACAAGGGATACAAATACAGAAATGAAATAATGTCTGCCCTGAAAGAGCTTACAGTACATGAGGTACACATTGAAGTATAGACAAAATAAATGCAAGGCAATTTTTTTGGGAAGGAGGCCCTAGCATCCAGGGTAGATCAGAAAAGGCTTCATGTAGGAAGTAGTGCTTGAGCTGAGCTTTGAAGGAAACTGGGGGTTCTGAGAGATAGAGGGGAGGAAGAAATGCAATCCATGTATCACAGACAGCCGGTTTAAAGGTACGGAATTGGGGATGGCATGGTTTGTGGAGAGTTTGGCTAACTTGGAGGAAAAAGGGTGTGAGATGAGTTTGGCTTGTTTGGCTAGACCTTAGAATGTGTGAAAGGTAGTAATATGCAGTTAGCATAGAAAGATAAATTGGACTTATGTTGGGATAGCTTTAATTGCTAAAAAAAAAAAAGGATATTTAATCCTAGAGGTAGTAGGGAGCCATTAAAGTTTACTGAGCATGGTCAGACCTATGCTTTAGGAAAATTATTTTGGCAACCTGTTCTATTTATTTCACAGGGTTATTATGAGGCTTAAATGAAATTACATATGGAAAGTGTCATATAAATGTCAGTTGTTTTCATTAATTTATCCTTAATTCGGCTGTAAAAATAATTTTTCTAATGGGTGGGTCTGATCATTTCTTGCTTCAGAATTAAAGATAAATTCTTTATGTTGACATTTAAGTTCCTCTAGGGGTTACCAACTTCCAACTTTTGCAGCTGTATTTTACACTAATCCTGTTCATACACTCTTAATTCCAGCCAAAATGGATTTTGATCTATTTCCTAATCTTTTCCTGCCTTCTCCTGCCACCAGGCATTTATGCACATCTCCACACATTCTTCATGTTTAGAATAGCCTCTTGAAATCATTCTCTTCCTTTAAGACCTAGTTCAGGTGTCACCTTATCCATGAAGCCTTCCCTAAACCTAACCATAAGTGACACTTCCCTCTCCAATCTTTTATCCTTGTTTAATCTCTTTACTGTACTTACTATATATTAACTTGCATCAAATTTATTTATATATCATCCTCTTAAAAGACATTAAGCTTTCTGAGGGCAAAGTTTGTGTTTAGCTTGTTTTTTTTCCCCCCAGGGTTCAGCAGAGTGCGTTGTATGTAGCAGGAATTTACTATAATTTCATTAAGAGAGGTGCTCCCTGAAAGGATCCAAGTTGCAGCCCACCTTCTTATCTTCTGTGACTCTTGTTCATAACCTCCAGTAAATTTTTCATAAAGGGAGTCAACCTAATGTGCTGGCACCTCCTCTGAGATCTCTTAGCATTATGCGTATATCAAGCACACAGGTTGTCCAATCTGTTATCCCTCACTATTGCTATGTGACCATCCATTTCCTATTCTGACCACACACCTCTTTGATGAGATCTTTAACACAACTTTTGGTACACATTTCTCCATTGGTAATATGCTTCAGTCTAATTATCTTTATTATTTCCCTTTTGGAGAACTGAAACTTGAATTCTCTGGAGACTACAGTGTTTTGTGATCTGTAGCTGTCTAGCATCTCTGAAAAAAGATAGGCCTTTATTTCAGGAAGAAGCTTGAGATGGTTAGAGGCACTGAACAATTTCCAAAAATCTAACCAGCATGTTCTCAGATCATTCCTTTCTGGGCCAATATTCATGCCCATATGCAGTGACTTTCCAAGATACATGTACTGATAAACCAAATTTATGAACTATACTTCCACTTACATATCACGGTCTGGTCAAAAGATACTTTCATTCATTCTTTTCCTCATATATTAGGTTATACTCTTTAGTGACTGTGGAGGCTCAGCAATGTGCTGGCGTTTGATACAGTCAGAACAATATCATCTGCAAACAGTAACATCTTGAAGCCATCATCTTCTATATAGAATTCCTCTTCCATTTGGATTTTATTTTGGACAATGGCAAACACCTTTGGCAAGTATATATCCTCTTCTCTCCCCCACCCTGACTTATTCAATGCTACACTTGAGGACCATGAAGTGATTTCTGTTGTGGTCTTTTCAAGGGATATTGCATGATTTTAAAATAGGTGCGGCACACAACCTATTGATGGAAGAAGTATTTTGCTCTACGGAAATCCTGTTATAGGATTGTCTTCTCAAACCTGTACCATGCATGGATGTCCTCAATGCATATGTTATTTTCACAAACACTTGTAGAAACAGGAAAATTTGTAGAGACAGAGGAGTTATTAAATGTTAATATTTTTCATTGTGTTTATATTCACCCTACCTCAGTGTGTACCACCAGCTTCCCAGTTAACTTCTAAGTCATTCAACTCATTCACCTTTCCCTTCCCTCCCAACTACTGACATCTAATCACTTGCCAAGTCTTGCTCATTCCACATCCATGATCTGCATGCATCTGTCCCCTTCTCCCCACTCACTCTAACTCATCACCTCTCACAGAGCTGGTGTTGCTGCCTTGGGAGAATATCTATACTCTAGCCATCTTTCCTAGAACTGGTGAAATAAGATAATCATTTCATTCTCCTGCTTGAAAACTTTTAGTGCCTCCAGGGCAAAACATGAATTTCTTAGCCTAACATTTAAGGCCCTCCACAATCCAGCCTTAGCTTATCTCACACAGTGGTCTTTAGACACTTTGACCAAATTAGCCGAATAGTGGTTCCCTACTCTTGTCCTGCTGGCTCTCACAAGCCTGCTCCCTCTCTTCCTGCTTATCTTGCCAGTTGAAATCACTCTCTTCTTTCAATGGCCTGCTCTGGCACCACCTCATTCATAAAGTCTCTTCTTATCCCTTCAGGTAAAATCCATCTCTTCTTTCTCATCTCTCAGAATATTTGCCTCTCTCTCATTCTACCCTCTTTTATACTTAACTGTGAACATATTCTTTCTCCTTTAGTAGCCTATAAACTATAGTGACAAAGTTGGGCAGTTTACATACTACTCTTTTAGAAGTAGGGGCCATTCCAATGTCTTAAGGGTTCACAGTTCTGTGAGCTGTGGCTGGGCTGGTTTAAAGAGGATCAGGAGGCAGAGACTTGAGAGAAAAGTGAGGTTGTATCTCTGGAAGTGAATACAGCAGAGAAAGACCTGGTATTGGCTTAGGAAGATAATAAATTTAGTGATTATAGTGAATGTGATCACTGAAGTAGCTCGAAGCCATAATTGTTTCCAAATGGAAAACTCCTGCAAGGACAGAATTATTAGCCATCTTCTGCCATGATGTCATTTCATACTTCTAGAAGAATCATACTTGTTAGGAAGTTCTCCTTCAAATGCAAAAACGACATGAGCTCACCCCAAGAACGGTAAGTAGCCACTGTAGTTGAATCTTATAGCCCCACAAGGCTAGTCATCAGGACTTCACCAAATAGCAGAATAACAAGTTGTGAAGGTTGCTGCTCTACCAAGAATTTGTTAGTACTACCTTCCTTTGCTTCAAAGAAACACTGAATCATCTCTTGAAGGAAAGAAGGAAATTAGCTTTTATTTAACACCTACAATGTGCCGGGGTGGGGGGGGGGGTAGCTAGGTGTACAGTGGGTAGAGTGCTGTGCTGGGAGTCAGGAAGACTTATCTTTGTGGGTTCAAATTTGGCCTCAGACATTTCTTAGCTGGTGTGACCTTGGGCAACTCACTGTTTGCCTCAATTTCTCATCTGTAAAATGAGCTATAGATATAAATGGCAAACCACTCCAGTATGTTTTTTTGCCAAGAAAACTCCAATAGGGTCATGAAGAGTCAGACATGGCTTGAAATGACTCAACAGCAAAGTGCCAGGCACTGTGCTAAACATTTTACTAACCCTCACAACAACTCTGGTAAAATGGTTACCCCCTTTTGCAGTCAAGGAAACTGAGGCAGATAGAGGTTAAGCGACTCGCCCAGGGTCACATGGCCAATAAATATCTGAAGCTGTATTGGCACTGTGCCACCTAGGGGCCTATCGGTAAAACTACTGTGGTTGTATCTTGTAGAAATATAATCATTTACTTAGATCTGGAAGAGAACTGGAAACATAAGAGAAATATAAGAGAACTGTAGAAATATAATCATTTACTTAGAACCTGGAAGAGATCATCAAGTTCAGCTCTCCCATTTTACAGATGAAGAAACTGAGGCACAGAGGAAGGAAAATCACTTTCCCAAGGTAATACAAATAGTAAGTAACAGATTTGAACCTACGTCCTCCGATTTAAAACCCTTTGTACCAGGCTGCCTCTCTCATCCAGCAAAGGGTAATTTCTAACTAATGAGACTGATGGCACTCATCATAGAGGAGTTCATAGCCATTCCTATTGTTGAACCCTAAAGGAATATCTTGTTTTGATGTCTTTTCTAAGAGAAAATATTTAGTTCTCATACTTAGATCTTTCTAAAAACAAGAGACAATTATTACAACTTGGGATGAACTGTTAGCAGTACTCTATAGCTTTCCTAGATACAGCCAAACCCACCAATGAACCCTTGATTACAGCATTTACTACCTACACTATTCAGAAGTTAATTATCTACTATTTCATGTAATTTTCTGATTGTTTCATGTGTATGAATCTTATCTCCCTAGCTAGATTTTAAAGTCTTTGAAGGCTGGGATTGTGTCTTACTCTTCTTCATTTACTCCAAAAGTAAATGTAGTACTGGCCACATACAAAATGAATGAGATGATGAGAGCAAGCTGTGTGGCTACCAGCCATAAGAGTGTCACACAATAGGTCCTGTAAGTCGTGTTCTCTGGCACTGAAATCTTGGCTTCCCTCACTGGGTAGTTTTTCATTTATTTAGGTAGAATGATTAACAATCAGAGTTTTCTGATTTATCTGATATGGTTTCTCATTGGTAGCCAAGGAAAGTTTTGTATTTTAAATATTATTTCTTTTAATAATACATAATTCATAATAATGATCATGTAAAATTGCATGACGCTTCATAGTTTTCAAAGCTTTTTTTGCATATCTGATCTCCCAGGAGAACTTTACCTTCTTTAATTTCCTTTTCAATTTATTCTTTTAAAAATTTTTTTTTTGTTTTCAGTTTGGACTTTTCTTCCTCCTGCCCCTTCCCCACCCCACTGAGAAGGCAAGAAATATGATAGCCATTATATATTGAGGTCATGTAAAACATATTTCCATATTTACCACGTTTGACTTATTTCTTAAAATTATTTGAAATGTTCTCCAAAAATGAATTCTATATTGATTTTTTTCTTCTTTGGAACTTTCTGTTTTGGTGTGTCAAAGGATATGCAAAAAAAAGATACCTTACCTTGTTGGGATGTAACTAGAACCACGTGAAACCAGATAATAGCAAGGGATATTTTAAACTTCAGGAAAAGACCTTCAGTTCTGCCAAGACTGTAGTATTGTCCTCCAGAGGAAATCATTCTAGAACATATAAGGGAAAGACAATCTATAATTTGATTCAACTTAATTAAACAACTTTTAAAAAGTGTCTATTATGTGCCAGACACTAGGTATACAAAATGAAAATAAAAACTAGTACCTACATTCAAGGAGTTGATTTTCTACTGGGGGTTGGAGAGGAGGGATAAGCCATTTACACGGATATGTAAATATAACATATATGCAAAATTATACAAAGTAATTCCAAGAGAAAGAAAGCAGTAGCAATTGAGGAAAGGCCTCTTGAAGGAGATGGCACTTGACCATTGCTTTGAAGGAAGCTAGGGATTCTAAGAGATGGAAGTGAGAAGGAAGTGAATTCCAAATACGGGAGACCAACTGCACAATGGAAATTGGAGGTGGACAGTTGTCTGAGGGGAAGAGCTAACATGCCAGTGTGACTGGAAAAAAAAGAATGTAGGAGAAAAAATTATAAGAGGTAAGTTTGGAAAGGTAGATGGGAGATAATCTGTGATAGGCTTTAAAAATTCCAGACTGAAACTTACTGTCTTGTAGCCCAGAAAAAATAGGGAGCCACTGAATATTTTTGAATAGTGGAGTACCATGGTCAGATGTGTGTATTAGGAATATAATTTTGAACCAATTAAACCAATTATGTGCAAAACACTGTGCTAAATGAAGCATAAGATATAAAGATAAATAAGACATAGTCTTTGACCTTAAAGAGTTTATGATCTAGAAGGAGATATTAGTGCCAAGGGAATAATTCTTTCCTAGAGTATGACATGATCTTGGACTAGGGAGAGAATTGTAGGATCAGTCAGTCAGTCAGCCAATCACCAAACATCTCTAACTTTGTGCCAGGCATTGCAATAAGTACTAGGGATACAAAGCGCAATAAGTACTAGGGATACAAAGAAAGGCACAAATGGTCCCTGGATTCTCTTTTATTAGGAGAGACAATATGTGAATAACGAGATATATATTGAATAGACAGAAGGTAATCTTAGAGGGGAAGGCACTAGCAGCTTATGGGATCAGGGAAAGCTTTCTGTAGAAGGTGGGATTTGAGATGAATCTTGAAGGAAGACAAGGAAACAAGAAGTGGAGGAGAGGAGGGGGAGCACTGGAGGCACGGGGGAGCAGGCAATGGAAAGGTGTGGAAATGGTAGATGGAGCATTGCACGGGAGCAATAGCAAGGGTAAGACAGGGTAGCTGGATCACAGGGTGTGTGGAGGTGAGCACAATGTGAGGAAATAAATGGTTTTGAACCTCCTGGATGAGTTGAATGAATGAGTTCATTCATATTAATTAATTCATATTAAATTCATGATTAAATTAATTCTTATTATAATAAATTAAATTCATATTAAAATTAGTATGACTTCATTCTTAAGCTTTGCCACCTTGTGTAGCCAAACACTGAGTGTTGCACATGGTTGAAGGAGGCAATGGTATAATTTGTTTTTCTTCAGTTGTGTCCAACTCTTTGTGACCTTTTTTTGGGTTTTTTGGTTTGACATTTCCTTTTCCAGCATGTTTTACAGATGAGGAACCGAAGTAAACAGGACTAGTGACTTGCCCAGGGTCACATAGCTAGTAAGTGTTTGAGTCTGTATTTGAATTTAGGAAAATGAGACTTTCTGACTCCAGCCCTCTATGCCCTGTGCCACCTAGCTGTACAATAGAAAAAATGCTAAACTAGAAATCAGGACATTTGGGCTCTAGACCAGCTCTAGTACTAACTTTCTGAATAATCTTTGGAAAATTAATTCACCTCCATGGGCCTTCCTTCCTTATTTTATTTTCTTATGAACGTGACAAACATCAGCAAACACGACCATTTTGTTAGGTAACCACAGGGGTGTTCTGATGAGGTAGACTTACAGGCCCAATTTCATAGTATTTCTGCCCTTGAAATATATGAAAGGCTTATTAATATGGCCCTGGAGAGGGAAAGAGAGAGTTTGAGATCTCAGTGCTGCATTAGAAAAGATCACTTTCTCCTGTGCTGCTATCAGAATTGCCTTGTGTTCTCATACCATAAACAAAGGGACACAAGAAAATGCAAAGGACATGACTGACCACAGGTAAAATAGCTGTTTACAAAAATTTAGATTAGATGAGTCAGATGCAGTCTTTAATAAAAACAAAATGACATGATTAGAAACTATTACCAGTTGCAATTAGCTGAATTAAAGAAGGGGAGGTGATGAGGACTGTAAATTGTTCCATATCTTTTATCTTTTTCCTTTATCATTCCTACCACTGGAGCAAGTACCCACAATTTAAAAAAATCGTTACAGTCTTATACCTTACTGCTTTCCCTTTAGCTTCTGCATAAATATTTTATATATTCTGTAGTTATTTTTAAATTTATCTTTCTATCTCCTCCTGGAGGTTTTTACTGCTAATATACAGAAAAACTGATACTTTTTATAAATTTATTTTATATCCTGCTACTTTGCCTTTATTATTTTTATTTCCATTAATTTTGGCTAATTTTTTGGGATTCTCTGAATAAACTGTTATATTTGATACAAAACCCAGTAAGTTTGTTGTCTCTTTGCCTATACCTACTTCTTCAATTTCTTTTTTGATATTTTTTAATATTTTGGTTAGCATTTCTTTCACTATATCAAATAATAGTGTTGGTAATAGATATCCTTGCTTTGCTCCTGAATTTTTTTGAAAAGGCTATAAGCATTTTTTTAATCATAGATAATTGTAGATATTGGTTTTAAATGTACTATTTACCATTTTAAGGAAGTCAATTTATTCTTATAATTTTTGAGGTTTATTTTTTAACATAAAATGATGCTACATTTTGTCAAAAGTTTTTCTGCTTTTATTGGTACAATAAGGTGATATTTGTTTCTTTGTTATTAATATGGTCGATTATGCATATTGTTTTCTTGATATTCACCCAACCCTACATTCCAAGTCATAGTGTATAATATTTTAATATGTTGTTGTAGATTTTTTTGCTAATATTTCATTCAATATTTTATATAAATATTTATTATAAACATTGGTTAATAGTTTCTTTTTCTGCTTTATTTCTCCCTGTTTAGATGTCAGGAATATATTTATCTCATAGAGGAAGTTTGATCAGATCCCTTCTTTCCGTACTTTTTAAATCAATTTGTGTAATATCGGGATTAATTTTCTTTGGATGTTTGATAGAATTGCTCGTAAACATATCTGGTCCTGATTTTTTTTCCTTTGAGCATTCCTTTATGACTGGTTCAGTTCCTTTTTATGAAAAATCCTCTATTTTTTCTATTATTCTAAATAGTTTAAAAATTATAAAATTAATATATCATATTATCACTTGTATACACACACACACACACATATCTCCTATATCAGATTGCTCACAGTCTCAGGGAAGGGTTTTGGAGATGGAGGGTTAGATTTTGAAACTTGGAACTTAAAACAAAAACCAAATGTTAAAAATTGTTTTTACATATAACTAAAGAAAAGTCAAATATTATTTTAAAAAGAAATAAAGCTAAATCTACTTGGAGAAAATGTAATCAGTAAAATTTAATGAAATAAGTAAAAATATATTTTTAAAAAGCATATTTAGGACAATTTTATTAGCTGAGAACATGACAAGAATGGCATATACCTCTTCCTGTTCCCATATAGTTCTAATTTCCTCTAATACTGTGCTTGTTAGTGTTATAAATTTACTGGAGCCCCTATCAATACATATCAACACTTGTTATTGGCGCTCATGTTGTTATTTTGAAAAGTCAAGAACTGAATCCACAGAAAAGGATGATATGACCTCACAGGCGTTAGCAAGTAAGACACTAGAAGAAGAAGAGATGAGTAATGACAGTTGGTGACAACTTGTGGAAGAAGGATTGGGATAGCTATTTATTGACCTTACATTAATAGCAGAGAGGCCAACTATCATCCCAGGGAACATACTCAGCAATGTGATGGCAAACATCCCAAAATGTGTCAAACCTGATTACTACTATCCATTTCTGATGATATATGTGGGTACAAATAGTACTGCCAGAAGGAATCTAGAAAGCATTGCTAAGGATTAAGAAGCCTTTGGGAAGAAACTGAAGACTTGAAGGGAACAGGTGGTAATTTCATCTCTCCTGCCAATCCAAGGCCAGGGCTTCAGAAAAGAGAAGCATATTTGGAAAGTGAACAGTTCATTAAGAAGATAGTCCTTGAGAAGGAGATCTGTATTTTTCAACCACAGCTAAAAATATAGAAATTATGGGCATTTTGAAAAGAGATAGAATACAGACCTAGTTTAAAAAATGTATTTTTCTGGAGTCTTACAACTAAATAAAGGGGCTTTATGCTAAGAATACATGTCTGTTTAATTGAATGGAATTTAAACTTCAAAAAAGGGGGAGGGACAACATTGTTTTATATATCTGCTAAAGTAGATACCACAGAGAATGGCTATAATATAAGAAGAACAGAAGTAGAGATGACTAGAAATTCACAGGAGAGAAAAACCAAGAAAGGGAGTCAGAAATAAAAACTGTTGCCATAGTTGACTCTATATAATGTGTAAAATGTGGGTATAAGTAAGGTACCCTAGAGTTTTTAATTTCAGGAATTGAATAAACATAAATGGTTGAAATGTGAATGGAAAAACATTTATCAAGTGCTCACTATGTGCCAACCACTGTTCTAAATGTTTGGCATTCAAATAAAAAAGTAAAATTATCCCTTGCCCTCAAAGAGGTTATGTTCTAATGGGGGAATACAACATACGTAGAGGAGTGCTGACCAGAGATTGAAATTTTGGCCAGAAAAGTTATAGGGATGGTGAGTGAAAGAATATTGGAAAGAATATTGACACCCCACCCCAACCCCTTTCTAGAAGCAATGGCAGAGCTGATTTGATCTAGTCCCAGAACTGGAAAAGGGGAAGAGAAGAGAAGAGAAGAGGAAAAAAGGAGAGCCCATATATGGTGGCAAGGCAGCTGGTAAATAGATGTTTGTAGAGTAGGAAATATAGAATGATTAGAGTCTGCCTATAATTGTGGGCCTATCAAGATATTTAGACTCGGTGGGATAAGACTTATTACTGGAAATTGGCTGCAGATGGTTATACCTTATTCGAAAGAATTGGTAAAGTGGGGTGGGGGTGGGAGGCGTGGAGATTAGCATCATCTATTAAGAATATATACTCACATGAAGAAATCTAAGAACCAGACAGGAGAGAATATTTAGGTGAAAATCAAAAGAAAAAGAAACAAAACCACATTATCATTGGAGTATACTGTGGACTACTTGGGTAGAAGGTTGAAATAGGCAGGGAGTTCAGGAAATAGGTCACAAGTCAGGCCCAGAGACATAATGGGGTCTTCAATTAAAGGGACACGTGCAGAGCTCTCTCTGTCTCTCTCTGTCTCTGTCTCTCTGTCTGTCTGTCTCTCTCTGTCTTTCTCTCTCTCTTCCTCCCTCACCTCTCCCCTCTCATGTCCTCTCCCTTTCCTCTCCTCTTCTCTTTTCTCTCCTCCCCACTCCTTTTGTCTTCTCCTCTCCCCTTTTCTCCCTTCCCCTCTGTTCTTTCTCTCTGCCAAAAAACAGAACATCTAATAATTGCTTGATTTGTCTTCATGATAATTTATCCTTCAAAAGGTGGGAGGACCTATCTGGGTCAAAGTCTATTCTATATCTGATTCGCATCAACTAAAGAGAATTGGTGCCTAGAGATGATGGGAATTTTGGCCAAAAGTGATTGATCTGTCATAGAACTCGAGAGAGAGGAGAAGAAAGTTGGGCATAGCCTGACATACATCCTTGATTTTGAAATAGAAAAATTCAAATAGTTCAGAAAAAAATATAGGTAATATCTCATGGATTAACATTCTATAGGGATAATCAGCTTGGCAAGGATAAGAAGTTCTCAAGAATGAAGTTCTGAAGGCTCAGAGAGGTAATTCCAATGAAGGAGAAAATGGGAGGAGTTTAATGAGTCTATTGTGAATACACAAGGAATGTACAGATTAACTTAAAAGGATATTCACAGAAGATGAAATCAAGGGTAGGTAATAGAGGATGAATGAAAGTGATTGAATCTTAGACTGAATTTAAAAGAAGACATTGTATCTACAACTCAAGAAGTGAAATTTCTCTTGTACTCCACCCTGGTCAGACCACAATGGAAGTACTGTGTTTAGTTCAGGTGTTACATTTTTGGAAAGATTGATTAGCTGAGGTGGCAAAGAATGCTGGGGTCAACAAAAAGAGTACTTCTTTTTAAACGATTCTGGGGAAAAGAAATCACCTTTTATTTTGCTTCTGCTAGTGAAAGGACTCAAGACTATCCTGTATGAGGGTGAATGTAAGGAGATGGAGGAAGTTATCCTAGGGAAGAGATGACTTAGAGAGGAGCAGCTAATAGCTGGTTTCGGTTATTTGAAGGTTATGATGTGAAAAATTATTATTCTTGCTCTGCTTGGTGCCAAAGGTAGAATTAATTGAAGTGATGCAGATTTCTATCTCAAGTAAGAAAAAAATTTCTATCAATCAGACCCATCTAACTGTGGGATGGGTTACCCTAGAAGGCAGTGGGTTCTCCCTCTAGAAAGGTCTTTAAACAAAGAGTAGATGACTGCTAGCTGTGTATGTTGTAGAAAGGATTCCTGTTTAGGTATGGGTTGGACAAGACGACCCTCAAGCTCCCTTCCAGCTCTGAGCTTTTGTGATTGAGACTTAGGACCCAACGCATACAATTCCGGGGAAGACCCTTAGTCTTCAGCTTCCTCTCCAGTAAAATAAGGGGATTAAACTAGAAATCAAGAGTTCCTAATCTGAGGCCAATGGAACCTTGAGGGGTCCATGAATTTAGAGGGGAAAAAATTACATCTTCATTTCAATATAATTGGTTTTCTTTGTATTCCTATTTAAAAAACATTATCCTGAGAAGGGATCCATAGTCATCACCAGACTTCTCCAAAAGTCCATATCACAAAAAAGTTAAGAATCTTTTCACTAGAGAGTTTCTGAACTCTGTAATTTCTCACCAATCAAGTATAAGTTTGGGGGGAGGTAGCTTAAAACCAGATATTTTTTTATGATCACTGGGTGAACAACAATAATATGAAGTCCTATATATTTTTTAAAAATTTCTGTTATTTGCTGGGATTTAAATAATAAAAGACTTGGGTTTACCATTAGGTCCTTGCTGTGCAAGTATTCTTTTAAAATTATCCTCAATTAATCTCTCTTTCTTTCTTGTACCATTTTAGTAATCCAGAGATTCCTTCTCCACTCTTTTCGCATCCTTCAATGTTAGCCCTCTCCCTCTACCAATGGCCTCTTAAAGGAGCTAAATGTATCCAAGTTATCATCATACATTAACATGCATGCAGAGTTGTAGCTCTGTAGGAAATTCCAAGTGAGATCTAGATATGCAGAAGGAATCAGTCTTCTCTGAAGACTGAAAGTGCATGTGATCCATTGGTAATAGAAAGCTTATGGTAGGTACAAATAGTCTGCAGCTTCTGTGCAACTGATATTCACCTGAGGAAATAGCGTAGAGGGTACTATCAATGCAGAGCATTTATAATATATTAACTATGTACCAGGCATTGTACTAAGTACTGGAGATACACATAAAAATCTGCTAGACAGTCCCAGCTCTCTAAGAGCTCACATTCAATTGGGAGAAGACAACACCTAAAGGGGAGATAGAAAGGAAGTGGGGAGGAAGAGGGATATATGTAACTTTGCTGAAGATTTCCAGAGAGTCCTGTGGAAGTCTGGAACCAAGCACGATAAGGCTAAAGTTGGATTATCTAGACCCAGGAAAGTTCTGGGGTGGAATCTAATTTTCTGATGGAGAGGGAGTGGAAGTGATGTCCTGAATGGAGACTGGATATCTGGAGATATTGCAGGAGGAAATATAAGATCACAAAAGAAGACAGACCAATCATGTAGCAAGAGTTGAGGGTAACTGATAGAAAGCCTGAGTGCTGCTCTGGGACCCAGTAAATATAAAAAGACCCAGAGGAGAAGTCTCCAACACTAAAGAGTATCAGCTGCTCTCTAGAAGATCTATAGGAAGAAAACAAGCCTTTAAGTGCCTAATATGTGACAGGTATTATTTTAAGTACTTCACAAGTTATTATCTCTCTCAATCCCTATAATGACCTTTGGAAGTAGGCACTATTATTATTGCCATTTTAGAGTAGAGGAAACTGAAGCAGACAGAAGTTGAGTGATTTGCTCAAGCTCACATAGTGATTAAATATCTGAGGGACAATTTGGGCTCAGGTCCTCCTGACTCAAGGTGCAGTGCTCTACCTACTACAACACTTAGCTGCCCCTTCCCTATGGGAGAACATGACCAAAATTCACACAGGTTTAAAGGCATAGGATGGGTTATAGTATGCACTGATAGGAAGAATAGTCACATAGATGCGAACAATTTCTTGATGTACTTAGGGGTAATACCACTTTGTATTTTTGTTGTTGCTGTTAATTCAGTCACTGACTCGTGTCTGACTCTTTGTGACCCCATGAATTATAATGTTGTAACATCAGTCTTGCTAGCAGTTATTGTGGCTAAGACCAATAACATCAGCATACAGAAGGGCTGCTAACACAGGTTCTTTGATCTGCTTTACTAAGGAAAGTAACTTTAAGGGGTTAACAATCTCACTTTAGTCACACACACGTACACACACATATATGTGTATATATATACATGTATGTATATGTATGTATGTATGTATAACTCACTTGGTTCAGGAGGAAAAACCAGCAACCTGAACTTCAGAGCAAATAGAAACAGAAATTACAAACATCAACAGACAGACTTTGTCTGATTCAAATCTCAATTCATAGTTACCAGGGTTTAACAAAAGTCCCAACATCTGGATTTACAAGCCATGGGACTCTTAACGGCTGCCCATTTTTGAATATCAAAAAAGAAAACTTAGGCTAAGATCACAAGCAACTGAAACTAACATAGATATAGTGAAAGAGAAACCAAATTGCATATGCCAGGGAACATTTGTCTAGAATTCACAAAATCTATATATCACTCGTTAATGCCATGAAAACTATCTGATCATAAAAATTGACAAAATATCATAAAAGTAAAAGTTGCATTTGATGCAAAAAAGAAGCACTATTAGTTAGAAAGACTCATAAAAGGACCATGTAACATTATTAACATTAATATAAATGATGCTTTCACCCTAATCCCGTCCACTTTAGTCCTTTTTTTAAAAAAAATTATTTTTAACATTATTTTCTTTTTAACTTGAGTTCCAAATTTTCTCCCTCCTGCCCACCACTATCCTACCCACTGAAAAGACAGGTAGGGGGATGGAGTCAAGATGATAGCTAGAAAGCAGGGACTTGCTTAAGCTCTCCCCCAAATCCCTCCAAACACCTGTAAAAATGGCTCTGAACAAATTCTAGAGCTGCAGAACCCACTTAATAGCAGAAAGAAGCAGGTCTCCAGCCCAGGATGCCCTGGATGGTGGGTAGGAAGGGTCTATCACATGGTGCTGGGAGCAGAGAGCAGCCAGCCATGCCAGGACAGACCCCACCAGGAATCAGCCCAGAGCCATGAATCGTTGAGCTGTGGCAGTTACCATACTCCTCAACCCACAAATGCTGAAGACAATGGAGCATGTTAGTGGGAAAACTGCTAGATTGGTTAGAAAGCAGTCTGGCCCCAGCCCTGAGGGTGGCGGAGGTGGTACATGGTGGTAACAGCAGCATCAGGAAACTCTTGCAGCTGCTTCCAGAGCTCTAGCATCAGCTGCTTCCAGAGTCCCTGGCTCACATGGTGGGAGGAATCAAGAGGCAGACCAGAGCAGGAGTGCAGGGCTTGTCTTGCCCTCCTTGGATCTGGGTTGCAATCCTGGTTGGCAATTCTTGGGGCAGGAGGAGCACTGTTGTGGCAGAGCTTGCAGTGACAGAGGAGTAGAAGCAGCTCTGAAAACAGTAGTGCAGTCCCTAAAGCTTGCGACAAAGCGCTCTCTACTCTACAAGTAATCATACTCTGACAAAAAGCTCAAAGGTCAAGTAGTTGGCTGGGAACATGGCCAGGCAGTGAAAAAGGATGCAGACTCAGAATCTAGAATCTTATTTTGGTGACAAAGAAGATCAAAACATACAGCCAGAAGAAGTCAACAAAGTCAAAGATCCTATATAAAAAGCCTCCAAGAAAAACATGAATTGGTCTCAGGCAATGGAAGAGCTCAACAAGGATTTGGAAAAGCAAATAAGAGAAATAGAGGAAAAATTGGGAAGAGAAATGAGAGAGATGCAAGAAAACCATGAAAAACAAGTCAATGATTTGCTAAAGGAGACCCCAAAAAATACTGAAGAAAATAACACCTTAAAAAATAGACTAACCCAAATGTCAAAAGAGCTTCAAAAAGCCAATGAGGAGAAGAATGCCTTGAAAGGCAGAATTAGCCAAATGGAAAAGGAGGTCCAAAAGACCACTGAAGAAAATACTACCTTCAACATTAGATTGGAGCAAGTAGAAGCTAGTAACTTTATGAGAAATTAAGATATTACAAAATAGAACCGAAGGAATGAAAACAAAGGAAGACAACGTGAAATATCTCATCATTGGAAAACCCACTGACCTGGACAATAGATCCAGGAGAGATAATTTAAAAATTAATGGACCACCTGAAAGCCATGATCAAAAAAAAGAGCTTAGACATCATCTTTCAAGAAATTATCAAAGAAAACTGCCCTGATATTCTAGAGGCAGAGAGAAAAATAGAAATTGAAAGAATCCACCAATCACCTCTTGAAAAAGATTCCAAAAAGCAAACTCCTAGAAGTATTGTCTGCAAATTCCACAGTCCCCAGGTCAAGGAGAAAATACTGCAAGCAGCCAGAAAGAAACAATTTGAGTATTGTGAAAACACAATCAGGATAACACAAGATCTAGCAGCTTCTACCTTAAGGAATCAAAGGGCTTGGAATATGAGGTCAAAGCAGCTAGGATTAAAACCAAGAATCACCTACCCAGCAAAACTAAACATAATGCTCCAAGGCAAAATATGGATTTTCAATAAAATAGAGGACTTTCAAGTTTTCTCAGTGAAAAGACCAGAGCTGAATAGAAAATTTGATTTTCAAACACAAGATTCAAGAGAAGCATAAAAAGTTAAACAAGAAAGAGAAATCGTAAGGGACTTACTAATGTTGAACTATTTTGTTTACATTCCTACATGGAAAGATGGTGTGTGTAATTCATGAGACCTTTATCAGTATTAGGGTAGTTGAAGGGAATATACATACATACATACTATGCATGTATATAAATATATATATGGACAGAGGGCACAGGGTGAGTTGAATATGAAGGGATGATATCTAAAAAAATTAAGGGATGAGAGAGGGAGAAAAGGAAAGACAGAATTATCTTACATAAAAGTGGCAAGAAAAAGCAGTTCTGTTGGGATGGAAGAGGGAGCAGGTGAGGGGGAATGAGTGAATCTTGCTCTCATTGGATTTGACATGAGGAGGGAATAACATACACACTCAACTGGGTATCTTACCCCACAGGAAATTAGGGGAAAGGGATAAAAAAATGAGGGATGATGGAAGAGAAGGCAGATAGGGGGAGGAGGTAATCAAAAGCAAACACTTTTGGAAAGCGACAGGGTCAAAGAAGAAAATTGAATAAAGGGGGACAGGATAGGATGGAGGGAAATATAGTTAGTCTTTCACAACATGAGTATTGTGGAAGGGTTTTACATAATGATACACATGTGGCCTATGTTGAATTGCTTGCCTTCTTAGGGAGGGTGCGTGGGAAGGGAAGAGGGGAGAGAATTTGGAACTCAAAGTTTTAAAATCAGATGCTCAAA
>CM053622.1:474134228-474145028 GCA_028646595.1 Phalanger gymnotis | reverse complement strand
CCTACAAGGAAATAAGAGGAAAAGGGATGGGGGGAGTGAGGTGATAAAAAGGAGGGCTGACTGGGGAACAGGGTAATCAGAATATATGCCATCTTGGAGTGGGGTGGAGGGTAGAAATGGGGAGAAAATTTGTAACTCAAAATCTTGTGGAAATGAATGTTGAAAACTAAAATATTAAATAAATAAATAATAAAATTAAAAAAAAGAAGACAAGCAAAATAATATCAATTAAATATGTGGAGTCATGCAAAACATATTTTCATATAACAAAAAAGCAAAAATAAAAATAAAATGAGAAAACTATACTTCAATTTGCACCCACAATTCAACAGTTCTCTCTCTGGAGGTGGCAAGCATTTTTTCATCATGAGTCCTTTGAAATTGTCGTGGATCATTGTATTGATTAGAGTAGACAAGTCTTTCACAGTTGATCGTCATTATAACACTGATCTTATCATTCAATAATGACCTCCTGGTTCTTTTCACTTCACTTTGCATCAATTCATGTATGTCTTGCCATTTCCCACCCCAAAACCATCCCCTTTGTCTTTTCTTATAGTACAACAGTACTCTGTCACAATCATGTGTCACAACTTATTCAACAATTCCCCAATTGATGAGCATCCCTACGATTTCCAATTCTTTGCCATCAGAGAAGAGCTGCTATAAATATTTTTGAACATACGGGTCTTCTTCCTTTGATCTCTTTGGGGTACACACCTAATGGTGATATTGCTTGGTCAAAGGGTATTCACAATTTTATAGCCAATGGGATATATTTCCAAATTGTCCTCCAGGATGGTTGGAACAGTACACAACTCCATCAACAGTATATTAGTGTAACTATTTTCCCCCCATCCCCATCAGCATTTGTCATGTCTGTTACCTATGAGGTGGTACCTCAGTTGTTTTAATTTGCATTTCTCTAATCATAGTGACTTAGAGCATTTTTTCACATAACTAGAGATAGCTTTGATTTCTTCAACCAAAAACTGCTCATTAGCCATCAATAAATTCTCTAAGAAAAAAACCCCAGGACAAGATAGATTCACAAGGGAATTCTACCAAATATTTAAAGAATAGTTAATTCTAATACTATGTGAATTATTTGTAAAAATAGGCAAAAAAGGAGTCCTATGAAATTCCTCTTATGACACAAATGCTGATACATAAACCAGAAAGAGCCAAAATACAGAAAGAAAATTATAGATCAATTTCCCTAATGAATATTGGTGCAAACATTTTAAATAAAATACTAGCCAGGAGATTACAACAATATATCACCTGGATCATACACTGTGACCAGATGAGATTACAGCAGGAATGCAGGGCTGGTTCAATATTAGGAAAACTATAATCATAATCAACCATATCAATAACAGAACCAACAGAAATCATATGATTATCTCAACAGATGCATAAAAAAGCTTTTGACAAATTACAACACCCATTCCTATAAAAAAACAAACACTAGAGAACATAGTAATAAATGGAGCTTTCCTTAAAATGATAAGTAATATCTATCTGAAACCATCAGTAAACATCTGCAATGGGGCTAATCTAGAAGACTTCCCAATTAGAGGTGAAGCAAGGAGGCCCACTATCACCATTATTATTTAGTATTGTACTAGAAATGTTACTTATAACAGTAAGAATAGAAGAAGAAATTAAAGGAATTAGAATAGGCAATAAGGAAACAAAACTATCACTCTTTGCCAATGACATGATGGTATACTTAGAGAATCCTAGAGAATCAACTAAAAAACTACTTGAAATAATTAACAACTTTAGCAGAGTTGCAAAATATAAAATAAACCCATGTAAATCATTGGCATTTTTATATATTGCCAACAAACCCCAGCAGCAAGAGATAGAAAGAGAAATTCTATTTAAAATAACTATAGACAATATAAAATGCTTGTGAGTCTACCTGCCATGACAAACCCAGGAGCTATATGAACATAATTAGAAAACACTTTTCATACAAATAAAGTCAGTTTTAAGCAATTGGAAAAGCATCAATTGCTTATGGATAAGCTGATTCAATTAAATAGAAATGATATTTCTACCTAAATTAATTTACTCATTCAGTGCCATACCAATCAAACTACCAAATAATTATTTTACAGAGCTAGAAAAAATAATAAAATTGATCTGGAAGAACAAAAGGTCAAGAATAGAGGGAATTAATGAAAAAAAATATGAGGAAAGGTGGCCTAGCCTTACCAGATATCAAACTGTATTATAAAGTGGTAATCATCAAAACAATCTGATACTGGCTAAGAAATAGAGTGGTGAATCAGAGGAATAGGTTAGGCACACAATACATGGTAGAAAATGGTCATGGTAATCTAGTCTTTGATAAACCTAAAGACCTAAGGTTTTGGGATACAATTCATTTGACAAAAAGCTGCTGGAAAAACTGGAAAACGGAATGGCAGAAACTAGGCATAGATGAACACCTTATGTCATAAACCTAATAAGGTCAAAATAGGTACATTATACCACAAGCCAAACAGGGGAGAATAGTTTACCTATCAGATATATGGATAAGGGAAGAATTTATGACCAAGCAAGAGATAAGGAGATTACAAGATACAAAATGGGTAATTTTGTTTATAATAAATTTAAAAGATTTTGCACAAAAAAAAAAAAAACAAACCAATGTAACCGAGATTAGGAGGAAAGCAGAAAGCTGGGAAACTTTTTGTTTGTTTGTTTTTTATAGCAAGTGTTTCTGATAAAGGCCTCATTTCTCAAATAGAGAACCAAGTCAAATTTATAAGAATGCAAGTCATTCTTCAATAGATATGTGGTCAAAGGATATGAATAGGCAGTTTTCGGATGAAGAAATCAAAGCTATCTATAGTCACATAAAAATACACTAAATCACTATTGATTAGAGAATTGTAACTTATAACAACTCTGAGGTACCACCTCACATATTAAATTGACTAATGTGACAGAACATGAACATGATAAATATTAGAGGGGATATGGGAAAATTGGGACAGTAATGCACTGTTGGTTGAGTTGTGAACTGACCCAACAATTCTGGAGAACAATTTGGAACTATGCCCAAAGGATTTTAAAACTCCATACCCATTGATCCAGCAATAACACAGGTCTATATCCCAGAGATTTTTTAAAGATTTTTTTTAAAAAGGAAAAATGACCCATTTGTACAAAAATATTTAGAGAAGGTCTTTTTGTGGTGGCAATCAATTGGAAATGGAGGGGGTGTCTATCATTTGGGGAATGGCTAAATAAGTTGTAATATATGAATGTAATGGAATACTATGGTGCTATAAGAAATCTTTTTTTGAAAAACTGCCTGTTCATATCCTTTGAACATTTATCAATTGGGTAATGACTTTATTTTTATGATTTTGACTCAGTTCCCTATATATTTTAGAAGTAAGGCCTTTATCAGAGATACTTATAAAATTTTTAATATTACATCATTGTCTATCATACTATTTTTTAAGCAAAATATAATTTCCCTGATTATCTCTTTTGCTTTTTCCTAAAGAGGAATAACTGATGGAGTGTGAAGACAGATCAAAGCATACTATTTTTCACTTTCTCTATTTTTTTCATAGTATTTTCTTTTTTGGTCTGTGTTTTCTTTCACAACGTGACTAATACGGAAATATGTTTAGAATGATTGTGTATATATATATATATATATATATATATATATATATATATATATATATAACTTGTTTCAAATTGTTTACAAACTCAGAGAAGCATAGAGGAGGGAGGAAGATAATTTGGAACCCAAAATTAAAAAAAACAAAATGTTAAAAATTATTTTACATGGAATTGGGAAAAATAAAATATTATTTTTTTTTAAAAAAACTGCCTGTTCATATCCTTTAACATTTATCAATTGGGTAATGGCTCTATTTTTATAATTTTAACTCAGTTCCCTATATATTTCAGAACTAAGGCCTTTATCAGAGATACTTGTAAAATTTTTAATATTGCATCATAGTCTATAATACTTTTTTTTAGTAAAATAGTTTTCCTAATTATCTTTTTTGCTTTTTTCTGTTTTTGCTTTTGCTTTGTTTGAGATCATGATTGCTACCACCGCTTCTTTTTTTACTTCCACTGAAGCAAAGAGATGCTGTTCTAGTCCTTTATTTTAACTCTATGTGCATCCTGTTTCATGTCTCTTACATGGAGTATACAGTTAAATTCTGGTTTCCAATCCATTCTGCTATCTGCTTCTGTTTTGTGGGTGAGCTCATCCCATTCACATTCACGGTTATGATTACTGTGAATTTCCTTCCATCTTATTTTTGTGTTTATCGTTCTTTCTTTCTTTTTATCCTTTTTTGCTTCTGATCAATGCCTCCCTTAATCTGCCCTCCCTTTTATCATCTTCACTCCCATATCTCTTATCCCCTTCCTCTCCTATTGCCCTGTTGGGTAAGATTGATTTCTATACCCAACTGAGTGTGCATATATATTCTTCCCTCTTTGAACCAATTCCAATAAGAGTGAGGTTCAATTACTGCAACCACATCCCCCCATTTTCTCTTCTACTATAAAAGTTCTTCCTTGTGTGCCTCTTTTATGTGAGAAATTTTTTCCTATTCTACTTCTCTCTTTCCCCTTCTCTCAGTACATACTTCTTTCTCACACTCCACTTATTTTTTGGAGACCATCCCAACATATTTGATTCATACCCATGCCCTCTATCTATATAGAGTCCTTCTAACTACTCTAATAATGATAAAGTTCTTAGCAGTTATATGTATAATATTCCCATGTAGGAATGTAAATAGTTTAGCTTTATTGAGTTTCTTATGATTATTCTTTGTTTACTTTTTTATACTTTTCTTGAGTCTTGTGTTTGTCAAATTTTCTATTCAGTTGTGATCGTTTCATCAGCAATGCTTGAAAATCCTTTATCTCATTGAATATCTATTTTTTACCCTAAAGGATTATACTCAGTTTTGCTTGGTACATTATTTGTTGTAATGCTAGCTAATTTGCCATCTGGGATATCATATTCTAAGACCCTCACTCCTTTAATGCGAAGCTGCTAAATCTTGTGTGATCCTAACTGTGGCTCCTTCTGGATGTCTGAAGTATTTTCTCCTTGACCTGGGAGCTCTGGAATTTGACTATAGCATTCCTGGAAGTTTTCATTTGGGGATGTCTTTCAGAAACTGATTGGTGGACTCCATAAAATTTCCATTTTACCTTCTGGATATTAGGGCAATTCTCCTTGATAGTTTCTTGAAATATGTCTATGCTCTTTCTTTGATCATGGCTTTCAGGTAGTTCGATAATTCTTAAATTATCTCTCCTCAATCTATTTTCCAAGACAGTTGTTTTTGCAATGAGATACTCTATTTTCCTCTATTTTTTCTTTCTTTTGCCTTTGTTTTATAGTTTCTTGAAGTCTCGTGGAATCATTAGCTTTTACTTGCCCAATTCTAATTTTTATGGACTTATTTTCTTCAGCCACCTTTTGTGCCTCCTTTTTTCACTTGGCCAACTCTGCTATTTAAGGAGTTATTTTCATCAGTGAATTTTTATACCCTCTTTCCTATTTGGCCTATTCTGATTTTAAGGTGTTTTCTTCAGTATTTTTTTGTGCCTGTTCATTCTCTTTTTGTAATTTCCTTGCTTCACTCTCATTTCTTTTCCCAATTTTTTCTCTATCACTCTCATGTCTTTCTTTAAGTCTCCCAGGAATGCTTATTGGGCTTGTGTCCAATTAGCATTTTTCTTTGAGGCTTTATTTATAGCTGTTTTTTATATTATTGTCTTCTGAGTTTATGTCTTGGTCTTCTTGGACACCATAGTAGCTTTTAATAGACAAGTTTTTATTGCTGTTGTTGTTTGCTCATTTTTCCAGCCCATTTTTTGACTTTGAACTATATGTTAAAGTTGGGCTCTGCTTACCTGGGGATGGAGAAGCACTGCAAGCTTCAGGATTTTTCATGCTACTGTTTTCAAAGCTAATTCAGGGGGTCTGGAAGTTTTTGGTGCTTTGAAGGTGGAGCGATCCGGGGAGACATGTACTCACTGCTCTCTCGATCTATGCTCTTGTCTTTTCTCAGGAAGGGCCCCTGCTCCCTTGCACTGTTCCTCTTGGCCCTGGAACTTTGAGCAGGTCCTCTGCTCTCCTGCAGCTGTGCTACCTTAGATCTGAAACCAGGGCCCCTGTTTTCCTGTGACTGATCACAAATACTCCTCTCTACCCTGGAACTGTGACCCTGAACTACTGATAGGCAACAGAGTTGCCAATCAGCACCAAATGCACCCAGTTCCAGCAAAAATTCCCCTGTGATCTCTTTCTGACCCATTGTCCAACCCTTTTACCATCTCTGGGCTGAGAGCTCGCAAAGCTGCTGTTCCTGCTGCTGCTATCAAGGCTGCCTTTAAGGCCTGCTGGTGCTGCTGCTGCTGTGCTCTGGGCCAGACCCTCACCCTGATGTCACAGACCTCTCCTGCTGACCTACAAAGTTGTCTTATGTTGGAAGTGTCTCATTCGGACTTTTGGTTGACTCTGCTATTCCAAAATTTGATTTGTAGCATTATTTTAATGTTGTTTAGGATTAGGAGGAGCGATGTTTGGATGGGCGTTATTGGGAGAGTTCAGCTGGGTTGCTGCTTATACTCCATCATCTTGGCTTTACCTCTCTATCCACTTTCTAAACCTAAACTCATATATTCAATTATCAATGTGTAGGATACACGACCATAATTGCAGGCCTTTTCCTTAATATTTTGGGACACCAAAGTCTATAGTTGAGTTGCTTGGTTTGCAGAAAAGCAAACAAAACTTAAAATCAGTCCAAGTCAACACGTAAGTAGGAAGATGAGTGTGATGAAAAAAAGTTATAATGTATTCCAAAAGAAAAATCCAAGTGGCTTCTGGACTATGTTTAATCATTCTCAACTCTGTTGGTATGGGGAAAAAATGAGGCCATCCTTTTGAGGGAGTTTTAATTTAGTTTTTATATTTTGAGGTTTCTTTATGTATGCTATCTGAGCATCAAAACATAACATTCTGTTTTTCATAATTACAAATATTATAATAGAGCCTTGACTTCTCTCCAGATCCACTCCATTCTTGGATCCAAACCTAAAAGGCTGTATTATAACTGGGCAGATGTGGGGAGATGAGGGCAAGATGGTAGATGGGATTAACATCTCAATAAGTGGGAGAAATGAAAGAGAATATACAAAATAAAGTTCAGTTGAGACAAGGACAGAATTGTATGTGCCATCCACAAATTCATAATCAAGAGAAAATTGCTCTTTAAAAGAAATGACCAAATAAGGGAGGTCACAAAAGTCAAGGCAGGAAAGATAATGAAATTGATACAGCGATCAATTCTCTATCTCCAAACTTCAGTAAGCATTACTTTTAGAAAGTTGTGTCTGCCCCTGCTCACATGATACTGGTGTTACTCCAGGGTCATGCCAGTATGCTGATGGGATTCCCTGCATATTTATGTTATCTAATCATAGTGGGAACCTCAGTGCTACAATCAAATTATTTTGTGTTTCCATTATTGACTATCACAATATCTACAATTTGGCCATTCCAAATCTTCTTGCTCCTTTGACTTCCTATAATACTTCCGTCTTCCCCTCCCTCTCAGGAGATGACCTTACTTCCAACTTAAATAATACCAACAGTTATCCTTTATATAGCTCTTTAAGGTTTGCAAAGCAATTTACCCAAGTTACTGCATTTGAGCCTAACAAAATTCTGTGAAGTAGGAAGGAAGGAAGCAAGGAAAGAAGGAAGAAACAAGCAAACAACAAATAAGCACTAATTAAGCACCTACTATGTGTCAGGCACTATGCTAAGTACTTTACAAATAGCTCATTTGATCCTCACAACAGGTCTGGGAAGTAGGTATTATTTATAGTACCTATATATGCACATAAGCACATATAGTCACACTATTTACATTTATACTATGTATTATATATTATTATAATATATATTATGTATTATAATATATTTTAAATATACTGTATATACTAAAGTAGTATGTGCATATATACATACATACACATATATACACACATATACCTATATACGCACATATATATATGCTATTTTACAGATGAGACTGAGGATGAGAGATTAAAGGACTTGCCCCAGGTCTAACAGCCTGTAAGTGCCTGGGGCAAGATTTGAACTCAGGTTTTTCTGATTCCAGGTCCAAAGCTCTAGCCAGTATGCAACCCTAACTGTGATATTTACTAGTTGTGTGACCTTGGGCAAATCATTCCTTTTTCTCTATTTCATTTTCTTCATGGGTAAAATGAGAGAATTGAACATGGCTCTCCAGCTATAGATCTTTGAGTTTGTAATACTAAAATCCACCCTCAAATACCTCCAGTAAGAGGAAATGCCAGAGAGGTGGATGGAAAGATAACTAAAGAACAGTTAAGTGACTTGTTCTTTTGTCTCCAGAGGGCAGAATCAGTAAATCCCTTAGTGTCCCAGCTATTCTCATCTTTTGAGCTGGGAAAGCCCATCTTCAAAATGTATCCCCTCAGGCTCATACAAGTCCTAAGTCTTTACCTCAAGGTGACCATTTTCAGTTCCTGAGGAGAGAAGATTATATGATTGCACAGATTCCCCCTGTCCCTTTTCCAGAATGTAGGTCTGCCCTGTTGCACAGTGGACTATTTTTTGAACATCATGTGAAAGAAGAAGTTGAGCTAATCTATGGCCTTCTTCTTTAGCTCATAGAATGGGAAAACTTCTCTGATAAAAGTCCAATCCCTCTGAGTGTCCTATTACATGTGAACTAGCCAAAAGTTATATATTCTCTCAGCAAGTACTAGTTAGTGAACTTACACTCTGTGAAGGAAGAAGCCCACAAACGAAATACTCCTTTCGACAAAGTCTCACACCATGCAATCTTATCAGTTTGATTAGAGAGCTCTTCTTATAAGTTGATTAGGGGACTATTTCTACATTAGCATAATAAATGAAAAGAAATGCCTAACTCACCTGACACCAGGTTCAGAAGAAAAGATATGACAACCTCCACCTTACAGAAATCTGAAAATGAAAAAGACAAAGACAAAAAGAATGAGTTGTAGTATTGTAGAAACTAGAATATTTCAATGAATCAGACCTTCATATATGAAGTGTCTACTAAACAATCTGAAGAGTTTCCCAAGAGATGAAAAATAGTTATTTTTCTTTCAGGGATCTGATGACCACACGGAATAAGAGTAGAAATAAAGCAACACTGGAAATATATCTATATTTTAATAGAATGAATGCATGTCAGTTATGGCTACATTATTCATACAGTATGAGGAGACTGAAGCTAAGACACTTTTCCCCGGTTACATAGTTGTTAAGTATGTGAGGCAAGATTTGAATTCCTAATTCTAAGCCCAATACCCCCCAAACTATTAAACTATGCATAGTTTGACCCAGCAATACTACCAACCCAAAGAGATCAAAGATAGAGGAAAAGAACTCATAAGTACAAAAACATTTCTAGCAGCTCTTTTTGTGGTGGCAAAAAAAATTGGAAGCTGAGGATGTGCCCCTCAATGAAAGAATGACTGAATATGGAATATGAATGTGAGAAAATATTATTGTGCTGTAAGACATGATGAAGGGAGTGGTTTCAGAAATATTTTGTAAGACTTGTGTGAACTGATGTAAGTATAACTAGGAGAACAATTTATCCAGTAAAAACAACATTGTAAAGACAAGCAATTTTGAAAGACTTAGGAACTTTGATCAAAACAATGACCAACCAGTACCATGGGATTCTTGATAAAACATGCCACTCTTTTCCAGATGGAAAGATGATGGACTCAAGAGTGCAAACTGTGGCACATATACATGTTTATAAAAAAATATGTGTGTACACATGTATATATATGTATATACACATATCTATACATACATGTATGTATTTATGTGTGTGTGTATGCACACACAAATAGTCCAATGCAGAAATCTGTGTAGTAAAGAGTGCTGGACTGATCACAGGCTTATCCTCTTCAAGCTAAATATTATCATTCAACACAATTGGCATCCCCACGGCAAAATGACTACCAGAAGAATTAATGTCAACAGATTAGAACTTTTCTCTGAGAGGGAACAGTTTGTTGCTAAGTAGGAGGGAAAGTTGAGCCAACACACAGTTGGCAACAGTGGAACAGAAAAGGAGTGGGCAGCTTTCAGAGATTTGGTGTATAGCACTGCATTTGCTCATCTGCCTCAGAACACTCACAAACATCAAGACTAGTTTGATGAAAATGATGGAGAAATGTAGAAACTGCTAAATGAAAAATGAGAACTCCACAGGGTTTTTACCATCAGGATAGTTTATCCATCTCAAAGAAGGCAGTATCTAATTCCATTAAAAATAAAGTACAAGCAAAGCTTAGAGATTTGCAGGATTCTTTGCTCAGTAAAAAGACAGATGAAATTCAGTTTTATGGTGATGGTAACAATCTAAAGTGCTTTTATGATGGATATTTGGGGGCCAAAGACATATGGTGCATCTCAGTTACTCAGTGCTGATGTAGCCACACTGATTAGCAATAAGGATATTATTCTAGAGAGATGGGCTGAACTCTTCCATAGTGTTCTCATTTTAAATTTTTTTTTATTATTTAATGTATTTAGTTTGATTTAGTTGATTTTCACAGGAGTTTGAATTACAAATTTTCTCCCCATTTCTACCCTTCCCCCCCACTCCAAGATGGCATATATTCTGGTTGTCCTGTTCCCCAGTCAGCCCTCCCTTCTGTCACCCCACTCCCCTCCCA
>CM053622.1:474095631-474133728 GCA_028646595.1 Phalanger gymnotis | reverse complement strand
AACTTGCTCTTCCAAATCCTTTTTGAGTTCTTCCATGGCCTGAGACCAGTTCATGTTTTCCTTGGAGGCTTTTGTTGTAGGCTCTTTGACTTTGTTGACTTCTTCTGACTGTATGTTTTGGTCTTCTTTGTCACCAAAGAAGCACTCCAAAGTCTGAGACTGAATATGAGTGCGTTTTCACTGCCTGGTCATGTTCCCAGCCAACTTACCTGACCATTGAGTTTTTCAGTGGGGTATGACTGCTTGTAGACTAAAGAGTTCTATGTTCCAAGCCTGGGGGGATGCGCCAGCTCTGACACACCAGCACCCCTCCTTCCCCAAGAACCCCCAACCTAGAATGGACTTGGATCTTCAGCAGGCTCTTCACTCCTGCTCTGATCTTCCACTTAATTCCTCCCACCAGGTGGGCCTGGGGCCAGAAGCAACTGCATCTATAGTTCTAAAGCTGCCCCACCTCCGCTGCCCTGGAGGCAGTGGCCAAACCGCAAACTCTATCCCAGTCCCCAGCAGCTTCTCCCACTAACCTACTCTGTTGTCCTTGGTGTTTGTGGGTTGAGAAGTCTGGTAACTGCCACAGCCTCACTGACTCAGGGTGCTAGCACACGCTCAGCCCAGCTCCTGGTCTGCTCGGTCGGCGCCACCCACGCTGGGCACCGCTCAGCTCAGCTCCGCTCCTTCCGCTCCCAGTTCCGTGCAGGATAGACCCTACCCAGAGACCATCCAGGCTGTCCTGGGCTAGAACCCTGCTTTCCTATGGTGTTTGTGGGTTCTGCAGTTCTAGAATTGGTTCAGAGTCATTTTTTGGAGGGACTTGGCGGGGAGCTCATGCTAGTCCCTGCTTTCCAGTGGCCATCTTGGCTCTGCCCCCCTTCCATAGTGTTCTCAACAGACTGTCATCAATTAATACGGAAGCTACTGACCATTTCGCTCAGGTTGGAGGCAATCCCTCCCTAGCTGAAGGTTCCAACTGAAGAAAGGGTTTTGAATGCCATTAGGCTCCTCTCATGTGGCAAAGCACCTGGTGCTGATTCTATTCCAGCTGATATTTACAAGGTGGGAGTCCATTGCTCATACAAAAGCTGATTGAAATTTTCCAGGTCATATGGCAAGAGGAGGTTATCCCCCAGGAGTTCAAGGATGCCTCCATTGTCCATCTCTATAGAAGTAAAGGAAATAGTTTGTCCTGTGGCTATCACCAGGGGTAGGGGAGGGATGTCTTTCTCTTAGTCATTGCTGGTAAGATTCTTGCCATAATCCTCTTTAATAGGCTAAGCTAATCATTCTCTTGGAAGATGGTCATCTACCTGAGAGTCATTGTGGCTTCAGAAAGGGGTGAGGAACTGTTGATATGGTGTTTGCTGCCTGGCAACTCCAGGAGAAATACCAGGAGCAGAACAGAGGTCTATACACAAACTTTGTAGATCTGACCAAGGCCTTTGATACTGTTAGTATCTGGTTGCCTGGAGAAGTTCATCAGCATTGTACTTCAATTTCATCACAGCATGCTTGCCCAGGTTCTGGAAAATGGACAATGTTCTCCTGTTTTCTCAGTCACCAGTGGAGAGCAACAAGGCTGTGTGCTTGCTCCCATACTTTTTTTTTGGAGTTTTTTTTTATTTCTTTATTTAATATTTTTTAGTTTTCAACATTGATTTCCACAAGATTTTGAGTTACAAATCTCCCCATTTCTACCCTACCCCTACCCCAAGATAGCATATATTCTGATTGCTCCTTTCTCCAATCTGCTCTCCCTTCTGTCACCCCACTCCTCCACCTTATCCCCTTACTCCTTACTTTCTTGTAGGGCAAGATAGATTTCTCAATTGCATGAAAAAACAACTTTTTTGAGCATTTGTTTTTAGAACTTTGAGTTCCAAATTTTCTCCCTTCTTCCCTCCCCACCCACCCTCCTTGAGAAGGCAAGCAATTCAACATAGGCCACACATGTGTCATTATGCAAAACACTTCCATGACAGTTGTGTTGTGAAAGACTATATTTCCCTCCATCCTATCCTGTCCCCCTTTTTTCAATTTTATCCCCTTGATCCTGGCCTTTTCAAAAGTGTTTTCTTTTGATTACCTCCTCCCCTGCTCTGCCCACCCCCCCACACTCATATCATCCTCTGTCTCTTATTCCCTTCCCCCCTACTTTCTTGTAGGGTAAGATACCCAATTGAGTGTGTATGTTATTCTCTCCTCAAGTCAACTCTGATGAGAGCAAGATTCATTCATTCCCTTTCACATGCCCCCACTTCCCTTCCAGTAGAACTGCTTTTTCTTGACACTTTCATGTGATATAGTTTACCCCATTCCATCTCTCCTTTTCTCCTTCTCCAATATATTTCTCTCTCACCCCTTAATTGTATTTATTTATTTTTAGATATATCCCTTCATATTCAACCCACCCTATGCCCTTTGTCTATATATATATATATATGTATGTATACACACACACACATATGTATGTATATTCATTCTCTTCAATTACCCTAATACTTAGGTTTCATGAGTTACAAATATCATCTTTCCTTTGGTTACATTCCATGTAGGAATGTAACCAAAACAGTTCAACTTTAGTAAGTCCCTTATGATTTCTCTTTCCGGTTTACCATTTCATGCTTCTCTTGATTCTTGTATTTGAAAGTCAAATTTTCTCTTCAGCTCTGATCTTTTCTATTAGACTACCTGAAAGCCATGATCAAAAACAGAACCTAGACATCATCTTGCAAGAAATTATTAAGGAAAACTACCCTGATATTCTAGAACCAGAGGGCAAAAGAGAAATTGAAAGAATCCACCAATCGCCTCTTGAAAAAGATCCCAAAAAGAAAACTCCTGGGAATATTATAGCCAAATTCCAGAGTTCTCAAATCAAGGAGAAAATATTGCAAGCAGCCAGAAAGAAACAATTCGAGTATTGTGAAAACGTAATCAGGACAACGCAAGATCTAGCAGCTTCTACACTAAGGGACTGAAGGGCTTGGAATATGATGTTCCTTAGGTCAAAGAAGCTAGGATTAAAACCAAAAATCACATACCCACTAAAACTGAGTATAGTACTCCAGGACAAAATATAGATTTTCAATAAAATAGAGGACTTCCCATGCTTTTTAAGCATGATATTTCCAGCCATGTTGTCAAATGCTTTCAGTGAGGATGAACATGGCATCAAGGTCAGCTACCACACTGATGGTAAATTCTTCCACTTGAAAAGGTTACAAGCCAAGACCAAAGAGGAGGGAGTGATGATGAATGATTTTCTGTTTGCAGATGATAGTGCTATCAGTGCAGCCTCTGAAGCTGAGATGCAACAAAGTATGGATCTATTCTCTGCTGCTTGTGCTAATTTTGGCCTAACAATTAATACCAGGAAAACATGGGTGCTCTATCAGCCACCACCACACCATCCATATGTGGAACCATTGGTTACAGCAAATGGAAGTTTTGAATGCTGTGGATAAGTTCACTGACCTTGGTAGTGTACTTTTCAGGGATGTATACATTGATAATGAGGTTGACACATGGATTGCCAGAGCTAGCTCAGTGTTTGGGAGGCTCCAAAGGAAAGTATGGGAGAGGAGAGGTATTAGACTGACTGCCAAACTGAAGGTCTACAGAGCCGTTGTGCTGACCTCATTTTTGTATGCCTGTGAAGCCTGAAGAGTCTACCAGCACAATGCCAGGAAACTGAATTGCTTCCATTTGAATTGACTTAGGAAGATTCTGAAGATCACCTGGCAGAATAAGGTACCAGGCACTGATGTCCTTTCTTGAGCTAAACTGCCAAGCATTCAAACTCTGCTTCAGAGATGGGCATCTGAATATTTCATTTGATGGGCAGGCCATGTTGTTTGAATTGCCGAAAAGACTTTCCAAAAGGATTATTTTATGGAGAACTCACACAGGGCAAGTATTCACATGGTGGTCAGAAAAAGTGATAGAGGACACTTTCAAGATATCTCTTAAGAACTTTGGAATTGATTGTGTGACATAGGAGACACAGGATGTGGCTCGCCCACATCAGAGAAGGTGCTGTATTCTATGAGCAAAGCAGAAATGAAGTAGCTCAAAAGAAATGCAAGATGAGTAAATGTAGAGAATCCATCCCAAATAGTCACATGGACTATTTGTGCCTGACCTGCAAGCTCACATTAGTCTTATTAGTTCCAGTAACTTGACTCTAGCGCAGTGATGTCACTTTGGTCCTCTTCCAGAATGAAAGACAACAACCAATCAACCAACACATATATGTATGAGTACATATAGGGACATAGCCAATGCAGAAATTTATTTTGCTTATTTATTTTATAGGGATTTTGTTTTTCTTGCTTTCTCAATGGGGGTGGGAAAGGGAAGGAGAAAGAAAAAGCATGAAAACTTGAAAACAAAATCAAATTGAATTAAAAAAACCAAAACATTACACTACCCTATCTTTGACATTTTCTACTTGTGTGAGTTTGGGCAAATCACATTTTCTTTTTAGTCAAATATATTATAAATACAATAAAAGAATAAGCATAGTATTCAGAGCAAGGGAGTTTATGGTTCCCACTGTACTCTTCCTTGGTCAAGCCACTCCTAGGGTATTGTGCCAGTGCTAGCCATTATGTTTTAATAAGAATAGAAACAAACCAGGGTGCCTCCACATGAGAGGAACCAGTATAGTCTGGTGAGCTAGAAAATACGTTATATGAAAAGTGGTTGAAATTAAGGATATTTAGCCAGGAAAGAGAAGACTTAAGGGGGAAATTGTACCTGTTTTTTAAAAATGAATTATTATTATTTTAAGGGCTGTCATGTGAGAGAAGCAGCAGGGGTGGGGAACCTGTAGCCTCAAGGCCACATGTGACCTTCTAGGTCCTTGGGTATGGCCTTTTGACTGAGTCCAAGTTTTACAGAACAAATCCTTTTATTAAGCGGATTTATACTGTGAAGTTTGGATTCAGTCAAAGGGCTTCGCTTGAGGACCCAGAGGACCACATGTGACTTCAAGGCTTGTAATAGTAATTAAAGTGGGACTTTTTGCTTTTCTTCTCTTAAGTGCCTTTAATGATTCCGGCCTTTGTTTGAATGGGGCAGATAAAGTGGGATCTTTTTGTCTTGGAGTATTTCTCAGCACTGAGACGATTGGGAGTCATTGATTTGTATAAGATGTGAACCTGGGTATGGAGAACTTTCCCAGACCCAGTCTGGGTGAGGTCAGAGCCCTCAGGGCTCCAAACTAGATATAATTGAGGAGAGCTGGCATTTGATTTTTGGGGCACACTCATGGAAGGAGTGTTGAACCTATGGGCAAGCTGCAAACTGCTCCCCCAGCTTTGCAACCCAGATGTTGGCACTGGTAACTATGTATTGTGATTTGAATCAGACAAGGTCTGTCTGTTGATGTTTGTAATTTCTGTTTGTATTTGCCTCGAAGTTCAGGGGGCTGATCTTTTCCCGCTGAACTGTGTGAATGATATTTGTATGTTTGATTAAACTGAGATTGTTAACCCCTTAAAGTTACTTTTCTTGGTAAAGCAGATTAAAGGACCTGTGTTGGCAGCTTTCTGGGTGCTGGTTGTTGGTGGATCTTACACCCCCACAGCAGCTGCTGGCAGATTATTGATACAAGGCTGAAGGTTCCCCACCCTTGGACTTACACTATGAAGTTTCAAGGGTAGCTAGGTGCTGCGGCAGATAGAGTGCTGGGTTTAGAATTAGGAAGAAACGAGTTCAAATCTGGCCTCAGACACTTACCATCTGTGTGACCTGGGCAAGTCACTTAACCTTATTTACCTCAGTTTCCTCATCTGTAAAATGGGGATAATAACAATAACTCTGTCAGCGTTTTTGTAAGGTTAAAATGAAGTAATATTTGTAAAGTGCTAATTAGGTGTCACAAAAGATCTTTCCAACCCTAAATCCTAAAAGTGAGGACCAATAAATGGAAGTTACTAGGAGGCAAGTTTTAGCTCAATATAAAAAATAATCTTCTGTTGATTGTAACTATTAAAAATGAAATGGGTTGCCTCATAAGACGTTAACTATTATTATAAGATAGTGAGTTCCCTATCACTGGAAATGTTCAGAGACTATATAATCATTTGTCAAGAGTATTTTAGAGCAGATTTTTGCATTAGATGGATGGGAGAGGTATTCAACTAAATGGCTGGTAAAGTCACAACGCACTATACATACCCCCCAATTGTAGAAATAAAGCCTTAAAATCTAGTTCCTCCTTCCATTTGCTAATAAGAAAACCAAGTTTCTGTGAGGTTAAAATAAAATAGTTGCCCCAGATGTCACAGAAAGCTTATAACAGAGTTAAGAAAGGAAGCCAGGACATCTGATTCTAAGTTAACTGGGTTTTTCAGTATAACTTGGACATACTGACATTAATAGGAACTTTCAACAAAAATAGCATAAATAAGTGCATGGAGAATTTGTTGCCTTTTTAAGCTTAAAAATTACTAGTTTTATGCTCTAACAAATCCCAAGATACCTGAGAATAAGGCCCAAACTACACAGTATATTATCAATGCACCTTGGGAATTGCTTGGGGTTAATAAATGCTTTCCCACATGTAAGTGTGGGATGCATCATAAAGAAAATCCAGGACTCAGTGAACTAATCTGAGGAATTGAAAGGAGTAATGTGCATTGGGGAGTTTTGACTTACAGTGATATATTTTGCAAGTTGAAGAAAAGGCATAAGCCCCAGTAAAGCAAACTGAAGCGCATAACGCTGGAAAAAAAATCATTAAACACATGTTTCTAAGAAGACAAAAATGCAGGCCAACCATATTGTTCTATTCAAGAATGAAATAATAATAAACACATGACTTAGTATTCAACATGCAATGAATGGGGATTAATAATTGGATAGCATTATGGTAGTCGCAGAGAGGGTCAAATCATTGGTAGGCTGAAGTTGGAGCTTATTTCATTTAATAGCCCAGAAAATGAGCATTTCCCATTTATAATATTATAATAACATTTGGAGGAAAACATCTAAATTGCAGCATACGTATTCTCAAAGTAAACTTAATGATGATCCTAATAAATCACACTGAGTGACTCAAGACAATTCAGTTTAGTAATGAAAGGTAGATTGAGTGGAAATGAGGGTCTATTTGTTTGCATGGCATCTTTCTGGCTAGGGAAAAAGGGCGTAGGGAGGTCAAAGATCCACAAACTTCAAACACATCTTGGTCTACCCAAGCAATAGGGCTCACGTGTCTAAGCATCCACGAAGGAAGAAAAACAAAACAAAACAAAACAAAACAAAACCGAAGCCCAACAATTTCATGGGTATTGCTTTCCTGCACTTCTACTTCACCCATTTCTACTTAAAACGAATTTAACTTAGACCAATTAAGATCACCAGAATGGATCTTCTTATGGTAGGAGCTAAGAAGCTAGATGATGAGGCTCTCTATGGAAAGCCATTGCAATTAGTAATGGAAAAAGAATGGATATTCAAGGAGACAAAAATAAAATGCTTGACAAAATACACGGTGTCCCAAAAGTCTTAGTGCAGTTTAAGCTATTAAAGGTTAAAGTAAAGGCAGTAGTACAGTGTAAAGTAAAGATTAGTACAGTGGAAAAAGCACTGGGCCTGCAGTCAACAAAACCTGAATTTAAATTCAGCCTCAGATGCCTCCTAGCTGTTTGACTTTCAGAAATTCACTTAAATTCTGTCTGCCTAAGTTTCTTCAATGGTAAAAGGAGTATAATAATAGAAAGGAAGCCCTAAGTTCAAAATTGACTTCAGATTCTAACTGTGTGACTCTGGGCAAGTCATTTCCCTTCTGTTTGCCTCAGTTTCCTCAATTGTAAAATGGTATCTGTCTTGTATGGTTGCTGTGAGGATCAAATGAGAAAATATTTTTAAAGTATTTTGCACAATGCATGTAACAATTATTTAAATAATGCTTATATAAATTGCATGATTCCCTTCCCATTCCCCTATCTCCCAGAATTGTTGGGAGGATGAAATAAGATAACATTTGTCAAGTGCTTAGCGTAGTGCCTGGCACAGAAGTAGGCACTTAAAAATGTGTGACCCCTTACTTTTCCTAACAGATTTGTCTTGGTGCCTTGGAAGAAACGAAAAGAACTGGTATTCTGAGTCTGCTTCCAACCAATAAGGAGGAAGGAGGCATGATGAAGAGCATCTAGGTGAATATCAGAAGGAGAAACAGAAGCCATAATGCTGTAGGAGTAAACTAGATCACCCAACTGGAAGAATGATAAATTTGGACTGCTTTACGTATCTGCCATGGATTAATGATATAATATTAAAAGGCTACTTAAAATATGAAGACATTTAAGAAAGCTCTTTCTCAGCTAAAAAAGGAATAAATGGCACATTCTTCATTTGGTTTAATGTTAATTTCATTTTTTTTAAAGTGGAGAAGATGAAAATAGGAGTACTGTCATAATGGAATTCTCACAAAAATAGAGGAAATAAAGAACTGGTTGTTTTGGAGTAGTAACAGAAACGATGGGAACCTTAGGAAAAAGTGGTCACTTCGTCTTAAAAGTTTTTAATGCATAAGAAGGGGAAAGCCAGCTATCTGACATATGGGCTAGATGTTGGTAGAGTGTATTTTAATGAGCTCCTATGACCTACAACAAACAAACAAACTGTTGGACCCAAAGTGATGAAACATGTGAATCTGTTGAAAAAGAAAATGGAGGGCTCTCTAAGGAGACCAGTTCAAATGCTCAAGGATCTCCTTCCCCATTAAAATTTTTTAAAAGGAGGGCAGCTAGGTGGCACAGAGAGTTGAGCACCGGCCCTGGAGCCAGGAGGACCTGAGTTCAAATACAGCCTCAGACACTTGACACACTTAATAGCTGTGTGACCTTGGGCAAGTCACCACAATTGCCTGGCCTTCCCCCTTTCAAAAAAAATTTAAAAGCAGAAGATGGAACTAGATTTCTGGGAAAATGAATAAACTGCCTTTTGTGGTAGTATGTCCCCTATCCTTGAAGGTATATAAATAGAGGTTAGAAATCTACTTGTGAAAGTATTTCTAGAGGAGATTCATCCATCAAGCAGAAAGCTAAATAAAATGGCTTCCAAAATAACTGTGGAACACATTTATATACTTTTGGTGGAAGGATTATGGCTGTCAGTGTAGTAGAGAGAGGCATGGATTTTCAGACCTGAACAACGTGTTAGTTTATTTTCCTTAAACATATGTAGCTATGTTACGAGGGAGGACTCCAGGGCAGAGGACACATTGAAAAATGACAGATACATACATACACATATATGTATTTAGAAGCATCAAAACATTCATTTTCATAGATAAATAGCTTCCAAACTCTAAGACTCTTAGTGTCTGTACAATAATTATTAAATAAAATTAAAAGACATTAAAATGAGAGGGGTATGCTCTTTGGATACAGAATAGGCCTTCTCTACGATTTTAATAGATGGCTAGAGTTCTTCTTCCATACGTTCTACAGCGTGAATGAGGAATGCTATGATGATAACTCTTGTCTTGTTTTGTCCAGTAGGCTACTCGTATCCACAGGGTGCCAGACTACTAGTTTGAGTGCCTAAAAACACAGGCCACTGCTGCCTTCTTTCCCACACCTCAAAGAATGTACACAAAATGCGGATTATTGGCCATGGTACAAAGCTAAATTTTTCTCTGATCAGTCATGGCCAACCTGAAGGAACAGAGTGGTATTCCAAAGGATTTAGTACTCATTCTATTCTTTAATGTTGTTTAATCAGTGATCTGGATGAAGGAACAGAAAACTGGCTGCCTATGCTTACTGATAACACCAGCATTCTGGAGACCACATTAGAGTTCAAAGTGACCTTGGAAAATTGGTAAAATCGATAAATGCAAAAAAATATGAGATACTAAGCCCATATTTTGCAGGTCATAACATAATACAAATAATAGCCAATAAATGTAGAATAAGCAAAAGCATAGAAATTAATGGAGACAATTATGAAATCCTAAACAATGAGTAGGTCAAAGAACAGATAGTAGAACAATGAAGTGTTCTACTGTGAGAGACAATGATAAAAATGAGACAACATGCCAGAATTTCAGGATGCTGCCAAAACAGTCTTCAGAGGAAAAATTATACCTCTAAGAACATACATAGGGTAGCTAGTGGCACAGTGGCTAGAGTGCTGGGCCTGGAGTTAGGAAGACTCATCTTCAAATCTGGCCTCAGATACATACATACTAGCTGTGTGACTCAGAGCAAGGGTCACACTTACTCCTGTTTGCCTCAGTTCCTCATCCATAAAATGAGCGGGAGAAGGAAATGGCAAATTGCTCCAATATCTCTGCCAAGAAAGCTCTAAATGGGGTCATGAAGAGTCGAACACGACTAAAATGTCTGAACAACAACAAAGAACATACATTAGGGAAACAGAAAAGGAAAAGATTAATGAAAAGAATATGGATTTTTAAAAATTAGAAAGACAACAAATTGAACACCGGAGAAAATAGATAAATTGGAAACCAAAAAGGCAATAGAACTGATAAACAGAACTACAAGCTGGCTCTTTGAAAAGGTTAGCAAAACTGCTAAACCTGAGAGCCAACTTGATACAAAAAAAGGAAGAAAAATGAAATTCACCAAATGAAATATGAAGAAAGGGGAAATCATAGCAGAGAATAAAAAGAACTATTAGGACATACTATATGCAGTTATATACCAACAAAACTGAGAACTCAAAAGAAACAGGATTATCTCCAAAAAACATGAAATATTCAAATTAACAGATCAAATAAAGAGCTTAGATAATAAACCATCCCAGAAAAGGAAATTGAAGTACCAAAAGGGGAAAAACAAAACAAAACACATTGGTCCAGGTGGATTTATAGAATTCTTTCAAACTTTTAAAGAATATGTGATACCTTTACTATAAAATTATAGTCTTCCAAATTTTTTTAAATGAATCAGCTATAGTCCTAATGTCAAAACTGGTAAGTGACAAAGCAAAGAAAGAATATAATAAAAATGAAAATGATATTAATATTAATTTATAGATTTAGTTCTATACCAATGAAACTACCAAGGGAACACTATAAAACTAAGCAAAATAATAATACTATTCATTTGAAGGAACAAAAGATCAAGAATATAATGGGAATTAATGACAAATGTAAGAATTAGAGGACAATAGAAATTCTAGACCTCAAACTATAAACTAGTAATCATCAAAACCATTTGGCACTGGTTAAAAAACCCTAAAAAAGTAGAACAGCAGAACAGACCAGACTAGGATGAACCACAAATTCTTGACTTCAATAACTCAGTGTTTAATAAACCTCCAATTATAAATTTTGTTGTGGTTCAGTCACTTTTTAGTCATGTCTGACTTTGTGACCCCATCAAAGAAGCTGAAGTGGTTTGCGATTTCCTTCTCCAGCTCATTTTGCAGATGATGAAACTGAGGCAAACAGGGCTGAGTGACTTGCGCAGAGCTGCACAGCTAGTAGGTGTCTGAGGCCAGATTTGAACTCAGGAAGATGAGTTTCCAGCACGCTATTCACTGGACCACCTAGCTGCCCCATCCATTAAACTGAAAAAGCAGTCTGGCAGAAATTAGGTTTATACCAACATCTGATATCATGTACTACAATAAATTCAAATAGGCGTGTGAACTAAACGTTAAAGATCATACTAAACTATTTTTCTAACCTCATTGTATATAACTTACGTCTCCCACATTCTGTGATCCAGAAAAATTGTCCTCTCTGTTCCTTATAGATGGCCCTTCATCACATATTTCTGTGTCATTGCACTGGCCAGATTCCATGCCTGGAATGAACTCCTCTTCTGCTTCACTGAATACCTTTCTTCATTCAAGTATCAGCTTATACATTACCTTTATGTAAATCCATTCCTGATAACTGCAATAGCTAATTCCCTCCCCTCAAATTATCTTATACTTAACTATTTTATATTTATTCATACTTATTCTGTTTTTACTTTAAATATGATGTCCTCCATTAGAATGCTAGTTCCTTGAAGAATGTATTATCAGTGCCTGGAATATCGTAGGTGCTTAATAAATGTTTGCTGCATACTAAAAAAAAATCAGAAGACAAGCACATAATATACCCTTTCAGAGTTATGGATAAATGGTAGATAAAAGGGATAAAGGTATGTAGAAATGTAATATACAAATGTAATATACAAAATATAAAATAGATAATTTTTATTGAAGCTTCTGCATGAACAAAGTTAATACAACTAGGTTAACAGGTTGCCTGGGGGAAAAAATCTTTGCTTCAAATATCTCTGATAAGGGTCTGATATCCAAGGTATTTTGTTGTGCAGTTTTTTTCAGTCACGTCTAACTCTTCATGACCCCATATGGAGTTTTCTTGGCAAAGATACTGGAGTGGTTTGTCATTTGCTTTTCCAGCTCATTGTTTTTTACAGATGAGGAAACTGAGGCAAACAGGGTTAAGTGATTTGTCCAGGGTCACACAGCTAGTGTCTGAGGTCAAATTTGAACTCAGGTCTCCCTGACTCCAGGCCCAGTATTTTATCCAGTGTGTCACCTAGTTGCCCAATCCAAGATATATGGACGGCAAATAGAAAAATGTATGACCAAAAGCCATTCCCAAATAGATAAGCAGACAAAGGATACGAACAAACAGTTCTCAAAAGAAGAATTGCAAGCTATTAACAGCCGTATGAAAGAATGTTCCAAATATCGAATAAAAGAAATGCAAATCAAAATAACTTTGGTTTCACCTCACACCTAGTGAATTGGCAAAGATGACAAATGTCACTTGTTTCATCTATTCGGTGGAGATAATGGGACAGTTAAGTAGCTGCTCGGTTGATGGAACACTGTAAGTCAGGAAGTCAAGAAGTCATGAGTTCAAATTTGACTTCTGATACCTAATAACTGTGTGAGCCTGAGCAAGCCCCTTTACTTTTGTATGACTCAGTTTCTTCGCTTATAAAACAAGGATAATAAAACACCTCCTGGGGTTGTTGTAAGGGCAAAATGACATGATGTTTTAAAATTGAAGACCTTAAAGCACTCTAACCACACTAGTTGTTTATATTACAATTATTCCTATTACTTTTTAATTATTATTAATTCAGTCATGTCCAACTCTTCATGACCCCATTTGGGGTTTTCCTGGCAAAGATACTGGAGGTCTTTGCCATTTCCTTCTCCAGCTCATTTTACAGTTGAGGAAACTAAGGCAAATGGAGTTAAGTGATTTGCCCAGGGTCACACAGGTCATATTTGAACTCAGGAAGACGAATCTTTCTGATTCCAGCCCCAGCACTCTAGCCACTACTCCACCTAGCTGCTCCATTACTACTATGATCATTACATCATTCCTTACTAACTAAAGGCGAGGAAGGAAGAGGGGTGGATTTTTTTTGAAGTCTTTCCTGATTCTGACATTATGGGTCTTTGATTCTTCCTTTCCCTTTCTTTCTAGTCTCCTTCATTCTCTCTGCTTCCTTACCACAATCCATTTCTTAACTAACTTTGAGGGTTTCCAAATTGTCTCTAGGCTGCAGTATATTGTTGACCAATTCTGCTGAGAGCTCCAGGGAGGGAGCCAAGGCTCAAATGATTCAAGATCCTAATCCAGATGACTCACAGACAGCTAATCACAGAAGGCTTCAGTTTAGAAAACTCCCCCTCAGTAAGGAAGAAATGAACTCTAAAAGAAGGGTTCTTGTGATACTTCTCATAGTCTAGAAATAAATGCTTGCATCAGCAAAAAAGGAAGACACAAACTGGTCCATTTAATAACTCCTTCAACAAAGATTTACGTGCTATCATCACAGTTATAGAATCTTTATATTTTTAATCTATAGTTCAAACAGGGGAGTTGGGTCTGGACCTGGAATTTTATAGCAAATGTAGTTATTAAAAGTTAACTGGGAGGGAAAAGCATTTTTTGCCAGCGAAAAAAATTTACCAGAAAAAATTGAGATGAATGTCTTAGTTTCAAATGAGTCTCCAAACTCATATTTTCTAATTAACTGTATGACCAATATTTTCTAATGAAATGTAACTCCATTCCTATCTGAGCAGCAATGAAATTTGGCCCTTTCATCCAGTTTTCATTTTGCATTTGTAATAATAAAAGGAAACTCTACTGGAAAGAAATGATTATAAGGCAGCTAAATGGCTCCAATGTACACAGCAAGCGACTTGGCATCAGGAATATCTGAATTCAAATCCAACCCCAGCCACTTATTAGCTTTGTGCTCCTGGACAAGTCACTTAACTGTCTGCCTCAGTTTCTTCATGTATAAAATGGGGATAATAGCACTACCTATCTCCAGGATTTTTGTGAAGATAAAATAAAATAATATTTATAATGCTCTTTGCAAACCTTAATGTTATTATTTAATCAAGATTATACAAGCAGAGCTGAGATTTGAACCCAGGTCCTCTCAATACACAATCCAGTGCCCTTTTTGTTCCACCACACTGTCAAAGTATTGATATCACTGAGAACATAGATGTACTGAATTGCCCAATAATAATAATGATAACTCTCATTTATGTTCCACTGTACTGTTTGCAAAGTGCTTCATTGAATTGTCATCCTATACCCAGGGCTGTGCAATATGATGAGGTGTACCAGTTAAGCAGTGGATAGAGTGACTGGCCTGGAGTCAGGAAGACTCATCTTCCTGAGTTCAAATCTGGCGTCAGATACCTTGTGAGCTGTGTGACCTATGGCAAGTCACTTAACCCTTTTTGGCCTGCCAGTTTCCTCATCTGTAAAATGAGCTGGAAAAGGAAATGGCAAAGCACTCTAGTATCTCTGCCAAGAAAACCCCAAATAGGGTCAGAGAGAGTTGAACATGATTGCAAGAAGGCTGAAGAACAATATCAGTTAAATACCAGTTAAAGTCAGAGGAGATAGAAAATTCCAATCCTATCCAAGGGTATTATCTCACATGTCTCCTGAGTTCAAATGAACAGAAAACATATCTATAGGCACAAAAAATTGCTCATGAGGGTCCATAGGATGCTTAACATATAAGACAGGCTTATCCATGGCTATGGAAAAGCTAAATTAAGCCTAAAAGGCACCAACAAAAATTATTATTTAAAGAGTATTTCCAACTGTAGCTTTCCTTCCCTTTTCTAAATATTGGCGATTTATGACCTTGTAATCTATTTCAGGCACTGCCAAAAATAATGTATTTTGTTTTTAGTCTTTAGCCTTCTAGAAGCATCGTTTTCCTCAAACTTGTACCCTGTTATTTTCTGTAGGTTTATGCTAACTGTGCAATTACTGTCTTAGAGAGGGCAATCTGGATACAGGGGATTCATCAACATTGGCTGTGGATTGGGCAATAAGAATATGCCTAGCCCTCTGCTACCAATGAATTATTCGCATTTATGTACATTTTTCAATTTGCTAAGTGCTTTCTTCACAACAACCTAATGGAATGGGCAGTGGCACTATCATTGCCCCAAGTTTTACAGGTTAAGAAACTGAACCTTTGTCAGGGACTTGCCAGAGTTCACATAGCTAAGAGACCTTGACCTGGACCTTGAACTTGAACGCAGGTCTGACTCCAACTTTATAGAATCATAGATTTAGAACTGCAAAGAACCTCAGAGACCATAGAGTCCAACATCATTTTGCAGAAGAGGATACAGAGACCCAGAGAAGCGAAATCAGTCAGTCAATAATCATTTATTAAGCACATACTATATGCCAGGCACTGTGCAAACATAGAGGATACCAAAAGGAGCAAAAGACAGTGTCCCTGTCCTCAAGGAGCTTACAATCTAATGGAGGAGACAACAACATTTAAGGACACGAGGTAAAGGAGTCATTGTGATGGAAGGGAGATCAAACACAGAAGATCTCATAGAAGAGATGAATTTTGAGACAGATATTGAATTTGACAATGTAGCTAATATTTACATAATGCTTTACTTTTTCAAAGGACCTGACATAGACTATCTCAACTGATCACCATGGACATGGATTTTCAAGAGCAACAAAGAGGAGAAGTATTTTAGCTGATAACAATGAAATAAAGAAAGGCAAATAAAATCCCACTTTCTACAGGAAGCCCTCGCTAACCCCTCTTAATTCCAATGTTTTTCCTCTTTTAATTATTTCCTATTTATCCTGTATGTAGCTTTGTTTGTATGTTGTCTCCCCCATTAGAAGGTAAGCTCCTTGGGGGCAGAGTCTGTTTTTTTGCCTCTTTTTGGATCTCCAGCCCTTAGCACAGTGAGTGTCCTAAGTCCTTTTCCTTAGCAATTAGACCAGCATATACCAAATTCCCCGACTCTTTACTACCCCCTGACTGACATAGACTGGTCCCCACTCCTTTACGGTTTCTCAATCAAGAGGCATTCTACTTTCTTATATACATGAAAAATATGACCTTTTACCCAAGGACTGGTTTCTAAGTCCCCAAAGAAAGGTACAGAAACTCACATAAGACTGGTGAGACAGGAATTCCAGACACTACAGAAGTAAAATTCCCTCCAACACTCAGTACTGTGGGGGCTTTTTTCATTGTAAACACATTATTAGCACTACATGGAAAATGGGGCAGCTAAATTGTGGGTAGGGAGAAAATTAGAAGCTACAGTTAACAGCCCTAAAAAGTTTAATAGTCCTTCTCTCCAGGGGTCAATACAGAAAAGCAGAGAAATGCAGGGCTTTCGCTGATAGTGATTGACTCCTGGAAAAAGAAAGTCTTACTTAGGGAAATGTTGGGGGAAAGGAGGCTAGAGTTGTCTATTCTGCCTCCCTTTGAACTATATGACATCCTTGTAGAGGACAGCCTTAAAACAGGAAAGGAGGCAGGTAGGGACCTATCAAGACAGTAAAGCACCATGGCTACAGGGTTCAGGTGATGCTGGATGTTTTTGCTTGCATACATGTGAGTACCTCCCCTTTGTTTTATGTGTGTTCCTTAAGTCTTGTATTTAGGACTGTGCTGGCCAATTTCCTGGGATCTTGAGAATAGAGAACAACAAAGATATGTCAGATATGAAATTGTGTCACAGGGTCAGAGATAGCTGTGTTTAACAGCATCTTCTGAATCAGAGATAGCAGTGCACCCCAACAATATTAAAATGTAATCAGAGAATATTTAACAAAATAAATAAAAATACAATAAAACATAGATAATGTTAGTATGTATTTTTCTAAGTCACCACATGCCAGCAGGGATCCTTATGTATGATTTAGTGAGTTCGACACCATTGTTCTAAGCTACTCCCTTTTCTACACATCAAGGGACCCTGACACATGTACAACACTCTCTAAAAATCTTCCAGAACCCTGAGAGGGAAGGAGAAAAGATATCCTGCCTTCTTCATACTTAGTTCTCCAGCATCAAGGGAGCGTTTGACATTGGTTAATATACCTCTAGGGTTGTTCTTGCTTTGTTGCTCAGTCGTTTTCGGTTGTGTCTGACTCTTTATCACCCCGTTTGCAGTTTTTTTTTGGCAAAGATACTGGAGTAGTTTGCCATTTCTTTCTCCATCTCATTTTATAGATGAGGAAACTGAGGCAAACAGGGTAAAGTGACTTGCCCCTGGTCACACAACTACTAAGTGTCTGAGGCTAGATTTGAACTCATATCTTCATGATTCCAGTCCCTGAGCTCTAAGCTCCACTGCGCCACCAGCTGCTCTCTAGGGTATCTCCTTCCAGTGGGAGAAGAGAAGGGATGAAGTTGAAGTCTCAGGTACCCTGAATGTGAATTTCAACCTATTGTATCCCTGTTCCCTTAAGCCTGTACCATTCCTTCATCTGCAGGAGTGGACTTCAGCTGATTTATTTGTATTTTTCCAGCTTGCCTGAATTCTGGAGGCCCAAGCTATCTCCCTGCTGCAAAGAATTTAAGCCACTGAAGGTCTGAGCTGTGCTACAGGATATGGGGGTCTGAAGTTCAGCAAGTTTAAAGACACATTGAAGGCCACACCCCAAGTGAAGGGTCTGAGCCTCACAGAACTCTGAGACACCTGAGATTTGATGCCTTGGCCCTTCTGGTATTTAAAGGAGATCAACACTATAGAGTTCTGAAAACTGGATTATGTTCTGACTGAAAAGGAAGAGAAAGGATGGTGAGACAGACAGACTTGGTCAACTTTCTAGCCTTCCCTTGAGTCAATACTATCCACTACCCTTTAGAAAGTGGGTTTCAGAACCATTCTGAGCTCCTTATCTGAAATCTGGGGAAAGGGCAGATGGGTGTATTTAGACAGTCACATCCTGCTAGAGGGATAGCCTCTTCCTGCTTTTTTTTGTCACCCTACTCCTGCTTGCGGGATCAAAAGTAGAAGCTGCTTTCTCTAGCATCTTAGGACTTTACTAATTGGCACCAACAGGAAGTTGAGCTTCTAAGTTATTTTTAAAGTCTGGATCAGTGGAGATAGTGGCAAAAGACATAATATGGAACACTCTAATGGTGGAAAGTCTTGTATCACTGTGAAATTTGGCAGCTGCCCCAGTCACTGACTTCACACCAGCAGCAATACTATCCTTTTAAAACAACCCTGTGCTCAGTCTTTCAGTGTGTTTTTTCCAGAAGACCTGGCAGACAGAGTATTCGACAGATAAACTGGTTTTCACTGACATCCTGGAGTTGTCTGAAGGTTGCAGAATTGGACACACAAGTATTCCATAAAATTCTACCACCCAGAAGTGTCTGGGCACCACCTTTCCCCCTAAAAAATTGCCATGTAGCGATGTAGCATATAACTAAGTGACTTTCTGCTGTTCTCCTTTCTCCTTCTTCACTTTCCCACACCCTTATCCCAACAACTTAAAAGGAATTTTTCAATTACCAATGTGATACTTCCTGCTCCAACTGATGTGGGAGTATTATTTTTTTCCCGTACAGTGAAAAATTCCAAGTCTTTTCCTGAATATCATAAAGGAAAATATATTTTCAGATATGTGTAAGCTCTTTGAGAGTAAGAATTATTTCTTTGTATTTGTATGACTATCACTTAGCACTGTGTTTGGCATGAAGCAGAAATTTAATAAGATCGTTGTTAATTGATAGAAAGATGGGGGAGCAGACAGTCCTAACCTAGGAAGTGGAAGTCAGTGATGGGATCCAGGAGACCCAGGGCAACAGAAAGCAGAGCCAACAACACCACCTGAAAGAGGACTGACAATTTGTAATAGAAATATATAAAATTCATCAGTGGGGGGTAGGTAGAACGGTAGTTAAGAGGAGAAGACGACAATGGGGATGTAATAGTCAGAAACAAACAAACAAACAAAATCGACCAAAAAAACCAGCCAACTTCCAGACCCTGCATAAAAGATTAAAGGGGAGGGGAAGAAAGCAAACAAAGGAACAAACAAAAACAACTAGAACCTAAGGTGCCTTAAAATGCCTCTTAGACAACTGGAGAACGGTCAAACAAATTGCGGTATAATTGTAATGTAGTATCATTGCACCATAAGAAATGATGAAAAAAAAACATAAGAAGAGGATTCTATAGCAAGGAATCTCCATTACATACTACTTGCTTTTTGCAAAGTATGTGATAAATTCTACATTAATTTGTACTTTATTCTCTTCTGTACATACTTTAAAATGTTAGAATGGCCCTTTTTGGGGAATAATTATTGCTTACGCTCTCTTCCCCTTTTGGTTAAAAATCCCATCAAAATGAAAAAAAGGAAACCCTCATAACAAATAATTATATTGAAATAAAATGAGTTTAAATACACACTGGTCATATCCCAAGTTTTACATCTCAGCAGAGAGTAACATGAGCAGATCTGAGAGTACAAATTCAATAAGGACAACAGCATTGTAAAAAGAAATGACTTTGAAAGTTTTTAGAACTCGGATCGATGACCAACCATGTCTCCAAACGATCCATCATAAAGCATATTACCCCTTTCCTGACAGAGAGGTGATGGATGCAACCTGCAGAGATGTAAGTTTTTGGACATGGCCAGTGTTGCCTCAGTTTCCTCAACTATAAAATGGGGTGAAACAGAACCTACCTCCCAGAGTTGTTGTGAAGATCAAATGAAATAATATTTGTAAAGTGCCCAGCACATGGTAGGTGCATAATAAATGCTTGTTTCCTTCTTTCTGCTTAAAGTTTGCTTACAAGCATTTACAAATTAAATAACTTGGTCTGAGTCACAGTGTTAATACTATGTCACAGGCAGGACTTGAATCCAGACCTTCCTTGTCACTATGCCATGGCTGCCAGGCTTTGAGAACAACATACCACAGGTCAGCTGGCCGGGTTAGAAATGCCATTGGCTTTTATTTAAAATTTGCCATTGGTAAGCAGATGCTTTCACGTGCCTGTACTTATCCAAGAGCGGATTAAATTCAGCAAAGTAATAAAAGACAGCTAGGTGGCACAGTGGATAGAACCTGAACTTGGAGTCAGGAAGACCTGAGTTCAAATCCAGCCTTACACACTTACTAGCTGTGTGACTCTGGCAAGTCACTTAATGCTGTTTGCTTCAGTTTTTCATCTGCAAAATTAGCTAGAGAAAGAAATGGCAAACCTCTCCAGTATCTTTGCCAAGAAAATTCCAAATGGGGTCATGAAGACTCGGACCTGAAATGACTCAACGACGATAACAACGACAAAGCAATAGAACCACACTGCAGATGTGTTTTCTCAATAAAATCGTGTACTTGGAGATAAGTACTAAAAATGTGTTAGCATTCACTTAAAAAATCATCCTATCTTTTGTAAAATTATAACCAATGGTCTTTTCTGTTACTCAAACTAAATTGTGATTTGCCCTAGATGAATAGGTAAGTAGTCATTCTCAATGAGATTAAAAGTGGATATGGATAAAAGGCCCATGGATTAATGGATTTTTAAAAGAATGAAGAAAAAAATTTTTTTTTGCTTGCCAGTTATAAGTCTTAATTCATTGGCTCAATAAATATTTATTAAACTAGTTTATATCTGTAATTCATAAAGTATTATATAATGTGGATTGGGGCTGTGCCCGTGGTTTTATTGGTTCAGGGACCTGCTTGGATGAGGGAATTCCCTCTTCAAATGTAGTCTTCACCTTCTCTGAAATATATAAAGTTAGAAAGTTTCCTAGAGCAATGGTGTCAAACACAAATAGAAACAGGGTCACTAAATGTCCATAAAGATCCATGCAGGCTGTATATTGATTTAGAAAACCACATATTAACATTATCTATGCTCTATTGCATTTTTATTTTGAAAAATATTTCTTGCATTTTAATCTGGTTTGGGCAAGTTGTGGGTCTCATGTGCCAGCAGACATTAGATTATGAGCTCCTTGAGGATGGGGACTGTATTGTGCCTCTTTTTGTATCCCTAGTGCCTAGCATACAGTAGGCACTTAATGGTTATTGATTGTTTGACACCTCTGGCCTAAAGCGCTGAAAAACTAAGTGACACTGTCCAGGCACACAGTCAGCATGTGTCAGAAGCAGGACTTTAAATCAGGTCTCCTTAGGCCAGCGTGGGATTCACTATGTCATACTACCTCAAGCTCAAAGTGTTACATACATAATACTAACTATAAATATTGATATGGTGCCTTGAAGTTTTCAGAGTGGTTAACACAGCATCTATCTGATCCTCATAATAATCCTGTGAGGTAATGTGAACCATTCTGTTTATTATGTCATCATTATTATTATAACTGGGTACAACATATAATTTTTCTACCACAATGCACTGTGCTAGACACTGGAGAAGTTTTGCTGTTGTTCAGTCATTTTCAATCAACTAAGGTAACTTCTATAAAACCTTACGGTGCTATTCAAATACCAGTTGTTATTACCAGGGCTGGTGTAATGTTAATGGACTAGGAAGATCTTCCCTGTCCATTAATAGGCCTATGTGACCACGTATGTTCAATAGTAGATGTCTTACTGCTTTGAGCTCCGTCCCAGTTGTGATACATCCTGAGTCACATAGAGTCCATTGGGGGAAGAATTTTCCTAAAGGGAAGCTTGCTTAGGATTGCTTAGGGGGAGGCTTGCATAGGGGAGGCTTGCTTGTAGGAAGGCTTTCACACCTTTTGGTGCTAAGCTAATTAGGCACTGAGTCACTAGGGTTGTGATGCCTTCTGGCTCTGAGCCTATTAGTCAAAAGTGTATATATACATATTCTGAGGTGAGATTTTGCTTTGGGGGTTTGCTCATGAGAAGGACCTTTTGATTTGATTCCCTGGACAGGACTGTGGCTAGCCATTTGTTAAGAGCTTCCCAGCTACTCAGATGTTAGTGTTCCTCTGATCTGGTGGTATATGTAGGTGGTCGTATTACTTCTTTCATACAGTTGGAGCCCTGTCTGTTGATCTCTGTGCTAATTTCTCTGCTTTTATTTTCTCCATGTTCAGGGGGCTGACCTTTCTCCTGAACTAGTGAATGTAATTAAAAGAAGAATGTTAAAGCTTTAAAAGCTATCGTTCCTTTAAAAGCAGATCAAAGAACCTGTGCTAGCAGGCCATCCTGGGTGTGCCAGGGTGCTTGCTGCTATAGCTGGGCCTTGAAGTATGGGTAAGATAGCAAGAGGCAGAGGTCAGGAAAAAAGCACTCTAAGCATAGGGTATGGCTTGAGCAAGGATGCAGAGGTGAGAGAACGGAAAATGTGTTCAGAAGACAGAAGGTAATCTAATTTGGCTGGAATATATGGTATATGAAGGGGAAACAATCAAAAGTGAGGTTGAGAAGGTTGGATGGAATCAGATTATGGAGGGCTCAGACCCACATAATGGAGGGACTGGCAACATCCATGTGGTGGCTTGGTGCATCTGCTTTCAGATATGTATGACTTGCCTGCTTCAGAAGGTACCAGAGTATTTGCTTATATCCTCTTACTTTCATTATGTTCTTTTCCATTGTGCGTCAGGGAACATCAGGGAGAGCAAATCAATCAATCGATAAAGAATTATTGAGCACCTACTATGTGCCATGCACCGTCCTAGGTGCTGGGGATACAAAAAAGAGGCGAAAGACAATTCCTGACCTCAAAGAGCTTATGATATAAGGGAGAAAACACACAAACATATTCAAAGCAAGCTATATACAGGATAAATAGGAAATAACTAAATGAGGGAAGGCACTAAAATTAAGCGAGGTAGAGGAAGGCTTCCAGTAAAAGAAGACATTTTAGTTGGAACAAGGAGGTCAACAGGCAGAGTGAAGGACAGAGGGTGGTTCAGGCATGGAGGACAGTCAGAGAAAATGCTCAGGGCCTAGAGATGGAGTGTCTTGTTAGTGGAACAGTGAGGAGGCCCAGTGTCACTAGATTGAAAATTGCACATCAGGGAGTAAGATATAAGAAGACTGGAAAGGTAAAAAGAGGCTCTGTTATGAAGGGGTTTTGAATGCCAAAAAAAGCATTTTGCATTTGATCTTAGAGGCAAAACAGAGTTTATTGAGTAGGAAGGTGACATATTGCTTTAGTGGCTGAATGGGAGGATGGATTGGAGTGGTGAGAGACAATACAAGCACACCCTTACTATTGCAAGCTATTGCTGTAGTCTATGTGTACAGTGATGAGGGTCTGCACTAGAGTGGTGACAGTGTCAGAGGAGAGAAAGGGCGTATTGGAAAGGTGTTACAGAGGTGGCACTGACAGGCCTTGGTAACAGATTGGTTATGGAGTGTGAGGAGTGAGGAGTCTAGAATGACTTTCAAGTTGCCTCCTAGGAGGATAGTCTTGCCAACTACAATAACAGGGAAGGTAGGAGCAGGGCAGAGTTGAGGGGAAAAAATAATGAGTTGAGTTTTGGACGTGTTGAGTTTAAGATGTCTATTGGACATCCAATTTGAGATGTCTGAGTTTTACTTTGATCTATGAGATAAACTATGGAGAAGACAAAGGAAAAGAAAGCGAGTAGAAATTTCTTTCCTGTTAGAACTATCGTAATTGTTTTTTTTTTTTCCACAAGAAACATAAAGAAGATTTTATGAAGAATGAGCATGGCATGGAGAGAGATAATTAAGAGCAAGGGCTTTGAGAAAAGCTAAAAAGATAATTTTCCTTCAAGAGAGAGACTTTATAAAGAGAGCATCTTTATAAACCTATTTTAACCTTTATCTTGTGAAGATGAAGAGTATTCTTGGGACTGGTCTTTGCTATCGTGAGTGAATTAAATAGTGTAGAGTTGTGTTTTCAAAAGTGAAAAGAAGTCGGGGTTTGAGATAACTTTTGATGTTTGTTGTCTTATGGCTAAAATATTATAAATGATCATGACTTTTTAAATTATTGTCCTCACTATTAATAAAATATATATTCAGGAACCATAATAGCCATTTATTCCTAGGAGATTGAATTTAATATAGGGATATGAGTATTTAAATACAGAAAGATATGAGTAACTACTATTTAGAAAGGAGGTTCTCTAGTTTATTAAATAAATAGTTTTTAATAAATATTTTAATTAATAATAATAATAATTCAATAGCATTTAATAAACAGTATTTAACAAGCTGAGATGTGGGCTCTGAGCTTACTTATAAATTTAGAGGTTATAAAATTTTATTAATTAATATGGATATATACAAACACATCCCTAGATTATTCTAGACCTCAGAGTGATAAGATTAAGTCAAACATCAGGCTAATCCATGATTTTCAAAGTGAAATTGGTGATCTGTGAAGCCCCATTACATTTGAGGGGACATCCTACCAATCCCACAAGCGTAACTTCAAAATACTTTCAGAAATATGAACAAAAACACTGACCTTTTTGTTTTTTAACATCAACTATAACATTCACCGAGTCATGGTCACTAGTCTATATTGTTGTGGCTATCTTACAGACAAATGGCAGTTACAAGAAATGAAAATTCATTTTAGAGGTCAATTTTCCCTCAGGGTATATATAGTAATAGACACAAAAACATCTCCTGTGGAGTAGAAGAATTAACAACATGTTAGTGAGCTATGGAAAAGGTAATTGAAGGCACACAGGCAAATTTTGTAGAGGAAATTAAACCAGACAAACCCCCAAAACTACCTAAATTGAAAACAAACTCAGTCCTGCACATTCCTTTTCGAACAACTTTGTCCTCTTGTTCTTTGGTGTCTAACTCTCATACAGGCTGCTATCCACGACCCATATGGTCACCAATAATTTAATTAGACTGCACACTCCTGTGCTCCAAATAATACGTTGACTCCTTTTGTTTCACTGGGTGGGGAATATGGAAAATCCTGTTCAGGTCTGTCGGGCTACCTACCAAAGAGCGTCTGAAATCATGTCTGGCTTCTGTGGAGACAAATCACAGCCATGAGTCCTTTTCATTTTCTCACAGAGCCTCAAAATAACCACAGCCCAGTTTTAAACAGGGAAGATTCGTCCTCTCAGAGACTGTTTCTGTCATGGTAGAGTGCCTTCAGCCAGATGAATCTTAACGCTATCCTGGGCTAGTTAGTTTTGGCTTTGACAAAGTCACTATGTGTCTACTTGTACATGGTGTGATTTCTGGGAATATCTCTTTCTCTCTCAAGACCTCTCCCACCTGTTTGTGGAGGGCTGAAATTCTTTTAATAAGGTACAAAATGATTCACTCTAAAAGTTCCTTCAATGACTTAAAGTACAAAGAGAAATCAGAATGTTAGAATCTAACAGGATCTCAGGCCTTAATTAGTTCAGCTCTCTTATTTTGGAGATGAGGAATTTGAAGGTCAGAGAAGTGAAAGGACTTGCCCATTGTCTGGTATCTCAGTTGGATCTGAGCTGGGACAAAGTTCCAAGTTTTTTGAAAGTCCAACGGATTTTCCAATACACTACTGTTAAGGCAATCAGTAAATGAGAAGCTTAAGCTGGGCCCCAGGTGGGGCCGACTAAGGGACTGTGGCCAGCTAAGGAAGGTCTGATTAGATCTTTGATCCTAAGTTTGCCCCAAACCCCTAACTACTAGGTGCTAAGCCCATGTGGGCCTGAAGCTCCCAGGGTCGTGCTAAGACCAGAGCCAATCATAGGAGCTTAAGTTCTGGTGTTCAGATGACGCTTGATGATGTCTGAAATTGTGTAAAAGGAGAGAACACAGCTTGGAGATTGAGAAGTATTGGAGCTAGGGAAAGCAGCAGCGGCACCAACAGCAGCAGCAAAAGCAGCAGCAGCAGCCACAGCTGAAGCCAAAGCGGAAGCCTAAGCTGAAGCTGAAGCCAAAGGAGCTGAAGAAGGAGGAGCTGCTGGTAGCAGGGCTGACCCGCCTGTGGACCACAGAGTGCTGAGCAAGGGCTTGAGGCCAGTGGGTAATCTTCTTACCCGAGGGGGGAAGCAGGAATATGATTTGGTTTAATGTCATCAGTTTTTCTGTAACCTCCTGGTTACTCTTGTGAGTCAAACTTATTGGGCCTGGAAGCTTCTGGCCAGGATATCGAATTGGGGACACTGGTCCATGGGTCTGCTACTTTGGAACTTGAATAAATGCTTTAATTCTTCTGCCTTCTACTTAGAGAATTCCTTATAACCCGCGGTTCTGAACCATTCAGGCATATATGATTTTCTTTGAAATCATGAATTCTGCCTTCATAATATAACGCCCCCCCTGAATAGCCAACAATTTGGCTTAAATGTTCGTTTTGATTCAACAAGTATTTATTGATCATTTACTATATGCATTTACTATGTATCAGAACTTTTTCCAAGAGCAGGCTTTGATCATTGGGAATAGGGAGGGAGGATATGTTCCTAAGGGAAGAGGCCACATAAACAGCATAAACAGAAGAAAACTAGTAAAGGAAGCTGAGACAAAGTTTGTAGAGAAACTTTGTACACAGCCCTTTTCAGTTCTCTTCTGAAATGCCTTGTCATTAAAGTGGGTATGTCATTGTTCAGTAAGGGTGACTCCAAAAGGCACCTGTCTCATTATTCTACTTGCTATTCACTACAGTATAATGCGTGAAACAGTGTCTTGGAAACTAGACAATATGACCAATACAATTGGATAGATGGTAAGCAAACTTTGAAAACAATTTTTGAGCTAAACAATTTTTTCCTACTATATGTAGTCTGTTCCTTTTAATATACATTGAATTTAAAATTTAAAATTGCCATGCTTGCCTATATTTCCCCTTGAACTGTCCTCTAGGCTTCTCTCGCTCTTTTTTAATGTTTCATTCACATATTTCACTTTCAAGGCTTTCCTTTTTCCCCCCTTTCTTAGCAACAGGGTCTGTAATTCTCCTTTACTCTCCCTACTCCCAACAATATCCACCTAAAAGTCCCCTCTTGTAAGAAAAGTATAGTTAAGAAAAAAAAGTGTTATAACAGTCATATATGGAAATGCATGTTTCATTTTGCACCTGTACTTAGAGTCTATCATCTCTTCAACCAAGAGGTGAGATTCATGCCTCATCATCAGTTTTTTTGGAGTTGTGATTGGTCATTCTGTTAATCAGAGCTCTTAAGTCTTTCAAAGTTGTTTTTCTTTATAATGTGGTCATTGTATAAATCATTCCTCTGGTTCTGCTTATTTCACTCTGCATCGGTTCATACAAACTTCCCAGGTGTCTCTGAATTAATCTGTTTTGTAATTTTTTACAGCAGAGGTAGCTAGGTGGTGCAACGGATAGAGCACCAGGCCTGGTGCACCAACTCATAGTCATGAGTTCAAATGTAACCTCAGACACTTACTGTCTGTGTGACTCTAGGCAAGTCCCTCAACCCTGTTTGCCTCAGTTTCCTCATCCGTAAAATGAGCTGAAGAAGGAAATGGCAAACCACTCTTGTATCTTTGACAAGAAAACCTTGAATGGTACCATGAAGAGTTGGACACAACTGAAAAATAACTGAACAATAAAAAATTTCTTAGAGCACAATAATATTCCAAAACATTCACATAAAATAATTTATTCAGCAATTCCTCAATCAATAAGCAATAGCTTTGTTTCTAGTTCTTTGTTACACCAAAAAGTGCTGCTATACAATACAATAAACATTTATTAAGTACCTACAATGTGCTAGGTACTGTGCTGTAAATATTATTGTACAGATTAGTGGTTTCCTTCTTTCTTTGATCCATTTCGGGGTATACCCAGCACTGGTATCCCTGGGTCAAAGAGTCACAGTTTAGTGACTTTTTTGGGCATAATCCCAAAGTGCTTTTGAGTATGGTTGGGATGAATCACACTTCCACCAATAGTGCTTTAGTGTGTCTGTCCTCCCATGGGCCCTCTAACAATTTTTATTTACCTTTTTTTGGTCTTTTGCCAATCTGATGAGTATGAGGTAGAATCTTAGAGTTGTTTTCATTAGCATTTTAAAACTATTACTTATTTAGACCATTTTTTCATATTAGTATATTAGATTTCTTTCTTTAAAAATTTCCCAGTTAAACTCTTTGGCCATTTATCTTTTGAGGAACTAGTCTTGTTCTTACAAATTTTTATCGATTACCTATATATTTTGGCTATCACCATTACAGAAATCTGCTGCAAAGAGTTTTCCCGGGTGACTGTTTCTCTTTAAGTTCTAACTATTGATTTGTCTGTGCAAAATCTTTCTCAATCCTATATAGCAAAATTGTTCATTTTGTCTCCTATGGATCCTCTCTATCCCTGTTTGTCCAAGAACTCTTTCTCTAATCATAGTTGTGAATAATGATTCTCTAAATTGTTTATGATTGATCTTTTATATCTAGGTCGTGTATCCCTTTAGAGTTCCTTGTAGTTTTAGATGCCTAATGTCTCCTAGACTGTTTTTTTGTTTTTTCAAGTAGTTTTGGTTGAAAAATGAGTCCTTGCCTCAACAGCTTGTTATTGGGTTTATCAAACACTGTGCTTCTGTGTTACATTGCTTCTGGATCTTATGGGGTAAAACATTTTTTTTGTATTTTTTCGCAATTTTTAAACATTTTTATTTAAAGTGTTGAGTTCCAAATTTTATCCCTTCATCCTTTTCCACTCCCTTCCCTGAGATAGTAAACAATCAGATATCGGTTGTACATGTGCAATTATGTAAAACATTTCCATGTTAGTCATTTTGTACAAGAAGATTCAAGTAAAAGAAAAAAGTGAAAGAAAGAAAGTAAAGAATAGGATACTTCAGTCTGTATTCAATCAATATCAATTCTATCTCTGAAGGCATATAGTATGCTTCATCATTAGTCCTTTGGAGTTGTCTTGGATCATTGTATTGCTCAGAATAGTTAAGACATTCACAATTCTTCACTGAACAATATTGCTGTTACTGTGTACGATGTTCTCCTGGTTCTGTTCACTTCACTATGCATCAGTCCATGTAATTCTTTCCAGTATTTTCTGAAATTACCCTGCTTGTCATTTCTTATAGCACAATTATGTTCCATCCCAATCATATACCACAGCTTGGTTAGCCATTCCCCAATTGATGACCATCCCTTTGATTTCCAGTTCTTAGACACCACAAAAAGAGCTGCTATAAATGTTTTTGTACAAATAGGTCCTTTTCACTTTTTTTGGATGTTTTTGGGATACAGATCTAGCAGTGGTATTGCTGGATTAAAGATTATGCAGTTTTATAGCCCTTTGGGCATAATTCCAAATTGTGCTCCAGAATGGTTGGATCAGTTCACATCTCCACCAACAATGCATTAATGTCCCAGTTTTCCCACATCCCTTCCAATATCCAACATTTTCCTTTTTTTGTCATATTAGCCACTCTGATAGGTGTGAGAGGGTACCTCAAAGTTGTTTCAATTTGCATTTCTTTGATCAATAGTAATTTAGAGCGTTTTTATATGACTATAGAAAGCTTCAATTTCTTTGTCTGAAAATTTTCAGACTGTTCATATCCTTCAACAATTTATCGCTTGCAGAATGACTTGTATTTTTGTAAATTTGACGCAGTTCTCTATATATGCCTATTCTCTCTCAGTTTTCTGCTTTCCTTACAATTTTGGTTGCATTGGTTCTATCCGTGCAAAAACATTTTGGTTTTATATAATCAAAATTATCTATTTTAGTTTTTCCTAATGCTCTCTATATCTTCTTTGGTCCTTGAATTCTTCCCTCATCGATAAATCTGACAAATGAACTATTCCATGCTCTCTTAATTTGCTTATGGTATTACCCTTTATTTGAATTTTTCTATTTTTTTTTTTTTTACCAGCACTAAATTGCTTTGAGAGTTGGTCCTGCTAAGCCTCCTTCTTTCTTACTTCTTTTCATTATATTCCTTGAGGTGCTTGATGTTTAAGTCCTTCAGATGAATTGTGTCATAATTTTATTTAGTTTTACACAGTCATTCTTAGTTTGATTGGGCTGAATCTGTAAATTAATGTATGCACCAATGTCATTTTCATTATACTAGCACAGTTCAACTATGAGTAATTAATTCACCTTCAATTTTTTAAGTCTTCTTTTATTTCTGTACAGTTTTATAATTGTATTCATATAACACCTTCGTGTATTTTGGTAAGTGGACTCCCAGATATTTTAGCCATTCCGTAGTAATTTTGAATGGATTTTTTTTCTCTCTTTATGTTTGGTTTTGTTGTTAACATGCAGGAAAGCTGATGATTTTTAGGATTTATTTTATATTTTGATAGTTGTTTCTATTAATTTTAGTTGAATCTCTAGGGTTCTTTAAACCATCATATCATCTCAAAAAATGAAAATTTTATTTATAATTTGCCTATGATTACATTCTAAATTTCTTTGTCTTGTCTTATTGTTATAGCTCATACTTCTAAAATTATATCAAATAAATTGATAATGGTGAGAATAGTAATGACAATGGATGTTTTTTCCTTACTTTTGATTTTTTGGAAATGCCTATGGCATTTCTCCATTACATATAATTCTAATTCTTGGTTTCAGATAGATGATATTTATCATATTCAGGATATGCCCATTTGTTTCTGATTTCTAGGTTCTTTTAACAAAACAGAGTGTTGTCTTTGTCAAAAGCTTTTTTGCATCTATTGATATAATCATGTGATGTTAATTGATCAACTCTCCAACTTCAAACTTGTTTGCTTAATTTGTGACTATTCTCCTTTTAACTCTACTCTCCCTCTTAAACCCTGACCACCTTTCCCTGTCCTCACTTGTATACCTTTTTAGTTCAATGCATTTCTATACCAAACTTGTGTCTATTTGTGCGTGTGTGTGTATGTGTGTGTGTGTTTTCATCATGCTAAGAGAAAAGTATGAGGTTATGAGATCCTTTCTCCTTCCATCATTTCCTCTGTGTTTTGTATTTTTAATATACTTTTTCATTTATGTAAATGAAGCCTGCCTCTTTCCTCATTTCTCCTCTAGTATTCCTTTTTCCGTCCCCTTTTTCTTAAAACCAAGAAAATGTAGTAAAACCATACTCAGATTCTGTGTTTGTCTTAACTCCTGTGATCTTGGAAGATATTAGGATTCTAATGGGGCATCTATCCTTCTCTTGGAATGTTAGCATTTCATCATTATTTAAATCCCTTTCAGTTGCTCAAATATATTAACTTTTCTAATTTCTCTTGAGTCCTTGATTTTCCATTTTGAAGTTTCTGCTTAGGTCTAGCCATTTCATCAGGAATGATTGAAAGTTTCCTATTCTATTTCCTATTCTCTCCCATTTTAGGATTATATTCAGTTTTGCAGGGTAAGTTATTATTGGTGGCAGGCCTTTATCTTTTCTTTTTTGGAATATCACATTCTAAGACTTTCTCTTTCTTAATGACTACTTTGCTGCCAACTCTTGTGTTACCCTGATTGTGATTCCTTGATATTTGAAGTCTTTCTTTTTGGCGATTGTAACATTTTTTGCCTTTGACTTGAAAATGCTGGATTTTGGCTGTGGACTTCCTGGGTGTTTTCAGTTTGGTATTTCTTGCAGGAGGTAGATTCTTCCCCACCCCCACGCCCCAACTTAATAGTATTTTATTTTTCCCAATTACACGTGAAGATAGCTTTCAGCATTCACTTTCATAAGATTTTGAGTTCCAATTTTTTTCCCTCCCTCCCCAAGACAGCAAGCAAGATTATGCATGTACAATGATATTAAACATATTTCCACATTAGTCATGTTGTAAAAGAAGATTTAGAACAAAAGGAAAAGACCACAAGAAAGAAAAAACAAAAAAAAGTGAAAATAGTATGCTTTGATGTACATGCGGACTCCACAGTTCTTTCTCTGGAGGTGGTTAGCATTTTCATCATGAGTCTTTTGGAGTTGTCTTGGATCATTGTATTACTGAGAAGAGCCAAGTCTATCATAGTTGAGCAATGCACAATGTTGTTTTTACTACGTACAATGTTCTCCTGTTTCTGCTCACTTCACTCAGCATCAGTTCATGTAAGTATTTCCAGGCTTTTTCTGAAATCTGTCTACTCATCATTTCTCATAGCACAATAGTATTCCCACAACTTGTTCAGCCATTCCCCAATGGATGGGCAACCCCTCAATTTCTGATTCTTTGTCACTACAAAGAGAGCTGCTATAAATATTTTTGTACATGTGGGTCCTTTTCCATTTTTTATAATCTCTTTGGGATATGGATCTAAAAGTGATATTGCTGAATCAAAGGGTATATACAGTTTTATAGCCCTTTGGACATAGTTCCAAATTTCTCTCCAGAATGACTGGATGAGTTCACAACTCCACCAACAATGCATTAGTGTTCCATTTTCCCACACCTTGTTTTCTGGTTCTGGGTAATCTTTTATTTTTTCTTGACATATACTGTCTAGTTTTGTTTTGTTTTTTTTTTTTTGGTTTGGCCATGGTTTTCAGGAAGGTTAATTATTCTTAAATTATCTTTCCTGAAAATATTTTCCAGGTCATTTGTTTTCTACAGTAGATATCTTATGTTTTCTTCTATTTTTTCATCTTTTGATTTTCCTCTAATAGTTCTTTTCATGCTATTGAAGAATTTAGTAGACTTAGCACCACTCCTTTTTAAAAAGTCCACACATTTCTTCCATTGATTCTTATAGTCTTGGTGGTCAAGTCATTCCCCCCAACCCCACTCTGCCTATAATTAGTGAGATATTGTTCTGTTTTCCCAGACTTGCTTCCTAGGCTTCTCTTAATCTATAATATTTATAAACCGTGTTTTGTATATGCTCCTGTTTCTCTTATTTTCAGTTTCAGTTCTTTGTTTGGTTTGGAATTTCCCTCCATCCCTCTTGGATGGGTTGGGGAGGCCTTATTTTGTTCCTATCCCCTTTGCAGTATAGATGCTACTACCAGCGGCAATATAGATGGGGTGGCCAGTATTAGGCCTTACCCTCTGCCTCAGTCTCTGGCTTCTCAGTCTCTTGGAGGTCCACAGTGGATTTAGGCCTGTTCTAGTCTCTTTCTCCTCTGCATGACCCTCAATGACAGTTGGTTCTGTCCTCAGCTGTAAACTTAATCCCTCCAGTGGGATTTGGAGATCACATTTGTCTCAGACTTCTTACATATCCCTATTGGCATTGGTGTGCAAGTGCTAAGTTGGCCCTGTCTTCACAGTTGGGCCCTCTCTCTGTCCCCGGTTTGTGTTATGATTGGCCAGTATTTGGCTTAAGGAGCTGGTTTTCTATTCACTGTTAAGAGTGCTGGCTGGCATGGGTCCATCTGCAACTTTTTGCATTGGTTTCTGCCTCTCCCTATCTTTACTACTTTTTGGCCCAGTTACCCTGTTACTTGTTTTCTAGAATGATCCCTCTTTATGTTTCCACTGCTTCCACATTTATGTGTACTCCTGTTGGATTCTCTACTTCGATCTCTCTGGATTGAATGGAGGAACTTTTTCTTTCTTTTTTAGGATAGTTTTATCATTGCTCTTCCTGGGCTGTTTTCATCTCTTTGCTTGAAAGAGTGAGAGCTTGTGTGGGATAACTGGACTTTCAGTATGCCAACTTAACTGAAAGTTGTGTTAAGCCATTTTAATAAAATATTGACCTTTATTTCTAGGTACAGCTAGTCTTCCCAACTTACCAGTAATGGTTTTTCTTTCCTTTAATTAACTTTTCTGACATATTGCCTTCCTTTACATAATAGGAAGTTCCTGGTTTTGTCTTCACAGAAATTTTCTAATGTAACTAGGTTCCAGATTTTTCCTCTTAGCTCCTAAGTCCGTTATTATTTTCTTCCAATTCCATCTCTTTCAAGTAAATATTTATAGTACTTTTTTATAATATTAGCCAATTATTCTGTTTCATACACACCTGGAATGGCTCTGATACTTGCAGAATTCATGTAACTTTTTTGCATGTTTTACTATTTGTTTTTCATACCAATCTGGCACTTTTATTTCACTCAGTAAAATTTAGCTTTAGCTAGTGTTTCCTTTTGATGGGAAGAGCTAGGTTTCCATTCCTGAGTAGCCTATGTTTGGCTGGTATTCTATGTTTAGAGAAGGAGAAATGGGTTCAGAGGGCTTGTAACTTGCCTAAAGGTCACAGAAGAATCCAGAAGACAAAGAAGGATGTCATGACATGTCATTTAAGTGTTCCAAATGCCATTTTATTATGAAACAGGAAGATAATTTGTCTTAAAGACTACAATACCATGCAAGAGGCAGGATAGGACTTGCACTTGGAGTTAGAAGGCCTCAGTTTGAAGGGAGGTTTGTATATCTTTGTAATTTTGGATAAGTCATTCCCATCTCTGGACTTTATTACCTTCATTTTCCAAAGACAGAGATGTACTAGAAAATCTCAGGTCCCTACCAGCTCCAACATTACTGATAGTCTGTGGTTTTTCTCTATCACCAATACTACAGTTCTTCCCCGTGCCAGACACACACACTTCTTTCCTGCATGGCATAGAGGTAAGCAGAAACAGTAGAAGACATAAGGTTTTCTACTTTTTCCCGGGAGAGTTTTAGATGAAGAGCAAACAAAGAAAATCCTTTTCTAAGGAAACAGTATGGAAAGAATGTTGGATAACCAGTTTGAAGGTTTTGGTTCAAATGTGGTCTTTGCCCCCTGACCATGGGGAAGTCCCTTCTTCTCTGTCTTTTCTGTAAAATGAGGGAGTTGGGTCCCTTTCAGCACTAACTCTGATTCTATAAATGCTTAACTGGTACTTAAAGAGAGCAGGATTTGATCCCAAGGACACTCTTTAACTAAAGCTATATGAATAAAACATAAAATGCCCTCATGTCTTTTTTGGAGCCTTACAAGAGACATTCTTTCAATCCAGGAAACAGTTAAATACAATAAATAATTGAGATTTAAAAAATGAAGCAAAACAATACTATAATGAAAAATCTGTCCTTGGCTCATGAGAAACTGTCTTGTCTCTGCCACCTTATTGATTTTATGAGGATCCCTCAGCACTCAAAAAGTACTTCTGGTAACTCATAACACCAACAGCCGACAAAAGAATATACCATCACAGGCTGAACAAGATTGCCCACTTACGCCCAACTTCCAGAAGAAACCAGGCTGGGCTAAACAAGTCGAGACTCTTTTTGAGGGCCCACTAAGTACACAGCCTATTCACAGAGTAACACAACTCTCTTGTTTAGCAGCAGCAATATGAAGTGAAAATAGATGTTGTTTTGACTGTTTATTTTTATATTGAAGAAAAATTGCAAAGGCTTTACATGGCACGGGGGACTGAATTGTTGATATCTGGAGGTCCTGGAACTTTTGAAGACTAATCTTCAAAAGCCCTGTGGGTAAAAAGGCATTCTTTGCACCCCACTGACACAGAGATGAGCATCATTTCAGGTCGTATCTTTGTTCCGGGTCAATTAGTTGATACATCTTTTTCAGGAATTTTTATACCCTGAGTAAGTACCAAAAACATATTCCTGGAAAAAGCAGCCTCAGTTAAAGGAGGCAGATACCCCCAGAATATTGATATGAGGCCACAGTTGCCAAGACCAAGGAGTAGGAGACAGGATGGGAGCCAGGGAGAAGAGGAGCCAATTAAAAGTTATCTTTTTATTTTAACTAATTGTTTTTGAAAGCTAAATGATAAACTCTATTGTTTCCACACTGCTGAAGAATACTGATTTTATTGCTTTGGAGAAGAGCCCTGATCTGTTCACTCTAATTTTGGCTCTGTTTGCAATAGTGGTTTGAATTAGAGCAATAGATTTTGTTGTTGTTAATGTTGCTGTGGGTGTTGTCGTTGTTGCTTTGGGAGTACGTATGTATGTAAGCATGACGAATTTTAAAGGTTTAGTTTTCAGTGAAAGAAAAAATAAAAAATATTGGGAGTTGATGCCGTTGGGGCTTCAACAACAGGGTGCAATTAGCTTTGGTCTTTGATTTAGAGTTCAGTTTGTTTCAATCTCTATTTAAAATAAGATTTCAGGCTGCTCTGAATAAATAGTTTTTGTATAGCTAAGAACTGAAAAAAGGCATTCTTTGCATAAGACTATGCTTTGTTTAACTCTGTCAAATGAAGAAGTCAAAATCATTTGAGCACAGTACCCTTACCTCAACCCCTTGAAGTTCACAGATACAGAGAACTACCTCAGATCAAATATAGCACGTTTGTACAGTACTCTCCAGCCCCCAAGCTCCCAAGCTAAATCAAATGTTTCTGCCCATCTAAGGCTAAGCTTCCATGTCCTTTTCCCCCACACTTCCGAGGAAGCTAGGATGATGTACTGATTGTGCAAAATGCAGGTACTGGCAATCATTTCAGGATTAGAAGGGTTTCAAGAGTGTTGGCTCTGTGCTAGCCCTGCATTGGGTTGAATAAGTCGATTGTTAACTTCACTTCAGAAAAGAATCACGAATTTTCAGAGTTGGAAGGGAACAGAGAGACCCGATTCCAACCCTGTCCCGAAGCACAGATCCCCATGATGAACTCCAACAGGTATAAATCCATCCTACAATTAGAACACTTCTAGCGATCCACTTTCTTTATTAAGGGTGATATGGTATAAAGATTAGAGTGCTGGAACAACAGTCAGAAGACTTGGGTTCAAATTCTGCCTCATGCACTTGCTAATTGTATGACCGTGGGGAATTTGTTTGACCTCACAAGCCTTGGTCGCTTCATCTGTAAAATGAAGAAGTTGGATTTGATAACCTCTGAGGTCCTTTCCAGCTCTAAATCAATGATCCACATGTTTACCTAGGAAGCCCATTCTATTTTGGGGCCTCTCTAATTATCCAAAATTTTCTCCTTATATATTGAGCCAAAATTTACCACCTTAAGTTTTTTCTTCTTTGGACCATCCATTTTGTCTCCTTCCAAGGATCCCTGAATCATAGTCATCCCTGATCTTTACTAATATACTTACTAATATATTTATATTATATTAGAATGTACATACATACACGCAATACATATGTATACAACATATTTACATATATGTATATAGATATACACATAGATATAATTTCTATATATGTAAGTTCTATATATGAGTGCTTACTTGTGTATATATAGTATAGCTGCAGGTAACATATCTACATATACATATGTATAATGTACTTATACACATGTATATGATGCATTTATATGTATTGTGTATTTGTATGTATATAATATAGTCACATGTATATGCGGTATGTTTACATGTATAATGTAGTTACATGTACGCATACAATGCATATGCAATGCTTGTAATTGTTTTAGACAAAGAGAATGCCTTCTACTTATGCAGATTCACACCTTCTCTCCAATTTGTTTTAGACACTAGCTTTGAGGCACTGAAGTTAAGTGATTTGCCTATGGTCACACAGTCAGTATGAGGCGGCCAGGTACCATAGTGGAGAGAGAGTGCCATGCCTGAAATCAGGAAGACTCATGTTCATGAGTTCAAATCTGGCTTCAGACACTTACTAGCTGTGTGAGTCTGGGCAAATCACTTAACCCTGTTTGCCTCAGTTTTCTCATTTGTAAAAAAAAAAAAGCTGGAGAAAGAAATGGCAAAGCACTCTAGTATCTTTGCCAAGAAAATCTCAAATGGGGTCTCTGAGGGTTGGACTTGAAAACTAACTGATCCACGGCAACGACAACAACGTAATCAATATGTGTCAAAGGCTGAAACCTGCGTCTTCCTGCCTGAGTGAGGCTGGCTCTCTGGCCTTCGAACAAGAGGTTCGTAATCTTTTTGGTGTCACAGATCCCTTTCTCACTTTAGTGAAGGTTGTGGACCCCTTCTCAGAATAACGTTTTCAAATAATTGAAGGACATGCTAAATTTCAGGTAGAAATGAGTGAAAATAAAGATGTAAGTTTTCCCCATCCAACTTCACAGACCCCCTGAAA
>CM053622.1:474061572-474095531 GCA_028646595.1 Phalanger gymnotis | reverse complement strand
AAGGAAGGAAGGAAGGAAGGAAGGAAGGAAGGAAGGAAGGAAGGAAGAAAGAAAGAAAGAAAGAAAGAAAGAAAGAAAGAAAGAAAGAAAGAAAGAAAGAAAAGAAGGAAGAAAGAAAGGAAGGAAGGAAGGAAGGAAGGAAGAAAAGAAGGAAGGAAGGAAGGAAGGAAAAAAGAAAGAAAGAAAGAAAGAAAAGAAGGAAGAAAGAAAGGAAGGAAGGAAGGAAGGGAGGGAGGAAGGAAGGAAGAAAGAAAGAAAGAAAGAAAGAAAGAAAGAAAGAAAGAAAGAAAGAAAGAAAGAAAAGAAGGAAGAAAGAAAGAAAGGAAGGAAGAAAGAAAGAAAGAAAGGAAGAAAGAAAGAAAGGAAGGAAGAAAGAAAGAAAGAAAGGAAGAAAGAAAGAAAGAAAGAAAAGAAGGAAGAAAGAAAGAAAGGAAGGAAGGAAGGAAGGAAAAAAGAAAGAAAGAAAGAAAGGAGGGAAGCAAGGAAGAAAGAAAGAAAGAAAGGGAAGAAGAGAGGGCAAAAGAACAGAGAAAAGAAGGGAGAAAGGGAATGCCAAAACTGAAGAAAACCTTAGAGATCACTAATCAACCCAGAGAATATAAGTGACTGGTCCAAGGTTACATAGCCTAATGTAAGTACATGCAAATTAATAGAGTTCTACTTGTAGAAAATGGATAATTCAGGTTGTATTGTAAGTGTAAAAAAATGATTAATTTTATGTTTACCCTAATGCTATGCACTGAGGCAGCAGGATGCCAATCTTATAATGCTAGGTCTTTCAAAACAAAGACAGAAGAAAACAAGGTTAAAGTATTCATTTCTTTGAAAGGAAGTCTAATTGAGACTTTGAAGATGACAAGATTTAGAGCTGAAAGGGGGGGTAGTATTTAGTCTAATCCCCTCATTTGACAGATTAGGAAAATGAAACCCAGAGATGTTAAATAACTTGGCAAAGGTCATATCAGTTGTGTCAGAGCAGAATAGGGTCCATAGCAGAAGAGGGCCCATGCCCGCTTACTCCAAAGTGTCAAATAAATGAGTAGCACCAGGATTCTAACCCAAGTTTTCTGATTCCCAAGCCAGTTATCTCTATATCGCCGTACTACATTGCTCTTTCAGCCCATGGTGAAGGTTGGAGCTGACTTGGCAAAACGATCAAATAGACAAAATTTGTTTTTGATACCCAAGGCCTCTCCTATCCTGGCCCTTTCTATACCTAAGACTGTGCTATTTCCCATACTTTCAGGAGTCCAGACCCCTCATTCTTTTCTTGGGAAAGCATAACAAAAACTAATGTCAGAAGAAAGATCTGATTAGTTCCTTTTCACCAGGATTTGAATAAGGCATGAATGTTACCTTTCCAATGAATGTTTTAGTTTTAACGGAAGGCTCAAAACCTTAAGGCAATGCAGTGGTTCTCCATGGAATTTTACTTAGAGAGTCCCCTGTGGGCAGCTCTTTGGGGGGTCCATAAAAGGAATGGGTTCCCTTGCTCTCCAAAGTCATAGGCAAGTAATCATCTAGCCTTATGCTCTTTGTATATAGTTTGTTGCTGATGAGTATTTGAATTTTGACCTTCACCTATTTCCTAAAGGCCAGCCCTGCTGAGGACAAAAGCAGAATAAGTTCTTAAAACACAGACTTCATATTCTTGAAATCTCCTATTAAATAGGGCCTCGAAGCACAAACAATAGAGATGAAAAATTCCCTTTCAGCACCTCATGTTTAGTCAGGTGGGCAGCCCACACTGGAGGGGAACCTGAGATGATGATGCCTTTCTGGAGGAAAACAGTGCAGAGTGCCAGGGAGTGGTTCCCAGCTCTCCTTCTCATGGAAAAGGAAAATGTGGAGGAAACAGACATCACAGATCATTGGAAACAAGGGCTTGGAAAAAGTGGGCCTGGCACATAGAAATCTGCACTTCTGCTTCTATTTCTTCTTCTGCGTAGTCAGTCAAAAAGCAATTACCAAACACCTACTATGTTCCTTAGTATTCTAAATGCTGGCCATACAAAGAAATGCAAAACATAGTCCCTCTTCTCAAGAAGCTGATACTCTAATGGAGGAGATAACATGAAAACAGCTACCTGCACACACATATATGTATTTATACATGTATGTATATATGCATATACACATACACACATGTTGTTCAATCATTTCAGTTGTGTGACTCTTCATGACCCCATTTGTGGTTTACTTGGCAAAGATACTGGAATGGTTTGCCATTTCCTTCTCCACCTCATTTTGCAGATGAGAAAACTGAGACAAACAGGGTTAAGTGACTTGCTCAGGGTCACACAACTAGTCAGTGTCTGAGGCCAGATTTGAAGACTCATCTTCCTGGCTCCAGGCCCAGTACTTTATCCACTGTGCCACTCAACTGCCCAAATATATACATACATACACATATACATATACATTTGTACATGCATGCATATATACATACACACACAAGATAAATTGGACATAATTAACAAAACAAGTAATGGATCAGAGAACCTGTCTGGAAGCCTGGTCCAGCCATCCTAGAATCCCTCCACCAGCATGAGACTTAAGGTTGCATTTAGGCAAAACTTCAACTCTATTAACATTTTGGAATGGGGAGGGGAAGGAGAGGTGGATTGAGAAATTGCTGTGAGCCACACCACCAGCTGATGTAAAAAAAAAAAAGAAGAAACTAGATCGTTTATGTATTTCTATCCCATCCCTGACCAACTTTGTGGTATTGGGCTAGTCTCTTAAACTCCCTGGGTCTCAGTTTCCTCATCTGTAAAATGAGGCAGTGACCCAGATGGACTCTGATGCCCTTTCTGGCTCTCTGATCCCATGAGACATTTAAGCTTGGCCTATATTCAACCATATAGAGGCCTGAAAAATATGGGGAGATCTTCATTTTAACTAGCCAAAGGGGAGCACTGTGGTGAGTTTTAACTGGATTATGAACACATGAATGAACTGGGATAATGATCAACAAGAAGGCTAACTGTATGAATAAATCAGAGTCCTGCGTCAGGGCCACATGTACCATCAGAACAAACTCTGTTGGTTAGTCTGATAAGGAAGATGTATTATGCCTCTTTCCCCTTCCTTCCCCCTCCCAAGAAAAGATCCTGAAGAACGGACCTCATTCCTTGGGATAATTCTGTTTCTAGTTTTTCAATGCCATATACATAGACTCTTTTAATAGTGAATGTCGTGGGACACTCAACTCATTTTGCTGAAATGAAATTTTATTAAGAAACCATATTCCCAGTATATAGAACTTGGGGAGGAAATAGAGAAGGTGATACTAGCAAACATGCCCTTCACTTTTGTCTTCCTTTCAGATGCCCTCTTCTTTCTCTTTCCCTTCCCTTCTTTTCTTCTTCCTTCCTTACTCTCCCTCTCTTTCCCATTTTTCTTCCTTTCCTTTCTTTTTTCATTCTTTGTTTTGGAATGGAGGGGAAGTTTAATGGAGTTTTTACTTTTTTTTCATGTCGATATTTAGAGTTGGACTGTGTCTTAGGAAGATTAAGAATAAAAGAAGAGAGAAGAGTTCAGTCCAACTCTTCTGTTCTGTCTGTAGTGCAGATAGCAAATTATTATAAGGCTTTTCCCCCTTCAATTTAACTTAATAAAATACCACAAATACTTATTAAACAAGGTATTGTATTACCTACTAGGGAATAGAAAAGTGAGTGAGGTACAGTCCTGGCCCTCCTGTTCTTATCTAGCAGGGGAGATAAGATGTGTACCCACAAAATACAAGAGCATAGGATAGGTTCATAGGAAAGGTTCAAAGTACTATGAGATATCCAGATCAGGACAATGTCTTGTTAAGGGTGATGATTACATGGACTGGGGTCAGGGAAAGCACTTGCACGGTAGATTTAGATAGAAAAAGTCTGTATTTGGATGGATGGACACAGTATTATTCATATAAGTAACATATGGAAATATGTAAATAGCTTTTTTATAAAAAAATTTAAACGAAATGCTTTATTTCAATCTAATCTGCCTTTGACTATTTTTCAGGTTTCAATATAATTCAACGAGCATTCATTAAATACCTACCACACGCAAGATGACTTCCTAGGCACTGAGGAAGACAAAAAAGGAAATCCTTTTCATCCAGATGTTTAGCATAGTGAACACACAGACTGACCAGTAACCAGGAGCTTTCTGCCTCCAGCTTTCGCCTTCTATGAGAGCCTAAATTTGATAGAGTGCCCCCAGAACAATAACTTCAGCTGTCATGCAACACATTGACAAGAAACATCACTTTCACTTGCCTGAGGGTGTTGGGAAGAGTGGACTAAAAGCCAGGAGACCTGAGTTCTTCAATTCTTACCTACTACCTTTGTGACATCAGGCAAGTAATAACCTTTCTGGGCCTCATTTTTTCTCATCTGTAAAATGACTAGAGTGGACTAGAGTGCTGAACTAGAGGACTTCTAAGGTCTAATTATGATTCTGTGATTCTTTAATTACTTTTCACCCAAATGAGAACGATCCCATAGCTGAAAGTATGTCTTCTCACTACAGTTTCATACCATGTTTTCTTTCTCCATTTTGACAAATACTTTAGGATTTGTTGCATGGAGTAAATTGCCTCAACTCAGCTCGAAAGAGAAGAATAATCAATTCCAATCTAATTACCTGTCTATAATTATAACAAAAGAAATAATACTCTATTTTTTGTGGGTGGATTTTTTTTTTCAAATTAGGAATCAGAGCTCTAAGTTTCTTGCTATTTAAAGGCTCCTCAAGTTGTTAGACTTTTCTTCTATGTTTGCAAAACACACACAGTTCCAAGTTGGGTTTTTTTGCCCTTCTCAAAATAAATATTTCTCTGTGTTTGCATTAGGGAAAAAAACCAGCTAACTCATGGGAGGCTTTAAAATAACACTTTGATATAAAATACTGGTAATGGAATAAATCAATGTGAACATAAAATCTTGCACAAAATAATTTTTTAAAATCTAATATCCAACTTGAAATAAGGGATTCGAAAGTTATGAATAAAATTTCAAAAGTGAATGTTAGGTAGATATATCTAGTATTTTCTTTGCCCATCTAAATGACTGAATTTTCTGATGCTGATCATATTCAGAAGAAGAACTGAAATATACCAAAGAAAACAGAACTGTGTAAACTAAACATTAAAAACGATATATTGAAATTGACCTAATTTTGCTCTTAAGGATTATATTTGGACTATATATGGTCTTGGCAACACATTTTAGGAAGGATTTTACTATCTAAAGAGGAACTATGGGCTTAGTGCATTGAGGGCCATCTTCATAGTCAGGAGGACCTGGGTTCAAGTTCTGACTTTAATACATAGTAGCTATAAGATCATGGGAAAGTCTTTAATGGTTCTGTATTCCCTTAAATTCTCTAAGATTGTAAGTTATAAACCAATCCCTAATCGGCACTGGTAGAGTAAATTTCTACATAAGCAGTTCCATAATCCAGTGTAATCTTAGGTTCAGGGAAATAATAAATTAATTAACATCCACAAAACATGAGGGTACGCCCCAAAACTATATTAGAGTATTAGCTGAAGAAGCTAGGGGCATTTACCCTGGAGAGAACTTGAGAAGACATGATAATTGTCTTTAAGTGTATTGATATCATCAGGCAAAGGAAGAGCCAATCAGTAAACTCGATATAAAAAAAGATGCTTTCAAAGCAATAAGAGCTGCGCAATTGTCAAGGATTCATGAAAAGGTCATTCATGCCTTAGGTGGTAGTTGGAATAGGTGACTTCTGAAGTCTCTTATGATTCTAAAATTTTATGATTTTATGATTCTGTGATTAGCACCTCTCCTCCTAGGATGGGTTAGTATTTGTAAAATGAGGTAGAATCTAAAATTATGCAATAAATGTTAGTTGAAATGCTTGCCTACTTTCATAAGGCTATTATTATCTAGGATGATTAATAGAAAGAATTCACTATTTTTATTAGTAATAATAAGTATCAATTGTAAAAATTAATCAGACACAAAAACTCTGATTTACCTCTCTTGGGCCCAGATGCTGAACACAAAAGGAAACTGGCCCAGAAAAAAAAGAAAATTACTGGTTCAAGTTTTTCTTATACACAGAGCCATAAGTGGGGTAAGGCAATCTGAGCTTTGCTCCAGGGTGCTGAAATTTACAGAGTATAGACAGTACCATCTTAGGACAGGCTCTTCCTGACATTCTGGCTGCTGGGGTGAACTCCTTCCTAGACAGGCCCAGTAATGATAGCCTTACCCTGGGTTGTGTTTCCTGAGCCCAGTAGCTACACTTCCGGTTTTGGTCTCTCTGTCTTACTCCCCGCAGCAATGGCAGTCCTTCAGTGGCATTTTCTGGTTTCTGCCTTTGTGTCCAAGGGCTTACTCTTTTCCTCTAGTGGCCAAATGCTATATACGTTCTTCTCCTGCTTTCCCTTCTTCCTTTACCGTAAACATAAATATTCCCAATCATAACTATCTATTAAAACCAATTAATTTAATTGCATTAAAAAAACCCTTTGGGGGTGGAGCCAAGATGGTGGAGTAAAGTCAGGGACTTGGCAGAGCTCTCCCCGAAGCCCCTCCAAATACCTTTAAAATGACTCTAAACAAATTTTAGAGCAGCAGAACCCACAAAAAGACAGAGTGAAACAAATTTCCAGCCCAAGACAACCTGGAAGGTTGACAGGAAAGGAATTTTGCACCAGGGTGAGAGAGGAATATAGTGCAGCCCAGCTGGGGCCAGCACATACAGGGCACCAGCAAAGCATGAGCAGGACTTGGGGCAACTGAATCAGTGACAGCAGTGGCGGTTTCCAGACCTCTCAGCCCACAGATGTCAAAGACAATTTAGATGACCAGCAAGAAAGGTCTGTTGGACCTGGGTGAGAGAGGAGTACAGTCCAGTGTAGGCCATACTAATGGGATTATGGTGATAGGGCTATGGGATTCGTGCTGGACCCCTAGAAGGAAAAGATAGGTCTTTTTCTTTTAAGGATCCAGTCCAAATCCCATAACCCCATCAGTGCTAGTACATATAGGGCCCCAGCAAAGCCAGAGCAGGTCTCAGGGCGACTGAATCAGTGGCAGGAGTGGCAGTTTCCAAACTTGCAGCAGCAGTGGAGGGGAGACCTTCTTCACAGTTCCAGGTTAGAAAAGAGTGCTTGTGGTCACTCACAGACCAGAGTACAGGCCAAGAGAAGAGTAAACACCTCTCCTCAGATCATAGCACCTTGAAGAACTGAAAACTTATAGGTTCCTAGAAGTATCTCTGAAAATAGCTGCACAAAATCCCTGAAGCTTGGGACAGTGTATCCTCCACCCTGGAAGCAGAGCCCTACCTTAACAAAGAGTTAAAAAGTCAAGCAACAGGCTGGGAAAAATGAGCAAACAATGGGAAAAACTCTGACTATGGACACTTACTTTGGTGACAAGGAAGATCAAAACACACACTCAGAAGATAGCAGTCAAAGCTCCTACATCCAAAGCCTCCAAGAAAACTATGAATTGGTCTTAGGCCATGGAAGAGCTCCAAAAGGATTTTGAAAATCAAGTAAGAGAGATAAAGGAAAAATTAGGAAGAGAAATTGGTAAAGGAGACACAAAAAAGTACTGAGGAAAATAATACCTTAAAAAACGAACTAGACCAAATAGTAAAAGAGATACAAAAAGTCAGTGAGGAGAAGAATGCCTTAAAAAGCAGAATTGACCAAATGGAAAAGGAAGTCTAAAAGCTCACTGAAGAAAATAATTCCTTAAAAATGAGAATGGAGCAAATGGAAGCTAATGACTTTATGAGAAATCAAGAATTCATAAAATAAAACCAAAAGAATGAAAAAATAAAAGACAAAATGTGCAATACCACATTGGAAAAACAACTGACCTGGAAAACAGATACAGGAGGGATAATTTAAAAATTATAGACTACCTGAAAGCCATAATCAAAAAAAGAGCCTACACAACATATTTCAAGAAATTATCAAGGAAAACTGCCTCGATGTTCTAGAACAAGAGGATAAAATAGAAATTGAATGAATGTACCAATCACTTCCTCAATGATATCCCAAAACGAAAACTCCCAGAGTTCCCAGGTCAAGGAGAAAATATTGCAAGCAGCCAAGTATTGTGGAAACACAATCAGGATAAAACAAGATTTAGCAGCTTCTACATTAAAAAATTGGAGGGCTTGGAATATATTATTCTAGAGGTCAAAGGAACTAGGATTACAACCAAGAATCACCTACCCAGCAAAATTGAGTATAATTCATGAGGGAAAAAATGGACATTCAATGAGATAGAAGACTTTCAAGCATTCTTAAGAAAAGACCAGAGCTGAACAGAAAATTTGACTTTCAAATACAAGACTCAAAAGAAGCATGAAAAGGTAAACAGGAAAGAGAAATCATAAGAGATTTATTAAAGTTAAACTGTTTACATCCTTACATGGAAAGATTTCATTTGTAACTTATAAGATGTTTGTCATTATTAGGGTAGTTAGAAGTAGTATATAAAGACACAGGGCACAGGTATGAGTTGAATGTGAAGGGATGATATCTAAAAAATAAAATTAAGGGGTGAGAGAGGAGTGTATTGGGAGAAATAGAAAGGGAGAGGTAGAATAGAATAAATTATTCTCACATAAAAGAGGCAATAAAAAGCTTTTCCAGTGGAGGGGAAGAGTGGGGAGGTGAGGGAGAGTGAGTGAACCTTACTCTCATCAGAATTATCTCAAAGAGGGAATAATGTACACATGCGATTGGGTATAGAAATCTATCTTACCCTACAGGAAAGTAGGAGGGGTAGAGGATAAGAGAAAGGTGTGTGTGTGTGTGTGTGTGTGTGTGTGTGTGTGTGTGTGCTAGAACAGAGGTCAGATTGGGGGAAGGAGTAGTCAGAAGCAAAACACTTTTGAGGAGGGACAGGGTGAAAGGAGAGAGAGAGAACAGAATAAACAAGAGGGGGATTAGGATGGAGAGAAATACAGTTAGTCTTTCACAACATGACTATTATGGAAGTTATAACCTGCATGGAATTACTTGCCTTCTCAATGGGGATGAGGGGGTGGGGAGTGAAGGAAGGAGACAATTTGAAAATTAAAGTTTTAAAAATGGATGTTAAAACTCTTTATGTATGTAACTGGGGGAAAATAAATTACTCAATTTACAATGTTTTTTTAAAAACAACTCTTCCATTGTCCAGAGATTCTGCTTGCATTATGCCAAGCTTGATTTGAAAATTCATATACAGACAGGCTTACATTGCACAGAGGGAGGTTTACTTCCTGGAAACATAAATAACTGGTAAGTACAATTCTAGAAAAAATAATATTTGATTACACACACACTGACTTATATAAATTTCCTTATTTTATTCTTACCCCAACCCTGTGAAACGTCATCTTAGTCCAACCCCCTTCATTTTATGGGCAAGGAAACTGAATCCTAGAAAAGTTAAATGACTTTCTCAAGGTCACAGAGATAGTAAGTAGCAAGTTTGGATTTTAATTTAGGTTCTGGCATTCCAAGGTCAGCACACTATTTTCTGTACCATAACACCTTTACATGTCTTTCATTGTATCTTCAGTGTATACTTTCCAGGACAGGGTGGCAGGAACTTTATTCATGGGTCTTGAACTGAAAGGTACCTGTAGCACCGGGGATTGAGCCCAAGTCCTTTACATGGTGCAGTGGATAAAGCACCAGGCCTGGAGCCAGGAAGACTCATCTTCTGGAATTCAAATCTGGCCTCAGATGCTTATTGGCTGTGTGACCCTGGGCAAGTCACTTAACCCTGCTTTTCTCATCTGTAAAATGAGCTGGAAGAGGAATGGCAAACCACTCTAGTATCTTTGCCAAGAAAACCCCAAATGGGGTCAAGGAGAGTCAGACATGGCTGAACAACAATAATCTCTTACTCTAAAAGAAAAGTTCTTAACCTGGGGTTTATAAACATTTTTTAAAAATTGATAAGTACATGTCAATAGAATTCTTTTGTAGTCCTATGTATTTTATTTTAAGATCTAAAAATATTATTCTGAGAAGGGGTCCATAGGCTTCACCAGACTTGCCAGAGGGGTCTATAACATAAAGTAGGTGAAGAACCCTTGCTTTAGAGTTGGTGCTTTCCCCTTGGCTTTTCAAAGAGGAGTTGAGTGAGGATTCATGCATAACAGCTTAACACAAAAGAATGGATTGATAATGGTTAAACTTCAGAAGTCACTGGAAGAAATCTATCCCTTTATGTCTTGGAGACCTGGCATTTATAAGCACAAGACTAGTCTTCTTAGACACATGCATCAGGCACTTAAGAAAGTTATTTATGTCTTGGAAAATTTAATTTTCTTATTGCTGAGCTCCAAAGTTTAAAGGACTTCATATGTGTCAGTCAGCTGGCCAACAAGTATTTATTTAGTACTTATTATGTGTCAGACAATGCACTAAGCTTTAATAGTTTAAATACACTAAGATTTTTGGGATATCCTATGCACACAGAGTATTTATGTAAATATACATATATGTGCATATATATTCATATACATATATGCACACAATACACAAAACTAGCAGAAATTCTTCTAAAATTTAGCAGACATACAAAGAAAGGATTCTTAAATAAAATTATCTTTAATATGTGGGGTGCCTAAAAAGTCGTAGCGTTGTCGAAATCTATTAAAGCTTAAAACTGCACTAAGACTTTTCTTGCGGGGAAAATCAGACATCCCATAAGGAGATAATGCTGAACATTTGACAATGAAGATGGACAACTTATTTTTATGTGTATATTTGTATTCTTAATTAAAAAAATACCTGGACATATTGCTAAGGCTATCTTCCCAAAGGATACTTTCAAAAGCTATACATGTACTATGTGGTTCCCAAAAGTCTTAGCAAAGTTTTAAGGTTTAATAGGGCAAGTATAATATCTGCATATACTTTAGAATAGGCTTCAAGCACCTATAATCAACCTGTGTACTCCAATATGTTTACATCTTAAAGAGAAGTTTTTACTAGCTTCCCCTCTCCACAAGTCTACAATTTAAATTTCTTAACGTCTGAGATTGTTTCCTTTTTTTTTTTTTGCCTTTGTTTCTTCACTCCTGGAGGGAGTAACCGTAATGATGAGATCACAAAAGCAAACATACACAATATTCCAGAGTTACACATCTGGAAATTGCATAAGGTATGTGCATAGCACATAGTATAAATTCTGCCACAGTGGACACTTCTCACAGTAGATATGGATTTAAATATGTATGCGTATGTATGTATACATGCATACACATATACATATATACATACACAATTCAGTGTTATCTGTGTTTAACAGTCTTCTGCACCCAGAAGTTCAAAATATATTTGTTATACTTCTTATATTGTAACTAAGCACTGAGTTAATACTTATTTATGATCCTGGCATGAATAATTAAGACTTTGATGTGCTATACAGCTGATTTCTTTTTAAAAAACCATCATTAAACAAATTCCCTCTCTCTGGTTTTAGAGGCTATAATAGTAGCAGAACATTCTCCACCACTTTTAAAAATATTTATATTTTTTGCAGTCATTTTATTTTTAATTCAATTTTATTATACTTTGTTTCAAATTCTCTCCTCTCTACTACTTTTCAAGATAGAAAAGACAAATTCTCCCACCCCAAGCCTACAAAAATTTTCAGAGGGAGTTGTTTTATGAATGTATGTGTGTGTATGTACATATATATGTATGTATATATGTGCATGTGTATGTATATATGTATACACATATGTATATATACATTATATACATATATGATGTATGTATATACATGTATACATAGATATATATACACACATACATACATATGTATATAACAATTCCAATACTAGTCTCAGAGGATTGGAAAATTTAGCTGATCATTTTCTCCTATTTCTAGCCAAAGGGATTTTCAGCACATAGTAAATGCTCAATAAATGCTCGTTGAGGGATTGTATTAGATACTTCTATTATTCTCTAAATCATTATGTTAAAAGAGCTAGAGCAACACATGTTTTAAGTTTCAAGAGGGCAGGGACTGTATTTTGTACCTTTTGATATACACAATACATAGCAGTCATTCAATGACTGTGTCAATTGACTTACTGACTTAAGTATAATCCACATCTAGCCATTCTCTATATCGATTTGGAAATATCCAAGAAAAGTGACTATAAATTGTCACTATCCTTTGACGTAGTGATCCCATTATTGAGCATCTATCCCAAGGAAGTCAAAGACAGAAGCAAAAGTCCAATATATATGACCAAGCATTTATAATAAAGTAGCACTTTGTGGGTAGCAAAGGACTGAGAAAAAAAGTGGGTAACTGTTGATTCAGAAATTATTGAAAACCCATAATGGAATATTGTTGGGCAATAAGAGATAAGAACTATGTGGAATTCAAAGAAATGTGGGAAGATTTGTATAAACTGATAAAGTAAGAAAGAAGCAGATGCAAAATAACAATATATACATTACTATAACAATGTAACATTGTAAATGAAAAGATCATTAGAAGGAAAGTGAACTCTGAGGAAATGGAAAAACCCAGAGAAGTTCCAGGTGGGGAACATAAATTCGGTGTTTCACACATTAGTAGATGGAAGCCTTACTGTATCGTGCTTTTTTTTCTTAACTGTTTTTCTCTGCTAAAAGAGTATATTCAAACTAGAATGGTCACCCCCCTGAAAGGACTGTGATATAAAAACAAAAAGCATCAATAAAATATTCAGCAAAATAAGCCCCTTAAAAAAGAGAAAGAAACACAGTCAAGAATTCTACACGAAAATATAAATGGAATTACAAAATGGGAATAGAGAGGAGAGATGATGGTATATATTAAAATTCCCTCAGTACCTAATGTTTTCCTCTGGATTCTAGCACAGATTTATTTGCATAGCCATGCTTTGAGAAACAAAAGTGAGTAGTAGATAGAGAAATGACTTCAGAGTCAGGAAGAACTGGGTTTAGGTCTAGTCTATCACATCCTGACTTTGTGACCCTGGATAAAGTCACTTAGCCATTTAGTGCCCCAGGCAAGTCAGAACTTCAGAGCAGATGCGAATTTGTTTTGGTAAATGAAATTTTATCACTCTAAGTTCCCCATACTAATCAAATCACAAGATCAGTCTTAAAAAGGGGGCAGCTAACATGCTATGATATTCTGATGTACATTAATAGGCATGGCATATTCAAAATGCAGGACTTTGAAACTTATGCAGAAATCTAGGGGTAGGGGTCAAGGAACTTTCATTGGATTGTTTTTTGCCCCTTTTCCTAACCTCAGTTCCCCTTCTCTTCTGGACCCATGTCATTCTTTTTAATCAACTCTCCCTCTGTCTCATCTTTAATTCATCTGGGATGTATAGTTTACATTGGGGGAAAAAACCGCAATGGGGAAAACTTGGTTTTCCTTCCTGGTGGGATACACAGAACTGTGTGTATGTTATATGTGTGCATTATAACAAACATACATGCATATATATGTATGTACATATATGTATACATATATAATACTGACTTTAAAAAAATCAAATCCCCGACATACATTATTAAAAATTTGTGCCAAAAATGTGTTTTCAGAGAAAATCTTAAGTTTGTATCTTTATATCATTACTTTATATCATTACTCATTTGGAAGTGTGCTTCATTTCAGTATGGCTCACCCCCCCCCCATCCATTCTCCAAAACCTTTGTGGGCCTCTCTCCCCCATGCTCCAGAGAGGTGGGAGCGTTATACACTTGTATAAAGAGACTTTTTAGTGTTAGAGACTCCTCTAACACATTAATTTATGCAACTGTTCTTTTTCTCAGCACAGTTTTTTGTTTGTATGTGTGTATGTCCATTGGATTATAAACTTTATTAAAAAATACAAACATGTCGAGCATGAATGTGATTGTTGCTCTTGGAGGACTGGGGATGGTAGACACTGGATTTTGTAGGCTCCTCCTGCAACCCCATCCAACATTTGTACACAGGACAAATGTGAATTTCTTAAACCTTGATCCCTTCTGACCATTTAATACTCAATCTCCTTTCCTGTGAGTTATTTTTATCTCGTACAAAAGAAGAAATTTTTACCATAGATCAAGTTGGATTTGGACCATATTTGTTTTGTCATGTAAATTTTTTTTTAAAACCCAGAAGTCCTGTTTGGTTCTTGAGTAACTTTGAAGGCACTTGTGATTTGATATACAGAATAAACAACCAACTAAAGGAATATGTAAATTACAAAAAACAAAAAAGTGGGAGGGAAGAACTAGTTGTCAGAGTAGTTAGCGCTGGACCTGTAGCTAGGAAGTCTTGAGTTCAAATGTGATCTCAGACACTTAACTGGTTTTGTGACCAAGTCGCTTAACTGCTGCCTGCCTCAGTTTCCTCATCTGTAGCCAGGGTCATTGCGAGGATGAAATAAGAAAATATTTGTGAAGTGCTTTGCAAACTTTGAAGCAGTATATAAATGTTAGCAATTATTATTGTTAAAACAAAAAAAATGTTGCTCTTGGGGTACTACAGCAAATGAAATAATCTTTTTCAATCTATCAACCACAATACTTCAGCAGAATCTGTTATAAGATGTATCTGCCTTGGACCCAGTCCAAAAATACAGTTACTGAAATACCAAAAGGATCTCTTTATAAGACAATCTCATCAATAAAATGGTCTAAGAATGTTGCTTGAGGGTTATCTTCTAAGAAGTCTGGAAGAGTAGTTTCATGATGACCTAAGTAATAAGAGTTGGTTTAAATTTCTCCACATTCTAGTCTAGCCTCCACTCAGCTGTCAAATTGATCTTACTTTAAAGCACACATCTGACCATTTCACTTCTGTATTCAAAAAGACTCCAGTGCATTCCCATCACCTCCAGGATCAAATCAAAGGCCTCCTTTGTTCCTTGCACAAATCACTATATCTACAAACTCTGAACATTTTCACTGGTTGTTCCCCATGTCTGGAATTCCGTCCCTTCTCACTTTTGTCTCCTTGCTTTCCTGGCTTCCTTTAAGTCTCTGCTAAAATCTCCTCCTCTACAAGAAGCCTTTGCCCTTTTAATGCTACTGCCTTCCCTCTGTTGATTATCTCCAATTTATTCTGTTTATAGCTTGTTTGAATAAAGTTGTTTTAACACCCCCCCACCCCACCCCCTTTGACTGTGAGCTCCTTTAGAGCAGGGACTATTTTTTTTAACCTTTCTTTGTATCCCCAGCACTTAGAACACTGTCTGCTGCATAGTTAAGTGCTTAATAAATGTTTATTGACGAGTGAAACCTCCAAATAGTATACTTATACTCTCTCAGATGGTCTTAAGTGATAAAGTAGAAAATTTTAAATGAAGCATTTAAATAGATATTTATGTGACTTCCTCAACTATATTTGTATTGAAGTTTTGTATTGTATTGACTCCTAGTCTTCCATCTGTTTCTGTTCACCTGCAACATATTCATTTTGATGTAAAGAATGGAATTCTCTGCTTGAATCTAGAGGAACTGGAATCTCTCAGAAAGCAGAATGGACACACACACACACACACACACACACACATTTGAAAGTTTAATTTGCACAGTGAAAGAACCAATGAAAATATTCAATATACTTATTTACCAACTGACTATCACAATAGAAGTTACCAGAATACATAAGCACTGCACATGGGAATCTTTTTTTATATGCTGGCATGCAATTAACTCAATTTAAAATTCCCCAAAGGCTTGTAACAATCCTAGGGGAAAAAGAGTGGTAGAGGCCCTTTTGCCAAATCGACCTATCAAATTCACTTTCCCAGGCTCTCCTCCTGAAGACACCAAAATAATCAGAGATCCTCACCATTAAAGTTCAAATGATGATTTCATTTTGGTATTTCTCTCAAAATTTTGGTTTCTGGAAAAAAAACGCACTCTAAAATATTTGTTTTATTGGCTGTCAAATTATTTTTGGAGTTAAAATGATCTCATTGATCTATTGTCTCTTTCAATAGCTCTCTAAACTAATGTCACCTTGCGATAATGGGATGGTAAAAGCCAAAAGGAACCTGATCAGCTCTGGCATTACCCACAGGACATGTAAGACAATATTCCTCAAGCACTGAGGCATTTCTCTCTTTTTAAGGCTTTGCATTCTGTGTGTGAAAAGCAGAGTAAAATCATGCAAGATCTGAGCTGACTGCTTCTTCAGCTCAATTCATAATTCACTCAATAAATAATAAGATCTGATGTTTATATGACATTTTACAATGTCCATTCGTATCCTCATTTGATCCTCATCATCATCCTGTTAGGTAGGTAGGGCAGGTATTATTAATACTGTTTTAGAGTTGAGGAAACAGAGATGCAAAGAGAGGAAGTGGTTTTCATTCCCCTTCAGGCTGTACTCTTTATTCACTGTCTTTTCTCTACCATGCCACAGAAGCTTCTCTGATCTGGAAGTTTGCTCTACTCCTTCTGGACTTCTCACCATGGGAGTACCCTCTTCTTCTGATTGGCTCATTCTTCTCAGAACTTCCATTTTAAATTAGGGAAAGGGCCTGGCCATCCATGTCTTCATTCCTCTCCAGGCTGAATGTCTGACTCTGAGGACTTTCTCTACCACGGCTCTTTCTGGGTACCTTCTCTTTCTTCTCCTGTTTTATTTCCGTCTTTCTTTTATGTGCTGTCCTTCCCCTTTATTTCTGCCAGGCACATAGTTAAAGTGTTTAACAAGTACTAGTTGATTTCTTGTGACTTCCCCATGGTCACAACTAGTCATGGCAAACCAAGGATTTGAACCATCTCCTGATTCTCAGATATGAGTTTATTCTACTACACAAGCTGGCTCCAGAAAACCTATAAGTAAGTTAGCCAAAAATCTGTATCATTTCACGTGCAGATTTGGGGGTAATGATTTTCCATAATAAAATGTCAGGAAATACTTCTTTACTTATTTAGAAATGCTAAATCCATATAAACTTTAACCTTTTACCTCTAAAATAATTACGGTGCCAATAAAACATGTTATTAGGTTCCCCCCCCCCACAAAAGTGATAGACCATTACCATACATAACCATTTAAAAACTCTTATCTACAGAGAAAACTTAAGATAAACAAATATGCTGCCAGTTCTCAATTCTTATCTTTTCTTCAGTAAACAAAAGCAATGTCCTCCTTTACTGCTTGTGATAATTAGTAAGTAATGTAATAGCTACTGAAAAAAATAAGATCTTTTTTCTAAAATAAAGGAATTGTCAATTGCTTGAATTAATTTAATCTATGTCTTTGAAAATCTTTATTGCCATGGCTCTCAACCACACTCCATTACAAATTTGAAGGTTTTTCTTGTTTGTTCAAAAAAAAGCTCAACACAACTTCATTTACTAATAGGTATTCTTGCCTCCAATGCAAGAAATTCAAGTTAGAGACACAATCAGTTAACTCCCCAGACCTCAAATCCTTGTCCTTTTCCATTCTGCCTATGTCGATTTGGGTTCTTCAACCTGTCTCACGTATCAGAGCCTCTCACTGTGGAGAATAGATGCTTCCACCTGTAATTCCCACTCTTATAGGAGCCTTTTGTCGAGGCCTTTAAAAGGAAAATTACAGCGGAACAGAGACAGAACTTTGATGCCATTCACACTACTGGTATGATAAGGTCTTCTCCTCCTCTTTTTATGTCCTCAAGAGACCAAGTCCCCATAAACTGATCCCAAGCTGACATTTAAATGAGTGAAAACCTGCGTCCCAACCTTGCTGTTTGCCAACGTGGACAAAGTGTGAATCAAAAGTTCCTGCAAACAGTTTCCTTTCTCTGAAGCAAAGTGTTTTTTTTTTTTAAGTACATACGTTTTTATTGAAAGCTTTTAAAAATTCCCGCTGTCTATCCCTTTAGCTGAAGCGAGAGCCGTGCGAGGCCCTTTCTTCCAGAAATCACAAAGAAATCTCAGCCAGGAAATCTAAGCGTGTTTCCAAGCTACTTGTTCGCTCCTTCCACAGCTGGACTCGGACTTCCAACACTACTCCAGGGTGTGTGCCCGGGGCTTCCCTTAAGCTTTTTCAGGAGTCCACCAGCACCTCCGTGGTTCTCGCCTCGTTGCCCCTAGTTCTCATTATCTGGGAGGGGAGGTGACCCACGGGACAGTCCCAGGAAGGCGAAGGAGTCACCAGCACCATCCTCAGCCCAGACAGGATTCCAAATGCTGCTCCCGAGAAAACGAGGAAATCCATTTCCGCTGGCCTCAGTCTCCCCACACCCATCCCTATTGCCCAGTCTCCCCTGTGTATATCTATATTCTCTCTCTCTCTCTCTCTCTCTCTCTCTCTCTCTCTCTCTCTCTCTCTCTCTCTCTCTCTCCATCTATCCATCCATCCATATCTATGTAATCACCAACTCCGTTTTACTTATCAATATCTATCATCTTTCACCTGTCAATCTATTTTGTCTTTTTATCTATCTCTCCACATCGCAATTTATTTTTCTCTGACCATAAAACTCTCTATTCTTTGTCCTTCCCATTCCAAGTTGACATACCCATCCCACCTCTCTCCACTGGTGTCCCTTCTGGACCCATGCCTTTGTCTTACCTGTACCCCGCTGCTGACAGGCTGCCGAGGCGGATGGGGAAGCCGGCCTGTCCGCCTGCCTGGCTTCTGGTCCTTCGCTCCCTCCTCGCCTCTCCCCTCAGCCTCTCTTGCTGGATCTCTGACTCCCTTCGCCAGCTGCAGAGAGCGGCGTGGCTTGTCCCGCCAGTAGTAGCTGCGGGCGGTGGTAGGAGAGGCTGCACTGAACCCGGAGGGAGTAAGGCGGGTGGCTAAAGAGGTGGAGCGGGGGCAAAGGCGTGGGAGAGAAGAGGAGGAGAAAAGGAGGGGTGTGAGTAAGGAAGGCAGACCCGAGCGGAAGCCAAGCGGAGCGAGAAACTCCGGGAGCGAAGCTGTCTTAGTACTGCATCAGCTGTGGCTGTTGGGGCGGCTGTTGAACATCTGGGGTGCTCCCTCTGCAGCATTATTCTTCGACAGCCTGGCAGCCGAAATCCCGCAGAGGCCCACATGCTTCTGCTGGTTGTTCCCAGAACCCAGACTGATCCACTTTATCTGCTGACGCCTCCCTCGCACCCAAATACCTGTTCCAACCTTTCAGGAACTCAACAGGATTCTTCAGGCGTCGGAATTTCTAGGGATCTGGGCTCTCCTGAGGAGTACACGAATGCGAATTTATATAATCCTTTACATTTTACCAATCGATTTCGAGTACACACACTTGTTTTCTAACCTCATTTACTTCTCACCCAATAAACCAGTGAGGTGAATAGGTCATGTCTTTGTAAGATCTCCATTTTATTACAGGAAAGGAAACCGAGGCAGCAGTTATACCCAAAGTCACAACAGAGTAGTGCTATATTATGACAAGTACTAGAACCCCAGGTCTCTTGATTCAGTCAGGTGCTTTTTCCCCCTTGATTTCTTAACTAGTCTTATAGTGGCTTGGCATTGGGGAGGAAGGAGGGAGAAGGGAAGACCAAATGAAGTACGAATTAGAGTGAGAGAGAGGGAGCAATGAAATCAAAGGAAAAAAATAAGATTCCTGGAAACCTTGTTGCTAAGTTATCCAGCTTTTCATATTCCCCTTCTCCCGCCCCCCCCCATCCCCAACTTCCTGCTTTCACGGAAAAACAATATAGATAGGGGATTCTGTAAGATTCTCTTTGCCCTCTGCACATTCCTTTTCCTCACCTTCAGAATCCCCTTCCTTCCTAACTCATGTAGATATTTTAATAGTTGGCTCTACTCACTGTAGATCTTAGAGGCATAGAAGTACAGCAACAACAAAGTTGCATCGCACTCCATGAACTTGACAACGTTTCTCTAACTTGCTCAACTTAAACTAGGTTGAAACCAATAGTCAAAGGTAAGCCATTAAAAAAAAATCACAGTATGGACAATTGCTCAGGTTAGCAAGTATTCAGGAATTAGTGATCCTAAGTCAGTTGAATTATATGCGGAAAGGCACAGAGATTCTGCATTGTTTTTAAAAATGGAAAAAAAAAGTAAAAATCAGTGTTAATAGCTCACTGTGTATGGCATTACATTTTTTTCCCAAGATACACACACACACACACACACACACACACACACACACACACACACACACACATGCTGCTAGGTGGAGCAATGGATAGAACACCAGCCCTAGGTGCAGGAAGACCTCCATTTACATCCAGCCTCAGAAAATTATTAGCTGTGTGACCCAAGGTAAGTCACTTAATCCTGTTTGCTTCAGTTACTTCATCTGTAAAATGAGCTGGAGAAGGAAATGGCAAACCACTACAATATCTTTGCCAAAAAAACCTAAATGGGGTCATGAAAAGTCAGAAATAATTAAACAATAACAACATATAGACACACACATATGTACATATACAATACATATATATGTGTACATACACACACATACATACACACATACACATACAAAGATATGTATACATATACATACAGTTTGAACCTCAGAACAGGCAGGTGCTATTTTTTCCCTAGTATAAAGACCAGGAAACTGAGGCTAAGAGATTAAACAACCTGCTCAGTGTTGTACAGATACTAAATCAGTTTGACTCCAAGTCCTTGATTCCAAGTCCAGCATTCTAGCCACCATAAAATGCTGCCTTACTGCACTGCTTCTGAATCTATTAAGAATTCTTTTTCTTAATCTAGAATTACATCAGCCGTAATTGGGCTATTTAGATATATCTTTGTAAATCAATTTAGTTCACCATAATCAGCTTATTTAATTCTCAAAATATTCTAGTTGGATAAGTCAATGGAAAAGATTTTCAGACCTACTTTTGGATGAAAGAATTAAGGAAGGGAGGGTGTGGTCAAATAGCTTATCCAAAATTATATAGCAAGTTAAGGAGAGGGTTGTTGGATAGACTTGTGGGGGGGGGGGGCAAGTAGCATAGAACAATGAAAAGAACACTGGATTTGGGGGTGTCAGAACAGGGTTAATTTCCAGTTCTTGATATACATACGATCTTAAGCAAGTTGCTTAATAATTCTAGACCTTGTTTTCCTCAACTGTAAAACGAGGAAGCTGGATGAGATGTTCTCTAAGGTTCCTTTCAGCTCTAAATATTTAATCCTACCTGTGATTTTGTAGGCTTAGGAGCTTCCTGTGTACAAACCCCTCCACTGATGCAGATCAGTAATTCATCTGCAACTAATATATTCAGCAGGGATTCTTAATCTGAGGTCTGTGAATTTTTTTTAATACATTGATAACCATTGTCCATCTCTATAAAGGTAAATAGGTTGTCCTGTGACACTGGGCGGGGGCGGGGTGGGGGGGCGTCTCTCTCTTAGTCATTGCTGGCAAGATTCTGGCCAGAGTCCTCTTTAGGCTGATCCTTCACTTGGAAGATGGTCATCTACCTGAGAGCCAATGTGGCTTCTGAAAGGGCTGAGGAATGGTCAATATGGTGATTGCTGCCTGACAACTCCAGGAGAAATGCCAGGAGCAGAACAGAGCTCTGTACAAACTCGTAGATCTGACTAAGGTCTTTGATACTGTTGGTCGTGAGGGCTTATGGAAAATTATGTCAAACTCTGGTTGCCCAGAGAAGTTCATTAACATTGTAAGTCAATTTCATGATGGCATGCTTGCCCAAGTTTTGAATAATGGACAATGCTCTCCTGCTTTCCCAGTCACCAATGGAATGCAACAAGGCTATGTGCTTACTCCCATGCTTTTAGTCAAGTTGCCAAATGCCTTCAATGAGGACAAACATGGCATTAAGATCAACTACCTTGGTAGTTGGTAAATTCTTCCACTTGAAAAGGCTACAAGCCAAGACCAAAGTGGAGGGAGTATTGGTGCATGATTTTGTTTGTGGATAATTGTGTACTCAATGCAGCCTCTGAAACTGAGATGCAACAAAGTATGGATGGATTCTCTCCTGATTGTGCTAATTTTGGCCTAACAATTAACACCAAGAAAACACAAGTGGTCCATCAGCCACCACCACACCATCCATACAAGGAACCATCAGTTACAACAAATGGAGAAATTTTGAATGCTTGTGGATAAGTTCACTTACTTTGGTAGTGTACTTTCCAGGGATGTACACATTGATACTGAGGTTGAAGCACACATTGCTAGAGCTAGCTCAGTGTTTGGGAGACTCTGAAGGAAAGTGTGGGAGAGAAAAAGTATTAGACTGACTACCGAACTGGTCTACAGAACTGTGGTGCTGATCTCATTGTTGTATGCCTGTGAAACCTGGAGAGCCTACCAGCATCATGCCAGGAAACTGAATCACTTCCATTTGAATTGTCTTAGGAAGATTCTGAAGATCACCTGGCAGGATAAGGTACCAGACACTGAGGTCCTTTCTCAAACTAAACTGCCAAGCATTCAAATTGTACTTCAGAGAACACAACTTGGATGGGCTGGCCATGTTGTTTCAATGCAAAATGCATGCTTGCCCAAAAAGACTATCTTATGGAGAATTCACACAGGGCAAGTGTTCACACTGTGGTGGGAATAAGTGATACAGGTACACTCTCAAGGTCTCTCTCAAGAACTTTGGAATTGATTGTATGACATGGGAGACACTGGCATGGGACTGCTCAGCATAGCATGCCCACATCAGAGAAGGTGCTGTGCTCTATGAGCAAAGTAGAATTGAAGTAGCTCAAAAGGAATGTGAGATGTGCACATTCAGAGGATCCACCCCAAATGTTCATATGGGCTATTTGTGCCCAACCTATGGCAGAACGTTTCGAGCTCCTATTGGTCTGATCAGCCACAGTGAGACACACTATAATTTGACTCTAACATAGTGATGTTATTTGGTCCTCTTTGAGAACAAAGGACAACAACCAATCAACCATTTCAAAATAATTGGTTTCCTTTGTAATGTATATATTTTATTTTATTCATAAAAATAATTTTGAGAGAGGATTCATAGGTTTCAGCACACTGCAAATTTGACCACACTGTATCAATATGATGCTGCTATCTGATATAAATTCTATAAAAGCATGCTATGTATTAGTAGTCACTTGAATTTACAAAGTGAAATTTATACCTCAGTACATATCATATGCCTTGAAAAATATGTTGCTGGATTGGGAGGAGACTTTAAAAATATGCAAAAGAAAAATAATTTTATTATATTGGCAGATAACAGAAATATCCATATTTATTTTATCCCGCTGTAGCTCAGAACTCCTAAGCTCAGGAGATCCAATAGCTTCAAGTCTCCCTGGTTGCTGGGATTACAGGAGTATATCATTACGACTGGCCAACTGAGTTTTTATAGACCCTAATTTTCAACATTTAAGGGGCAGCTAGGTGGCACAGTAGAATGCCAGGCCTAGAGTCAGAAAAACTCATTTTCCCGAGTTCGAATCTGGCCTCAGACACTCACTAGCTGTGTGACCCTGGGCAAGTCCCTTAGCCCTGTTTGCTTCAGTTTCATCAGCTATAAAATGAGCTGGAGAAGGAAATGGCAAACCATTCTGGGATCTTTGCCTAGAAAACCCCAAAAAGAGGTCACAAAGAATCGGACACAATTGAAACAATGACTAAACCACGACAACTTTCAACATTTAAAGCTTAGCCACGGGCTTTAGGACCAATGGAGGGGTAGTAACTTGGAGCTAAAATTGCCCTTGTCTAACTCAGTCCTGCATTGCCACAGTAAGACTCAGATTAAATTATGTAATTTCCTTCTTCAGAATTCAAGGAGTGCTTGTGTTTGCATGATGGCCACGTAGATCCTAAGTAAATCTAATTGGAATATGATGATGTGTGCTGATAATCCAACTTTGTAATTAAGTATACATCCACAAGGCCAGATTGGCCAGATATCATAATGGGTGGATCTTCCCTGGGATTGTTATAAAACTGTCACCCATAATTAGGAAATCTTCCTGGCCTAGGTCAACCTGTGCCCTTTCCACTTACCCATCCTGGGGGAAGGGGATGATCACTCTCTTCCCAAAACAGACTAGGATAGAAGTTCTTAGCTTATTTTGTGTCGTGGACTCTTTGGCATCCTGGTGAAACCTATGGACCCCCTCACAGAATATTTTTTCTATATGCATAAAATAAAATTTATGGGATTAGAAAAGAAACCAATCATATGTAATTTTTCTCTCCCAATGATTCAATAGGCCTGTTCTCTAGGTTGATATATATATATAGATAGATAGATAGATAGATAGATAGATAGATAGATAGATAGATAGATAGATACCTATATATACATATATATATATATATGTATGTATGTATATATATATGTGCATGGAGCCTCTGCGATTAGGTTTCACTATACACAAGAAGTTCATCAATTCTGCATCTGTCCTAGCACTTAGTTTCTTACTTGTTCACTTGTTCTGTCTTCCTTTTATTTATATTTATTGGCATCATGGCTTATGGGTTAGAGAGCCAGAGTCAGGAAGACCTAGATCCACATCCTGTCTCTGACATCTAGCAATGGAGTAACCTAGGCAGGTCACTTAATCAGTCAGACAACTATTAATCAACAGACAACAACCCAGACAACTATTCAAAGTGCACAAGTAGCTTCTAGTTTTTGGTCGAGCAATTTCTTCCCAGGAACCTCTCTATACTGATGAAATCGTAGGTACAATCTGTATCCTCCCCTCTCCCCCATATAGTCAACAAATTGACTCATTTAAAAAAGTATTTCCAAGTATATCCCTCCCCTATCCAATAAAGTATCCCTTGCAAAAAAAAAGGATTAAAAAAAGAAACTAGACAAAAAAAAATTTCAGCTTGTCCAACTGACTCATCCATCATCACTGGTTCTCTTTCTCCAGGATACACTCACTGAATCCTCCCTCACACTCATTAGTCTCTTCATTCCTTCCATTTTCCCATGATCAGCTCTCTCTACACTGCAGTGACTGATTCAGTTTTCCCATTGGCAAGCACTTCCTGACATACTTCTGAGCACTCTGAACTGGGGCTAGGTCATACATTGCTCCTTCCTTCACCACACTCTGACCAGTTTCTTCTTTTTTCTTTTTCTTGTTTTTTTTTTTTGAAAGAGAGAAAGGAAGGCAGTTGGGGTTAAGTGATTTGCCCAAGGTCACACGGCTAGTAAGTATGTCAATTGTCTGAAGCCGAATTTGAACTCAGGTCCTCCTAACTTCAAGGCCAGTACTCTACTCACTGCACCACCTAGCTGCTTCCAGACCAGTTTCTTCTAACTTCCAAAATGACTGACTAATGCCTGCTCCAAAGCAAGTTCTAAATGCTTGAAAGTAGGCTTACAAAATAACTACTAGATAGCAGCACAGGGGTGGAGCCAAGATGGTGGCTGGAAAGCAGAGACTTACTTAAGCTCTCCTCCAAATACCTGTAAAAATGTCTCTGAATGAATTCTAGAGCTGCAGAACCCACAAAATAGCAGAGGGAAGCAGATCTCCAGCCCAGGAGAGTCTGGATGGTCACTGGGAAGGGTCTATCCCATGGTGCTAGGAACGGAGCTCAGCCCAGCATGGGCCATGCCAGGACACACCAGATTGGGAGTTGGCCATAGCAGGCCTTAGGGCCATGAATCATTGAGCTGTGGCAGTTACCAGACTTCTCAACCCACAAATGCCAAAGACCATGGAGCAGGTTAGTGGGAAAACTGCTGGATTGGGTTAGAGAGTAGTCTGGCCTCAGCCCTAGGGGTGGCAGAGGTGGCGTGGCAATGGCAGCAGCAGCAGCAGCAGCAGCAGCAGCAGCAGCAGGAAGTTTCTGCAGCTGCTTCCAGAGCGCCAGCATCAGCTGCCTCCAGAGTCCCTGGCTTGCACAGTGGGAGGAAGCAAGCAGTGCATCAAGGGGGAGTGCAAGGAGTACTTTCCTGGTGCAGAGGCAGCTTTACCCTGCTTAGATCTGGGTTGCAATCCTGGTTGGTAGTTCTTGGGGGAGAAAGAGCACTGCTGTGGCAGAGCTTGCAGTGACAGTGGAGTAGAAGTAGCTCAGAAAACAGCAGTGCAGTCCCTAAAGCTTGGGAAAAAGCACTCTCTACTCTATAAGCAGTCATATCCTGACAAAAAGCTCAAAGGTCAAGTAGGTGGCTGGGAACATGGCCAGGCAGTGAAAAAGGACACAGACTCAGACTCAAACTCTAGAATTTTTTTTGGTGACAAAGAAGATCTAAACATACAGCCAGAAAAAGTCAACAAAGTCAAAGAACCTACATCAGAGGCCTCCAAGAAAAATATGAATTGGTCTCAGGCCATGGAAGAGCTCAAAAAGAATTTGGAAAAGCAAGTAAGAGAAGTAGAGGAAAAATTGGCAAGAGAAATGAGGGTGATGCAAGAAAATCATGAAAAAAAGCCAAAGACTTGCTAAAGGAGACCCCCAAAAATACTGAAGAAAACAACAACTTAAAAAATAGACTAACCCAAATGGCAAAAGAGCTCCAAAAAGCCAATGAGGAGAAGAATGCCTTGAAAGGCAGAATTAGCCAAATAGAAAAGGAAGTCCAAAAGACCACTGAAGAAAATTCTACCTTAAAAATTAGATTGGAGCAAGTGGAAGCTAGTGACTTGATGAGAAATCAAGATATTATCAAACAGAACCAAAGGAATGAAAAAATGGAAGACAATGTGAAAATCTCATTGGAAAACCCACTGACCTGGAGAATAGATCCAGGAGAGATAATTTAAAAATTAATGGACCACCTGAAAGCCATGATCAAAAAAAGAACCTAGATATCATCTTTCAAGAAACTATCAAGGAAAACTGCCCTGATATTCTAGAGCCAGAGGGTAAAATAGACATTGAAAGAACCCACCAATCACCTCTTGAAAAGATGCCAAAAAGAAAATTCCTAGGAATATTGTTGCCAAATTCCAGAGCTCCCAGGTCAAGGAGAAAATACTGCAAGCAGCCAGAAAGAAACAATTTGAGTATTGTGGAAACACAATCAGGATAAAACAAGATCTAGCAGCTTCTACATTAAGGGATCAAAGGGCTCGGAATATGATATTCTGGAGCTTAATGGAGCTAGAATCCCCTACCTAGCAAAACTGAGCATCATGCTCCAAGGCAAAATATGAATTTTCAATCAAATAGAGGACTTTCAAGCTTCCTCAGTGAAAAGACCAGAGCTAAATAGAAAATCTAACTTTCAAACACAAGAATCAAGAGAAGCATAAAAAGGTAAACAAGAAAGAGAAATCATAAGGGCCTTACTAAAGTTGAAATGTTTTGTTTACATTCCTACATGGAAAGATGATGTGTGTAATTCATGGGACCTTTCTCAGTATTAGGGTAGTTAAAAGGGGGTATACATATATATAGACAGAGGGCACAGTTGAATATGAGGGGATGATATCTAAAAAAAATAAAATAAAATTAAGGGCTGAGAGAGCAGTATATTTAGAGAGGGAGAAAAAGAGAGATAGAATGGGGTAAATTATCTCACATAAAAGTGGCAAGAAAAAGCAGTTCTGTTGGAAGGGAAGATGGGGCAGGTGAGGGGGAATGAGTGAATCTTATTCTCATTGGATTTGACTTGAGGAGGGAATACCATATACACTCAGTTGGGTATTTCACAGGAAAGTAGGAGGAAGGGGATAAAAAAGGAAGGATAATAGAAGGGAGCGCAGACAGGGGGAGGAGGTAATCAAAAGCAAACACTTTTGAAAAAGCACAAGGTCAAGGGTGAAAACTGAATAAAGGGGGGCAGGATAGGATAGAGGGAAATATAGTTAGTCTTTCACAGCGTGAGTATTGTGAAAGTGTTTTACATAATGATGCACATGTGGCCTATGTTGAATTGCTTGCCTTCTTAGGGAGGGTGGGTGGGAAAGGAAGAGGGGAGGGAATATGGAACTCAAAGTTTTTAAAGCAGAGCCCTAGGATGGTAAAAACCCTTCCTTGTTACCTAGAGTCTGAGAAGGGGACAAAAACTTGCTACCTTGAGTTCAGGAACAAAACAACAACAGTAACAACTAGCATTTATATAACACTTTAAAGTTGGCAAAGTGCTCAGCTCCTGGCAGGTGTGCATTCGATTCCGTCAAACCAAAGAAAGATAATGGAGCAATAGACAGGAGAGTCCTACCAGTTCGTTTCTCCTCATGGCAGCGGATGAGAAGGAGTTGAGGAAAAACACCCATACCCCTTAGCCAGTGCTCACTCAATTTATAGAGAAACAGACAAAGAAGGCATTTTGCCAAGGGGAAGCTCATAAGCTTACATTAACTTTAGCAGGATTCTGGTGAGAATGCACAGAGCAAGTGCAGCCGGCTGTTTACAACTTAACTCAAATGTTTATATTATGCAAGGTTATATAATGATGTGCAAGTGTGTTGGGAATCAAGATGGGCTTTTAGCACTTATTCAACCCAGTGCCCTTGAAGAGTTTGGCCTTTGTTGGAACCCGAAAGGATGGAGTGTAATATCAATTAAGTTGGGTGTCTTTGATTGTGTCTTATTAGGTGCTAAGCCCCAGGCCCAAACCCCTATCTATAAGGTGCTAAGCCCATGTGGGCGTGAAGCCCCCAGGGTCCTAAGGAGAGTTGCTAACTCTGGAGCCAATAGTAAGAGCTGAAGTTCTGGTCACTCAGATGACATTTGATGATGACTAAAGAGTGCATAAAAAGGGAAGACAGAGCTATTTGCTTAAGGGCTCTCACTCTTGGTGGTATGGAGACTCTGGGCAGCTGTAGTTAAGAGCCCTCCAGCTTGTAAACCCAGATGTTTGCATTTCATTAAACTCTGGTAACTATGCATTGAGATTTGAATCAGACAAGGTCTGTGTGTTGATGTCTGTAATTTGTTTGTATATGCTCTAAAGTTCAGGGTGCTGGCTTTTTCCCCTGAACTAATTGAATGATATTTATATACTGGATTAAAGTAAGATTGTTAACCCTTGTTGCTTTCCTTAGTAAAGCACATCAAAAGAACCTGAGCTTGCAGCGTTCTGTGAGCTGGTTGTTGTTGGTTTTACACCCCAACAGCAGCTGCTAGCAGATTGTTGAAACAGCAAGCATGGTGGCATTGTTTATGGGCCATGGTCCTAGGAACTAATATCTAAGAAAGAATAACAAATCCACCTTACATACAATGCTTTGCCTATGTTATCCCCTTTGGTCCATGAAAGAGGACAATGTCCTTAATCTCCCCATACTTCTTTTTTCTACAGATACCCTTAATGTAGACAGTTATAGACAAGAATGAAAACAAAGATTAATAACACCAGGTCTTAGAAGACTCTTTAAAACAAAACAAAGCAAAACAAATAGAAAGAATCTAATCTGTAAGTTAATCTTGCACAGTGATTCTAAAAACACACTTCACTCTTACCTGCTAGAAAGAGTAGAGAATAATGACATATTATTATATGAGAGAAACTAGAGAGAGTACATACAGAAATATGAAGGATAGCATGGTATAGAGCACATTGGAATATGAGTCAAGAAGCCTTAATTTTCATTCTGACTCTATCACTAACTAGCTGTGTGACCTCAGATAAATTATGCTACCTTTCTGGACCTCTAATTTTCTTGTATTTAAAATGAAGGGGTTTACATAAATGAGGCAGCTAGGTGGCAAAATGGATAGATAATATGCTGGGCTTGGAGTCTTGAAGTCTCTTGCAGTCTTGGAGTCTCATCTTCATGAGACCATTTATGTCTCAGTTTCCTCCTCTGTAAAATGAGCTGGAGAAAGAAATGGCAAACCACTCCAGTATCTTTGCCAAGAAAACCCCAAATAGGGTCAAAACTGAACAACTGATTGACAACAAATGATCTTTAGGGTCTCTTCCACCTCTAAAATTCTTATTCTTTTATTCTAAAATGAAGGTTTTGAGGGGATTGGGTTAGAAATTTAGCAGTGTTTGTGAAAATGAAGCGAGGCAGCAGGACACAGAGGGTAGAAGGCAGGCCTTGGAAATCAAGAAGATTTGGGTTCAAGTCTTTCCTTTGACCCATACTAGCTATTTACTAAGGATCCTTGGCAAGTCATTTACCCTCTAAATGCCCTGGGCAAATCTTTGAGACTCTCAGTTACAGAAGTTGCCAATTTGCATCAGTGGAGAGAGTTCCCCACATCAAAGCAATGACAGATTAAGACCCAAAAAAAGCCACAAAATGAAGGAAAGATGTGATGGGGACAGAACCATGTGTCCTGAGAACCTCTGCGCTATGTTATTTTTTTTGTATTACAATTGTAAGGACTCTGTAAGTTACAATAATGCAAAAACTATTGGGCAATAGGTACAACAAATAAATCACTCTTCATGGAAAAAGGTCTCTTGCTTATGAAAATACTGAATGAACACAATTGAACATGTTGTCATTATGTTTGAATGAAAGCTACAAATGAGAATTCAATGAAAAAAATGAAAACGGATTTTGGACTGTCCACAGACAAGGCTTGTGGGACCAGCCCTCTCGAAAAAATGTTCCAACTGAGTAGAGGAGAAGCTGATGTGTTTCCCAAGCCAAAAACACAACCAAACAATCATGATGAAACTACATTTAATTAGCATTGCATGATTAGTTGGAAACATGCTATAGTGTATGTTTGCCAGCCATTCCAATCTGTGGTGCAGTGCAAGGAGTGTAGTCTCTGAAGGAAAAAAAAATTGGGTTCAAATCTGGTCTCTGATCTCTGTGATTTTGGGGCAAGTTAAGTCAATTTAATCCAACAAACCAAGTATTTCTTAAATGTTTACTCTGTGTCAGCAATGGGGATACACACGATCAAAAAAAAAAAAAGACAGTCCTTGTCTTCAAGGAACTTAAAGGAAGATGAAAAGGGAAGGGGTAGGGAGAAGCCAACTGGGACAGTATGGTAAAATCTGGAGAATGAAGGTGGGCTGATCTTAGCTTCCTTCCTGAAAATGGACAAAAGATTATGACTCCTGTTTTGGACATGTTCATTTGAGGTATCTAAGGGTCATCTAGTTTGAAATGTTCACTTCACTCACTATATACCTCAGTTTCCTCATCTGTAAAATCACTGTGGGTCCTTTCTATCTGTTGATGTAGATCTTTGTAGACCCTTTTATTCTTACAGAGGCTCTGATAGCATATTATGGCTTTAAAGGTTACATAGGCAATGGGATGGGGAGAGGAGGTCTTAGGCAAAGAGATTCTTTCCTATGGAGTGAGAATGGGCTTCCCTGAGCTATGGAGGCCTGATTTTGGTACTCCAGATGTAAGAGTTGTTATACTGGATAAGACCAAAGGTCAATTCAAATCTAAGACTGTCAACAAAAGGTATTTTGTAGGTTTCCTTTAAATCCACCTCAAAGGCTTCTACTTTACCTCCTTAACCCACTACGGATCATTCATTAATTTGATCTAAGCCATTTTGGAAGCACTTTCCATATTTTAACCCAGGAGGCACAGTGGAGAGAGTGTAGGGACTGGAGTCAGGAAGACCTGAGTTCAAATCTGACCTCAGACACTTAATAGCCATGTGACTCTGTCCCTAGAAGTATCTCTGAAAATAGCTGCACAAACCCCCAGAAACTTGGGAAAGTACACTGTCCACCCTGGAAGCAGAGCTTTACTTTAACAAACAGTTGAAAGTCAAGTAATAGGCTAGAAACATGAGCAAACAATAGACAAAAACTGGGACTACAGAAAGTTACTGTGATGACGAGGAAGATCAAAATACATACTCAGAAGACAATGAAATCAAAGCTTCTACATCCAAAGCCTCTAAGAAAAATATGAATTAGCCTCAGGTCATGGAAAAGCTCAAAAAGGATTTTGAAAATCAAGTAAGAGAAGTAGAAGAAAAAATGTGAAGAGAAATGAGAATGATGCCAGAAAACTATGAAAAACAAGTCAACAGCTTGGTAAAGGAGATGCAAAAAAAAAAAATACTGAAAAAAAAACCACCTTAAAAAACAGACTAGACTAAATGGTAAAAGATGTCCAAAAGCTCACTGAAGAAAATAATTCCTTAAAAATTAGAATGGAGCAAATGAAAGCTAATGACTTTACGAGAAATCAAGAAACTATAAAACAAAATCAAAAGAATAAAAAAATAGGAGACATTGTGAAATATTTCATTGGAAAAACAACTGACTTGGAAAATGGATCCAGGAGAGATAATTTAAAAACTATTGGACTGCATGAAAGCCATGAACAAAAAAAAAAAGTCTAGACATCAGCTTTCAAGAAATTATCAAGGAAAACTGCCCTGATATTCTATAACCACAAGTCAAAATAGAAGTTGAAAGAATCCACTGATCAAAATGAAAACTATCAGGAATAGTATAGCCAAATTTCAGAGTTCCAAGATCAAGGAGAAAATATTGCAAGCAGCAAGAAAGAAACAATTTGAGTACTGTGGAAAAGCAATCAGAATAATTTAAGATCTAGCAGCTTCTACACTAAGGGATCAAAGGGCTTGGAATATGATATTCTGGAGGGCAAAGGAGCTAGGATTACAAACAAGACTCACATACCCAACAAAACTGAGTATAATCCTTCGGGGGAAAAAACGGACATTCAGTGGATAGAGGACTTTCAAGCATTCTTGATGAAAAGACCAGAGTTGAATAGAAAATTTGACTTTCACATACATGACTCAAGAGAAGCATAAAAATGTACACAGGAAAGCGAAATCATAAGGGACTTAATAAGCTTAAGGTGTTTACATTCCTACATAGGAAGATAATATTTGTAACTCATAACCTTATTCATTATAGGGTAATTAGGAGTATATATAGATAGAGGCGCAGGTGTGAATTGAATATGAAGGGATGATATCTAAAAAGTAAAATTAAAGGGTGAGAGAGGAATGTACAGAAAAAGAAAGGGAGAAGTAGTATGGGATATATTATCTCACATAAAAGAGGCAAGAAAAAGTTTTTACAGTGGAGTGGAATGGGGAAGGAGGTTTGAGGGGGAATGGGTGAACCTTACTCTCATCAGAATTGATTCAAAGAGGGAATAACATAACACATGCAACTGGCTATAGAAATCTACCTTACCCTACAGGAAAGTAGGAGGGGAAAGGGATAAGAGAAGGGGGGGAGGTGATAGAAGGGAAGGCATGTTTAGGGAGGGGGTAGTCAGAAGAAAAACACTTTTGAGGAGAGACATGGTGAAAGGAGAGAGAAAATAGAATAAATGGGGGTGAGGATAAGATGGAGGAGTAACAGTGAAAAAAATTTGAAGCAAGTTTCTCTGATTTCTCAAACATATAAAGCCTCGTTTCTCAAACATATAAAGAACTGAGTCAAATTTGTAAAAATAAGAGCCATTCCTCAATTTATAAATGATAAAAAGATATGATCAGTTTTAAGATGAAGTTATCAAAGCTCTCTATAGCCATATGAAAAAAAATACTCTAATTCACTATTGATTGGAGAAATGTGAATTAAAACAATTCTGAGGTACTACTTCATACCTATTAGATTGGCTAATAGGATAGAAAAGGTAAATAACAAATGTTGGGAGGCATGTGAGAAAATAAGGCATTAATGCATTGTTGATGGAGTTGTGGATTGACTCAACCATTCTGTAGAACAATTTGGAAATATGATCAAAAAGCTAAAAAACTATGCATACCCTTTCACCTAGCAATACCACTACTAGGTTTATATTCCATAAGAGATAAAAAGCAAAAAGGTAAATGACCTATATGTACAAAAATATTTATGGCCGCTCTTTTCTGGGGGAAAGGGATTAGAAATTGAGGGGATACCCATCAATCGGGGAATGGCTGAACAAAGTGTGGTATGTGATTGTGATGGAATACTACTGTACTATAGGAAATAATGAGTAGAATGGCCTCAGAAAAACCTGGAGAGACTTGCATGGGCTTATGCAAAGTGAAATGTACTATGTACAGGCGGAGCCAAGATGGCCGCATGAAAACAGCGTCTTGCCGGAGCTCTCTCACAAGTTCTGTTGGATTCCTATAAAAAAGTGAATCTGAGCAGATTTGAGAGAGTTAGAAAGTGCGAGCAGTCTGAGTGGGGCAGATTTCCCATC
>CM053622.1:474045048-474061072 GCA_028646595.1 Phalanger gymnotis | reverse complement strand
CTGTTTTATAATATCTTGATTTCTCATCAAGTCACTAAGTTCCACTTGCTCCAATCTAAATTTGAAGGTAGTATTTTCTTCGGTGGTCTTTTGGGCCTCCTTTTCCATTTGGCTAATTCTGCCTTTCAAGGCATTCTTCTCCTCATTGGCTTTTTGGAGCTCTTTTGCCATTTGAGTTAGTCTATTTTTTAAGTTGTTGTTTTCTTCAGTATTTTTTTGGTTCTCCTTTACCAAGTTGTTGACTTTTCATGGTTTTCTCACATCATTCTCATTTCTCTTGCCAATTTTTCCTCTACTTCTCTAACTTGCTTTTCCAAATCCTTTTTGAGCTCTTCCATGGCCTGAGACCAGTTCATGTTTTTCTTGGTGGCTTTTGATGTAGGCTCTTTGACTTTGTTGACTTCTTCTGGCTGTATGTTTTGATCTTCTTTGTCACCAAAGAAAGATTCCAGAGTCTGAGACTGAATCTAGGTGCGTTTTCAGTGCCTGGCCATGTTCCCAGCCAACTTACTTAACCCTTGAGATTTTTGTCAGGGTATGACTTCTTCTGGAGTAAAGAGTACTTTGTCCAAGCTTGAGGGTATGCACCATTGTTTTCAGAGCTATTTCTATACAGCCAGCTCTGCCACACCAGCATGCCTTCTTCCCCAAGAACTGCCAACTAGGACCTGACTCAGATCTTCAGCAGGCTCTGCACTCCTGCTCTGATCTGCCACTTAATTCCTCCCACCAGGTGGGCCTGGGGCCAGAAGCAACTGCAGCTGTATTTCTGTAGCTGCACCACCTCCGCTGCCCCGGGGTGCTGGCTGAACAGTGAACTCCTTCCACTCTGTCCCCTGCAGCTTTTCCCACTAACCTTCTCTGTTGTCTTTGGTGTTTGTGGATTGAAAAGTCTGGTAACTGCCACGGCTCACTGATTCACGGTGCTAGGGCCTGTTTCTCCCAGCTCCTAGTCTGGTTGGTCTGTGCAGCCCATGCTGGACTCTGCTGGGCTCCGCTGGCTCCACTTGGCTCCGCTCCCCTCTGCTCCCAGCTCCGTGCAGACCTCATCCAGCGACCATCCAGGTTGTCCTGGGCTGGACAGCCCTCTGCTATTTTGTGGGTTCTGCAGTTCTGGAATTTGTTCAGAGCCATTTTTTACAAGTTTTTGGAGGGCCCTGGCAGGGAGCTCAGGCAAGTCCCTGCTTTCTGGCCACCATCTTGGTGCTGCCCCCCACCCCGGCCTGAACTGAAAATTTTAAAAAATATACGTTAAAAATTGTTTCTACATGTAATTGGGAAAAAATAAAATACTAAATAAAATGTGGCCATCACATTCCTGCCCACATCCCAACTCCCAGCAACATTTTTACTTTAATATTTATAAATAAGCTAAAGTGATAGAACTCTGAAAGAGAATTTCAGTCTCAATCAGAGAGAAGAGGACCTTGGTTCAAATCCACCCCCTGCCACTTACCTCCTGTGTTACCTTATGTAAATACTTTATTCTACCTCATCCTTGGCTTCCTCAACTGTAAAAGGAAGGAGTTGGGGTGGGTGGGCTATGAAATTCCTTCCAGCTTTAGACCTATGATCATGTAATCTTGTAACTTACAACAATATCTTATAAGTTCTTGCCTCTCCTTGCCACCTCTTTTTCGTGTAGACTGGGGTTCCTGCATTTGCCAGTGACAAACAAATTACTTCTATCTTGTTTTTTCTCCTGTCACCTGAGAAGAGATTGTAAGATTTTTAAAGGTTTATATGAATAAATTGGAAGTGCCAGGTGCTACCTCAAATCCTGGCCTCTTAATGAGCCTGAAATTCCTTTTTTAAAACTTTGTTCCTATAGTTTAGAGCAGGGGTGGGCAACCTATGGCCTTGAGGCCATATGTGGCCTTCTAGGTCTTCTGGTACAGACTTTTGACTGAGTCTAAATTTTATAGAACATATCCTTTTATTAAGGGGATTTGTTCTGTGAAATTTGGATTCAGTCAAAGGGACACAGTTGAGGACCTAGGACTATGTGGCTTCGAGGCCATAGATTCCCCACCCCTGGTTTAGAGCTTTGATAGATGGTAAAATGAAAATATATTTTGGAGATGGGAAGGGAAGGGAAGGAATATGACTATTAATCATTATAGGAAAATACAGCTAGCTACATTTTTAGCTTAGGTAGATGTAATTTGGAGAGGCTGATACATATTTTAGACCACCTGTGTGCTGCTCTCCTAGATTTATGATAGGTACTCCCTTCCCTGCCTGCTAAGTCCTTTTGAATTCTGGTTGTTTTCCCCTTGATTTTATACTCTTCCAGGCTTTTGTAACCACCTTCATTTTTGGTCTCCTTAATTTTGAAGGAATTAAGTCCTATCTCGCCCCCTGGGTCTCTGGATAAACAAAGCCATCCTTTCCTGTCTTAAAAGATCCTTCCTTTTCTGACTTACGAAAATTAAACCTTTTGGCTTTGGGTCTCCTGCTTATATAAACCGGGCAATTACCTTCTTATATTCCCTGGAGATAATACCAGCTCCAGGAGATTCTGGCAGATGTGCTCTGAGATCCCTCTTCCTATCTGTTTATTTCTCTGTGTATCTGTTTCTCTCTGTCTTTTGTCCGACCCCTTCTTTCTCTCCCCTCCTGTTTAGTATTTTAGTTGGCCTTTGTAATGAAGCTGACTTCTCCGTCTAGTTGAGAACTGAATCCTTCAGACCATGAGTCCTGAGCTTGTTACCTCCCATCTTCCTGACCACTCTCTGTGATGCTTCTAACGCGGGTGCCACCAGACTGAACACTTTCCTCTTCAAAGCCCATTCTATCAGGTGAACCTCCCAAAAAACTGCTCTTTCCAGGACTGCCTTATCATACCCTGGCACCAGTGAACATTTCATACCTTTTCCTGGCCCAGTGGCATACTCCACCCACTGATGAGTCATGCATGACTCAGACTAGAATGCCCTCTTAATACAGTTTCACAAAGAGAAATATTCTGGCCAAACAGTAAATAATAATAGACAATCTTGCTCCCCACCACTCTTCTCCCCATGGGGGCAAGGTCATAGTGCTACATACTAGGGTGTAAAATAGCCAACAACAGTTGGGTTGTGAAGTGACCACCACATTCTTGCCCTTCTCACTTCCAAGCTATAGTTTAATTTTACCATATCAAAGCTTTAGGCTAAAGAGAGAAAGCTCTGAAAAGGCATTTCATGTTCATTCAGAGAGTAGGACTGGGGGGAGCCCTGACACTTTCTTTTCATTGATTTATTTATTCATTCACTCATCAGTTTCCATTTAGTAAGCATTTCCCATGCATGAATCACAGTATTGGCTCAGATATGGCGGAAAACCATGACATCAAAGTAATAGACATAATGTCAGTCAATCAATGAGGATATATCAAACACCTACTATGGGCCAGGCATAGCGCTAAGTGTTAGGAATACAAAGAAAAGCAAAAGACTATCTCTGACCTCAAGAAACTCATCACCTAATGTAGAAGACAACATGCAAACAAACATGTATAAACAAGTTATATACAGACTAAACAGGAAAACAACAGACTAATAGGAAATAATACAGAATAGACTATAATGAGGTTATAAAAGGAAAATAAGCAAAAGTGCCATGGAAAGCCAGAGGACATTTAGATGAATTTTTGTTATCTTGTAACTCCTCTACCTGGGAGTCTACTCGATGTACCAGAAGCCTTCCTCCAATAATTGCTGGTTTTATGGTTTATAAAGAACTTTATACATGTTATAAAGTTTGATCTTCATAACAACCCTGTGAATTAGACTATTCTAATTTTACATATGAGGAAATTCAGATAAATTAAGTAATCTGCTTTTGGGGAGGGGGTTCATATATCCAGTGAGTGTCTAAGACAGGATTTGAACCCAGTTCTTGTTGACTAAAAAGTCAATATATTTAACCTGCCATTGGGCTTCACTAGAATTTCATGGATACCAATGGCACACATGGGCTATTCATGAGTTACCCTTATGTGAAGTCTGAGGAAGGAAAGACAATTTCTGACTTGAAGAAGAAGGGAGGAGGGAGCTTTAGAGTTAGCCCTTGAAGGATGGATTTTCTGGGTTATGTACATAACTTCCCAGAGTGCAGTATAATGGATGATAAAATTACAAGTTCTGTAATTCCTTTCTTCTCCAGTAATCCACATATGGGATTTGTAAAATGAAATTTAAAACTCCTGCCTTGCAGAGTAGTGTATAAAAGTGATTTTAAAAAAAGCCTAGTATTGCTTAATAGAAATCTAGCCAGTAGATTTGGACAAAAAAACCCCTTCTTTTTCCCAAAACAAGAGACTTTAACCGACTCTTTTGAGTTGGCAATCAGAATCCTGCTTTTGTGCACATACATATTTTATTATTGTTGTTCAGTCATTTCAGTTGTGTCCACCTCTTTGTAATCACACTTGGGGTTTTCTTAGCAGAATACCGGAGTGGCTTGTCTTTTTTTTTTCTCCAGCTTATTTTACAGAGGAGGAAATTGAGGCAAACAGGGTTAAGTGATTTGCCCAGGGTCACACAGGCAGTAGGGGTCTTGAGGTCAGATTTAAACTCAGGAAAATGAGTTCCTGACTCCAGGCTGAGCTCTCTATCCACTGCAACACCTAGCTGCACATACATTTAAATAACACACAAAACAAAATATCTTTTCCCTCAAATAATGAGGTGGATACACAATCATCCATTTTAATGTGAACTGCATACAAAATAAAGAATGAATACAAGTTGCATTTACAGATTTTTCAACGGAAGTACTCACCAGCCATTTTTTTTTTCTGTAGAAGTCAAATTACTGGGAGTCAGAAAACCTGTTATTCATTATTTGCATGACCTTAGGAAGGTCACCTCGTTTACGGTCATAGAGTCAGACCTGGTCTGAAGTCACCTAGTACAACCTCTTCATTTTATGGATGAAGACACTGAGGTCTAGCGAAGTTATGTTATTGGACTAAGGTCACATGGGTCATAGATGGCAGAGCTGGGACAGGAACCCAGGTCCTTTGACTCAGTGTTCTCTCCACTCTGCTCTTCTAGCTCTTTGTTTGAGCCTCCATTTCAATGGTTGGGCCAGATGAGCCGCTCCTTCCGGCTCTAAAACTATGAAACTGATGCCCTTGAGGCACAGCTTTACCAAGTACCATGTGAATTCATATTTGGAGACTATTGTAAACTGTGTTGTTATCTTTTTATTCTGTGTCAAAGGGGAATAGCCTCCCCCACTGCCCCCCGCCCCACCAAAAAAAGATGCAGCATATTTGTATCACTCAATTACCTTGGAATCAGAGAAGTAGCTCAGACTGCACAACCTGAGCTTTTCATATATGTGTCTCAGGACCTCACTCCTTTATCAGGCTGGGCACTATTCCACCCCTTCCACCTGAGGGTGTGCTTCCTCCTATTTGTTATGGACTTGGTTTGTGTCATTTATCCTAGGAGGCAGAATTCCTACTTATGGTTCTGCTTAAATTATCCTTGTATCTAGGGAGGAAAAAACAACAGCATCAGCAAATCATTAAATACAGAAATCTAGTTGGAGGTGGGAGAGGGAGTTATCTTTGGGCCATCCTTCTCAGTACCTCCTTAAAATCAGTACTACCAACTGAAACACTACAAGTAATAATTATATTAGATAAGAAAATATGAATCATCATGGCTGACAAATGGTAAAAAGGGAAATGGCCGCATAGCACTAAAAAATGCCCGTGTATGTCTTACATATTTCCGAACACTGTTATGTTGAGAGACACAAATCTTAGGGTAGATAGGTATTGCCATATATTTTCTTCTGTTTGAGCTTTTAAAAATTGAAAGCCACAGCTCATTTCTGGGGTACAAGTGAAAAATTTCTACCCTGGCCTCAGAAATACTTATTCATTCAAATCTGTGCACTTTCAGCCAGTGACCAATTTGTTTGGCAAACATCAGAGTTTTCTACTACCACAGTTGAAAGGCTGAGTATCTCAGACTGGCTTATCAAGAAAGTCCTTATCCCCACACACCCAGGGTTGGCTGGAGCAATACACAAGATCTTATTCAAGTGACTTTAATCACATTTTCCAGAAATACCAAAAATGTTTATTTTGGTTCAATGGGATAAAAATTGCTTGCTATCTATAATGAGTGCTGTCAAACTAAATACTGACCCTTAGCTGTATATTTATGAAGTACAGAGGCATTCAACACACACATAAATATGTATATGTATATTAATAAAAATAACTAGCATTTATATAGTGCTTACTATGTCCCAGGAACTTTACAAATATTATCTTGTTTTGTCTTTACAACAACCTTGGGAGATAGATGCTATTATTATTATCACCAGTTTACAGTTGGGGAAACTGAGGCAAACAGGGGTTAAATGACTTATCCAGGGTCATATAGCTGATATATGTCTGAGGTCAGATTTGAACCCAGATCTTCTTGACTAAAGGCCCAGTGCTCTATCCACTATGCTATCTAGCTGTCCATAGATATGCACCTATGTGCATGTTGTTCTTGTTGAGCTGATTAAGTCATGTCCAACTCTCCATGACCATATTTGGGGTTTTTCTTGGCCAATACACTGGAGTGGTTTGCCATTTCCTTCTCCAACTCATTTTACAGGGGAAGAATTGAGGCAAACAGGGTTAAGTGACTTGCCCAGGGTCACCCTGCTAATGTCTGAAGTCACATTTGAATTCAGATCCTCCTGCCTGCAGGGCCAGCACTCAATCCACTGTGCCACCTAGCTGCCCCCACATATACGCATAGCCAAAGTTAAAGCAGAGCTTTCTGAAGAGCACGAGTAGTCAAAATAAACACCACCTGAAAGCCACCATAGCTAGCTTTTCTCGGTGAGGTCATCTCCCTTCAGGAAAGGCATAGAAACAGCAAAAACTGAAACCTTTAAGATAATATTATGTTCATTGCTTTTGCCGTTATAGATAGGTTATATTTCTAAGTGAGTGGCAGAGCTGAATGACTTGCTAATATATAAATCAGCTATTAAAGCCATTCGTATTTTATATGTGATTATTGAAACTTTAAAAAAAAAGTTTGGAATGTCTTTTCTAACTATTTCTTTAGCAGGGAACACTACTTTTTATATTTCCTTAACAGACATGACATGACATCATTGTATTAGAGGGCGACTTTGTCTTCCTTGAACAGACTGGGTATTTAAGAATGCTACCTGTCATAGTGGAATATAAGGTTCCCTTCTCCCAAAGTTAAAGACCATCGTTTCTCTCATTGGGGAAAAAAAATAAGCCCAAGCTTTATTTTCCCTCTTTTGATCTACAGATAGACTCATTAAGTGTTATCACTCAGGTGTCCTGGGCTCCCTGAAACTTTCTCAATTTCTCTTTGATGTCTGAAATTATTTTAAAGAGGAGAGGTGGGGTGATAGAACTTGGGACTTGTAAGATCTGAGTTCAAATCCTGCCTGAGGCATTTACTATTTACTATTACTATTACTACTATCATTACTATGTACTATTCTGACCCTAGGTAAATCACTTAGCTATTAATTTCCTCACCTATTAAAATGGGGATAATAATGGCATCTACCTCATTATATACTACACTTGATAGCTAAGTGACCTAGTGCAAGCTAATTTATATCTTAGTATCCCCACTATAAAATGGCAATAATGATGTATTTACCTTGTTATTCATTATTTCCAGGGATATGCTAGAGCCATCTTATACCTGCTCTGCTCCAGAGAAGTCTATAGTTCAGTTTGGTTCAATTACACCTTGGAAAATGGCAACCATTACAAATTTGGGCTTGATTTTTTGTTATTGATTGTCTCTAGAAAATAGACAATAGAACAGAGAGGTGTCAGACACCCAGCTGGCTTCAACACTCCTAGTGCTGCAGGAACCAGAACAAAAGATAATTGGGAAATAGTTGGCAAAATAAATAAAAATATGATAAAATGCAGATAACATTACATTTTAAAATTAGGTCAATATGTAGCCCCCAGAGAACTTTACATATGGATTAGTGACCCCCTGTTTTTATTTTAGTTTGACATCGTTGATCTAGAATCTAGACTTAAGAAAGTTATGGAGAAAATGTTAATAATGCAGATTAAACTTAAAAGTGTGTGTTTTTTTTTTCTTTCAGAGAGTCTGTTGTTAAACATTTACCAGCATGCTGTTGATTTCTTCCTTTCCCATGTTCACAAATGACACTTACCTGGAATTCATTCCTTCCTAACATCTGCATCTTATAATCCTGTTTCCTTAAAAACTCTGCTCAAGTGCCTCTTAAACGATTTTGTATTTGTTTTTTACATGTTCATATACATATATATGAAGCAATGAGATAGTACAATGGATAAAGTATTAGACTTATAGACAGGAATATGAGTTTCAATTTGGCCAGACACTTAATAGCACTTATGGTCAGTATGACCCTGGAGAAGTCACTTAACCTCTGTGTCCAGTAGACTATTCCCTACACTAGGAGGAAGGTAAAAATTAAGCATACTAAACATCTGAAAGTCAAGTGATGGGCATAAGGCTGGTTAATAAACAACCACAGGGTCATAGATTTAGAGCTACAATATGGTTATGTAGTCCAAATCTCTCATTTTACGGATTAGGAAACAGAGGCCCAGAGGTGGAGGGGGGCGGTGTGATTTACCAGATTATCATGGAGAAGGAGAAATCGTGCACAAAATGAACTTTGGGGTGCTGTGGACAAACCTCATTGAGTTCCACGATTTTCATAATAACATAGATTTGGATCTTAAAGGGATCTAAGAAGCCATCTCCCTCCACCTATCCTTTTACAAATTAATAGATATTACTTCTTAGGCTTTAAGGTTTGCAAAACATTTTAGAAATATTAACTTGTTTTGTCCTCACAAAAACCCTTTGAAGGAGTTGCTATTTATTATCCCCATTTTACAGATAAGGAAACTGAGGCAAATAGAGGTTGAGTGATGTTATGGCAATCAGACTTTTCCCAATTCTTCCCTTTTGGGATGCTAAGACTATCAAGTCTTCCCTTTGTTTGAATCGGTGGGAAACCTTTTGCTGTCTTTGTCTTGGAATATTTCTCAGCTATTTCTCAGCATTAAGACAATCGGGAGTCATTGACTTGTATGTGATGTGATACTGGGGATGGGGAACTCTCACACACTTAGCCTGGGTGAGGTCAGAGCCCTCAGGGCTCCAAACAATGTATAATTGAGGGAGGCTTCGCGTTTGACTTTTGGGGCACACTCATGGAGGGAATGTTGAGACTCTGGACAAGCTGTAACTGCCCCCTGGCTTTGTAACCCAGACCCATTGGTTCTTCTCTGGTAACTATGAATTGTGATTTGAATCAGACAAGGTCTGTCTGTTGATGTTTGTAATTTCTGTTTGTATTTGCCTTGAAGTTCAAGGGGCTGATATTTTCCCCCTGAACTAAGTGAATGATATATGTATGTTTAATTAAACTGAGATTATTAACCCCTGAAAGTTGCTTTCCTTAGAAAAGCAGATCAAAGAACTTGTGCTGGCAGGCCTTCTGTGTGCTGGTATTGTTGGTCTTACACCCCCCCTCCAGCAGCTGCTAGCCACATTGTTGCCGCAAGTGACTTGCCCAGGGTCATGCAGGTAGTAAGTATCTGAGGTAGGATTTGAATTGAGTTCTTCCAGATTCCCCGTGCAATGATTTCTCCACTGTGCCACTTAGCTGTCAAATGAGGAGACAGAGACAGAGAAATTGTGATTTACCCAAGCTTACTTGAGGAATGATGGAAGTACAATATGAATCTAGTCTGTCTGACTCAAATGCCAAAACTCTTTCCATGGTACCACACTGTCTCTCCTAAATCAGTCTTATATGTTGTCCAAGCCTGGCCCAAGATCGCACTCACAAAGTCCCCAAAGTATATGGCTTCCTTGAAAGACAGAGTTGGTGCTTGCTGCTCCAAATAGTTGTCAGCCTATATTATTGTTCTCCTTGTTTTGATAACTTATATGGAGACTAACACAGACATGCAGATTTTCATGACCAGATTTTGGATCTGAAGTTCTTCAGACTTCCAATCATGGGACCCTGGGCTTTGATAGGTGAACACTCACATCATCTTTATTGGAACAAGACACTATAATACTTCCCGGCCATGTCTAAACAACGCCTCTGACCTCCCCTTTCCAATTCTATTTAACTCCTCTATATGTGCTGTCTTCCTCTGGCCTATTAGAATGTATGCTCCTAGGGGGCAAGACCTGTCTTTCTCTTAAATTTTTCTCCCATGCCTAGCATATGTTAAGTAATTAATAAATGTTTTTCATTCATTCTCTACTTTTCCTAAGTACCACTGACTTATCAAAGATAATTTCAAATTATGATGTACCTTAAAGAATGTGTTCATTGGTTGGTCTTTAAAAAAAAATTGAGGCAGTCAGGTTAAGTGACTTACCCAGGGTCATAGAGCTAGTAAGGGTCTGAGGCCACATTTGAACTCAGGTCCTCCTGATTTCAGGGCCAGTGCTCTACTCACTGTGCCAGCTAGCTGCCTTAATGGTAAGTAGTTAAATTTGTATGGACCTGCCAGTATTCTTGAGGTTCAGATCATTAAAAGTGATACCAACATTCATATTAAAAGCCAGTCAGCTTCCAAAGCCTTTTGTAAAATAGGACTAGAACAGGGGTGGGGAACCTGTGGCCTTGAGGCCACATGTGGCCCTCTAGGGCCTCAAGTACAGCCCTTATTCTGTAAAACTTGGACTCAATCCACAAGCCAAACCCCAGGACCTAGAAAGTCACATGTGGCCCCAAGGCTTTAGGTTCTCCACCCATGGACTAGAACCTCTAACAAATGTAGATATGTAACTGTGCTGTAAATTAAGAGTGTTGCCTAGAGCCATAAGAAGCTGAGCGACTTACTTAAGGTTATATAGACAGTATGTGTCAGAGGCAGAACTTGCCTGATTCCAAAGAGAGTTCTTAAGTAACAGCTCCTTGCTGCATAAAACCTCTTTACACATGTCTTCTAGACTTAATTCTTGTATTAGGTGTATAACTTCAGATTGCTAGGCAAAGCCATTATCCTCCAAACCAGTAGAAACAAAATAACTGAAGAAAGGAAAGAGGTGTCGTTTAGCACATAGAGTCTGGAATGTATAGTATATCTAGGCAGCTTGTGCCCATGCTTTCTCTTTTGAGTTAATTGCCAGTATTCATTTCCATTTTTGAAACATATTTTCAAGTGTTTGTAAAGTATCTTGCAGAGCTCCTTCTGGGTGAGACTCAGCATGTAAGAATCTGCCTAGAGAATTATTAGTTTCCTTTGGGGCTTCCCTCCCTTAATAAATTAAGTTCAAAGGCAAGGTCAGTCCAGTTTTAAGATCTACATGCCCCACAGGAAACCACAATGCTCTCCCTCAAGTAAATCAGCAAGCCATCGTTGACCCAGTCCAGACTTTCTACGGATTGGATTTCTGGAATACCAGGAAATGTGTGGTTCTGAAGAGGAAATTTGTGATGGCTTTGGGGCTGAATGGTGTCCAGCTTGAAATCCTGTCATCTTTTGATTCTGAGTTCAGCTGTAGTCTGTCTTAGAAGCAGTTAGTGGTACAATGGATAGAGTGCTGTGCATGGAGTCAGGAAGATCTGAGTTCAAATCCTTCTCTGCCATTTACTAGCTGTGTAACCTTTGTTTACCTGAGTTTATATTTTATAAAGAAATGGTTTCCCCTTACATCCACAATCGATATTCATTGATTTATCAGGACAAATTGAAAAGGCACTCCAACAAAGCAAGTACTCCTTTGCACAAAGCTTATCCCTTGTCACAGCACAAGTCTTATCCATGGAGTTGAGTTGTTCCCCAACTATAAAATGAGGAGACCAATAGCATCTGCCTCACAGAGTTGTTGTGAGGATCAAGTGAGATATTTGAAAAAAAAAAAAAGAGGGGCTTAGCACAGTGCCTGACATATAGTAGGAGCTGGAAAAATGGTTATTCCCTTACCTTTTGAACTAATTATTTGTGGTCCTAGTAAACAATGGAGATTGGCAATTGATTGCTGTTAATTTGACTAAAGTCAGTTAAAGGAAAGCTAAAATAGGGTAAGATAGGGTCTGTACACTTATCCCACCACTCTGTGTGTAAATTGAATAAATGTTTGTTGAACTCAAATGCATTGTGGCTTTAGACTGTTTTGAGGTAGCAAAGGGAATAGAGAGCTGGCCTGGGAGCCAGGAAGACTTGGGTTCAAGTGCCTACTCTTGGCTCAGAAACCCTCAGGCAGTTATTTAACCATTTATGAGTGCTGTAGGCCAATGTTGTCAAACTCAAATAGAAAGTGGGAGGGTGGGGCAGTACTAAACCATACATAAGGATACCAGCAAGCTGCATGTTGACTTACAAAAACACATATTAACATTGTTCAGTTGTTTCAGTCATGTCTAATTCTTTGTGATCCCATTTGGAGTTTTTTTGGCAAAGATACTGGAGTGGTTTGCCATTTCCCTCTCCAGCTCATTTTGCAGATGAGGAAACTGAGGCAAACAGGGCAGGTGACTTGCCCGGGACTCACAGCTAGTAAGTGTCAGGCCAGATTTAAACCTACACGAAAATGAATCTTCGAGCTTTCTGGCCCCACACTCATATCCTGAGCCACTCAGTTACATTTTATTCTGGTTTTGTCAGCATTTGAGAATGTTGCAGACCTCCCAGAGCTGACAGCCTGTGCATTTGACATCTCTGCCCTAAGCAACTATTTAAGAGGTTGTTTTCTAGTTTTTTCTAGAAAAATATAAATTAAAACAACCAAAGCAGACCGGCATTGGAGTTTCTTCATCTGGGAGTTCCCTATACCAATTAAATCACAGGTACAGTGCCTACCCCAAATATTAATGTTGTTTTGATGTGATGGTGTTTTTCTCATTGATCAAATGAGGATATTAAATATTTGCAAAGCACTTAGCATAGTGCTTGGTACATTGTAGGGGCTTAATAAATTCTTATTCTCTTCCCCCTTTGAGGGTTAAATAAGACAATGCATGTGAAAGTACTTTGTAAAGCATTATAAACCCACATGAATGTTCTGAAGAATAAAGTGATTTTCACGTCCCAGGAAATGACCTAAGAGTGTCAGTGATTTATTGATCTGGTGGCAACCAATTCTCAGAATCAAATAATTATTGTTGACATTTATATACTACATTAAAGTTCACAAAAAGCTTTAAATAACATTTTGTACAAGAACTGCTCTTTCTCATCCTTGTCCCAGTAATTCTCTACAATCAAAGTATTCCCTAGCTCTTAGCACAGTGCCTAGAACATGGTAAATGCTTGTTGACTGATAGACAAATGTAAACTTGTTTATTCTCCTTGCAGTATGGGCAGGCATGAGAAGAAAACTGGATTTAACTACACGAGTTCTTCTCAGTTCTTTTATTCTGCCATTACATAGCAATTATTTTTTGGTTTCTTCACTTCTCTTCCTATCTAACATTCTCTATCACCCTTGCCAGAAAAGTCCAGCTAAAATTCCAAACCATCTGTCCATACAAACAAATACCACAATCACACTATAAGATCCAGGACAGAATATTAGGATGGGTTTTTGAAGACAAATTTTTGAAGGTCCACACCAACAAATTCAAATGTGATCTTTGGCCTTTCTAGTAACTCTAGTTCTACTCTGTCTACCCCTTACTACCTGTAAAAGTAGTAATCTTGGGAAAGTTACTTAAGTGCTCTGTGCCTCAGTTTCCTCATTTATAATATGCGGAAAGATGATCTTTGAGGCTTCATCCAGGTCAAATCTATGATCCTTCAGAAACAAAAATTGTACCCACTCAGAACTTTTCCCAAAGATTAATATCAGATGCTTCCTAACCTACATTCTAACCTCCAAATTCCTGAATGTTATCCATTCTCCTAGTTCTTTTTGTTGTAAAAACCACGGTCTCATCCCTGCCTACTTCTTTCACCCCCTCCCCAGACCTCTCCCTGCCCAATTCTTTTGTGAACAAATTGGCCCACATTCTCTACAATCTTTCCACCTCTTCTAATTAACTACAACCTTCCTTTTCTCCATACAATCCCTCTAATAGAGGCTGCTTCTTCCTCCCAAAGGGGCTGGCATTTGGCATACTCTTTCTTCACTGCATAATGCCTTTGATACTTGATAAAGGTTTGTTGAATTAAACTGAATCGAATTGCCAGTTTGAGAGAGTCACCATAACCCAATTACCTCCTCCCTTTTTTAAAGACGATGCCAACTAATTGCATCACCCTCTTCCCAACTTTGTTGACACTTCACCTATCTTTTTCCCAAGACACTCTCCCACTTTCATCAGTGACATCACCACTCTCAGACCCGTATTGACCCCCTCTCTGCTGCCATTCTCAGTGACTTCAGCATCCACGTCAACAAGTCTAATATTCTTGCCACACAATTCTTTGGCTCCCCCCACCTCCAATGGCCAGCATCTCAGCTTAGCTAGCAGCCACAACTTGGCCACAGCCACTACTTGGATATTTTCTCTCAGAATTAGTTCATCCTCAGGAGTCACTCTCAGAGTTCCTTTTCTGATAACAGCCTCTCTACCTTTTGCCTTTCTTACCTTGCAACTCCTAAACAATCTGCCCTTTTTCCTTATCGTGACCCTTAGTCACTGAACCCTTCCATATTTTCCTATTCTGTCATTCTCTTTCTGGTTTTGCCTATCTCTCTATCCACCCTGGACCCCATATTCATGCACTGTGATAATTGTTACAAAATATAGGTAACTATGGATTCATGACATTGTTCCGCTGGGTGGCTCCACTTGGATCCCCCAAATCCAGAAGCCCCAGAAAGACCTTCTGAATGGCAAGGAGCCCAACAAGAGCATCAATCCCAATGAGGCTGCTAACATCCCTTCCACAGACAAATCTGAGAAGGTGCAGGACCTGCCTGTTATTGGATACCACTCCTCCCTCCCCCTGAATTGAAACTGTTGGTGGAACTATAATAGTTCCAATCAAACCATACCTGCCAAGCAGATAAAATTCTCCACCAGCTACTTGGACAAGCAGCCTGGTCTGCCCACTCAGTTAGAAAGGTAAATACACATAGACAGAAGCATTGGAGGATGCAAATGCAACCAAGCAATACATCCTTTACTCCCAAGTAGCTTTTTTCATTCTTATGGAGGAGGATAACATATAAAGGAAAAGGAAATAACAGGGGTAAAGATATACCCCCAGAAGTAGCATACAAGACTGGTCCCAGGTAAGATAAATTAGTTGAGGCTTAGGTGGGTGGTAAGGAAGGGGAAGAGATGAAGATGATGGCCAGATTATAGGCAGCATTGGGAGGAGATCCTTGGACCTGGTTTTGTAGCTTCCTTCCTACTACTGGCATTTTAGTAGAACTGTTCTTTCCAAACCCAACAGTCTCTTCTTAGGTTTCATCCTCCTCAACCTCTTTGCAATATTTGATACTATGGGAGATAAGCATTTATTAAGTGCCTGCAATGTGCCTGGAGTTGTGCTGTCTTTTCTATGAAGATGTCATTTGATTCTCACAACAACTAACTGAATGAGCTGGGTGCTATTCTATGGACCCTCTACTCCTTGACATTCTTTCCCTTTGGCTTCTCTGACATAGTACTACCTTCTTATTTCTCTGATAGGTCCTTTTCTAGCTCTTATTCAGTCTAACTATAGGTAACACACAGCATCCTTGGTTCTCTTTGTTTTCTTATGTTTTACTTAAATAGCTTCAAGAATTAACTATATGCAGATTTCTGCCAAATACAAATCTGTGTCGTGACTCTCTATACTGAAATCCTGTGCAGGACATCTTCACTTGGTTATCTTCCTATCATTTAACATATAACACCTATCTGAAGCAATGCTAATCCTTTTCCTCCCAAGCAGTTGTAGTAGGAAGGCCGAATTTATGATCTCAAATATAATCATGTATATGTTTGAATGGTCCGAAATCGCAAGGTATGAGAGATTCTCTAAGGAGAAAACAACAAGAAATTTATTTAGGCCCCACCGCAGCAAAAACTTGAACCA
>CM053622.1:474039476-474044548 GCA_028646595.1 Phalanger gymnotis | reverse complement strand
GCCCCTCCTAAGTCACCAATCCACACCCACACAGGTTTCACACCTGACAGGGCCCTGGGCCTGGGGCTTAGCACTTAACAGCTGAAAGTACTTCCACTCAAAAGAAACAAAAGCCATGCTAATGAGACAATTTTGCTTAACTACACAGCAGTGTCACAATTTTGCTCTTTATTTTAGCTTTTCACTTTCTCTCACCCCCATATTTGATTAGTTATTAGGTCCTATTGATTCTACTTCAGCAAAAGTTTTAGAATTTGATATTGTCCAATGAGATCATAGCTGCTTATGTATTTTTCCCTTTGATTAATTTTTTTGAAGTCCTTGAAAGTAGATGCAACTTCACCTATTGCCTAGCACAGTACTTTGCTTAATTTTTTTGTCCAGTCATTTTTCAGTCTTTTCTGACTCTTTGTGACACTATTTGGGGTCTTCTTAGATCATAGAGTGGTTTACTGTTTCCTTTTCCAGCTCATCTTACAGATGAGGAAACTGAAGCAAACAGGATTAAGAGAGTTGCTCAGTGTCACACAACTAGTTAAGTGTCTGAGGCCAGATTTGAATTCAAGAAGATGAGTCTTCCTTAGGCCTAGCACTCTATCCATGGTACTACTAGGTGCTCCCAGTTTGCCTATGGTAGGTCCTTAATAAATGATGATTGAAGAAAGGAAGGAAAGAAGGGAGGTAGGGAAGGAAGATAGGAGAAAAAGAAGAAAGGAGAGGAGAAAATGAGAAAGGGAAGGATGGAAGAAGGAAGAGGAAAAGAGAGGGAAAGAAGAAAGGATCTTGAAGGTTGAAAAGGGAATGTTATGGACATGTGCATTAAATCTTTCTTTCGTGAGAGAAATTCAAAAATTTGTTTTTGAGAGAAAAAGCCTAGGAATTAGACATGCTTGTCTTTAGCTCCTCTAATATGAATTCTACTGATGCAGTCATTATAACAAAATTCCTCTAAAAAAATCAATGACCATATCTTGGAGGACTCTTTATAATGGAAATTTCAATGGCTAAGCCAATGGAAATGGTCAATATGTTAGACTCATCAGACCTAACATTAGAGAAGCCTACAATATTTCCCTAACAATGCCTCTTCCTCAGTATCTTTGTGATCCTTAGGTTGGATGATTATTGCATGTTTTACTTGGGACTGCTTTTCTTTTGAAAAGGAAAAGTATTAAAAAGTGAAATGAAAACCACAGATGTAATAATGTTGAGATTAATGAGGTGCTAAATTGTATTCGTGTTTTGCTATTGTTGGCAAGTGCGATCTCAAATTGAATTAAAAAAGCGGAGACATTTTAAAAACAGAAATACAATCCAAAAGTCCAATATTCTGTTTTCTCAATGTGATTTATTTTTCCACTGAACTGTGGTACACAGGACAAAGCTATTGGATAGGTAAGGGATAAAGGGAAATAGCAACCAGGATTAAGTGAGTTGCTCAGTGATTTTAGGCGGATCTAGGAAAGATCCCTTCCTGCAAAATAGCTCCCCTAATGGCTCTGTTGCTACAAAGATTACTTTTAAAATGTAGGATCTAGGAGAGGCAGAATGATGACATAGAAAGACTATTGGATGGGGTGTCAGAAGGCCTGGGTTTAGGTGCCAGTTCTGACTAGCTGTGTGACTGTCAGTAAATCACTTAAACTCTCAGAAGTTCAATTTCCTTATCTGTAAAATATTTCCCTTACATCAGAGTGTGTAATCCATGAGAATAGTCACTCTCTCTACCTATTCAGATGGTGACCCCCTCTACCTCAGTAGGCAATTCCTATAAAGACCTGGCCTCAGACACCTACTAGCTGTGTTACCCTGGCCAGTCACTTAACCTCTGTTTGCCTCAGTTTCCTCAACTGTAAAATGGACCTACATTGCAGGATTATTATGAAAACCAAGTGAAATAATATTTGTAAAAACACTTAGCACAATTCCTGGCACACAGTAGGTGCTACATAAATGTTTGTTCCCTTCCCCTATTTTTCCTGTGTAGGAACAATATCTCTGAGAGAACAATTCATCACCAGATGGCCAATCTCTTCATGATGGTACTATCTGATGAACATATAGTGAGTCCATTAGTGGGCCTTAAAGCCTTTCCAGCTTGGTGGCTCCTATCATAGCCTGTGAATACTTACTATGATGAGAGTAAATTTTAGTGGAAATCTGAAATGGAGATTTTACATTTACATCGTAGCTCATAGATTTTTTTTTTTAACACAAGGCTTTCTTTTATTATTATTTATTTATTTTTAGTTTTCAACATTCAGTTCCACAAGATTTTGAGTTTTAAATTTTCTCTGTCTCACTCCCCTCCCAACTTCCCAAAATGGCATGCAATCTGATATAGGCACCACATATACATTCCTACTGAAAATATTTTCACATTAGTCATATTGTAAAGAAGAATTAGAACTGATGTGGTGAACCACAAGAAAGAAGAAACAAAATGAGAGAGAGAGCAAATAGTATGCTTCAATCCGCATTCAGACTCCATAGTTCTTTCTCTGGATGTGGATAGCATTTTCCATCATGAGCCTTTTGGAGTTATTGTAGAACCTTGCATAGCTGAGAAGAGTTAAATCTATCAAAGTTAGTCATTGCACAACATGACCGTGATTGTGTACAATGTTCTCCTGGTTCTGCTCACCTCACTCAGCATCAGTTCATATATGTCTTCCCAGGTTTTTGGGGAAGACTGCTCATTATTTCTTATAGCACAATATTATTCCATTACATTAATATACTACAACTTGTTCAGCCATTCCCCAGTTGATAGGCATCCAATCAATTTCCAATTCTTGACCACCACAAAAGAGTTGCAATAAATATTTTTGTACATGTGGGTCCTTTCCCCATTTGTATGATCTCTTTGGGATACAGCTCTAGGAGTGGTGCTGCTGGATCAAAGGGTATGCACAGTATTATGCCTTTTTGGGCATAGTTCCAAATTGCTCTCCAAAGTGGTTGGATCAGTTCACGGCTCCACCAACAATGAATTAGTGTTCCAATTTTCCCACATCTTCTCTAGTATTTATAATTTTCTTCTTTTGTCATGTTAGCCAATCTGATAGGTGTGATGTGGAGTTGTTTTGATTTGCATTTCTCTAATCAATAGTGATTTAGAGCATTTTTTCACATGACTCAATAGCTTTAATTTCTTTATCTAAAACTGCCTGTTCATATCCTTTGACCATTTATCAATTGAGGAATAACTTATATCCTTATAAATTTGACTTAGTTCTCTACATATTTTAGAAATGAAGCCTTTAGCAGAGACACTGATCCCAAAGATTTTTTCCCAGTTTTCTTCTTTCCTCCTAATCTTGGTTGCTTTGGCTTTGTTTGTTCAAAAAATTTTCAATTTAATGTAATAAAAATAATCCATTTTGCATTTCATAATGTTCTCTACCTCTTGTTTGGTCATAATTTCTTCCATTTTCCATAAATCTGACAGGTAAACTATTCCTTGCTCTCCTAGTTTGCTTACAGTATCAACCTTTATATCTAAATCTTGTAATATAGTATAAGATATTGGTCTACGCCGAGTTTCTGTCATACTATTTTCCAGTTTTCCCATAAGTTTTTGTCAAATAGTGAGTTCTTTTCCCAGAAACTGGAATCTTAGGTTTATCAAACAGTAGATTACTATAGTCATTGACTACTGTGTCTTGTGTACCTAACCTATTCCACTAATCCATCACTCTATTTCTTAGCCAGTACCAAGTAGTTTTGATGATTGCTGCTTTATAATACAATTTAAGATCTGGTATGGCTAGGCCACCTTCCCTAGCATTTCTTTGCATTAAGTCTCTTGATATTCTGGACCTTTTGTTCCTCCAGATAAATTTTGTTTTTATTTGTTCATAGATATTTATAAGGATCAAAAGAAATAATATGTGAGGATACCCATTGCAACACTAAAGTATTATCAGGCATTATGTCTTGGCTTTAATTAGTTTATCAGATTGTCTAGTTACCTGAAAAATCCCTAAGGTAATAGAATGCAAAATTGGTCTGCTGCAAATGTCTTCTGGACATATCATCATGCCACTGGCTGCTGTTGGGTATTGTATTGCCTCTATGTTGAGTGTTGCTTATCTGCTTTCTAGCCTCTCATCTCTGCTAGATATTTCTACTAGTCACCAAGCTGCTTTATTCTACTATAGAGTGTGTGTGCCCATTTATTTGTATGTCCATAGAGATTGTCTAAATGAGTCTCATTGGAAAGTATGGAAAATACCTCTGGAATCTTGCCCATCCCTTTCCAAGGGACACCTATAGGGAAATTCCACAAAATCTAGAGGGAGGAAAACTGGAAATCGGGGATATGTTAGGGAGCTAGCTTTCTCCTACTTTCTCTCCCATATTTCTCCTTGAAGAGGGCATGAAACCATGTGTATCCTTTCTTGAAGCAACAACAACAATAGTAATAGCTTGTATTTATATGGTCCTTAAAATACATGAGCGTCTCCTTTTAGCTTCACAACAAACCTTTGAAGTAGATGCTATTATCATTCCCATTTTCATAATAATAATGATAGCTGGTATTTATTTATAGCACTTCACGTTTCTCAAAGTACTTTGCAATTATTATTTCATTTTATCTTAACAACAACCATGAGAGGTGAATGCAATTATTATACCCATTTTAACGTTGAGGGAATGGAGGCAGACAGATATTAAGTGACTTGTCCAGAGTCACACAAATATTAAATGTCTATTTCACATGCAAAATGAAAGTCCAAGTCTTAATCATAAAAAGGGGGCCAATAACGAAGTGTTTAACCATAAATTTACAGTCATGCCAGGCTGTATCAAGGAAGAGCTCTTTGAAGGAATTGAATAAGCAGCACGTAGGCATGCCTTTTTAGGGTTTTTTAATAGCTAAGCCCTGGATACTTTAGCTATATGAGAATGGGAGATAATTGAGACTCAGATCCTTGTGGAATGAGATGCCTATCAAAGAAGAAGGAATTCCTCTTTCTTCCCCTCTTCCTACCCCTGATCCCATCAGCCATGGCATCTAGGATAAGAGCCACTGACCCAATCCTACCTCCACCCCCACACACTACATC
>CM053622.1:473999476-474034476 GCA_028646595.1 Phalanger gymnotis | reverse complement strand
TGTTATTATTTTATCCAGCTCTGTAAAATAAGTTTTTGGTAGTTTGATTGGTATGGTGCTGAATAAGTAAATTAATTTAGGTAAAATTGTCATTTTTATTATATTAGCTCAGCCTAACCATGAGCAACTGATGTTTTTCCATTTATTTAGATCTGGCTTTATTTGTGTGAAAAGTGTTTCATAATTATGTTCATATAGGCCCTGGGTTTGTCTTAGCAGGTGGACTCCCAAATATTTTATAGTGTCTGCAGTAACTTTAAAAGAAATTTCTCTTTCTATCTCTTGCTGTTGGGCTTTGTTAGTAATGTATAGGAATGCCAAGGATTTATGTGGGTTTATTTTATACCCTGCAACTTTGCTAAAGTTGTTCATTATTTCAAGTAGTTTTTTACTTCATTCTCTAGGATTCTCTAAGTAAATCATCACATTAACTGCAAAAAGTGATAATTTAGTTTCTTTTTTGCCTATTCTAATTCCTTTAATTTCTTTTTCTTCTTTTAATGCTAAAGCTAACATTTCTAGTACCAGATTGAATAGTAGGGGTGATAATGGACATCCTTGTTTCATCCCTGATCTTGTTGGGAATGTATCCAGCTTATCCCCATAACATACAATGCTTGCTGACGGTTTTAGGCAGATGCTATTTATAATCTTAAGGAAGGCTCCATTTATTTCTATGTTTTCTAGTGTTTTTAATAGGAATAGGTGTTGTATTTTGTCAAAGGCTTTTTCTGCATCTATTGAGATGATCATATGGTTTCTGCTAGTTTTGTTGTTGATATGATCAATTATGCTGATAGTTTTCCTAATATTGAACCAGCCTTGCAGTCCTGAAATAAACCCCATCTGGTCATAGTGTATTATTCTCCTGACAAGTTGCTGAAATCTTTTTGCTAATATTTTATTTAAAATCTTTGCATTGATATTCATTAAGGAAATTGGTCTATAATTTTCTTTCTCTGTTTTGACTCTTCCTGGTTTAGGTATTAGTACCACATCTGTGTTATAAAAAGAATTTTGTAGGACTCCTTCTTCACCTGGCCCTGGAGATTTTTTCCTAGGGAGTTCATTGATGGATTGCTCACTTTCTTATTCTGAGATGGGGTTATTTAGGTATTTTACTTCCTATTCTGTTTACCTAGGCAATTTATATTTTTGTAGATATTCATCCATTTCCCTAAGGTTGTCAAATTTATGGGCATACAATGGGGCAAAATAATTCCTAATTATTGTTTTAATTTCCTCTTCATTGGAGGTGAATTTGCCATTTTCATTTTTGATACTGGTAATGTGGCTTTCTTCTTTCTTTTTTAAAATCAAATTGACCAAAGGTTTTTCAATTTTATTGGTTTTTTCATAAAACCAGCTTTTGTTTTTATTTATTAATTTAATATCTATTGCAAGGATGGGTATTAGCCAAAATTTTGTCTCTGCAAGAACAGATGGTTAAATTTTATGGAGAATAGAATGAGCAATATGAGTTATTGAAAGAAGATTTCTATAGGAATGCTGCATTACTGTGTGATGCCATGTCATATCAAAATGACTTGAATATTTCTTTGCAAGGTAGAACTAAGTCTATATATGATACATGGCAAAAAATTCAAGCACAAAACACTTCTTTTTCAAAAGGAAATTTCAGATGAACATTTTTCCCAGTTAGCAAAGGTCATTGATGAATAGGATGATATATGTGAATCATATGAAGAATATCTGTTATAGACCTATTAATTGGAGAATGCTAATTGGAGAATTATTTGAAGAATATTAATTGGAGAATATTAATTGGAGAATATTAATTGGAGAATTAATTGGAGATTCACTGACTTTGAAAATCATGACATCATATTCAAAGTAGCATTTCAAGCTCACCTAGTTGATATTACCAAGGCACTTAAAGAACTACAGATGGAATTGTTTGAGCTCTCATTAGATGACATTTGAAAGTCATTGTCTGATGCTAAGATCCAATTGAAATATGGAAAAATGTAATAGAAAACCCATGCCTTTGGCAACATACCCAAAAAATGCTTTCTTCTTTTCAACCACTTATTGCTACAAATCTATATTCTCCTACCTAACCCAAATCAAGATGTCCTTAAAGTCACAAATGAGTAATGCCCATCTAGAGGATTAACTGAAACTGTGGACCTCCATGCTGCAACCAAACATTCAAATGTTTTCCAACAAAAAGCGGATACAACAAAGTCATTAAAAGGTTGGTTTAAAATTAGTTAAAAAAAGTTAGTTTAAAATTAACAAATAGTTTTCAGTTTTTAAAACTATTAAGTAGATAGTAGTTAGACTTTTACAAAATAATGTACATTTTTTTCTATTCATTTTTTTGGTATTTATTTAGTATTTAGTTTTCCCTCAGTTACATGTTAAGAGAAATTTTTAAAATTTGTTTTTAAAATTTTGAGTTGCAAATTCTCTTCTTTCCTTCCTTCCTCCCCACCCTTCCTCATTAAGAAGACAAGCAATTCCATATAGTTTATATATGTTCAGTCATGTAAAACATATTCATAATAGTCGTGTTGCAAAAGAAAACACAAAAAACTCAAGAAAAATAAAGTGAAAAAAGAAAACAAAAGCTGCTTTGATCTGTATTCAGACACCATCGATTCTTTCTTTGGGGATGGATAGCATTGCTCATCCTAAGTCCTTCATTGTTGTCATAGGGCATTGTATTGTTGAGAATAGGTAAGTCATTCACAGCTGATCATCTTCCAATATTGCTATTACTTTGTACTCATTACATTTCACTTTGTACCAAGTCTTTCTAGGTTATTTTTCTTTTTTTACTTCAAATTTTTTTTTCACAGTTACTATTGCTACCTGTATTTCCCTCCATCCTATTCCTCCTACCCCTATTTATTCTGTTCTGTCTCCTTTTACCCTGCCCCTCTTCAAAAGTGTTTTGTTTCTGATTACCTACCCCTTCATCTAATCTGCTCTCCCTTCTATCATCTATCTCCCTATAACAGGAAGGCACAATTCATGAGTTTGAAGAAAATCATAAATATGCCTGAATGGTTCAGAATCTCAAGATATAAGGTATTCTCTAAGTAGAAGGCAGAGGAATTAAAGCATTTATTCAAGCTCCAAAGTAGCAGACCCTTGGACCAGTGTCCCCAATTCAATATCCTGGCCAAAACTTCCAGGTCCAATAAGTTCGCCTCACAACAGTAACCAGAAGGTTACAGAAAAACATTATGACAGTAAGCCAAATCATATTTGTGCTTCCTCACAATGCTAAGGCTCTCCAGTAAGAAGATTACCCAGTGGCCTAAAACCCCTGCTCAGCACTCTCTGGTCTGCATGCAGGTCAGTCCTGCTCTCAGTAGCACCTGCTACTTCAGCTTCTTCTGCTTTGACTTCTGCTGCTGCTGCTGCTTCTGCTGCTCCTGCTGCTGCTGCTTCTACCACTTCTGCTTCTCCTGCCTCCATCTAAGCTATGTTCTCTCTTTTTATAGAGTCATTAGATGTCATCCAATCTACTAAAATGTCATCTGAGCCACCAGAACTTAGGTGCCTACTATTGACTCTGATCTTAGCAACTCCCTTTAGGACCCTGGGGGTTTCACATCAGCTTAGCACCTAGTAGCTAGGGGTTTGGGGCCTCCTTGGGAGCGAAGATATAATTAGACCTCGCTTCATTGGCCCCATCTGGGGCCTCACCTGAAGCCTATTCAAATGAGGGGGGGGATCTTCTCATTTACTGATTGCCTTAACACTCCCTCTTCTATTATCCCCTTCCCCTTCTATTTTCCTGTAGGGTAAGATACATTTCTATCCTGCCCCCCCATTGTCTGTGTATCTTATTTCCCAGTTACATGTAAAAATAATTTTTAACATTTGTTTTTAAAACTTTGAGTTCCAAATTCTCTCCCTTCTTCCCTCCCCACCTACACTTACTGAGAAATCAAGCAATTTAATATAGGTTATACATAATTTGTGATGCAAAACACTTCCATAATAGTTATATTGTGAAAGACTAGCTATATTTCCCTCCATCCAATCCTGTCCCCCATTTATTCTATTCTCTACTTTCATCCTGTCTCTCTTCAAACGTGTTTCCTCCTGATTGCCTCCAACTCCAATCTGCCCATCTTTCCATGACCATTTCCCCCTCCGTTCTCCCCTTTTTCCCCACTTTCCTGTAGGGTAAGATAGATTTCCGTGCCCAATTGAGTCCATGTTATTCCCTCCTTAAGCCAATTCTGATGAGAGTAAAGTTCACGCATTCCCTCTCACCTCCCCCCTCTTCTCCTCCACTGTAAAAGCTTTTTCTTGCAATTTATGTGAGATAATTTACCCCATTCTGCTTCTCCTTCTCCTAGTACATTCCTCTCTCATGGCTTAATTTTATTTTTTAGATATCATCTCTTCATATTCAACTTACCTGGTGCCTTCTGCCCACACACACACACACACACACACACACACACACACACACAGTCCCTCCAACTACCCTAATACTGAAAAAGGTCTCAAGAGTCACAAATATCATCTTTCCATGTAGGAATATAAACAGTTCAAATTCAATAAGTCCCTATTAAGTTCTCTTTTCTATTTATGTTTTCATGTTGCTCTTGATTCTTGTATTTGAAAGTCAAATTTTCTATTCAACTCTGGTCTTTTCATCAAGAATGCTTAAAAGTCCTCTATTTCATTGAATATCCATTTTTCCCCCCGAAGTATTATACTCAGTTTTGCTGGGTAGGTGGTTCTTGGTTTTAATTCTAGCTCCTTTGACCTCTGGAATATAATGTTCCAAGCACTCTGATCCCTTAATGTAGAAGGTACATGATCTTGTGTTATCCTGATTATGTTTCCACAATACTTCAATTGTTTCTTTCTGTCTGCTTGCAATATTTTCTCCTTGACCTGGGAACTCTGGAATTTGGCTACAATATTCCTAGGAATTTTCCTTTTAGGATGTCTTTCAGGAGGTGATCTGTGGACTTCCTTGATTTCTATTTTACTCTCTGGTTCCAGAATATCAGGTCAATTTTCCTTGATAATTTCTTGAAAGATGATGTGCGGGGGAGCCAAGGTGGCAGTGTGAAAAGAGGGACTTACTTGAGCTCTCCCCCAAATCCTGCCAAACACCTGTCAAAATTGACTCTAAACAAATTCTAGAGCTACAGAACCCATGAAATGACAGAGTGAAACAAGTCTCCAGCCCAAGATGGCCTGGATGGTCATTGGGAAGGGTCTGTCACACTGTGCTAGAAGTAGAGCACAGCCCAGCATGAGCAACACCAGGACAGACCACGTGGAGCAGGCCTCATGGCACTGAATCACTGGCAGCTGTGGTGGTTGCCATACTTCTCAGCCCCAAAATGCCAAAGACAACTTAGTGGATCAGTGGGAAAACTGTTGGACCTGGGTGAGAGAAGGGCATGATCTGGCTCCAGTTCCAGTGGATCTATTTTCCAGGTTAGTTGTTTTTCCAATGAAATATTTCACATTGTCTTCTATTTTTTCATTCTTTTGGTTTTGTTTAATAATTTTTTGATTTCTCGTAGTCATTAGCTTCCATTTGCTCCATTCTGATTTTCAAGGAATTATTTTCTTCAGTGAGCCTTTGGACCTCCTGTTCTACTTGGTCAATTCTGCTTTTTAAGACTTTCTTCTCTTCATTACCTTTTTGGTCCTCTTTTGCCACTTGGGTTAGTCTATTTTCTAAGGTGTTATTTTCTTCAGTATTTTTTGGGTCTACTTTAGCAAGCTGTTGACTTGTTTTTCATTATTTCCTTGCATCACTCTCATTTCTCTTCCTAATTTTTCCTCTACTTCTCTTACTTGATTTTAAAAATCCTTTTTGAGTTCTTTCATGGCCTGAAACCAATTCATATTTTTCTTGGAGGCTTTGGATGTAGGAGCTTTGACTTTGTTGTCTTCTTCTGGTTGTGTGTTCTGATCTTCTTTGTAAGTAAGATTCTATAGTCAGAGTTTTTTTCCCCATTGTTTGCTCATTTTCCCAGCCAATTACTTGACTTTTTAACTCTTTGTTAAGCTCTGCTTCAAGTGTGGAGGGTGTACTGTCCCAAGCTTCTAGGATTTTGTGCAGCTGTTTTCAGAAATACTTCTAGGGACCTGTAAGTTTTTAGGTCTTCCAGGGTAGTATGATCTAAGTAGAGGTATTAACTCCTCTTCTGGCCTGTGCTGTGGTCTGTGAGTGATCACAAGCACTCTTTTCTGCCCTGGAACTATGAGGAAGATTCTCTCTCCACCACAGTCAGAAGCCCTGCTATGGTAGTGGTCCTCCTCACCTCAGGACTGCCATCCAGGACTGTGACCCAGATCTAAGTAAGGCAAAGCAACAGAGTCCTGCCTCAGTGCCAACAAAGAGAACCCTTTAATCTCCTTCTGACCAGTTGTTCAATCCCCTTCCCACCTATGGGCTAAGAGCTCCAGAAGCAGCCATTCCTACTGCTGCTGCCACTGTTGTGCCACTCTGCCCAAAGACTGTGTTGGGGCTGGGGCTGAACTGCCCTCCTCTTTTACTTAGGTCCAACAGACCCTTCCTACTGACCTTCTAAATTGTCTTTGGCATTTGTGGTTTGAGAAGTCTAGAAACTGCCTCTGCTGCCAGTGATTCAGTCCCCTAAGGTCTGCTCCAGCCCAGTCTTTGCTGGCCAGGCTCAAGCTGGACTGTGTTCTTCTCTCAGACTGGTGCAACAGACCTTTCCTGTTGACCTTCCAGGTTGTCTTGGGCTAGAAATTTGTTTCATTCTGTCTTTTTGTGGGTTCTGCTGCTCTAGAATTTGTTTAGAGTCATTTTTACAGGTATTTAGAGGGGTTTAGGAGAGAGCCCAAGCAAGTCCCTGCCTTTACTCCACTATCTTGGCTCCATCCCATATATGCTATTTTCTTGGCACTGCATAGCCCCTCTCTCACAGCCACTTAGGCACTTGCTGGACCCTCAAGATCAGTCAGTCTGGAAGATGAGGATAATGGATGGGAGTGGTGTGGAGGAGAAGGGGAAGGGATGTAGATGAGGGGCACACAGATCTCAAGCTGCTTGCCCCACTTGCATCCTCCCAAAATAATTTGCATTTTTAAGTATATCTAATGGAAGTTTCTTGAATGTGGCCTTGTTTGATTGCAGCTAAATATTAAAGTGGCCTTCCAACATGAAAATGTTCCCCATCCCTGTTCTAGGAAATCTTACAATAAATAAGCAAAAAAAATACCAATATAAAGAATCTGTAAGATCCTGCTGTGCAAAAAAAAAAAAACTTAAAAATTCAATTGAATTAGTGGGGCAGCTAGGTGGTGCAGTGTATAGAGCTCCAGGCCTAGAGTCAGGAAGACCTGATTTCAAATCCAACTCCAGACACTTACTAGGTATGTGACCCTGGGTGAATCATTTAACATTTGTCTACCTCAGTTTCCTCATCTATAAAATGAGCTGGAGAAGGAAATGACAAACCATACCAGGATCTTTGCTAAGAAAACCCCAAATGGGGACATGAAGAATTAGTCACATCTGAAACAACTGAACAACAAAAAGACCTATTAGAATGAAAATCCAGAAATACAGTGACAAGGTGGGAAAATCTTGCAGTCTACAACAAGAGATATGACAGTGACAGACCAAAGAACATCAAACAGGATTCCTGTTCAAGGAACATGAAGAATAATTAAATAAAATGGAAAATAAAATAAATATAATGAATATCTGAATTCAGAACACCATGAATTCAGAACTATCTGTGCTGCAAAATATAAAACACTATTTTAGGACAAGAAATGAACATGTTCTTTCTTCTTTTCCTTTCTTCCCTTGATACTCCTCTCTGTCTTTCATTCCTGTTTGAGACTTGCTCTTACTATCTCATCTAGCCTCTAAGTGCAGTGGCCATTCATGGGGCTCCTACTTATTGGCAAAAAGCCTGTGACCTGCTCTGACATATTTTCAATATTAGAATCAATCCCAGGCCATCCACATAGATTCTAAATAATGTATTTATTCAAAAATTTCCTGGATATGCTGCATGTAATCTGGCTAAAATAATGGGACAGACACTTTCACAAAGAACAAAGAGGTTTCCCTATAAAAGATATTTTATGAGAAAAAAAAAGCTATGGTGACAGGTAGTGAATAGTTTGAATTCTTCAGGCATTTTCCTCTGTAGCATAAGCATATAGCTCATAAGACTCTGTTGCTACATATGTGGTGAAGTAATTAGGGGGTAGACATTCTGAGAAGAGGGGTAGCTAGGTGGCATGGTAGATAGAGTGCTGGGCTTGAAATCAGGACGATTCATTTTCCTGAATTCAAGTCTGGTCTCAGACACTTACTAGCTATGTGACCCTGGGTAAGTCACTTAACCCTGTTTGCTTCATTTTCCTTATCTGTAAAATGAGTTGGAAAAGGAAATGGCAAACCGCTCCATGTTTCTTTGCCAAGAAAACTCCAAATGAAGTCACGAAGAGTCAGAAACAACTGAAAAAAGACTGAACTGATCCTGAGAAGAGTCCCAAGGAGGTTTGTGATCAGTGCAAACCATAAAGGCAAGGTTAGAGAGGAGGTTGTAGACCCTTATGACGTCAATGATAGATCACAGGCCTCCTTGTAGTTCTGTGCCTCTAACCATTACTCTAACTAATTGTAGTTCCCTGGATCACACTATCAGTAATCAGTTGTTGCCTCAGTTCTGCCTTGGATTTTGTGGCTAAACACAGCATGAGGGATTGAAAAAGCAGTGATTACATGCAGTGTGTGCACTAACAAGACTCAGATGTGACTAACTACTTGGTGTTCCAGCCTCTTGCTGGTGAGTCCAACACCATGGAATGCTTTGAACGTGTCAATGGAGCATTAAGAGGAAGCATAGGACAGGGGAGAGGACACACTGACTCTGGAGTCAGATGATCTGGCTTCAAATCATCCTCCTTATGGTCATTACCTGTGTGTCCATGGGCAAATCATTTGACCCCCCTTGTCCTCAGTTTCCTTATCTGTAAAATAAAGGAGTTGAATTGGCAATTGAGTTTCCTTCCAGTACCAGATCTAGGATCTCATCAGTGCTCTCTTTTTGCTGAAGAAGTGTACAACAGAATTTAAATAGGCCCAGGAACGAGATAGTGTGGTAGAGTGGAGCAAGAGCTTTAATCTGGAGCCGGAGGACCTGGATTCAAATTTCGCCTCTGCCACCTATGCTCTTGGGCAAGGCATTTAGGTTACAGGATTATAGATTTTGAGTTACAAGGGACATCAGAGATAATCTATTCAAACCCTCTTATTTTACAGGGTGAGGAAACTGAAGAAGAGAAAGATTGAATGACTTGCCCAGGATCACACAGCTCTGAGTCAAGATTTGAAACTAGGTCTTCCTGATAATAAGTCAAGCATTGTACCCACTATTCCACACTGTCTCTGGTCCTCATTGGGGTAGGTGATTTCTAAGGACCCCTCTAGTTATTAAATTTATAATCTTATGAAGATGTGTTGTTCTTGTTTAGTTTATGGATTAGACATATCATGGAGGGCATGTATATTAATTTAAATGTATGAATCCTGGCAACAGTGATACAGTAGCTTATGGAGTTGGTGAGATAGAAATGGAGCTTGGAAAGAGAAACCAGCTTTGATACATAGATTTGGGAGTTATCTGCAAAGAAAGGATAATTAAACCCTTGGGATATGATGAGATCACCAAATGAGAGAATGAAGACAGGAAAGAGAAGAGAGTCACACCCATAGTTAGTGGACATTACATAGATGATGACCTAGGAAAGGAGACTAAGAAGGATTGGTCAGATAGATTGGAAAACGCAAAGAGAACAGTGTTGCAAAAATCCAGAGAGGAGAGAGTTTTCAGGAGGAGAGGGTGGTTAATAGCAACAAATGCTGTAGAAGTGAAGAGAAATGAGAACTGAGAAAGGGGCATTAGATATAGTAATTAAGAAATCATTGGTAACCTTAGAACAGTTTCATTTGAGTGATAAGATCTAGAAGGTAGATTACAAAGCATTTAGAACCAAGTGAGGGAAGAGACAATGCATTCAGACAGCTTTTTCTAGGAGTATAATTGAGAACAGAGGGAAAGATCTAGGATTAGATCTTTCAGGGATGGCATGTTTCTAAGTAGAAAGTAAGGAATCAGTGGATAGGAAGAAATAGATGAGAGATAGAGAAGAAGAGGAAGAGGAAGAATATTGGAGATAATCTTCTGGAGAAGGTAGGAGGGGATGGGATCAAGGGAACAAGTAGAGTGGTCAACTTTGGTGAGAAGAAAGATCTCTTCATCTGAGATAAGAGTGAAGGAGGAAATAGAGGAAATTAATGTCAAGGGATTATGATAAGGAGATAGACAGAGATAGTTCTTAGCAAATGGTCCCAATTTTCTTTGTAAAGTGTGAGGTAAAGTCCTGATCTGAGGTATGTGTGTGTATGTGTGTGTGTTGTGGGATACTTGAGGAGAGATGAGAAGGTTAAGAATAGTCAATATAGAGGATGGGAGAGAAAATCAATTAAGAAGAGTTAAAAGGATACCCTTGTTGCCTTGAAGCCCCAATTGAGATCAGATAACATAAAGTTCTAGTGGATGCCATCAGTACGACAGAGTGATTTCCCAAAACCATTCAATGGCAATGAGTAGGAGTGAACGAGAAAGGTAGAAAGAGTAATATGATCCAAGAATGTCAAGGAATGAATGATAGATGACAGAAAGAAGGAGCAAAGGATTCAAGAGTAGAGCATAGTGTAGAATTGAAATGGTTATCTAAAGGGTCAAGAATGAGAAGGGAGGAGATTGTAGCAAGAGCAAGGATGATTACCTATGAAAGTATTGAAGGGTAGATATAGCAACAATCTGTTAGCAGCTGCTGTAGGGGTATAAGACCCACCAACAACGAGCACACAGAAAGCTGCCAACACAGGTTCTTTGATCTGCTTTACTAAGGGAAACAATGTTAAGAGGTTAACAATCTTACTTTAATCCAACATACGATATCATTCACTAAGTTCAGGGGGAAAAGATCAACCTCTTGAACTTCAAGGCAAATACAAACAGAAATTACAAACATCAACAGTCTGATTCAAATCACAATACATAGTTACAGAGAAGAACCAATATATGGGTTGCAAAGCTGGGGGACAGTTACAGCTCAAAGTCTCCATACTCCTTCCATGAGTGTGCCCCAAAAGTCAAACATGAAGCTCCTCTCAATTATATCCTGTTCAGAGACCTGAGGGCTCTGACCTCACCTAGACTGGGTGTGTGAAAGTTCCCAATCCCTAGTATCACATCGTATACAATTCAATGACTCTCAATTGTCTTAATGCTGAGAAACACTCTAAGGCAAAATTCTACTTTACCTGCCCCATTCAAACAAAGGGGAGACTCAATAGTCTTAGTATCCCAAAATGAAAGAACTGGGAAAAGTCTGATAGCCTTAACAGTGGAGGAGTTGGAGATCATTATGAAGATGAAGAAGCAGGATGAGTAAGGCATAGGATGAGACCCATAAGGCTCTAGAGGAGAAAGTGAGACTGTTGTCTTTGCACAGCCTGCCTCACTTAAATCCAATTCACTTACATGTCATGGCATCACCTCCATGATGTCATGGTCTTCTTTGAGAACAAAGGAGAAACAATAACCCTGTGAGCAGTAGGAGCTGCCCCACTGGGGACCCATTGGGAACTGGCTAGTTGAGCCAGTTCCTTCCTTCCTTCCTTCCTTCCTTCCTTCCTTCCTTCCTTCCTTCCTTCCTTCCTTCCTTCCTTCCTTCCTTTCTTTTTGTTCTTTTCTTTCCCTTTGGAAACATCACAAGATATCTTCAGATTTACAGGCTAAATTTCTTTCTTATGGACCATGCCTTAAATCCAAATCACTCTGACTCTCACTGATTGGACAACAACAGGTCCCAGGCCAAACCTCACTTGCTCATTGTTTGGGCCCTGATTGACCCAGAGTGAATGTAAATAGACATTATTTCTGTTTTGGCCAGAAACTCCATGGGTCTTCCCCTTCCAGTTTGATATTTTTTTCTGGACTAGGTTAAAGAGGCCATTCTTTGCCTCAGTTTTTTTCAAACTAGCTTTAATCACTGAATGGGCATTGCCTCAGTTAAACTGAGACTTGCTAAAGACCTTAGCTTTAAAAGGCCAAGGTCTTCCACTTCATCTGGGGCCATCTCCAGTTGTCTTGATGTGTATCTGGCCACTGGACCCAGATGACTCTGGAGGAGAAAGTGAGTCTGGTGACTTTGCATAGCCCTCCCTCACCCAAATCCAATTCACTTGCATGTCATGGTGTCATCTCCATGATGTCACGGTCCTCTTCGAGAATGAACGACAAACAACAACAGGATGAGATGGAGTTACAGGAGATTATTATAATCCAATAAAGGAATTTCAGAATTCTTGACCCCAATAACACACTAAGTGGCAAAACCAAGGATGTGACCATCCCTATTTTGAGCAGAAGTAGAAAAGAAGAGTGGGGCATGAGAGTTAAGCAGAATGAAGTAGTGGGAGGTTAGAATGTTTGAGTGAACATCCATATGCATGTCGAAGTCCACTAGTATAAGGAAAGGAGTTAGGGTGGAGAGGAAAACTATGAGTACCAGGCACTGAACTCATTGAGAAAAGAGGGAGAATGATTCAAGGGCCAGTAGATGAAGAAAGAATTGGTTGTGTATTCTAAGGGAAGCTACAGAACTGGAGTATAGTTTTCCATCTCAAGGGTTCAGAAAATTTTCACAAAACATGTTTTGTACATTAACAATCTAACCCATTTTTTTCATGGTCCATTGAATGCTGTGATGCTGCCAATGACTAAATGCTTATGCAGCTCACTTGGGTTTCACTAAACACAGGCCAAAAGATGTAGGATGAAGAGTAGGAGCTGAAATAGGCCTTCAGCCAGATCCTACTTGCTTGGCTAGAGAAGAATTCACTTTAATCTTACCTTGTAGGTCTACTCCTGGAAAAACAAAACAAAACATATGCTTCTGGTTAAAATAATTCCTTATGTTCTTAAGCACTTCATATTTCTCAAAGCACTTTCACATGTGCTGGCTCATTTTTTTTTTTTGCTTCCCAGTAGTCCTGTGAGACAGTCCTAGCTCATTTTATAGATAAAGAAGCTAAGACTCAGAAATATTAAATGACTTGTCCAAAGTTACACAGCTAATTTGCCACCAAATGGGATTAGAATCAAGGTGTTTCAACTCCAGTTCAAAGTCAATTGAACTGAATTTCACAAACATTTATGAAATTTCTCCCATCTACAAGGCACAACTGTGCTAGGTGCTGGTGATATCAAAATGGCAAAGAACTCACTTCCTGCCCTCAAGGAGATGAAGTCAGGCTGTAGGTTCTTAGAGAAGAAAAAAAAAGCATTGGCCAAAGACAACGAGTTCGTTAGTTATTATATCATGTTCAAGATGACAACTTCTTAATCAAAAAAAAAAAGATGCACATTTAAAAATATTCCTTCATGGTCCTCATGAGAGGTTACACCTTCACGTGGCTACTTCTTCCTGATTACACATCTAAACAAATGGTAGTTAAAACTGAGGCCATTTTCTTGTGTACCTGATACTCTTCCAAATTTCTCAGGCCTTTGTTTCTAAGACTGTTATAAACAGCTTCATCTCCTCTTATAAACAGATTCACCTCACCTTCATACCTCCAAGATTTAATTTCTAGTGAGCCAGGTGTTGGGAGACCTGGGTTTTTGTTCAGTGTTCTTGCCACTATCTCATATCGCCTGAAGATGAATCGATCTAGCAACATGAATTTTGTAAGTGCCTACTATCTTTCCCACAAAACTTGCTTTTCCTGAGGATTTATAAATAGATAAAACTGCTTTCTCTATGCCAGACACTGTGCAAGGGGCTGAAGATATAAATACAAAAATGAAATAGTGCCACTCCTCAGGGAATTTACATTCTCTCAAGGAAAACAGCACACATATAAATAAATACCAAGCAAATAAGGCAACTTGTGAGGAGGGGAAGGTAGTGGAAGCTAGATCAGAAAAAGCATCACATGGGAAATAACACTTGAGCTGAGATCTGAAGGAAGCTAAGGAGATCTAGGTGAAAAGGAAATGTCCTCCAGGCACAGTGACATCCTACGCAAAAGCATAAAGGTGGGAGATAGAATGTGAAATATAGCATGTAGGCAAGATTGGTAGGATTATAGAATGTGGAGAACAGAATAATACATAATAAATCAGGAAAGGGGGTTCATGTCAGATTGTGTGCGGATTAGCAAGGCAAAATCTTGTCTATCAGAGTCAGAGGACTCATTGGTGGACTCCAAGGCTCCTGTAGATAAAAGAGGGGAGATAGTGATCCAAGTAAGGAAAGCATGGTGAGAAAGAAATTTTCTACTTCTGTTGAGGGCACCATGATTCTTCCAGGCACTCAGTTCTACAACCTTGGAGTCATCCTCTTAAATGCTCCCTTTTCTCACATCTCCAATCAGGTGCCAAATCTTCCCATTTTGACCTTGACTTAATAAATGTTTTATCTATTTATAAATTCTGAAGAGGAGCAGATTTCCTAGGGAAGATAATAAGTTCTGTTTTGGGCATGTTGGATTTAAGATGACTATGGTAATTTCATTTAAATACCCAACAGGCACTTGATAATGCCAGACTAAAGTTCAGGAAGCAGCTAGGTGGCACAATGGATAGAACACTGGGCCTGGAGTCAGAAGGACTCCTCTTCCTGAGTTCAAATCTGGCCTCAGACACTTATTAGCTGTGTGAACCTGGGCAAATCACTGTTTGCCTCAGTTTTCTCATCTCTAAAATCAGCTGGAGAAGGAAATGGCAAACCACTCCAATGTCTTTGCCAAGAAAACCCCAAGTAGGGTCACAGAGAGTTGGATGTGACTGAAACAACAAGAACAAGAGCCTAGGAAAGAAAACGATTTGGATTCATAGATCCAGAAGTTAGAGTAAGCTGCAGAGATGATAAATAAGTCTATGGGAGCTTACAAGGAGAGACAGATGAACAGAGAATACAGTGCAAAAAGAGAAGAGGACCAGGATAAAACTTTAGTGGGGAAGCTATAGTTAAAAGGGCAGGATATGGGTGACAATCCATAAGGGAGTAGCCAGAAAGGTAGAAAAAGAATGGAGAGAGAGTCATTTCATAAAACTGAAAGAGGAGAGAGTATCCTGGAAGATAAGGTGGTAAACAATATTGAATGTTGCAAAGAGATGAAGAAAGATGAGAATTCAGAAGTGACAATTAAATTTGGCAATTAAGAGATCACTGATAACTGGTGAGTAAAGACAATGAAACCAAACAAAATTCAAAGGGACTCATGATGAAACATGTTATCCACCTCCAGATAGAGAGCTGATGGACTCAGACTGAAGAATATCTATCTGTCTGTCTGTCTGTCAATCCATCCATCCAACCATCTATCTATTTATCTCTATCTATTTATCTATCTATCTATCTATCTATCTATCTATCTATCTATCTATCTATCTACCTATCTATCTATCTATCTACCACTTGTTAAACCAGTTGGTTAATGGCACCAGTGAAGCCAAGACCATATCGCTACTCTTGGAAAACATTCAGAGAAGGTTGTCTGAATTATTTTGCATCATGAGCTTATGAAAAAAAAAAAGGAAAAAAAGCTGCCCAGAGGCAGCAGCACAACACAGATTCTCAAGTGCAAAGTCTCCCTTGGTGCTACTTATAACACCAAGCACCTACTGGTCCATTAAATATTGAATAAACCCTTTTTACATATGTCAGTAAGAGCACCCTATGAAATAATGGAATGCAACTGTGGATTATGAATAGGTTATGCAAACAGCAGTCACTAAATAGTCAGACCAGTGTGTATACTGCCATTTCCCCATCAACCTTTCAACCATATTCTTGAACACAAGAGCTCTGAGCAGTGTCATCTTCACATACAATGGATGACATCACCACATAAATGGGTACTAATTATCACAAGCACATTTGCAGGACAAAGATTCCCAGGAGTATTGTGTGTGACCTAGATTTCTTCCTGATTAGAAGTTTAGTTAAGTTGACAGTTCCTACCCTCTCTTCCATCAGTGCAGAAAAAAAAAATGCTGGGTTGAGGGGAAAAAGAACTATTGGATTTTAGATTTCATTTTATTTGAACCTTTGTTTTAGGGCATACCCATGGCAAGACAAGCAAAATGTCACAACAAATATAGAGATTTTGCAGTGAAAATGCTCAGAGTTTTCCAAAGGACAAAATGTGAATCTGCTCCAGGCAGGGACATTTTCTTAGTTAAAAAACTGTCTTTTTAATGAAACCTTGAAGTAATAAAATAAAACTGCTCTTTTTTTAAAAAAAAAATGAATCTAAGTTGAGATTTTTGCTGACTTTGCCAGAAGTAAAAATTCTTCTTGGAAGAGTCTGCTTTATACTTAGTTTATGTAGTGATTTTATGCATTAAGGAAATATAATGCATGCTTATTTTTAATCCATTACTTGGGTTTCTTTATCCAGCATTCACAGCACTCACTCCTCTGGACTGGTCTCTCCATGCCAGTTTCAGAGACAGCTCCAGAGGAGTCACTCGACCTGTGCATGATGCTTTTGAGAGACATTTTTCCACTGATAGAGCCTTTCTGAAAAACTCTTCCAGGAATAAAATGAATTTTTTCACTTAGTACCAAACAAAAAAATGACATAAAGGAAAATTTCCCCAGTTATGTCATGAGTGTGAAGATTTTCATACAGCTCTCCTCTCCCAAAGCTGCCTCACATTGCCACTGCCAAACCTTGTCCAGATGTTTTATATCAGTCATCGACAACGATCACCTCTCAGGGTTGGCTGGCCCTAGTTGTACTAGAATTTTCCTTAACTCAGTACCTCCAAGATTTAATTCCCAATGGTCCTGAAAGTTCTGTACCACTTTTTAGAACCATTTCTTTCCTCCAATAAACTCTAGAATTTTGCTCTTGCTAAATCTATTTGCATAATGCTTAAGTACTTTGTCAAGTATTAGGAATAGGGGGCAACAACAGGGTTGCCAAAACATTAGTTGCAAAAAGAAAATGCAATTCCAAAACTTCTGATGATTAGATCGAAGTTTCTTCTTTGAAGCCTGCCTCAAGTTCAAGGTTGATGGGTCACTTTATAACTTCAAAAGCTTGAGATCATTTGTAGATTGGTCCATTTTTTCACAGATAGAGTGGTCTGGTCATGACCTCCCCCTTCGCCCTGCTCCTTAATTTCAAGGCCGCATGAGGGCACTGAGTAAATGTAGAGACTCCAGTAATTCTGTATAGAAGCATTCTTGGACATTCATTTTGGCCTAAGATTTTTTTTTCCTGTGTCTTCATCATCATTATTGTTTGTCCAGTGACAAAATAGATTATGTTGTACTAGAAATCACCTATTTTTTCCCCTTGTTGGTCCGGATCTGTGATTTCATCAGTACCATTATAAAGAAATCCCAGTGTGGAAACCCACACATGTCACTCCATTTCCCATCTTCATGTCATTACATAGACTCATGCATGGAATGTATTCCCTTCTCCCATTGGCTTCTTAGGATTCCTAGTTTCCTTCCAAACTTGGTTCAGTCACTGCCTTCTGCATGAGTTCTCCTCAAGCTGCTAATGCCTCCCCTCACTCCATCACATATTGCACTTACTATCTTCATCAATTAAGAGGTGGCTTGTATTTATTTAGTATACACTTATTCTTACAAATACAGTACTTATACTGGCCTTCCCTCCCCATGCCCCACCTGCCAATAGAATGTAAATTTTTGAGACTGTTTACTTTAAATTCCCAGCACTTAGCACTAGAAGGAGCTTAGTAAATGATTGTTAATGGGTTCCTCCTGCCCTGGTGCAGAATCACCAACTCCTCACTAACTTCTAGTCTTAAAAAGCTGCTTGGTGCACTGAGAGGTTAAGTGATTTGTGTATTGGCACACAGCTAATTTGTGCCAGAAAGGAGATTTGAAAGCAGGTATTTCTGACTCCAATGCCACCTCTCTAGTCAACACTGTGAATCTTACCTCAGAATCTTACTAGCAACGTAACTGAGTTAGTTTCTTCATCTGTGAAATGGGGGTGGAATGGGGTGGGGTGGGGAGCTTGGACTTGAAAGCCTCTAAGGTCCCTTCCAGATCTAAATTTTTGATCCTATGATATTATGATCCTTTACCATGTTGAATCTTGGGAATTACATATGAGGGAATTTTCAAATACTATTAGTATATAATAAGGCTGTCCAAAATGTGGGTGGGGCATATGTGTATCTCAGTGTGATTTATGTCGCCTACCTCCAAGCATAGAAATTTACATAAATGCTTTAGTAAAAGAAGCTGAGCTCTCCAGAGCTCTCACTAAAATAGAAAATCAAAATATATTGTCTATTGCTTCCATAAAAACCTAAGGTTGGACAGCCCTGGTATATAATATGGAAGGCCTAGGTTGAGCTTTCAGTCAGTGTTGCTGCATTTCTGAATAAGGATGGACCACAGAATTTCATTTAAAAGAACAGAATCGATTTCTTTTCTCCAACAAACTCTAGAATTTTGCTCTTTCCAAGTCTATTTGTATAATGCTTAAGTACTTTGTGAGGTATCTGAAATTGATGAGTTTGCTCTTTGTCTCTAATGACCATCATATGCACTTAGTGGAACCTTGATGGGATGCTAAGCGTTGTCTTTTCTCTTTAAAATATCTGTACATTAGCTGTGGTTTATTTACTTCTTGTAAAGTGATCTCAGATGCTGGTCAGGAAATACTGAACAAGCTGCTTCAGAAGAATTAGTCATGCTGAATTAGTGTTTGCTTGGTAAAAGCCTCTCTTGGGTCATCCCTTCTTCAAGGACTTCTCAATGTTACTTTAGCAGGATTCTTCTGCTGAACTGTTGGAACAAGGCCAGCAGATTACAGCAAGACTATGTTCATTCCCAAAGGTTTAGTGCTCTCATTGACTAGCACAGATCCTTGGCTATATCAACTTAGAAAGGCCCTTCTCCTTAGCAAAGATAACCCAGCTGGCCTCACCAAGCACTTTGTCTAAGAGAGGCTGGGAGGTAATAAAATCACTTAGCCAGAGGGCCAGGAGGCTAGAGATTAATCGAGATTACCTCCTGGCTTGAGAGCCTTTATGTGGTCTCTTTTTGTCCAGGTGTAGTAAATTCAGAAAACCTGAGTCCGAGTGTGGACTCAGATACTTAGTAGCTGTGTGACCCTGGGCAAGTTGCTTACTGTCTCTTTGCCTTAGTTTCCTCATCTGCAAAATGGGGATAATAATAGCCCATACCTCACAGGATTGTTGAAATGAGATCATATTTGTGTTACTAATACACAGAAGGCTTTATATGAGTGCTTATTTCCTTCCCCTTTGGCAGAACCTGCTGCTTTGTAAAACTGATGAGGTTTGGGGAACCATAGGATGAGGTTAGGGGTGTTGAGACCCCAGGTCCTGCTTGAATGAATTCGACTCAAGCCTACTTTCAGCCAAAGAGAAAAGAAAAGTTTGTTAAATATTCGCCATATGGAGTAGAGTCTTAAGAAATCTCACCATTTGTGATGCGAGTTTTCACAAGTCCACCAGATCCAATCTGCTTAGCTAGATTGAACCTGACCACCTTCCTGGAGGCAAGATGAGACTTATAGATGAGAAAAGCTGTGGGAGGGATCAGGGGTGGTTCTGGGGTGATGGCAGGAGGGGTTTAGGAAGGGTTTTGGGGAAGAATCTACCCTATTTCCCCATGTATATGATGCACCTTAATTTTGGGGCCCCAAATTTGAAAAAAAAATGTATCACATAAAGTTATTGAACTCAAGTATTATTCATCTGCTCATAGCTTTCAGGCAGCTTTTGGGCAAGTCTGGTGTGTGTATGAATGCTTAGTCCATTCTGTTTCATGAACCTGAAGCACCAATTGTGTCCTCCTTTGAAATCAGTACCTTTTTTTTCATCAGCAATTCTTCTTGCCTCATGCTGAACCATCTTTGTGGACACAGGAATTCCAATTGCCATTTGCTCTTCAATCCATATCTTCAGTTCCCTCTCTAAATCAGGCCATTTTGCTGACTTGTCTCTCATGGCCTTCTTCTGCCATGGTGTTTTCAGTAGGGTTTCTTCTTCCCGTAGTCAGTCTCAGATTGTTTTCTCGGTTGGAGGAGGACCAAACTTATGTTCAGCAGCACTGATGGGATTTAGACTGTGGGAACCTCTTTGAATGCCATCCTGAATCTTCCCACTTGGACTTTTCATGCCCAAATAGCCTAGCTTAGCCTAGCCTAGCCTTCCATTGTCTGGCTACCTCTGGATTGCCTTCTGGCTGTTTCCCACCCAGCTCTCTTATTTTCTGTCATCTCCAGGTAGCCTTCAGCTACTTCACACCCTTAATCCCATTCTCTTGGTTCCTGGAGTCTGACCTCATCCAAGCCCCATCAAGCTCCTCCTCCTCAAGACCTTCCCTAAACCTCTCCTTCCATCACCCCAGGACCACCCTAGATCCCTCCTACAATCTTTGTGTATGTAAGTCTCATCTTGCCTCCATGAAGGCGCTCAGATTCAATGAGCTCAGTAGACTGAATCTGGCTCACTTGTGAAAACATGGGTCACAAAGGGTGGGATTTCTTAAGACAACCCATTATGGCAAACCCTTAATAAACTTTGTCTTTTTCCTTGGCTGAGAAGGCTTGGGTTGAATTCTTTTGGCAGGACTTGGTGTGTCGGTATTTTGGGAAACCGAGCACCCCTCAACCCCAAACCTCTTCAGCACAATTTCCATTCACTTTTGCAAACTGGATCACTTTTAACTTGAATTCAGCACTGTAGGAAAATCTTTTCTGAGCCATTTCTGGACAGAACGTGGCAAAACGTAACCTAATATACTGGTAATGAATGCAAAACTGTGAGCGTAAAGATGACAAGCGTGGAAAAAGCAGGAAATGGAAGTAAAAAAATCTACAACCACTGTATAAGATGCACCCAGTTTTTAGACCCCAAATTTTTTGGAAAAGGGTACATCTTATACATGGGGAAATATGGTAAGTATGGGACTGGGGTGACTGGGGTGAGGTCAGACTCCAGGAATGGGATTAAGGGTGGGAAGTTGCCAGAGGCAATCCAGGGGTAAGAGACAATGTAAGGCTAGGCCAGTTTAAGGTAACAGATTTGGTCATAGATATTTTGATAGTATCAAGGGTTTGAAGTAGCTGGACTAAGGAGGTCTAGGCTAGGTAGAGATTTGGGCCTGGGGATAATGAAAAGCTTATGACCTCAGGCAAATGCCTTATAAGTGGGAAGATTCAAGGAGAGTTCCAGGGGACTCTCAGAGACTATACCTGATCAAAGCCAGTCAGTTTTGTTGTTCAGTTGTGTCTGACTCTTGGTTGGTTGTTGTCTTTCATTCTCAAAGAGGACCAAAATGACATCACTATGCTAGAGTCAAGTTTCAATGTGTCCAGCTGCGGCTGATCAGACCAATACAAGCTCGGAATGTTCTATCACAGGTTGGGCACAAATAGTCCATGTGAACATTTCAGGCGGATACTCTAAATTGACACATCCTGCATTTCCTTTGAACTATTTCATTTCTGCTTTTCTCATAGAGCTGAACACCTTATCTGACGTGGGCATGTCACGCTGAGTGCTCCTGTGCCAGTGTCTCCCATGTCACACAATTTCAATGTTTTTAAAAGAGACTTGAGGGTGTCCTTGTATGACTTCTTCTGACTACCATGTGAACGCTTGTCTTGTGTGATGGGGTACAGTCTCTGGGAACCCCCTTGAACCTGATGGGGTACAATTTCCAGGAACGTTCTCAAACTCTCCTTGAATCTTCCCAACTAGATCTGGCCTTCTCCTGAGGCCATAAGCCTTCTATTATCACTGGACCTAAATCTGTTACCCTTAAACTAGCCTAGCCCAGCATTGTCTGTTACCCCCTGATTGCCTCCTGCTGCTTCCCACCCTTGATCCCATCAAAATTCCATTCTCTTAGTTCCTGGCATCTGATCTCTAGTCACCTCAGTCCCATAAAGATTCTCCTTAGACTCCTCCTCAAGACCCACCCTAAACCCCAACTCTAGTCACCCCACACTATTTGACCACCCCTGGATCCCTCCCACAGTCTTTCTATATATAAGATCCATCTTGCCTCCGTGAAAGTGCTCAGATTCAATCTAGCTCAGCTTAGATTCAATCTGGCCCACTGGCATTAGTGTCATAAATACTCAGGCTCCCTAAGAGTCTACCCATTATGGCGAATCTTTAGTAAACTTTGTTTTTCTTTGGCTGAGAAGGCTTGCATTGACTTTATTCAAGCAGGACCTGGTGTGTCAGCATTTTGGGGTCTCGAGGACCCCTAAACTCCTAAACCTCAACATATGGTTCCCTGTCCTCAACAGAAAGTTTTACCACAGGTAGGCACAAATGCTACATGTGAACATTTGGGGTAGATACTTTAAATTTGCACATCCTGTGTTTCCTTTGAGCTGGTTCAAGTCTGCTTTGCTCATAGAGCACAACACCTCTGATGTGGACATGCCATGCTGAGTGATCCTGAGTCAGTGTCTCCCATGTTACACAATCAATTCCAAAGTTCTTAAGAGGGATCTTGAGACTATCACTTCTTCTGACCACCATGTAAATGCTTGCTCTGTGTGAGTTCTCCATAAAACAGTTTTTTTGACAAGTGTATATTTTACATTTGAACATCATGGCCAGCGCATTGGAGTTGCACTCTGTGAAGCACAGTTTGAACGCTTGGCAGTTTAGTTCAAATAAGGACCTCCGGTATCTGTTACCTTATCCTGCCAGGTGATCTTCAGAATCTTCCTAAGACAATTTAAATGGAAGCAATTCAGCTTCCTGCCATGGCACTGGTGTACTGTCCAGGTTTCACAGGCATACAACAATGAGGTTAGCACCACAGCTTTGTAGACCTTCAGTTTGGCAGTCAGTCTAATACCTCTTCTCTCCCATACTTTCCTTTGGAGCCTCCCAAACACTGAGCTAGCTCTGGCAATGCATGCGACAACCTCATTATCAATGTATACATCCCTGGAAAGTACACTACCAAGGTAAGTGAACTTACTGACAGCATTCAAAACTTCTCTATTTGCTGTAGCTGATGATTCTTTGTATGTGTGGTGTGATGGTAGCTGATGGAGCACTTGTGGTTTCTTAGTTTTAATTGTTAGGCCAAAATTAGATTCTTAGTCACCCCATAGACCATTGCACACCAACACTGTCCATGGGGTTTTCTTGGCAAAGATACTGGAGTGTTTTACCATTTCCTTCTCCAGTGGATTAAGGCAAACAGAGGTTCAAAAACTTGCCCAGGGTGAGTATCTGAGTATATGGATTTGAACTCAGCTCTTCCTGACTCTAGGCCCCAGTGTTCCATCCACTGAATCATCTAGCTGCCTCTCCTAAAATCTGTTCTGGTGCAATTGTTACAGCAAATGTCCTGTGTTACCTGTTAACTACCTATATGTCTTTGGGCAAACAGTAACATTACCTTTGAGAGGGGTAGTTTCCTGAATTGAAAAATAATAGATTTGGACCAGAAGATATGAATGTTGATTTTTATATTGTACTTTAACAATTGCCAAGTACTTGACATACATGATCTTTGGAGACTTACAACAGGCTTGTGAAGTAGCTACTATTGCTAATACTGCTAAAACCTCCTGGCATTGCGAGAGCACTTAAAGTTTACAGGGTGATTTAGCTTTGCTTTCTCATTTGATCCTCACAACAACCCGGGGCAGGAAGGTGCTATTATTATTGCAGTTCTACAGATGAGGGAGTTTAAGTGACTTCCCATTATCATACTGCTGCTTAGTATATGAGGCATAGTTTGAACTCAGATCTTTCTGATGCCAAGTCTAACACTCTATCCATTGCTCCACTTAGCTCTCTACTAAAGGTATTATTTTGCACATTTTATAGGAAGTTGAGGCCCATTGACATTAAGTGACTTGCCTAAGGTTACAGAACTAATAAGCATCTGAAGCAGGATTTGAAACCTATTATTTCTTTTTAGGATCTAGCCTGAATTTAGAATGGAGGCTACTTGAGACCAGGGTGTGTCTTTCTTTTTATTAATCACATGTCCAGCACAATGCAGTGCTTGGTGCATATTAGGTGCTTAATAAATATTTATGGGATTGATTTGGATTAACATCTCTGTTACATTAAGTCCCTTTTGTATTTGAGGGTAGCTAGGTGGTACAGTGGTTAGAGTTGCCTGGTCTGAAATCAGGAAGACTCATTTCCTGAGTTCAAATCTGGCCTCAGACACTTACTGGTTTGTGACTCTGGGCAAGTCACTTAACCCTGTTTACCTCATCTATAAAATGAGCTAGAGAAGGAAATGGCAAGCCACTCCAATGTCTTTGCCAAGAAAACCCCAAATGAGGTCACAAAGAGTTGGATATGACTAAAAAACAACTCAGCAACTACAAATATACAAGGTACTGTGCTAGGCACTAGAATATAAAGATAAAAATGAAAAATAATCTCTAGCTTCAAAGACATTACTTTCTACCAGGTAGATATACCATGTACCCAAATAACTATAGCACAAAGAAAATTGAGGAGGAAGAGACTCTAACAACAGACAGAAAGGCTTTGTAGAGGAGATGGAATCTAATCTGATTCTTGAAGGATTCTGAGAAGCATGGATGAGACTTGAGGGCAATGCAGGCATACAAGACAGTCTTTGCCAAGACCCACAGGGACAGGATTAACTCCTGTGGAGTTTGGGGCACAGCAAGCAGGCCGCTTTGACCAAAATGTAGGGTATGTGAACGAACAGGGCAGGAGTCATGTAGCTCAAGTAATAAGCACAAAATTATGATTTTTAGCAGACTTACCTCTTAACCAGACATAGGGCCCATGATTTTAATATGAATAAATTATATAGTTCAGCAGAATGTGTTCACCTGAAGATCGAGAGGGTCATGGACATGAGTCCTAATACTTAGAGGCTATGGGCCTGGTAGTAAAGGAGAGTCCAGTTATTTTGATTAAATATCTACCTCAGGTATGATTCACTGCCATGGTAACCAGCCAACTCCAGGAGGTAAAATGTACAAAATGGAATCTGCTTATTCACATCCAACTTACTTCATGGTCTTGGCAACTTTAACCCAGTAAGCTCCTTTTGTGTATTCTAATTACTCAAATAAAACAGACTCTGTATAAGTGACTTTTAATAATTGGAATTTCACAGTTAAAAGTCTTCTTGGTTTAAAAAAATTACCGTACCAGAGTTAGTATTGCTACCGTTCAAAATGAAGAAATTCAAAATTGTTAACCATTGAAACACATTGATTACACTCAATGTCTACCCTAATACAATGTCATTGGATTTAAGTCTGGAAGGGACTTGAGCACTCACTGGTCCAGTTTTCTCATTTTATAGATGAGTAAACTTGAACCAGGGAGCTTAATTGACTTGTCCAGAGCCCACATGTAGCAGGAATCAAAATGACCAATTATACTGATATCCCCAACTCCAGATCTGGTGCCCATATTGTGTTGCCTTTCTATGAATAGCAAAGACATTGCCAAAACTCATCTATGACATTATATGGGACAGACTGAAATGATTTAGACTTGCTCTAATTCCTAGAGGTTAATAACAATAATTAGCACTTTTATATTGCTTTAAAGATTGTAAAACTTTTAACATATGTTATCTCATTTAATCCTAGCAACAACCCTGTAGGGTAGGTGCTATTATTATCCCTATTTTTATGGAGGAGGAAACTGAGACAACCAGAGGTTAAATAACTTGCCCAGGGTCACAGAGCTAGTACGTGTCTGGGGATGGATTGGGATTTGGGTCTTCTTGAGTCCAATCAAATGAGAGCTTTGAAAAATGAAAAGCTCTTTATAAATGTAAGATGTGGAATTATCATCATCATTATTATCTAATGAATAATTATCCTTTTAATGTCATACCTTCCATGAAAGCCCTGCTCTAATGCGTTATGATGGGGAGATGATCCTTGGGTCCTCAAAGGCTATGTTCATGGAGCACCAGCTTTCATAGACCCTGCAAAGGCTCTGAATGTAACTTGGTAATATGCAACACTTGGGGATAATATAGGGACAATGTTATTGAGGAATCAGACTAGCTAAGCTCAGTAAGACTCATCACCAGAAGGCAGGGCACCAGGTGTTGAATTATTTAGGCTACAATAATTCACAATGACTACCTGCTAAGAAACAGAGGAATTGTGATTGCCATCATTAGAAAGAACATTAAACCAGCAAAGTCCTGAAGGTTTCGAAACAGGATATCAATATGCCTTGATCTTACATTGTGAGCACTCAGTTACCTCAGAGAGTCTACTTCTTTACAAATGCTATCACAATGACTTTAATAGAAATGTTTCTGCTCACAAAATCCAGATATACTTTGAAGAACTGGAGGCCAGTTTCTTGAATTATCAAGAAGACCTTCATCTATGTGATACAAAACATTCCACAGTATTGTGTAGGTCAGAGACCAATACTCACTTTAAAAATATATAGAGACAATTCTTGAGAAAAGGAAAAAAGGAATTTATTACTTTCCTATGAGAAAGGACACACCCAGAGTGGCCCAAGATGATGCCAGTACATGTGTGTGTGTGACACACAGCTTAAAGCAAGTTGTATAGACACTAATGCAGAGTTCTCCCACCCCCTACTGGCTCCTCTCCCCATTGACTGCATTTGGAGCTCACATTCTAAACGTGGAATCTTTTACTAGCAACAGAGAACAAAGAACAAAAAAGATAAGTGTGAGACCAGAGACTAGTATTCAGCAAAAAGGGAGTAAAAGCTAGATAAACAGGACCTTGCAGGTGTCTGTCTACTGATGTAATTCCTTATCTCTATTTTCTCACCAGAGCAATTTCTAAAAATATGGAAGGGGTGCAGGGTAGGGGTAGATGGTAGGAGAGGTAAGGTTTTTTCCCATGCTGAGGGGGAGCAGGGCTTCACTATTTCAGTATTCTACTCAATCTCTCCTCTTTTCTTCAACCTTCTGAAGCCCCTCACTCCATTATTGATACATTTGAAGTCTCCCCTTAACTATCACCCCTTTAAATAAATATGGGAAAGATTGATTGACGTATTGACAAATCAAAGGGGCAATCCCCTTTATATACAAAGACCCCAAAAACCCCCAATAATGCAATTGTCCCTTTAAGATTCAAAAAGTCTTTTCCTATACAGCTTTCTGGCAGGGAACATGGTCAACGAAGTCCTCTAGTCCTTGGTATTTGTTCCAGCCATCTCCAACATAGCATCTCAGCATCTTCTTCTTGTCTTCTTATAGGAACCAGCTTTCTGTTCATTCTTCAACAGAACTGACCTCAGCACAATTTTAAACTACCATTTCTAATCCTCATGACTCTGATTGTTTTTACAAACTCAAAATTGGAACCATAGCCAATTATCATGTTTAAGAAATTCACATCAGAACCCAGTGTTACACTTTACATTAATCCATTATTAATTTCCTCACCAGGAGGACGATATTTCACTCAAGGAATTAATAACAGCCTCCAGCATATACATAAATATATTAAATAACCCATTTTTAACACAGTACATATAAAATCTTAAACTTTTAGTCATACCATGTTTCTTTTGATGGCATTTACAAAATAAACCACAAGCCATTCTTCTTTTTTTTTAGCATTAATTGTAACAAAACTTTAGACAAGCATGATATTAATCAAATAACAAAATAACATTCTCACAAGCCCTTGACCTAATTTTCTCCATACTATTACCAAGAATTGAAGGACCCTAACTCATACAGGAACACACACAGGAACACTAGTCCCAGTCCTATAGTAACCTAAGAGGTTCCATACTCAATCGTTTCAATAAATTTCTTACTGTACTTACAAAACCTTCTGATTATAGAAATTTGCCACCAAGAGATTAGAGACTTATCAGTTATCAGTCCCATTAGGACTTTGAATAGCAAATTCCAATAATCAGTTTAAGATATGACTATACTCTCAAAATGCTTAAGGAACATCTCCAAAGCTAGATCTAACTAGTTCGCGTGCACTTCCACCCTTGTTCATAAGACCTTATTAAGTTGGTGCAAAAGTCCTTAAGTAACACAAGTTCCAGAATATTATTAAGAAATTAAATTCCTAGTTATCACTGAATCCGTAAATATCATGAAGTTCCTTAGTCAAAAGGTGTTGTAATAAAATCTCACATTGGTAATAGTAAGAGACTGATTACAAGAAAAAAAAATACTACTACTCTTAGAATCCTTTCAAATAAAGGGAACATCTTAAGTTGAGTCTTAAGTAGTTTGCATAAATTTCTGCATATGTTCTAGTTCTTGATAAAAATATTATTAGATTTCCTAGTAAGATAACACAAAAGAGCTCATATCTTATACTGACTATTTGCTTTGATCATAGAAACCTACTATAGAAGGAAAGAGAGCAGGGACATGTGACATACCAAATATGACAGGATAAAACATCCTTAGCTTTGTTTAAATTCAGATAGAGTCACAGTTCTCTAATCATGCAGTATCTGTTTCTCCTCATAGCCAGACTCAGGAATAGTCAGGTGGGAAACATTCCTTTCCAAAGGAACACAATGGGGAAACTGATTCAGGAGGATCCCATCCTAGATTGAGGCTAAGATTGTCCTCTAGGCTTTTTTTCCAAATGCAGACCTCCACCTGTTAACAGTACAGGATTATATTCCCTCTGAATAGCTTCTCTTTTGGCATTTCTCTCAGAAACTGATTTAATGCAGACAACTATACCCAAATTCAAACTCAAAACCAATTAGTTATGGTCCCAAGAGCCTTTCACCTAAAACAGCAAGTTTAACAATCACAGTTGCTTTTACTTTCATGGAGTTGCAATAAGCAATAAAGATTTACTAGGACTCACACATATATAAAAGATTCCATTAAACATCTTTCTCTTAAATTTAAACTTGTCTTGGTATAAAAGCCAATTGTTAGAATCCTTTCTATCTATTGTATATCAACTTGTGACTTCTCAGCAAGCTAAGTTCATTGTTTAGGACCTACATAAATCACACAAGTTCTTTTCCTGGGACTGATGACCTTGCCCATACAGACAGTTTCCAGGGGCCTTGGCAATTTTACAAAATAAGGAAAATTAACATGGACCCCAGGAAGGAGTTAATACTGCTGTCCTTTGCCTGCTGACTCCCATGCATACAGGAAGACTGTTCTGAATGGGCAGAACCAAATAGATAAGGCTTTACACAATCTCCTTATTTCCACATACAGTAATCAATTAACCATTTTTATTTTAGCATTAAAACAATAATCAACAAAATAACCAAACTGCTCTTAACTAAAATATAAAAACAATAAATTTCAATGACATTAAACACATTTCTAGATCATTGAAAAATAATTATTTTTATTTATAAAAGGATGGGCTGTATAAGTATAGACACTGTATAGACACTGACTGGCAGGCTTCTCTACCTTTGGACTCTTCCTCTACTTCCTACTTTCTTTTACCAGAATGTCACTAGCTACCACTGATTGTACACATTCTGGCCAGCCCCATGTGACACTGAGTCTGATAATTTGGGGAGAAACACCACTGATTTACAACACCCCACCCCCCCTGCCCCATTATTACTTTCTTTTTCTTTTTTTTTTTCATCCTTCTGCTAGGCGAGGGAAAATAAATCTCTCTCTAATCTGATCTGGGATAAGAGGGGTTAATAGAAAAACCTTGGACTTATTTGCTATCCTTTGCTGTTTCTCTGAGCATACTTATTCTAGGTGGATTCAAAGACACAATAAATCTAGGATTGAAACTTAAATAAAATTAAAAAAATTCACAGTAGGTTTGGATGTAATTATCATCAATATCAAATTGCTGTAACAGATTAGCTTACAAATAGAAATTTAGTAGGCCTACTAAAAGTCACATAAAGGATTTTACAAAACATTTCTTCATAAAAATATTTCCCTTTCTCAGAAACAGCTTACAATTTATCCTGATATTATTATTAATTCCTAAGTACTAAACAATTCTTAAATTTGATCACCAAACCTTTTCCACAGAGTTGAAGAGAAAAAAAGAAAACTAAACATACTTTTGTAAATACTTGATTTAAGCAATAACCCCAATAGCTTAGTTAAGTCTCACAAATTTCCTAATGATAGCAAAACAATTTTAACTGAAAATCCCTTTAAATAAAGACAAAATTTGGTAATTTATGCTTTAATAAATTACAATACTTCAAAATATTATAATACATGGTGAAATAGAATGACTTAAAAGTTTCTTAACTCATTCCCATTCTTTTTGGAGGGGGAAAGGCAGGGCAATTGGGGTTAAGTGACTTGCCTAAGGTCACACAGCTAGTAAGTGTGTCAAGTGTCTGAGGCTGGATTTAAACGCAGGTGCTCCTGATTCCAGGGCTGGTGCTCTACTCACTGCACCACCTAGGTGCCCCTCACCATTTTTTTTACAATGCAATTCTTAACCTAAGAACATTTAGATTATAAGAGAAATTGCTTTTCTGACAACACAAATGTTATAGCTGTTTACCAAGTTATGCCATAAAGGAAAATTTTAGAAATACAATAATGCCACAAACAACTATCATCTATTTAAACTTTAAAACCAAAACTAATTAATTACTAATCTGGGTTGGATGTATTTCCAGATTCATCTCATCACCATTGACATAAATTTCACATCTAAGAAAATTCACATAAAGATAACGAATATGAGGCAATTATATTCAACTTAAAACAGTCTACATTCAGATAGCATTTGTTTTATGCCAAGCATTGTGCCAAGCACCTTTACAATCATGTGATCTTTGTAATATCCCTGGGAATAAATTCCACCACCATGCCCTTAGTGAATAGTAAACTAAAGTAAATAGAATTTTCTTGGGGCTGTACAGTTAATAAATTTCTCAATGCCAAATAACAATATATACTTTTAAAATTATATGAATATACATTTCTAAGTTCAATACCCTTGGCCTTTTATAAAAGAATATTATCCACAAATTCATATATTTATTTTTTCAATATTTCAGTTCCCCATTCACATTCATATTTTTCTTGGGAAAATTTTACAAACAGTTTGGAATCATCTATTATAATCAGATCAATTTAAAATGTGCTGGGCCAGTATTCTAACTACGTCTTTTGGCCCAGGTGAAAAGGAAGCCTAAGGAATTTGAATCATTCCTGACAAGGTATGGTGAGTTTCCCTTCCAGGTAGAAGAGTTTGATAATTAATTGAACAGTAATAATAATAACTCAAAATAACCAATATCTTTACTGTAGCCAATATCCATATTAGATTTAATAGAACACACCCAGCGATCTAGCCCAAAAGGTGGGTGGACATAATTCCTTTTATCTCTCCAGAACTTTATCTATTGGTTTTTAAATTAGGCTATCAGCCTTTCACTCTAAGCTGCCTGCTTAAGATTTTTGTTTGCTAATCTTACTTTAGTGCCAAATAGTAAAATAAATTCTAACCCATCTTAAGCATTAAATTAGGAGTGCCACATTACACTTTTCATATTTTTAAATATGACCAGAATGGATTCAATTTCTTTCCAGTTGGGTCCTATTATGCAAAAAAAAATTTTCTCTTTTAGGGAAGGCAAGGAATGGTTAAAGGCTTATTTAGCCTGCCTCCCTTTGATCTGAGGGGAAAAGATTCACCCTTCTTTTCTCCTTGTCTTTCTTACATTCAACAACTTGGCCAAAGTTGGAATGTGGGAGGGAGGAAGAGAATATTTTCCAATAACTCTTCAAGAGTTTTCAAACCTTTTTACTTTCAAAACCTCCACTAAAATAGATTATACCTTCCTTACACTTATCCCTTCTGATGGACTTTGATTAAAGCCCCTTTAAAACTGCACATATCTTATTTCCCTCTTCAATTTGCCTTTTTCCATCACATAATCTAAACAATAAAATGCTTTTGTCTCTTCTTCTCTCTCCCGGCCCATCCACTCCTCTTAAGAGACTGGAATCAGGGAGAGAAAGACAGAGATAGGGGACCTTACAGGGTGTCAGATTACATATTCACTCCCCACGAAGACACAGAACAGATACAGATGGAAAAGGACAGAGAGCTCGGAGAGGATTCTTAGAAATCCACTGCACAAATTAGACATTGCCAGCATTTTTCTTTTCTCTTGTCTTTCCCTTTTGTACTTTGGTAACTCCCAATTAGCTAGTCTATGCCCTAGTGGGTTATTGCCACCCATCCCTGGGCTGAGGCTCACAAGATCTGGCTCTCCTTTTCCCAAAAAGGAGGCTCACCCAATGTTGCCACACCCATCTTAGACCGAATTCCCCCCATGGCTCCCAAGATCTCGCTCCCCCTTTCCAAAAAGGGGGGGCTACCTAATCTTGCCCTAGTCACTCAGGAGTTGCTCACTGGTCTCCCCCTCTAGAGGACTCATGGATCTCACTCACCTGGGATTGTGTGCACCACTTACATCACCAGATTAATTTGGCTGTTCCTTTGGGTGGACTTCCCTAACGCTATCAGGAGCTCTGTTTCACTTTCATTTTTGCCTCCCAAGATAGTCTCTCTTTGGGTCCTTATCTAATCAGGAGAGAGGTTTCACAGACTGTCCCCCAGCCACTGGCAATCACCAGCAGGCACCTGCACCGGGATTCAGTATGCAAAGACCCCTCCCAAAAAGAGGCTTTCCAGCCAACGCACCAAAACTGTGTGGGTCAGAGACCACTACTCACATTAAAAATATACAGAGACCATTCTTGAGAAAAGGCAAAAAGAATTTATTACTTTCTTGTGAGAAAGGACACACTCCAGTGTGGCCCAAGATGACACCAGCATATGTGCATATGTGTCATATACAGCTCAAAGCAAGTTATATAGACACTAATGCACAGTTCCCCCGCCCCCTATTGGCTCCTCTCCCCATTGTGTAGAGAAAGCCTTCATTTACACCAATCTATCTAAAGCTATAGACTTCATCCGAGACACGGATCTCAAGAATTCTGCAAAATCAAAATCAAAATGTTAACACAGAACTGGAGACAAGCAAAAAATGAAACACTGATGAGTACATTTTCTATTACCAACCCATTGCCTGTCAAAAGATTCATTAACACAAGACTCACAGTTTAGAGACAGTTGTGGTTGAGCTAATGATGTGATTTCATTGATATACACTTGAGTTTTCATAATATCTTTATTCATTTCTGTCAGAGAAGAGGACTGGTTAATTTCCTCAGACTCCAGGGTTCCCAAAGCCTGTCACCAAGAAATCAGCCAGTTGCTGACAGCCTGGTAAATGAGCAAGCAGACAGAGATCCCATTATGTGCTCATCTATAGCGCCACACTCAAAAGTGGACATTAGAACCTGTTCTGCCTGAAAGAGAATATGGGCCACATCCTGGGAGTTCCCCCAAGCTTTCTGAAAAGGAGGTTCAGAGCTAAATTGTTCAGAAAAATGTCAGAGAGGATTAAGTGTATAAATGATGACATTAGAATCCTCCTTGAGTGACTCAGGTAAAATTCACAATTTTCCACTGTGAAATGTTATCTCTTTTTCCTATTAGTTGAAAAATTTCCTATTTTTTCTTACTACAAAAAAGAATCACTCTATTTTTAGACTACAGTGGAAGAGCAGAAGCCAGATTGCCAATAAAATATTTTTAAAAAATGTGCAAAATTCCTTCATTTATTTTTTCAATATTTAAAATTTTAAAACTGTATAAATTTTTATTTTTTTATATCACTTTCATTTCCAAATATATGCCCTCATCCTTTCCTACTCACTAAACCATCTATTGTAATAAAGTAGACAGAACAAAAGTTCAGAAAAAAAATTAATCAATATATCTTTTGAGTCTGACAACACATGTAATAAAAATGATAGCTGACATTTTCACAGTACTTTAAGGTTTCAAATCATTTTTACAAACTTTATCTTTACAATGACTCTGGGAGTTAGGTGTTTTAATTATTTCCATTTTTCATATTAGGACCTGGGATAATGGCAGAGCCAAGATGGTGGCTGGAAAGCAGGGACTTGCTTGAGCTCTCCCCCAAATCCCTCCAAATACCTGTAAAAAAATGTCTCTGAACAAATTCTAGAGCTTCAGAACCCACAAAATAGCAGAGGGAAGCAGGTCTTCAGCCCAGGATGGCCTGGATGGTGACTGGGAAGTGTCTATCACGTGGTGCTGGGAGCAGAGTGCAAAGCCCAGCATGGGCCATGCTAGGACAGACCAGACCAGGATTGAACCAGAGCAGGCCTTAGGGCCTTGAATCACTAAGCTGTGGCAGTTACCAAACTTCTCAACCCAGAAACACCAAAGACCATTGAGCAGGTTAGTGGGAAAAGTGCTAGATCTGGTCAGAAAAAAGTCTGGCCTGGGGGTGGCAGAGGTGGTGCCTGGTGGTGACAGCAGCAGCAGGAAACTCCTGCAACCGCTTCCAGATCTCCCAGTGTCAGCTGCTTCCATAGTCCCTGGCTCACACAGTGGGAGGAATCAAGCAGCACACCAGAGCAGGATTGCAGGGCTTGCCTTGCCCTGATTGGATCTGGTCACAATCCTGGTTGGCAGTTCTTGGGGGAGAAGGAGCACTTCTGTGGCAGAGCTTGTGGTGAAACTGGAGTAGAAGTAGCTCTGAAAATAGGAGGGCAGCCCCTAAAGCTTGGGACAAAGCACTTTCTACTCAACAAGCAGTCATACCCTGACAAAAAGCTCAAAGGTCAAGGAGTTGGCTGGGAAAATGGCCAGGCAGCAAAAACAGTCTCAGATTCACACTCAGACTCTAGAATCTCTTTTTGGTGACAAATAAGATCAAAATATAAAGCCAGAAGAAGTCAACAAAGTCAAAGAGCCTACATCAAAAGCTTCCAAGGCGGGGCAGAGCCAAGATGGTGGCTGGGAAGCAGTAACTGGTGTGAGCTCCCCACCAAGTCCCTCCAAAAACCTATAAAAAAATGGCTCTGAACCAATTCTA
>CM053622.1:473978903-473998976 GCA_028646595.1 Phalanger gymnotis | reverse complement strand
CAAGTTTTTGCTGCGGTGGGGCCTAAATAAATTCCTTGTTGTTTTCTCCTTAGAGAATCTCTCATACCTTGCGATTTCGGACCATTCAAACATATACATGATTATATTTGAGATCATAAATTCGGCCTTCCTACTACACTCTCTTAATCTGGGTAGCAGATGTTCCAACTGAGTTTTTTAAATTGAAACTAAAGCAATCCAAAGTGATTTTCAAGCTTCAAATCATCTGAATGATTACAGTATGATTTATTCTCTTCTGGGAGCTGAAAGGTGAAAGCCCAAAAGGTGAGAGACTGAATCCTTAGGTTTAACAAACAGAAAGAAAAAGAATGGTGGCAAAAAAGTGAAATCCATTAGCTTGCTTCTTAGGTGTTTTTCTTGCAGCTATCTAAGTCATCCTGCCGTTTAGTTCTGACATTGAAGTAGTTAATACGTTATTATCTCATGTAAACAGATATAAAAGATATATAATGTTGCTTGCCAAGAGGAGAATGCAAGATCTTAAGTGGTAACCCTTCCTTTCTTTCTCTGTTCCTGAACAGAGAGTTTCACATGCATGAATCACCATAAAAACACAGTGCTCAATCAGTAAAAGTCTATGTTTCCTTTGCCATTTGTTTATAAAAAGTATCAGTTGCCATTTGTAATAAAATATAGGACCGAATTTACCCTCTTCATAATTCATTCTCCTGGTATGCTTCTTTGTGTAAATTTTGTAAGTTCTGTGCATTTTATATTTTTTGGGGGGGGGGAAGAATTTTTTAAAGTATTAAAATATAATGAAAAATGAATGCAAAAATGAAAAATCTCTTTATATCTCTAAAACAGAAAATTAATAGTATGTTTAAAATAAGAACTAGGTTAAAATATTTATACAAATCACTGCTGAAAAATAGCTTCTGAAATTGGGGAAATCCCTACAAGTTCTCTAAAGCAAATTAGCATCTCTAAACTCGGAGTCAGGAGAGACCTGGGTTTGAATCCATTCATGACTCAGTAGCTGTGTGACCATGGGTAATTCACAACTTCTCTGAGACTTGGTTTTCTCATCTATAAAAGAGGAATGGTAACATGAGAAATACAGCTAGGTGGCACAGTGGAGAGAACACCAGGCCTGGGGTCAGGAAGGCCTAAGTTCAAATCCAGCTTCAGACACTAACAAGCAGTGTGACCTTGGGCAAGTCATTTAACCCTGTTTACCTCAGTTTCCTCATCTGTAAAATGAACTGGAGAAGGAAATGGCAAACCACTCCAGTGTCTTTGCCAAGAAAGCCCCAATAGGAGGTCGGCAGCATTCAAATGACTGAACAACAATACCTAAAGTACCCACCTCATAGGATTATTATGAGGATCAAATTGGATGGTGTGTTTTGCAAATCTATCAGCTGTTGTTATTCCATCAATTAATTAGAAGTCTCTAGGAATTGGCACTTGGGGCCAATTTCTTGAAGTTTTACTTTCACAACTATACGTTTGCCTGAAATAAGCAAATGATGAGTAAACAAGTTAATATTGGAGATTTATTTTTTGAAAAGTAACTTCCACTGTGTGTCTTAGGATCCACTAAGACTCAATTCAATCTCAGGACCTTCTAATTACGTGGTGCTGTGACTAAGGCACTGGGTATACAGTTAAGAAGACCTGAATTCAAATGTGTTCTTAGATACCTAATAGATGTGTGACCCTGGACAATCCATTTAACCTCTATCTGCCCCCTCACATATATTCCTCAAATAGAAGATGGAGATAATAATGGAGCCTACCTCTCTGGCTTATTTGTTGTCGTTTAGTTGTTTTTCAGTTGTTCTGCGTCTTCGTGAGTTGGGGTGTTTTCTTGGCAATGATACTAGAGTGGTTTGCCATTTCCTTCTCTAGGAAGGAAACTGAAACAAACAGGGTTAAGTGACTTGCCCAGGGTCACACAGCTGGTAAATGTCTGAGGCCAGATTTAAATTCAGGAACATGAGGCTTCCTGACTCCAGGCCCAGCTCACTATCTGCTGTGCTTAGGTTCAAATCCTACCTTCTATGCTTACTTTCCATGAGAATATGGATAAGTCATTTTACTTCCCTAAGTCTTACTTTCCTTTTATATAAAATGAAAGGGATAGAATAGATGGTATCTAGAGGCCTTTCCAGCTTGAGATCTATGGTCCTGTAAGAGCCTGCAAGAGCCTCTGATTCACCATAGAAAGATTACATTCATTATCATGCCATTGTTAAATCTATTTTGTTTTCATTTTTGCATTGTTATTTGCATATTTTTTTGCATTGGCTACTGAGAATGACATTTAGCACAGCTATCTGTGAACTAGCATGATAAAATTGACTCATAGACTGTTAGACCTGGAAGGGAGACCTTATATGTTAACTAGTTCCACTCTTCCCCTCCCCTCTTATTTGATAAGGAGACTGAAGTTCAGAGAAGTTACCTGACTTGTCTGAAGTCACACCGGGCAGAAAAAGGATCAAAATTCATGTCTCCATTGTTTTTTTTTCTCCTTATACAAAGCTGCCTCTGTCATGTTTGATCAGAACACCCTGTTGCCTGACTATGCCAGGTAAAGTTTGCCAGATATCCTTGCCCAGATTGACCCTGTTTCAGAATAAAAACAAAACAAAAACAAACATTAGGTTTTAAATAGAAAAGGTCTCAGCAGATCACAGATCTTTCATTTTATGTAGTTTAGGAAATGCCCTTACAAGGTACCTACACATACCTACAAGGTACCTACACATACCTGCTCAGAAAAATAATAAAGAGCTGATTTTGGAGAGGCCACTGGTTATTATGGAAAAAACAATTTATTTTGATTGTGAGTCACAGGCTTATCAAAACCCTTGAGAGTCAGGTCATGAGAGCTGAGAGAGTGAGTCCTCATTTTGCAGATAAGGAAACTGAGGCCTAAAGAAGTTATATGACTTGCCCAATGTTACACAAGCAGTAAATGCCAGAGATAGGGTAGGGAGGTGGCACAGCAGATAAAGCTCTGGGCTTGTAATAATCTAGCCTCAGACACTTATTATCTGTGCGACCCTGTACAAGTCACTTAACCCTATTTGCCTCAGTTTCCTCATCTGTTAAAATGAGCTGGAGAAGGAAATGGCAAACCACTCTGGAATCTCTGCCAAGAAAACCCCAAATGGGGCCACAAAGAGTCAGACATGACTGAAAAATGATTGACCAAAGTGTCAGAGATGGGATTGGAACCAAGGTTTTCTGATTCCAAATCCAGAACTCTTTCCATAGTACCACATTTTCTCCAATTTTCAGAATCACTTAAATTAATAAGCAGTTTTTTCCTGAATTGAAACAATCTGCAAATGCAGCTGTAAACTTATTTTTCTTTTCTTTTAAAAAATTTTAAACTTAAATACACCATAAGAAAATAAAAAGAAACCTTTTGTAAACTTAAGTAATTAAAACTTAAATACAAAATAAGAAAAGGAAAAAAAAGCATTGCCATGTGCATAGCAGAACATAAGAGGGGATTCAAAATATTCAAAATACCAAGAAAGCCTATATAATAAATACTACGCGTTGTGTTAAGAGTTGTCTTTTCTTTGCTTCCTTGTAAGTTTACTTTTGTTCTCTGCTGTGTACTTTTTACTTTGTTCTTTTTTTCCCCTTCCCCACCCCCAGGCTACAATTAAGTATGGATACACAAACACACACACACATGCATACACACACATACACACATATAAACACACAAATATATATATGTATATATATAAACATATATATGTAGACGTACACACAAACATGCCCATACCCACATATACATACACTTGCACATCCATATACTTAGATATCTATAATCATACTGATATATAGATATATTATACTGATATGTAGACATACATACATATATATGATATATCATACTGATATATAGACATACACATTCATATTCATCTATGTAAGGTTGTCCTATACTTATTTGTCCTCTCCTTCTGTAGCTGTAACTTCTAAGCAGACTTTAAGGAGAATTTCAAGCTAAGAGCTATTCTACATTTTTGGAATACTAAGCTGGTTCTCAGCCTTACTGTTCTGCTTTGTCCCCTCCAATGGTCATAGACAAAATAAATGAGGGAGCAGGAAACATCTTTTTGAGATCTATCCTTCTGCCCCAAGGCTAGACAAATTCTCATAATGAAAAGGAATGTTTCCAACTGATGCTGCTACTACTTTTCCACTCCTTATTCTTTCCAACTCTCCATGCTCCCCTCACAATATAAAAAAAAAGTAGACTATTCCACAGGATGGTGAGAACATAACCAACCACATTCTCCCTGTGATATTACCATTCTCTTCTCTCCTGATCTCTATACTTTCAGAAGTCAACCCTTGAGAGTCAGCAGGGCACTAGTTTTGCTCAGAAAATACTGAGCTTAAAAAAAAAGACATAAAAGCTAAAAATAGGAGTGAGCTTTGGAATACTCTAATAAAGACAAAATGTGAGGGATGAAAAATCAGCTTATGTTTTGTTTCTGCTTATCTAAGATGGCTGAAAAAAATGATTCACCTCAACGAAGCTTTGCAACTTCTTAAGTCGCCTTGGGAAGGTCACTTAAACTCTCTCTGTCTCAGTCTTCAGTAATACCCATTTGGCGTACATTGCTGAGTTGTTGGAAGGAGCAAAGAGGACCAAAGGGTGAGGTGCAGAGAGCTTTGGGCCTGCAGTCAGGAAGTTTGTTGTTGTTTAATTCTTTCAGTCATGTCCAACTCTTTTTGTGATCCCTTTCTGGGGTTTTGTTGGCAAAGATACTGGAGTGGTTTGCAATTTTATGCTCTAGCTCATTTTACAGATGAGGAAACTGAGGCAAACAAGGTTAAGTGACTTGCCCAGGGTCACACAGCTAGTAAGTGTCTGAATCCAGATCTAAACTTAGGAAGATGAGTCTTCCTGATTTCAGACCTTGTGCTCTTTTTACTGCTCCATATAGATGCCCAGGAGTCAGGAAGACTCAATTTCAAATCTAGTCTCAGATACTTACTTGGATGTTTGATCACTTAACCCTTGCCTGCCTCCGCTTCCTCATCTGTAAAAATGAAGATAACTCTATTATCTACCTCCTATGGTTGTTGTGAAGAAAAAATGAGATAATATTTGTAAAGTCTTTTGCAAGTATCACTATTATTATTACAAGTCTTAAAAATATAAAGCAATGTATCAATGCAAAGCAGGGTTATTCAATTGAAAAGTCTTACCTATTCAATACAAATATATTGATACAGTTTAAGAATCAGTCCTGGGGCAGAGCCAAGGTGGTGCAGTAAAAGCAGGGACTTACTTGAGCTCTCCCCCAAGCCCCTTGAAACATCTGTGAAAAGTGACTCTAAACAAATTCTAAAGCAGCAGAGTCCACAAAATGACAGAGTGAAACAAATTTCCAGCCCAAGACAATCTGGAAGGTGGACAGGAAAGGTCTATTGCACCAGGCCGGGAGAGCAATGCAGCACAGCGTGGGCCATGCCAGCACAGACTGGGCTGGAGCAAGCCTCAGGGGACTGAATCAATAGCAGCTATGGCAGTTTCTAGACTTTTCAACTTACAAATGCCAAAGACTGCATAGAAGATCATTGGGAAAGGTCTGTCAGACCTGGGTGAGAGAGGAGTGTGGTCTGGCCCCAGCCCCAGGGTGGTGGAGGTGGCAGCAGTAGCAGCAGCAATGGCTACTTCTAGAGCTCCTGGCCCACAGAGTGGCCAATCAGAGGGAGATTGCAGTGATCTCTTTGCTGGTGCTGAGGGAGGATTCTCTTGCTTTGCCCTGCTTGGATCTGAGTCAAAGTCCTGGGTGGTGGTCCTGGGGTGAGGAGGAATGCTAGCATGGCAGAACATGTGGCAGCTCCTCACAGTTCTAAGGCAGAAAAGAGTCTTGCTTGAGGTCACTCACAGAGCACACCACAGGCCAGGAGAAGAGTAAACAACTCTCCTTAGATCATACCAACTTGGAAGACCAGAAAACTTTACAGGTCCCTAAAAGTATCTTTGAAAACAATTGCACAAAACCCCTGAGGCTTGGGACAGTATGCCTCTCCCCTCCCTCCCAATGGAAGCAGAGTCCTACCTTGACAAAGAGCTAAAAAATTAAGTAATTGGCTGGGAAAATAAGAAGACAGTGGAAAAAAAATCAGACTATAGAATCTCACTTTGGTGATGAGGAAGATCAAAATATATAACTAGAAAAGTCAAGTCAAAGCTCCTACATCCAAAGCCTCCAAGAAAAATATGAATTGGTCTCAGGCCATGGAAGAGCTCAAAAAGGATTTTGAAAATCAGTCAAGAGAACTAGAGGAAAAATTGGGAAGAGAAATGAGAGTGAGGCAAGAAAATCATGAAAAACAAGTCAACAGCTTGCTAAAGGAGATCCCAAAAAATAATGAAGAAAAGAATACCTTAAAAAATAGACTAACTCAAATGGCAAAAGGGACCCAAAAAGCCAGTGAGGAAAAGAATGCCTGAAAAAGCAAAATTGACCCAATGGAAAAGGTGGTCCAAAAGCTAACTGAAGAAAATAGTTCCTTGAAAATTAGAATGGAACAAATAGAAGCTAATGACTTTATGAGAAATAAAGAAATTATATAACAGAAACAAAAGAATGAAAAAATAGAAGACAATGTGAAATATCTCATTGGAAAAACCACTGACCTGGAAAATAGATCCAGAGATAATTTAAAAATTATTGGACTACCTGAAAGCCATGAACAAAAGAAAAGAGCCTAGACATTATCTTTCAAGTAATTACCAAGGAAAACTGCCTTGATATCCTAGAACCATAGAGGAAAAGAGAAATTTAAAGAATACACCAAATGCCACCTAAAAGAGATCCCAAAAGGAAAACTCCTAGGAATATGGTAGCCAAATTCCGAATTCCCCAGGTCAAGGAGAAAATATTTCAAGCAGCCAGAAAGAAACATTTTGAATATTGTGGAGACACAATCAGGATAACAAGATCTAGCAGCTTCTACATTAAGGGATCGGAGGGCTTAGAGCTAGGATTAAAACCAAGAATCACCTACCCAGCAAAACTAAGTATAATCCTTCAGGGGAAAAAATGGGTATTCAATGAAATAGAGGACTTTAAATCATTCTTGATGAAAAGACCAGGCTGAATAGAAAATTTGACTTTCAAATACAAGAATCAAGAGAAGCATAAAAAGGTAAACAAGAAAGAGAAATCATAAGGGACTTATTAAAGTTGAACTTTTTACATTCCTACATGGAAAGATGAAATTTGTAACTCATGAGACCTTTCTCAGTAAATATATGTGTGTGTGTATATGTCTGTGTATGTATGTATATATGTATATATATATATATATATATATATACACACACACACACATAAATACATATAGACAGAGGGCATAGGGTGAGTTGATTATGAAGGGATGATATCCAAAAAATAAAATTAAGGGGTGAGAGAGGAATATATTAGGAGAAGTAGAAAGGGAAATATAGAATGGGGTAAATTATCTCACATAAAAGAGATAAGAAAAAGCTTTTACAATGGAGGGAAAGAGGGAGAAGGTGAGAGGGAATGAGTGAACCTTACTCTCATCAAATTTGGCTTAAGGAGGGGATAATATACAAACTCATTTGGGGTGTTTTATGCTATAGGAAAGTACCGGGAAAGGGATGCAGGGGATGATAGAAAGAAGGGCAGATTGGGGGAAGGACAAGTCAGAAGCAAACACTTTTGAAAAGGGACAGGGTCAAAGGAGAGAACAGAATAAATGGGGGGGGGGGATAGGATGGAGGGAAATATATACTTAGTCTTTCACAGCATGACTATTATGGAAGCGTTTTGCATCACTACACATGTATAACCAATATCGAAAAGCTTGCCTTCTCAATGAGGGGGTGGGGAGTGAAGAAGGGAGAGAATTTGGTACTCAAAATTTTAAAAACAAATGTTAAAAATTGTTTTTACATGCAACTGGGAAATAAGATATACAGTCAATGGGTTATAGAAATCTATCTTGCCCTACAAAAAAGTAGGGAGGAAGGGGATAAGAGGGGTGGTAGGGTGATAGAAGGGAGGGCAGATTGCGGGAAAGGGTAATCAGAATGCATGCCATCTTGGGGTGAGAGGAGAGGAGAGAAGGGAGAAAATTTGGAACTCAAAAGCTTGTGGAAATGAATGTTGAAAACTAAAAATAAATAAATTAAAGAAAAAAATCAGTCCTGATTTTCATGTATAATTTAATCTCTTATTTTAATTACGCAAAAGAACATAATGGGGTTAGATCCAGTGATGGAAAGGACTTCTCCCACATCTGGTCCAATCTCCTCCTTTTTCAGATAAAGAGACTGGAGCCCGGGGAGTAACTTGTGCAAGGTCACACTGATAGTATCAGAGGAGGGATTTGAATGTAGGTCCTCCAGCTCCAGAGCTAGGGCTCTTTTCCATTAGAGAAGAAACACACTACACTGTCTTATTCTTCCTTGGTTTAAACTGACTAATGGCATTATTTTCAATTCTTAGCAAATATCCCATAGGCATCTCAAACTCCCCATGTCCCAAAAAGAGCTGATTATCTTTCCTTCCCCTCACTCTGAAACTTACCCTTCTTTTAAACTTTCCTATTTCTGTGGAGGGGGCAGCTACATGATGATGCAGTAGATAGAAAGTCATAAACACCTGAGTTCAAATCTGGCCTCAGATACTTACTAAGTTGTGTGAGCCTGGGCAAGTCACTTAACCCTGTTTGCCTCAGTTTCCTCATCTGTAAAAATAAGATGGAGAAGGAAATGGCAAAACTACTCCAGTATTTTGACAAGAAAACCCCAAGTGGGGTCATAAAGACCGAAAGGATTCAACAGAAACAACAGCAACAACAACAAAAGCCAGACAAGTAGATGAAAGGTAATCTGAAAACAAAAACATCAACACCTGGGAGTACTGGAAAGGGCTCCAGCATCATGTGGAATTTGAGCTGAATCTTGAAAGAAGCCCAGCAAGCTAAATCTGTCCAATCATATCCTCAGGATTGGGTGGGACACTTTCAATTCTTTTATCAATTACGTGAGCACCTTCTGGAATATAACCAGCCATTTTAATGTGTCTATAAGGCCAGACCACCATTTTTAGGTACATGAAAAAAGGAACATCTTTGGCAATCAGACTTAAGACATCTCCAATTTCATGTCAGTTTTCTGAATTATTGCCATAACTTTCTGTTCCAAGATTTAATTTTTAAGAATAAAAACAGAAGCTAATTTTTTTTCACACAGCTACAAGAGACACTCTGTCAACAATATCTGACTAGTACATTATGCTAGTCTCCAGTGGAAGGGTTTGAGAACACAGTGACTAGTTCTACTTAAATGAATATGCAGTTGGTAGGACATGTCAGAACAAATAGTTCTAGGATTAGTGGTCAAATATGACTTCTGGTGCACCCATTTCCTGGGGTGTGCAGGGAAAGTTGAAGGTCAATTCTTCCATAGAAATTGTGTTTAGTATGAGGAAATTGAGACTTGTCTTTAGAAGCAGCCAAAATGGGCATACAGAGGCTGGTAGAGTGAAACTGGCTCACGGATCAGGTAAACAGAAAATAAGGATGGACCGTTAACTATAACAATCTTCATTATTCATGTAGCTTTTGAAATTAGACCAATACACCCTTCCCTGAACTTTTGAGAGACACACCCCAGTCTGAAGCTGACATCGATAATGTCTCATTGATTCAAGTTCTGACCTCTGAGATGTGGTATTTTAATAAACTACTGCAATGACATATTCCTGGCAGAAAATGTCTGTTGTCTTGTTACTTCCTTTAAAAGAAGAGTAACTTCTTTTTGTTAAAAAGGCATGCGAAAGGTATTCTTAGCCACTGAAATCTTTAGCCAAATACTTGAGGTAAAAGATAGGGTGGAGAATAAACCCAGAAAAAAATTTTAATCTAAGTAGCCAAGAAATTCACCTTTGCATTGTACAGGGAAATCTCTCATACCCATTTTTAGGTACAGAGAAAATTTAAAAGGAACTAGTCAGTCCAAACCTTTGCATTTCCCTCTTTTGTGGCTTCTTGCGTGATGATGTCCGACATAGTTCTATATAATTCAACAAGAATTTATTAAATGCCCACTGTGTACACAGGCCCTGTGCTGGACACAAAGGATCCAAAAACAGAGATCCAAAAGTATCTCTTGCCCTTAGGGAGCTTATATTCTATTGGAGACAACATTTATAAGGAGAAATGAATACAACATGATTTGAGGAAGGACGTAGTGGATATTTTGCATGCCCCCCGCCCCCATCACCTGAGAAAGGCCTAAAACCTGTTTGGGTGAATCAGGAGAGACAGTTTGGCCCACTCCGAGCTTAACCTATCATAATATCTTAGGTGCTCTGGCATAACAGATATGCTTTGCTTTGCTCTCTGAGTGAACCCAAAATGCCCTTAGCTGTATCAGCAACTACAAGGCTGGACAAAGCTGACCAGTAGCATTTCTCTGTTTATGACTACCAAGGATAAGGCACCTTGAACCGGACTTTATCTTGAATAATGGGACTTTTCTTATGTTATATTATGTCACGTTAATGATAAAAGAAACACAGACATCCTGGATTTATAATTTCAATTGACACCTTGACATTCTCTTATCTTATTGTATTTACGACCTATCCTATTAAGAAATTGTTTTCTCTTATTATGTTGAACATATATGGAGGCTATAATTTTGGTTGACACAGGCCTCTTGAGTTGGGCTTGCTCTAAGTGTATAAAGGGTCTCCTTCAGCCTGTTTATCTCTGAGTTCAGAATTATTTTCTGACTTCCATGCATGTATGATTCTCTGGCTTAATGAGAATAATTAAGCACCTTATAGCACATGTACAGCCTGATTCTGTTTTTTCCTTGTTCTAACCTTTGGTAAGGTGAACCCTGATTCTGTTTATTCTTGAACAAACCTTTGGTAAGGGGGAACCCCATTCTGTTTGTTCTTTGGACAAACCTTCGATTAAGGGGGAAACTGATTCTGTTTGTTTCTTTGGACCAAACCTTTGGTAAATGGTTGACAATAGACAGCTGGCCTCAAAGTCAGGAGGACCAGTTTGGGTCCTATCTCAGACATATGTACTGGTTGCATGAGCTTGGCCAAGGCGCTTAACCTCAAAGTACCCCGGGCAAATCTCTAAGACTCAGAGAAGGTGGCCAAGGAGAGAGAGAGAGAATTTCCTCACTTGGGAGTTCCCTATACCAGTGAAATCATAGTTTTATTCTCTATCCCTTATGCTTATTCTTTGAAGGGAGACAGAGACGGAGACAGAGAGAGAGACAGAGACTGATAGAGAGAAAGAGAGGGAGGGAGGGAGAAAAGTGGAGGTAGAAGGAGGAAGGAGAAGAAGAGGTAGAGGGTCAGACAGATGGACAGAGAGAGACACAGAGAGATAAAGAGAGACAGAGACAGAGAAGAGTGAGAACACTCTAATACCTTTAAGAATCAGGAAAGGCATCAGGTAATAAGTAATCTAAGTTGAGCCTTGAATAGGAAATTAAGGAGTCTAAGAAATGGAGATGATTCAGGTGATACTTCAAGGCATTTATGATAAAGCCTCAGAGGTGGAATGCCAAGTTTGGGTAACAGTTAAGAAGGGTAGTTTGACTGGAACCTACATTTCAGGAAGTGGAGCAGTAAGTAGTGTCTAAAAAAGTAATTGAATGGGAGATGTTTCTGTTGTTCAGTCATTTCAGACTTCATAACCCCATTTTGGGGGGTGTTTTCTTGGTAAATATACTGGAATGGTTTGCCATTTCCTTTTCAGCTCATTTTACAGATGAGGGAACTGAGGCAAACAGGGGTGAGTGACTGCCCAGAGTCACATGACTGGGAAGTATCTGAGGCCAGATTTGAACTCAGGAAGATGAGGCTCCCTGACTCAAGGCCTGGTGCTCTAACCACTGCAACCTACCTGCCTTTGAAGGGGAGATAACTGGTAACAACTTTCATTAATTAAGTGATTATTCTCAGGAGGCAAAAAAAAAAAAAAAGCTGGACACCCTACTGGTATTATAGAACCATAGGACCATAGACCTAGAGATAGAAGGGGCCCCAGAGGACATCTAGTCTAAATCCCTCATTTTACAGATTAAGAAACTGAGGACCAGGAAAGTTCAATGACTTGCTCAAGGTCCCACAAGCCATCTTAAGGGACTGAAGAACAAATGTTAACATGTGTGATGCACATTGCAAGTGCTCGTGGGTTTGCTTCCCCATTTGAGGTTGAAAGACAAGTAAAGGAAGTAGTTCTTAATTAGAAGCAGACTAACAAGTGCTTGTTCCTTGGTGGACTAATTACAAAGATTTACAATGTATAATGTTAACCAAAAGTCACAACGGTGTTATAGGATGCTGGAAGACACCTCAGAGGCCATCCAGGTCAATACATTTATTTTGCAGACAAGGAAACCGTGGCTCAGAAATTTGAAATGATTTGCCAAAGGTCATAAACCTAGTCAGTTTCTGACTCTAAATCAGGGGTGGCCTCAATCAGAATGTCAATTATTAAATTTCCATTGTGAGCATTCACACCTTAGAAATCAGCAAATGAAGTTGATTTATTTTTGTATTGATTGTCTAGACTTAACAAAATGATAGATAAAATGTTAATAATGCAGATTAAACTTAAAAATGTGTCCTGTATACATTCCCCACCCATCTTCCAGGGAGAGTCAATTGTTAAACATTTACCAGCATATCAGTTCCCTAGAGGCATCTAGGTGGCTCAGTGAATAAAGTTCCAGGCCTGGAGTCAGGAAAATTTAAGTTTAAATCCCACCTTAGATATTTACGGGCAAGTCACTGAAACAGTAAGGCAATAATAACAATGTAGATGATAATTGTCAAAATGCTGATGTGGTTCTGTATCGCAAAGTACACGAGACTCTCCACATAGATGGCAGAAGAAGTAAACCATTTATTCAGACACCAGAGAACCATATCCCACAAGCCATTTATCCAGTCTACAACAACAAAACATTCTACACACAATCACAACATGGAGCCTCGCCATCCCAAAACCTCTCCGACTTCCTGCGGGGGTCTTCCCCAAAACAAACTTGCAGTACAGCTAAGTCAGCCCGTTCAGTTCTAATAATCACAAGGGCGGCCATTAGCAGCCATAACATCTTTCTCTCTCTCAGCATTTCCTGTGACATAACTTCCTTTTCCTGTCAGGAAGGTCCTCCTACCACATGTGACTTACGCTTCCTGTGATGTAAGCAGGTCACATGGCCTATTAATGGGTGGGAAAGATCTTCAAATCCAAATTGCTACTACGGTCACTTAAAATCTCCATGCTTCAGTTTCCTCAACTATAAAATGAAAATTACAATAGCATCTGCCTCATGGGGTTTTCATGAGGATCAAATGAGATAATATTTATAAAGCACATAGCGCAGTGCCTGCCACATTGTAGGTGCTTAATTAATGCTTGTTCTCTGCCCGCCTCCCTTCCAGCTAGTAATAATAATATTAGTTCTTTTTAAAAATGAGAGGAGATGTAGAGCAGGATTAAATAGCTACTGAATATTGAAGCAACTTGCACCCCCAAAAGCAGTGCTTTTACTTATACAATACAATCTTTCATCGTTGCACATAATGTCATATTGTTAAAATAGATACTATAGGTAATAGTTCCCCCTTCAAAAAAAAATTAGGGTAGCAAACATGCTTGTTATCCAGTTTTGGGTTGAGTGAAGAAATGTTGGAGGCCATTCGTCTAGCGGATAAAACAGAGCCCTTGAAACCCAAACCTTGTGATTCACAGAAGTATTTCTTTTCATTTATAGAGTTCACACAGTTCACCAAAAAATCTCACCTTTGAGGTGCCAGGTAATACCCTTGCCAGGACCTCTGTCAATAGAGTAATCCCTACTTTCCTCATATCCCTACTGTATCCTGGAAATAATCATAGCACTAATTTTGTAAAATAGCATCAAATATTTAGTTGGAAGGTTAATACGAATTAAATAAATATTGGAAAATGGGATTAAAAAGTGGGTTAAATCCTTGAAAGTTCCCATATATAATTGCCTTATTGCTAGGTCCACTTCAATTAACTTCCAACTTCTTAAGGAGGTCCATTCCACTCTGAGACTGCTCTAAATGATATAAAGTTTTGCCACATACTGAGCCTAAATTATCGTCTTTGTCAACTTCCACCTGTGGCTCCCAAATTTGTCCAAGTAGAGCAAATGAGTTCCTTTTTCTGTGAGACAGCCCTTCAACTATTTGAAGACACTGGTGTTATTCTTTACTCCAAGTTAAACTTTACTCCAAGTTAAACGCCAACTATTCCTTTGGCTAATTCCCATTTCAAAGGTCCACAAAAAGAGTCAGTCAATAACAAAACCAATTGGATTTTCTTTTCAACCAATTATATGCTGAGGGTTTGATTCTGAGACAAATTGCTTTGGATAATGACAACAAATTATATTCGTGATAAGGTGTGTACAGAATTGATGGATAAGCATATATTGTGTAATTGTTACAACTGAACGTTGTAGGTCATGTAAGGAGTTGCATTGAAAATGTGATAAAAGAGGAAAGATTCATATTCCTGGGAATCGAGTGATGGATTTGGATTTTTTTTTTTTTGAGGCTTTTAGATCTGTGATTAGGCAGGAAGTCAACAGAAAGAACCTTGGGATTTACCGGCCCTGTCTTGGGGACTCTATTTTCTTTGTGAGGGGGGCCAGGAAATCTGGAAAAAGAAAATGATTCGGGCTTGGATTGGGATTTAGAGGTGTCACGTGGAGTGCACAGAACCTTCACAAAATTTGTCTTACTGCTTCTGGCCATGGTGACTCAGTGCCTGGGCAGTTCAGAAATGACTAAACTTCTGGCTGCTTCTGGCCAAGTGGTGGTTCAGTGCTGGAAAGATGTGATGCTTTGGTATGTTGAAGAAAACCCTGAGGGGCCCCTTGGTCTTTCTCCTGCTCTGATAGCTTCAGAAGGCTCAGGGTACCGTGGTGGTAATGCTCTCTTTGATTCTTGCCCTGTGGCAAGTAGGACTTTCTCTCTCTAGACTTCCTGGGAGGGGGTGAAGAAATGGGTGATGTTCTTCACCCTATATGCCAGCTATTCTCATGTACATCATGGACTCATTTAGAAGACCTGTGTTCTGGTGTGCCTTTTTCATTTTCCTGAGTGGGTAGTTGAACATTGTTCTCTAGGGGGATGTGTCTAGGCTTGGGAGAAACCTTGTGGATTAGAAAAGTCAAGGGGTCCTGGGTCCCATTGGATCACAGCTAATTCCTTGGTGATTACTTCAGAACCCTTGGGAAAAATACCCACCATCAAGAGAATTGACTCAATACCTGGCTCATTTTACCAGAAGACATGAACTCTGAGGGAGACAGTACAAAGACAAGGAGAAATATAAACTGCCTGATTACCAGCCCTTGAATTGTTTCAGGTCCGATAAGATTTAAGTACATGCTTTGCAGTAGATTGTAACCTAGTTGATTTATAAGTTTTTCATCAATGTACACTGAGTTTTTCATGACTTTTACTATGTCTTTTATTTGTAGGAAATAAATACCTGTCCTATACTCTCACATTAAACTCCCAGGAGACATTACTTAAAGATTACATTTTGGCTCATGTCTCCCCAAAAGAGAAAAGGAAGAAAAGTGCCCACCAATGTGGAATGTAAATCAACCCAAGCCGGGTCTAATGTGCAGAGATATAGACAAAAGTACTCAACCAGCAGTGAAGTGGGAAGGGTGAAGGATCAGCCTGGTATGATTAAGGTAAGTCTAGTCTGGAGGAAGTGAATCTGAGAGCGGACTTTTGAAAAACTTCACTCAGTGATGCCATTAGTCCTCTTTGAAAACAAAAGACAAATGACAACAACACTATGAAAAAGCACCTAGATATAGTTGGGCTGAGGTAATAGACTGGGAGTTTGCCTTCTAGCCTGAGGCAAAGGATGAGACAGTGGCCATAGGTTGTCTGTTCTCTGGCTGGGGGATGGGTGGGGGTGAGACAATGACTTTCCTAAGCTTCTGTAATGGCTAAACAACTTCAAAGCCCGATGCCAGTTACTGAATTAAGGGGCTTACATCTAGGTCTCTAGAACATGCTGTACTTTCACAGTCTTATTAAGGAACCATTTGTAATGGCAGAAAAGAATGCTTTGTAGATGTTATATGAGCTGTAACTGACTTGAACTGCACTGGGTTGACCTATCTCCTTCTGTATCATATTAATAAGTAAAGATCTCTTCCAATTTTAAGAAGGAAATTAAGAGAAAAAAAGCTTGCCCTACATAACCTACCTTTACTTTTTTTTTTTTAGCTTTGAAGAAGCAGCTATCTAAAACAAATGTTAAGAAATTGCTTTAACATGTAGCTGAGGAAAATATATTATATATATATATATGTATATATGTGCATATATATGGAAAAGCAACTGACACTGCCATCATAGATTATCATAAAATCACAGAAACATAAGATTAAAGTGACTTAGTTCTTTTTTATTTCGTTTTTTTCTTTCACTATCCATTTTGCACTAACTACATCAGTTTCACCCCACCCCCAGTCCCCAAGCCCTCTCCTCTATGCCTTGATTCTTACCTTGTAACAAACTGGTATAGTCAGGCAAAACAAATAATAACGTATGTCCCATTCTGTACTAGTCCGCTACCTCTTTCTTAAGAGGCGAGAAATATGGTTTAGATGGGTCTTTTCATAAGATTTAGGGCTCCTGAGTAATAATCTGGATGACAACAAAGAGAGATGATCGCTACCCTTTTTACGGATGAGGAAACAAAGTTCTAGAGATGTATACTGACTTATTTATATTCAAACAAAGAGTAAATAGAAGTGATATCAGGGTGCCAGATGGAATCAGGTATTAATAATGCAGAAGCTTTCACTTGGACTTTTTTCCCTTTGAGAAGTTTTGATAACAGATAGTATTTATATTAGTGCTTTGAGATTAATCATTTTATACACACATACACACATATGCAATTTCATTTGCTCTTTGAAACAGCCTTATGAAGTAGGTGCTATTATTATCCCCATATTACAGAATAGGAAACTGAATCTGACTTGTTAAGTGACTTGTCCAGGGTCACACTGCTAGTAAGCATTTGAGGTAGGATTTGAACTGGGGGCAGCTAGGTGGTGCTGTGGATAGAGTACCAGGCCTGAAGTCAGGAAGACCTGAGTCAAATCTGGCCTCAGACACTTACTAGCTGTGTGACCCTGAGCAAATCACTTAGCCCTGTTTGCCTCAGTTCCTCATCTGTAAAACCAGCTGGAAAAAGGAAATGGCAAAGCACTCTAGTACCTTTGCCAAGAAAACCCCAAAATGGGGTCAAAGAGTGTTGGATATGACTGAATAACAACTTCTCGACTCCAAAGTGGGAACTCTAACCATTATGGAACACTGCCTTTCATAACACTGAGCATAAAGTCTTAAACATTTGTTTTTATCCATTCTATCATCTATCTGCCTCGCAAGATGTATATCATATTTAAAAAAAAACTAAAGCCTTTATAGTCAAAGTTGTGAGAAGCAGTGTTACATAATGGTTAGAAGTCCCATTCTGGAGTCAGGAAATTGTGGTTTATTCATTTCAGCTGTGTCCCACATCTTGGAGTCAAGCAGAGTTGGGATCAGCCCTTCCCCTGACACCTGCTAGCTGTGGGACCCTGAATAAGTCACTTAACCAGTCAACTCAAATCACTAAGATTACATAAATTACAGTGGAGTAAAGGAATTTCCCTAGAGGCTAATGAAATCACATTCAGATTCCTCCTCCCCCCCCATCTGTTTTTCTTCTCCCAGAAGTTAATTTGAATTTGTGTTGTCATAAATTATGGAGCCAGGAAAGGAACTCTTGGGCCGTCTAAGCAATGTAGGACATTTTCTGTTGTTATTCCCGTCAATTTTGATCTCATCAACTTTGGAAGGGATCATGGGATGTCTCATTAGATGGTTGATGTCAGTACATTGCCCTCTGTTCGCTGCTTTATTTTTTTTTTTTCCAAATCCTGAGTTAGCGGTTAAGAAATGGACTACAGCAAAGCCTATGAGCTGGAAGAGTTATTGCCTTGTTGCTTTTCACGACAGGATGCTGGAAGCCCCTTACTCTAAGTGTGCATTATGAGGGAGACCTTCAAAAACAAACCAACCACCAATGACATATATGAGGTGATTGCTAAATATAGATGGCTCCATTAGTAGACTATCATTTTTAGCCAGATGGGAAGTGTATTGCTTAGAAAATTAGTTCTAAATTATTAATTTCTACAGAAATGAGAAATGCTTTGGTTTTTTTAAGCCAAGATCAGCTTGTTCCACAAGTGTGTTTTATTATTGTTGCTGATTTTTCTTTTCTATTTAGAGATGAAGAGAAACCATATCAGAGATTCTTCATCTTTTTTTGCGATACGGACTCTTTTGGTGGTCAAGTGGATTCCTTCTCAGAATAATTTTTTTTAAAAAAAATCATAAGTGAAAGAAATGTTATATTTCATGAAAATAAAAATATACATTTTTCTACCAAAGTTCATGGACCTCCTAAGAATCTGTCCACTGACTTCATGGGCGCAGGTTAAGAATCCCTAGTCTATAGGAATAGAAAAGAGATGACTATCTTGACCAACTGGGAAAATATTTTGCGATGATCTAATTTGAATTATATACTATGGTGTAACAATAATGTTGCTAGCAGCTACTGTGAGCACACAGAAGGGCTGCCAACAGTTTCTTTGATCTGCTTTTCTAAGGAAAGCAACTTTAAGGGGTTAACAATCTCAGTTTAATTAAACATACATATATCATTCACTTAGTTCAGGGGGAAAAGATCGGCCCTCTGAACTTCAGAGCAAATACAACAGAAATTGCAAACAGATCAACAGACAGGCCTTGTCTGATCAAATCACAGTAGTTGCCAGAGAAGTACCAACATCTGGGTTATCAAAGCTGGGGGATAGTTTGCCCAGAGTCTCATCACTCTTTAAATGAGTGTACCCCCAAAAGCAAAATGCCAGCCTCAGAGCTCTTATACCCTGTTTCACGACCCTGAGGGCTGGGGCCAACTTAGCATTTAGGGTGTGGGAAAGCAAGGTGTGGGAAAGTTCCTCAACCACGAGCACCACATCATATACAAATCAATGACTCCCCATTGTCTTAGTGCTGAGAAACACTCCAAGACAAAAAAAGATCCCACTTTACCTGCCCCATTCAGACAAAGGCCAGACTCATCAAAGGCACTTGATGGCCTTAGCATTCCAAAAGAGAACAGCAAAAAATCCTGCCCTGATTACCATCACATATGGATAGAGTTGGGGCAACTAGGTGGCACAGTAAATACATTGCCGAGCCTGGAGTCAGGAAGACTCATCTTCCTGAATTCAAATCTGGCCTTAGACCTTTACTAGCTGTGTAATTCTGGGCAGTCACTTAACCCTGCATGCCTCAGTTTCTTCACCTGTAAAATGAGCTGGAGAAGAAAATGGCAAACCATGCCAGCATCTCTGCCAAGAAAACCCTAAATGGGGTCACAAAGAATCAGAAATGACTTAAAAATAACTGAATTAATATTTCCTGATTTATTTCGAGTCACTTTCTGTGTCTGGACCTCAATTTCCTCACCTGTGAAATGAGGCCATTTGAGTAGCTCAGGGGTTCTTAGCTTTTCTTGGTGGTGTGGATCTTTGGAACTCTAGTGAATCCAACAGATCCCTCTTCAGAATGATGGTTTTTTTTTTTTCCGAGAGTACTTTTTTTTTTATTTTTTAATTTATTTTTAATATGTTTAGTTTTCAGCATTGATTTTCACATGCGTTTGAATTACAGATTTTCTCCCCATTTCTACCCCCCCACTCCAAGATGGCGTACACTCTGGTTGCCCTGTTCCCCAGTCTACACTCCCCTCCGTCCCCCCATTCCCCTCCCATCCCCCTATCCCTTCCTTTCTTGTAGGGAAAGATAAATCTCTATGCCCCATTGCCTGTGCATCTTATTTTCTAGTTGCATGAAAAAAAAAAAAAACTTTTTTACTTTTGAACATCTATTTTTTTTTAAAACCTTG
>CM053622.1:473936786-473972500 GCA_028646595.1 Phalanger gymnotis | reverse complement strand
TCATCAAGTCACTAGCTTCCATTTGCTCCAATCTAATGTTGAAGGTAGTATTTTCTTCAGTCGTCTTTTGGACTTCCTTTTCCATTTGGCTAATTTTGCCTCTCAAGGCATTCTTCTCCTCATTGGCTTTTTGGAGCTCTTTTGCCATTTGAGTTAGTTTATTTTTTAAGTTGTTGTTTTCTTCACTATTTTTTTTTGGTTCTTCTTTAGCAAGTCATTGATTTGTTTTTCATGGTTTTCTCTCATCTTTCTCATTTATCTTCCCAATTTTTCCTCTACTTCTCTAACTTGCTTTTCCAAATCCTTTTTGAGCTCTTCCATGGCCTGAGACCAGTTCATGTTTTTCTTGGAGGCTTTTGATGTAGGCTTTTTGACTTTGTTGACTTCTTCTGGCTGTATGTTTTGGTCTTCTTTGTCACTAAAGAAAGATTCCAAAGTCTGAGACTGAATATGAGTGTGTTTTTGCTGCCTGGCCATGTTCCCAGCCAACTTACTTGACTCTTGAGTTTTTCATCAGGGTGTGACCTCTTGAAGAGTAGAGAGTACTTTGTTCCAAGCTTGAGGGGATGTGCTGTTGTTTTCAGAGCTATTTCTATACAGCCAGCTCTGCCACACCAGCGCTCCTCCTTCCCCAAGAACTGCCAACCTGGACCTGATGAAAATCTTAAGCAGGCTCTCCACTCCTGCTCTAATCTGCCACTTAATTCCTCCCACCAGGTGGGCCTGGGGCCTGAAGCCACTGCAGCTGTAGTTCTGTAGCTGCACCATGTGTTGGTAAGCAAAATGGGCTCCTTAGCACTTAGTGCCCTTGAAGAGTTTGGATTTTGTTTGCTTTGAGTAATTCAGTGTATTTCATTGAGCTTTATTAGGTGCTAAGCCCCAAGCCCAAACCCCTATTAGGTGTGGAACCTATGTGGGTGTGGATTGGTGACTGGAGTGGGGCCCAAGGTAGGGCTGGCTAAGGGGAGGTGTTAGCTCCAGAGCCATGCCCTATTTGGTGTTAACCTATGTGGATGTGAACCTCCCAGGGTCCTAAGGGGAGGGGCTAACTCAAGAGCCAATCATAGGAGCCTAAGTTATGGTCATTCAGATGACGTTTGATGACCTCTGAAGCCCTATAAGGGAGGACAGAACCATTTGTGCAGGGCTCTAGAGATGGTGTTGATGACGAGACTCTGGGCAGCTGTAGCTAAGGAGCCCTCCAGCTTGTAAACCTGGATGCTGAGACTTTGTTGAACTCTGGTAACTATGTATTGGGATTTGAATCAGACAAGGTCTGTTTGTTGATGTTTGTAATTTGTTTGTATTTTGTTCTGAAGTTTAGGATGCTGACTTTTTCCTCTGAACTAAGGGAATGATATTTGTATGCTGAATTAAAGTAAGCTTTCAACCCTTTCACCTTGCTTTCCTTAGTTAAGCAGATCAAAAGAACCTGTGCTGTTGGCAGCTTTCTGGGTGCTGGCTGTGGGTGGCTCTTTCACCCCCCACAGAAGCTGCTAGCCAGATTGTTGAAACATACCACCTCTGCTGCCCCTGGGGCAGTGGCTGCACCATAAACTCCTTCCACTCAGTCCTAGCAGCTTTTCCCACTAACCTTCTCTGTTGTCTTTGGTGTTTGTGGGTTGAGAAATCTGGTAACTGCCACAGCTCACTGATTCAGGGCCCTAGGGCTTGTTTTGCCTGGCTCCTGGTCTGGTTGGTCCTGCTGCAGCCCATGCTGAGCTCCACTCCCCTCTGTTCCCAGCTCCGTGCGCAATAGACCTCACCCAGCAACCATCCAGGTTGTCCTGGGCTGGAGCTCTGCCTCCCTCTGCTATTTTGTGGGTTCTGCAGTTCTAAAATTTGTTCAGAGCCATTTTTTATAGGTTTTTAGAGGGACCTGGTAGGGAGCTCATGCAAGTCCCTGCTTTCCTGTTGCCATCTTGGCTCCGCCCCTCTGTTTTATAATTTCTTGATTTCTCAAAAGTCATTAGCTTCCATTTGCTCCATTCTGATTTTTAATGAATAATTTTCTTTTTCCATTTAGCCAATTCTGCTTTTCAAGGCATTCTTCTCCTCATTGGCCTTTTGGACCTCTTTTGCCATTTGGGTTAGTTTTTTAAGATGTTATTTTCTTCAGCATTTTTGGGGTCTCCTTTAGTGAGTTGTTGACTCATTTTTCGTGATTTTCTTGAATCACTCTCATTTCTCTACCCAATTTTTCATCTACTTCTCTTTTTTTGCAGGGGGGAAGGCAGGGCAATTGGGGTTAAGTGACTTGCCCAAGGTCATACAGCTAGTAAATGTATCAAGTGTCTGAGGCTGGATTTGAACTCAGGTACCCCTGACTCCAGGGCCGGTGCTCTACTCACTGTGCCATCTTGCTGCCCTCATCTACTTCTCTTACTTGATTTTCAGAATCCTTTTTGAGCTTTTCCATAGCCTGAGACCAATTCATATTTTTATTGGTGGCTTTGGATGTGGGAGCTTTGACTTTGTTGTCTTCTTCTGACTGTATATTTTGATCTCCCTTGTCATCAAAGTAAGATTCTATAGTCTGATTTTTTCCCCATTGTTTGCTCAATTTCCCAGCCAATTGCTTGACTTTTTAGCTCTTTGTTAAGGTATATCTCTGCCTCCAGTGTGGAGAGTGTACTGTCCCAAGCTTCATGGGTTTTGGTAGCTGTTTTCAGAGATAATTACTAGGGACCTGTAAATTTTCAATACTCCCAAGTTTGCATGATCAAAGGAGAATTGTTCACTCCTCTCCTGGCCTGTGCTCTGGTCTGTGAGTAATCACAAGCATTATTTTCTGCTTGTGGACCAAGAGCTCCAGAAGTAGCTGCTGATGTTGATGCTGCCTCTGCTGCACTGGGGGTTGAGCCCAGACCTGTGTTCCTCTCTTACCCAGGTCTGATAGACCTTTTCTATTGACCTTCTAAGTTGTTTTTGGCATTTGTGGGTTGAAAAGTCTGGAAATTGCCACTGGTGCCTCTAATTCAGTCCCCTGAGGCCTGCTCTAGCCCTGCCTGTGCTGGCATGGCCCACACTGAACTGTGCTCTTCTCCTAGCCTGATGTGACAGACCTTTTCTGTTGACCTTCCAGGTTGTCTTAGGCTGGAAATTTGTTTCAATCTGTCATTTTGTTCTGCTGCTCTAGAATTTGTTCGGAGTCATTTTTACAGGTATTCAGAGGGGTTTGGGGGAGAGCTTGAGCAAGTCCTTGCTTTTACTCCACCATCTTGGCTACCCCCAGCAGTTTTTAACAGTCTATTTCTTGCTGTGTCTATCTTTGTCTATCTCTGTGTGTCTCTCTTTCTCTATCTCTTTGTTTGTCTGTCTCTTTCTCTTTCCATCTCTTCTTCTGTTTCTGTCTCTGTCTCTTACTCTGTGTCTGTTTCTCGCTCTGTCTCTCTTGTCACTACCTCTATTCTGATATTCTCACTATCTAGAATAAAATACATATAAATAAGAAATTGCTATAGTTAACCACAGTCTTATCTTATACTAGTATTTAATATTAAGTGAACAGAATTATTAACAAATATTAAAGAGCAGATAATCTTGCTTTGTTAAATGCTCTCCTGGAAGCAGATGGAAAGAGATATGGGTAGGGAGGAGGTAGGTCATGCAAAATCACCATTTGATATTAGTCCTCTCAAATGGAGGATTCAACAATGACTTGTCCATTCAGACAAACCTCTCTTTTATTTTAGGCCTTTTTTTCCTGGTCAGCAGAGAAGCTGGGGTACATGGCTGAGCTCCAGTGGCAGCTCACCTGCCTCCAAATACGTTCTAGTTTCTCAAAATTCATGCATAAGATATCTAAGCTTACCCAAAGCCCATATAATATCTTACTCCTCAAAAGACCTCCAGGACAAGGGAAAGGCAGCACTCTCTCTTCATGGCATTGTTCTTCTTTAGTTTGTAAATCGAAAGCAAATGGAAGGTTTCTATCCTTCCTACCAGGCTAGGTGGTGGTGTGGCGGTCGGCAGGATCTGAGTTCAAATTTGACCTCAGACACTTGACACTTACTAGCTCTGTGACCTGTGTGCAAGTCACTTAACCCCAATTACCTCGCCACCCCCCCCAAATATAAAAAGAAAATGCAGTTAGGGGTAGTAAGTTATTACAGTGGGTTTCCTTTGCCCTGTGGTTCAGTGGAAAGAATTGTGGGTCTGGAGTCAGGAAGAGCTGAGTTCAAATGTAGCTTCTGTCAGTTACTAGCCCTGTGTGTCTGGTTAAGGCATTTAATTTCTATCTGCCTCAGTTTCCTTAACTATATAAGGGGGAAAATAATAGCACCTGCCTCCCAGGGTTGTTGTGATGATCAAATGAGATAATTTTTTCAAAGCACCTGGCACAAAGTAGGAGCTAAATAAATGCCAGTTATTTTTATTATTGGGCAGCTAGGAAGTACAGCAGACAGGGCACTGGGACTGGAGTGAGGGAGACTCATCTTCCTGAGTTCACATCTGGCCTCAGACACTTACTCTTGCTGTGTGACCCTGGGCAAGTCACTTAATCCTTGTTTGCCTCAGTTTCCTCATCTGCAAAATGAGCTGGAGAAGGAAATGGCAAATCACTCCAGTATCTTTGCCAAGAAAACTCCAAATGGGGTCACAAAGGGTCAGACATGACTGAAAAAGACTAAACAATAACAGCAAATTATCATTATTAAACAGGGAAGCCTCCCTTCCTTGCTGAATGGAGGAAGAACATCCCATATACTGTCAGAAATGACTGATGTTTTTGTTAATTTTATCTAATTGCTCTCCCCACCCCCACACCTCATTCTTTTTTTTCTTTCCTAAAATGGATTGCTCATTGGGTAGGGAAGGGGAGAGAGATACAGGCACAAATGCAGGTGATATAAAGACAGAAAATACTAACAATTAAGAAAGAAGGGAAATCTTATAATCCATTCTAGAAAGGCTTGTTTGAATAGGTCAGTTTGGGAGATAGTATGATACAGTGGAAATACTGTCTTTGCAGTCAGAGGATGTGGGTTCAAACCATGTTCTCAATTACTTAACATTTGTGTGACCTTGGCTAAATCACTTATATTCTCTGAGCCTCAGTTTTCTCATCTATAAAATGAGGAGGTTAGACTAGAAGATCTCTAAGGTGTCTTCCTGCCCCAAATCTAGGTTCTTATGATTGTCCAAATGGTAGAAATAAAAACAAAGATTTCGTACTCAGAATGTCCCCTCACGTTACCCCCAGTAACGCTTGCTGACCCAGACATCGCTGTAGCACTCAAATTTACTCTAAGACATTGAGACAGGTAACAAAATTCTATAGAGGACTTAGATTTGTAGTGGGTTCAGATTTTGGCTGTACCACTTAGAGGCTTAGGGAAGTCACAACTCCTCTAAAGTCTCTATTTCCTCATCCATAACATAAGGAGACTAAGTGATCTTAAAGTTCCCGGCAGTCCCTGTGACCTATGACTCCATTTCGTCAGTTGGCCATTCAGCTACTTCATATATATGGACACATGGGTTGGGAGGTGAGGTGCTGATGCCTTTGGCTGTTTATTTGGATGCAGCTAAGTCTTTTCTAAAGTGTTTTTTAAAGATGCTTTTGCTTCAAATGAATGTGGGGGGGGGGAGGCAGAGGAGAATGTTATCATTTTCCTAGAACATGAGTAAATTTCCTAGAAAAACAGCAGTAGGGAACACAGAGCACAGTTGTAGAATTGCATCATGCCCTTGGGGCAATTGATGCAATACCCAGGTCGTTGGAGGAGGGAAGTAAAAATTTAACTTCAGAAGGTATTTTCATTCCTTACTAAGGGAAAAAGGCAGTTATAAGGACAAAATTCAAAATAACCACTGTCTCACAATAGCTTTTCTGGCTCTGGCTCTGGCTCTCGCTCAGGCTCCACCAGAATGCCATTCTAAAGATCAAATCATGGGGTGGTAGGTATGCTTGCAGTTTCATCATTGGTTCATGGTTTAAGGCAACATTCTCGGAAATTATTTTTACATGGGGACTACTTTCCCTCTAAAAGGTTTGGAGAATGTGATATAGTACTAACACAATGCTTATAGGAATCCCTGTGTAGAGGCCACATTGCGATGCTCATCTATGGAAAGGCAGGCAACTGAATCACCAAGAGTTTAAATGACTTAGGTAGATCAACTAAACAAGTGAATTTTGTATTTTTCTTTAGAATCTATTATTGACGCCATTAGACAAATGCACAATAAAGTAGCTGCAATATTTGGAAATAGCATTAGATTTGTAGTCAAAAGACCAGCACCTAATTCTGCCACTTAATAGCTACTTTTGTTGTTGGTGGTCAGTTGTAACCCCAATTGGGTTTTCTTGGCAAAGATTCTAAAGTGGTTTGCCATTTCCTCATCCAGCTCATGTTATAGATGATAATACTGAAGCAAACAGTGACTTGCCCAAGGTCACACATGTAGTAGATATCTGAGATCAGATTTGAACTCATGAACATGATTCTTCCTGACTCTAGACCCTGTACTCTATTCACCGAGCCACCTAGCTTCACCTAGCTTTATTACCATAGGCGGGCCATTTGACCTCACTGAGCCTCAGTTTCCTCATCTATTTAAATGAGGAAGTTAGACCAGATGATCTCTTTGGTCTCTTTGGCTCTGATATCCTGTGATTCCCTGAAGAATTCACTATGAGGCAGATTTTTACCTTATGTCTCATGCAAGGTTACCATAGCATTAACATCAAAGATAGCATTATAGCAAATCTTATGGAGTCTCAGAATTGAACAAAACTGAGGAGAAGTAGAAATCAGTGAAAAAGTACTTACTATGTGAAAAGTGCTGTGTTAAGCACAGTAGATATATATAGAAGTGGGGGACTATTTGGAAAAGGTATTGCATACGTTTTCAGATGGAGTCATTGCATTAGAGATTTTTCCTTACTTGTTTTTATTTATTCATTAGAGGATGAGTTGAAATGACTGATTATGTCATAAAAGGCAATAAGGAAATGTGTTTGAAGAAAAAAGGAATGGGAAGGAAACTCAGAGATTATATAGTCTAAAACAAAAGGAAGTAAGATTTCACTCCATAACATACTTGATATGTGATCATTTAGGCTACAAGCTTATCTTTCCTTGGGAATTATCCTCCCAAATGGACCTTCTATCTGGTATGAATCGATGAGTGCTGGAAGACCCCACTAGGCCCAGTTCATTGTCCAATTATATCTGATAATAGTATCTATCAAATATCTTACTGTAATAATAGGTTATTTATACAACATTATAGTCACAGAACCCTTGCTATATATCTATATTTATAGACATATAAATGTATATACCTCACTTATTCCTTACAAGCACACTGTGGTTACACATCTAGCAAATAATAGAGCTAAGAATTAATTATAGCCATGTTACAGATAAGGAAACTGAGGCTCAGAGAAATTGTGATTTGCAAAGGGACAGAGTTGATTGAGTACTGAACCCAGGTCTCCTGATTCCTCATCCAAGTCTCTGTATTGCAGCATTCCACCTCCCTAATACATTAAAATTAGAGGCATGTCTTTGGACCAAAGCATTATCTTCACAAAATGGCTTATTTGGGGAGGATAACTCATTCATCCATTATCACTTATTATTACCTTAATTTAGAAATTAAGTTACCTTGGAAAGTAGCCAGCAGACCCTGGGGATCCTTGGATTTGGTTGGAAGAGAGATGAAAAGGGCAAACTGAGGGGTGGAATAACCTGGTGGGAAGTTCTAAGTAATCGTGGAAGAGCATGAGGGTACAGTAGAGATTTGGACATGGAAGATAGAGTAAGGGTGTGTTGGTAAGCAAAATGGGCTCTTAGCACTTAGTTCAACCAAGTGCCTTGAAGAGTTTGGCTTTTGTTTCCTTTGAGTAATTCAGTGTATTTTGTTGAGTCTTACTAGGTGCTAAGCCCCAGGCCCAAACCTATGTGTAAAATTAGGTGTAAAACCTATGTGGGTGTGGATTGGTAACTAAGGTAGGGCCCAAGGTGGGGCTAACTCAGGGGAGGGCCTAGTTTACACATGAGTTTGAGCGACATGTTTGGGACATCAGAGGCTTTTAGACCACGTGGGTTTAAGCCACCTCTTTGTGACAATTCTAGGTCATGTGGATGAGTGGCATGTGTAACTCACCCCTGACCCTGAAAAATATATAAAACCAGGGGTGGCTTTCTCTTCTTTGGAGCTCTTACCCACAACAGGGGTAGCTCGAGTGACTCTGGGCCAGTCCACGTTATGAGATCCCCGGGCTGAACCTAGATGTTGGTAACTGTAAATCTGTATTTGGTCTGTCTGTCGATGTTTGTAATTTGTTTAGGGCTCTCACTCACGCTGGTGTGCTGATGCAGAGACTTGGGCAGCTGTAGCTAAGGGCCCTCCAGCTTGTAACCCGGATTCTGGGACTTTGTTAAACTCTGGTAACTATGTATTGGGATTTGAATCAGACAAGGTCTGTTGATGTTTGTAATTTGTTTGTATTTTGCTCTGAAGTTCAGGGTGCTGGTCTTTTCCCCTGAACTAAATGAATGATATTTGTGTGCTGAATTAAAGTAAGCTTGTCAGCCCCTTAACATTGCTTTCCTTAGTTAAGCAGATCAAAAGAACCTGTGCTTTTGCAGCGTGCTGGTAGCATTCTTGTTGTTGGGCTTCTGTTGGTCTTTCATCCCCACAACAGCTGCTAGCCGGATTGTTGAAACAAGGGGTCAGTGAGAGTTAAGATGGCAGAAGCACATTGTTGAAAACAACTTCACTTACTACACAAATTTGTTTATGGCTGATATTGTTTGTGATACTGCAACAGTTCAATGGGTTTTTGTGGTCTTGCATTATAATGAGATGTGATGTTTGGGCAAAGGAAGAAAAGAAAGAAAGAATTCAGAGCTTAAGTGAACAGTCAGTCAGCCATTTACACAGAGATCTCTCATACGTTAAAATGTCAGTAGTGGATACTGCCCAATGAGATTAGTTGGTAAGGCTCTTGTTTACACGTCACCATTGAAAAAATGACACAAAGGCCAGAACTTTTCTTCAAAATTGTGTCCTCTAGCACCTCCTCTTATCAACAAGCATGGGTTGGCAAGGCCCAGCTGGGGCTAGGCACCAGACATTAGCATTGGGCTTCCTCCCACATCCAGTTTTGTAAGAGCAAGGGTTTTACTCAGCTTTGAGTTTCTTTCAATGCTGGTGCCCACCCCTTTTGTGCATTCTCTTGTGATATACAAAAGAGTGGGGCAGTCAGTGGAAAAGAGGGAAGGTTGTGTGATGCCTTCTCTTATTTGGTTACTGTGGTCCAAGATTTTCCCTTACTTTCTTACCTGGGGTTGTTGAAAGGAACCCTGACTGATGCACATAAAAGGAGGCTAGCGACTCATGGGCTGATGAGACTTGCCTGTATTTTCCATGGGGTCCTGTGTGGTCCATAATCAGGTCTTAAACTGTTTGGGATCCAGGAAACAGAGCATCTTCAAGAGAGGATATTAGTTGTGTTGACATGTTTGCTACATCTGTGGCTCTAGAGCCAAGTATCCAGTCCTTCATGTCTGAGTCCAATCCCCCAATTCTGGGGCATAGTGCCCTACGGTAAATATCTCCATGACAGACAATGATACATACCAGTGTTCTACCCTTTCAATATAATTACTTAGATTCAAAAAGGGAGGGGAAATAGGTAGAATTTCTGAAAGTAGCACAGGCTTCAAAGAAAAGTGGTCAGATTTAAAAGACGGTCCTTGGTTGAAAAATGAAATCTGGAAACATAATCTCTTTCACGTGAAAAGTGCCAGGTTGGTTGCGACAAAAAGTAATCAAAGAATGGAAAGAGAACAAGGAGCCAATAGAAATGTTTTCTAAACCATTCTTCATTGAAAGTATCTCGGATTTCCTCGTATTCTTAGATATTCAGTAGCAATTATGATCCTCATCCAGATTAAATACCTGTTAATCATTAAAAATAAAACGATTCAGCTTTGTAGAGAAACCCATGACATTGCTATTTCTAAAGACAATCTACATTGCTTGGAAGCTGCCCATGTCAAGATATTACACAGATCTTTCAGCATCAATACTGGCCTTAGAAATTTCATTTTCCATGAATTTTCATTGGATACTTGATCCAATCTCATTGCCAATAAATACATATTACAACTTCTTTAAAAATTATTTAACATATTATTTCATCGTGACTCTATTTTGAAAAAAATGTTATTGCAAAGCCTACTAAAATTGGTGCTCATTTTGAAAATAAACTTGTAGGAATCTTTGTAGCAGCTGAATATTTAAGTAGGTTCTGAATTTTTTGTTATATTTGTAGAGAAGTGAGCAGCCTGAGACCTGTTGTACTTGAAACTGAGGGGTCAAAGGGCTCCTTTTGAATTATGCTTATCTATATGTTGATTTCTTCTTTTTAAAGCCCATCTTCTTTTTAAGAAAAATCATCTCTTTTATTTTCCATTTTAGACCGCAGGGTCATAGAGTTTCACTTTAAGATTGCATTGCAAAAAGGTTGGGGATAATTTTCAGTATCCATATCGCCACTTAGCTCCTTCACATGCCATCTCTCCCATGGTAAGCTCTTTGAGGGGAGAGACATCTTTTGATTTTTGCTTTTCTTCATATCCCCAGTGCTTAGTACAGTGCCTGGTACACAGTAAATGTTTAATAAATGCTTATTGACTGACTGATTAAATTTTATTAGTGCTTAATACAAATCTAGTAACATTAGGCCAAAAGAAAAGACTTAGCTATATACTTTGAAAAAACCACAGGTCCCTTTCCCTGTCCTGAACTTCCTCTGCTTTTCCTACTAGCCATGGCACAAACAAACAAATTAATTAACAAGTTAAATCATCACTTGGTGACTTTTTGGTGATGAATCTTATTCATGATTACCTTGGGTTGGCTTTTCAATGACAGACACAGAGTCTATTCTGGAGTCAGAAGACCTAGGTTCAAATCCTGCCTCTGATGCTTGCTACCCGTGTGGCATTTTAACCTTCTTGGATCTCAGTTTTCTTATCTATCGAATGAATTAGATGACCTCTGAGGTCCCCTCAGCACTATAGCCATGGTTCTATTGTTTTGGTCAGAGTCAAAGCCTTCCAAGATTAGTTAGTAATGCCTACTGGATCTTGGGCTTTGGTGGAATAACCTTCAAGAGTCCAACAGTCACTTTTGGACAAGATGGATGGATGCCTAAATGGAACTAGACCACTGTATTGGCAATTAAGTTGGGACTTTTTTACTGTTTTAAAATGCTAAATTAATTAAGTGTCTTTGATTGAGCATTGCTAGGTGCAAAGCCCCAGGCCTAAACCTCTAACTACTAGGTGCTAAGCCCATGTGGGTGTGAAGCCCTCAGGGCCCTAAGGGGAGTTGCTAAGACCAGAGCCAATGGTAGGCACCTAGGTTCTGGTCGCTCAGATGACATTTGATGACGTCCAAAGACTGTGTAAAAGGAGAGAACAGAGCTATTTGCTGGAGGCTCTCACTCCTGGAGCAGTGTTGGCCTGGGACTCTGAGCAACCACTCTAAGAGCCTCCTGGCTTGTCAACCCAGATGTTGATGGTTTCTTGGTAACTATGAATTGTATTTGGTCTGTTTATAATGTATGTTTGTAATTTGTTCGTATTTGCTCTCAAGTTCAGGGTGCTGGCTTTTTCCCCTGAACTAAGTGAATGATATTTGTTTGTTGGATTCAAATAAGATTGTCAACCCCCTAACGTTGCTTTCCTTAGCAAAGCAGATCAAAAGACCATGTGCTGGCAGCATTCTTGTTGTTGGCTTTGTGTTGGTCTTTCACCCCCACAGCAGCTGCTAGCTGAATTGTTGCAACAACAACCCAGATCTACAATACTTATTCTATCAAGACCCTGAAATTTGTACCATGCCAAATAATGATAAAGAAATATGAGGAGCAAGTGATTTTGCCCACTCTAGAATTGAGCAATAGAAAAGATCTCCACCAAGAAATCCAGCAAGAGTTCAGGCAAACAAGCCAGAACTCTCCTGACATGACAGAAGCCAGAGACACGTATCACTTGCAGGATACTGGGTTCAGAAACGGAAAAAGTGGATCTCCTCTCTTTCCCTCCCCTCTAAAGCTCCAAGGAGATTAGAAATTCTTACAATAATCAGTGAGTCACAAGGTGGAGACCTTGGAAGCTCATGAAGCAGCAGTGGTTATCATAGAATATCAGAAGTCTGACCAGCAGAGCCCAGGCAACTCGGGGCTCCAAGATTCCTAGTATTCTGTTATAAGACACTAAATAGGACCTTGAAGATGCAGTACTCTAAATCTTAAAGATCCAGAGGGATCTACCCCCAGGAGAAAGAAGTCAATGCAGGAAGGTAGGACTCCAGGTGACCAGGAGAGACAGAGAGGGCCAAGCACTCTACCCAAAAGCATGACAGGGAGTAGACTCTGGCCCTGGTCCAAAGTTCCAATTTAGGACCTGAAGTTGGAAGGATGAGTAAATTAAAGAAGACACCAATTAGTATAAAATGACTGTAGATCTAGAGATCCCTTATAAATAAGGAGAGAATAACTTTGTGACAAGGCCAAGTAGAGACTCATAACAACCTTATGAGTGTGGTGCAGTTATTATCCACATTTTACAGACGAGGTAACTGAAGCCATAGGAATCTAAATAACTTTGTAGGGGTCATACAACTAGAAAATGTCAGAGGCAGGATTAGAACTCTGGTCTTCCTGATACCAGTTTGACTTTAAAGTAGTAAGGTAAGTCTTCAAGGCGGAAAATGTAATTTGAACAAGGCCTTGGAGGATGGATTAGATTTGAATAGCTGAGGGAGAAGAAGGAGGGATGTCCATTTAGAGGGAAGAGTATCTGAATAAATGCATGGTGGAGGAATAAGCATGGTGGGTATGGAATTAAGCCTGAAGATCTGTCTCATTTGTCTCACTAAATTTTTATAGGATTATAGGTTGGGTAGATATGGTAGAGACAGGCCTTGAAAGTCAAAGATATTTGGAGTTTATGGGATAAACATTACAGAGTTTTTCTTCACTAAAGTCCTACTGGGGTGACTCATGACAGTGGGCAGGTGATGCTGGCCTGTCACATAATAAGTGTTTAACAAGTGCTTTTTCACTCATTAATTCATTTTAGTTCTTTATTCATTCATTCATGTACTATGCCAGTAAATTATAAGTCCTGGTTGTTCCTATCAAGATGTAAAGGCTTTGAGTGTGGGCTGGCAAAGGACTGCATGTCTGTCATGTAAGGAACAACCTATTTAAGTAGAGACTTGTCCTCAGTAAATTAGACACCAGTTCTAGACATTTGCAGCCATGAAAACTCATAAAAGCTATTTATTATAGCACAGAAAGTTTGTGAATACCCACATCAATGAAAACATGGATCCTTAAAGTTTTGAAGAAATATCTGTTCTCAATCAGAGAAATGACCTATTAAAACCATACTTTAGGATGAAGAAGGAAAAGACACAGATGCGTTGGTAAGCAAAATGGGCTGCTTAGCACTTAGTTCAACAAGTGCCCTTGAAGAGTTTGGCTTTTGTTTGCTTTGAGTAATTCAGCATATTTCATTGAATTGTACTAAGTGCTAAGCCCCAGGCCCAAACCCCTGTTAGGTGTAACACCTATGTGGGTGTGGATTGGCAACTAAGGTGGGGCCCAAGGTGGGGCTAACTCCAGGGAGGGCCTAGTTTACATGTCTGGGACAGCAGAGGCTTTTAGACCACGTGGGTTTAAGTCCTCCTCTTTGTGCCGATTCTAGGTCACGTGGGTGAGTTGCATGTGTGACTCACCCCTGATGCTGAAAAAGATATAAAACTAGGGGTTGGCCTCCCCTTCCTTGGAGCTCATTCCCGCAGCAGTGGTGGCTTGTGTGACTCTGGGCCAGCCCTTGTTCTGAGCTCCCGGGCTGAACCTAGATGTTGGTAACTATGAATTCTATTGGGTCTGTCTGTTGATGTTTGTAATTTGTTTGTATTTTGCTCTGAAGTTCAGTGTACTGGTTTTTTCCCCTGAACTAAGTGAATGATATTTGTGTGCTGAATTAAAGTAAGCTTGCCAACCCCTTCTCCTTGCTTTCCTTAGTTAAGCAGATCAAAAGAACCTGTGCTGTTGGCAGCTTTCTGGGTGCTGGCTATGGGTGGATCTTCCACCAGCACAGAAACTGCTAGCCGGATTGTTGAAACAACAGAGTCCTGGAGATCTTGAGGAAGACAGTGTAATATAGTAATGTGGGCATGACATGTCAAGAATCTAGACTAAAAGAGACAGGAAAGAGAAGAAGACATGAACCTGAAAGATATTTTGAAGGAAGAATTAGATGTAGAGAATAAAAGAATATAGATATAACTCTAAACGTGACATCAGAAAAGTAGAGTCAATTCATCAGGATAAGAGATCACATAGAATCTCAAAGAGCAAATCTGTCTTTTCCTCCTCCTTTCACTGAATCCTCACTTCATTTAGTTAGTAAAGCTACTTTTTTTCAATACATCTGGAAAATGATGTGACAGTTGGCCTAACAAAGAGCCTGGAAAAAACATAAAATGCAACTTCTCCAAGGACAGGTTGACATTTTTAGAATTGGTGGCCAACAATGAGGCCTGGAATTGCTGACAGTGTGTACTGTACACTGAGAGCCTATAACATAGAGATGCATGTACCTCCAGTGAAGAAAGTCTAAAGACCAAGCAATATAGAAAATATTGTTTAAAACACATTTGGGGGGGGGGTCTGGGTCTATGATTTAACTAGTATTAGCAACCCTTTTATCAATGCAGATTGGGGATTTTTTTTCCAACTTATAGTCTGGAGTCATTGAGAGGTTATATGACTTTTCTAGGGTTATACAACTGGTATGGGCCTGAGGCAGGGTTTCTTCCTGATTCTGAAGCAGGCTAAGCACACTAAATTGCATACTCCCTAATAAATCGGTTATTCTTGTAGTTTCAAAACAAAACAGCCACCTCACATGTCTGAGAGCTCCAATTCTTCAAGAGTATATATGAAAACATTGTGAAAAGTAGAAATGGCAGATATGCTTTACCATGCTATGGCATCTTCTCTGGACTTTGTTTTTCAGATGCAAAAGCAGAGGCATTAGAAACAACCTATTTCCTTCAAAAGCTAAGTTTATTCCACATTTATAGTTCAGTTTGGAAGAAAATGGCCCATCCTACACTTGCTCAACATATGCTCTTGCGATTCTTGTTTTAAGGGAACCTAGAGAACATTTACAGGACTTGGACCTGGTCAACTGCCAAATAAAACCTCTAGTCAGCCTGTGTGATTGAGTGCTGTTCTCACATATCCATTACTCTCCTGTCAGTTGGAGGCCTTTCTCACTTTGCCTTCTTTCCTGAAATGAACACCACCCATAAAATAGTTTTATCCAAAATGTTGCAAAGAGCTCTTTCTAATTCAAAAAGCAACCCAAACTCTATGTAAGGAGTCTTCGTGGGCCAGCCGTATTTTACCAAAAGTTTCCTAGTGTAAACAGATGCCTCTGATGTAAGGGTTGGCTCTGCCCTGGCTCCAACCATTGACGAGGAAGAACATCTGGCAAAGCCTGTGAGCAGAAAAATGTTTCCTTAGGAAAAATTTAAAAAGACACAGATACTCAGAATTTTTTTTAAAAAATCCAATGGGCAATGGGTTTTCATCCCTCCAGAATCAATATTGTTCTGTTCTCTGCATTAACGTGGTCAATTCAAAAGAAACCAAATTATTTATTTAACAGGACACCTGAAATAGCTCAAATCAAACTATGGATTTTTTTCCTCCTCGATTTTTTAGAGAGTCTGTGTTCTTAATGATTACCTTTTGAAATGAGCAGAGTACACCCAGGATCCAGATTATATTTGTCCGTCACCATTGGAACAAAAGTTGCTAAGTTTTAGTACTGTGGTGAAGTAGCTCCATTTGAATCCCAATGGACTTTATCAAAGTCTGGTTTTTTAGAGCTCTAGTTCAAGAAGTCATAAATGAAATTACACGGGACAAAAGAATTAATTGTCCCAGTTTTTCAGGGAAAAATGATAGAATAAATAAGTAGGGGAGAGAAAAAAAAATCTAACCCCTAAACCCCAAGCTATCTTGCTAGGTTTATGTGATTAGAATTTATATTCCTTTGGGCAGAGCACCTACATGTATGATTAGAAGTGAAGGCAGCTGATGGAGTAGACTGCAGCACTTAACCAATGATAATTTGTTGGCAGTAAGATACATACAGATATGCAATGGCAAAACAGATCAGGGCAGAAGGAAGACCAGTCATATGGTTGTGACTGTGATATATGGTTTGCCCTAATATTGGACAGGTACTCACAGAAGGTTAAAAGACTTACCATGGAGGAAGGCCTCCAGTACACTGTGTGCAGCATCTGTGAAGTATCTTTATACGAAAGCACGTTCCAGAATCATACAAGGGTATTGGCAATCAACATGGGCTCTTAGCACTTATTCAGCCAAGTGCCTTTGAAGAGTTTAGCCTTTGTTTTCTTGATTAAATTAGGAATCCTTGATGATCTCCTTATGAAGATAAATCTCTACTAAGTTCAGAGATTGCAATCTGTACCTATAAAGGAAACCAGCACTGATGAAATAGTTCTCAGAAGTATTTCAATAAGTTTGAAAATATCGTCAGAGATTCATATTACATTTAATAATCATTTCAACCTGTGCATTCACATATTATTATCAAATAGTTATTGTTGAAAATACTAGGCAACAGGTAAAGATAAAGGAAAAGTTGATTTTATAGGCCTAAAAGGAGGATTTTCTAGTATATATCACAGGTATATATATACTCATGCATTTACTCTACATTAAGCACTCTGGTAGGTACCAGAGATATAAAGACAATTGCAAAATATATACAGTACAAAGCAAATATGAAATAATTTCTGGTTGGGAGAAAGGCAATATGGGGACCAGGATAGGCCTCATATAGGAGGTGGTGCCAAGAAGTCAAAGAATTTTAAGAGGAAGTGAAGAGGGAATGCATTCCAGACACGAGAGTGGAGTAGGGAGAGGGAATCACCTGTACAAGGCAAGGGAGCAGGGGATGAACATCATTAATAGAGAATCACAAGTAGGGGGTTGCTGAAGCAGAGTGCATGAGAGCCATGAATAGCAGTGGTATCAAATTCAAATACAGACATACTTTTGGGCTGCATATTGACTTAGAAAACTACTAATTAACATTATCTATATTGTATCATATTTTCATTTGTTTTATTAAACATTTCTGAATTACATTTTAATCCGGTTCCTGTAGCACTGAAAGAGTTTGATACCTCTGATACATAGTAAGCCTCATAAGGGAGGCTGAAGACAAATTGCAGAAAGCCAAAGATAGGAATTTGTATTTTCCTCCCTTTTAAATATTTTATTGTGAATTTAAGCCCCCCCCCCCAAAATGAACATTTCCACATATACAGCAGAATGCAAAAGAGGATCGTATATGAAAGTATAAATCTCCATTTCATGTTGCTTACTTTAATATACGTATATGTAATCTATGTATACATATATGTAATCTACATATATGTCTGTTATACATATATAAATAAAAATTAATAATTTACCTTCAAAAATAATTGTTTGATTGTTTGAACTTCTTTCTGAACTTAGTCCTGCTCTTTTCTATGCATTTAAAAATACATTTTGTTGGCCTCTTCTTTTTGGCCTCACTATTACCAACCACTCCTTCACCTAACAAGAGGCTCACTCTTATAACTAATAAGCATCATGAAGCAAAATGAATGTACACAGTGGCCATGTTCAGAAATGTATGTCTCCCTCCACTTGGAGTCCATCACTTCTCTATCCATAAATGAGTAACAAATGCTAGCTATTATAAGTACATTGTAGACACAGCTGGTCATTCCACTGATCGGAATTCAAGTCTATCAAAGTCATCCTTGTAAAAAAATCAGTCTGATTCTGCTTCATTCTTCATCAATTTCTTTGATGAGGAAGTTCTACATTTTGGCTATGAATAAAAAAAAATTTATTAAGTGCTTATTATGTGCAAAACACTCTACTAAATGCTGCAGATATATATAGAAATAAAGACTTAAGACCTTATCTTAAGAAGCTTATGTTCCAATGGGTGATACAACACATATGGCAGGTTGTAGCTGCAAGTTAAATGGAATTGTCCCATGGTAATTAGGGTGCAGCAGCAAAGCAGATGATAATGCCTCTTTTAAAATCATTTTCCTTGACAAAATCATATCATTTTCTGTTGTTGAGCCACTTACTTGGTGGCAATAACTTTCTTTTCTGGGTCTTTAGTAACTAGGGCTATAGTACCTACAGGAGCGGTTGCCAAGCTGCATCTCCACAGAAGTTGCTTTCCAGGACTGCTATGGGCACTGGGCTGGAAGCATTGGTCCATTCAAGGCTCTTGAATCCTGGGTCCTGAGTCCTGGGTTGTCTGAGGGTAGATGGTGATGGCAGCAATTTGACTTACCTGGTACTTGCTGCTTCTGACTCTCCCTTAGGATGCTTTGCCACTTTACAGCTTGCTTGGTGGCAGTTGGTGAGGATAGCTGGCCCCTTCTTCACAAGAATTGCTTCTCTGGATAATGGCTAAGATACTTACATTGGAGTGGAAAATGAGTTTGAAGCTGATGAGCTGCCATACTCCTACTATTGTTACTACCACCACCACCACCACCACCACCACCACTATTATTGTTACTATCACCATTACTACTACTACTACTACTGTTACTACCAGTACTACTACCACCACAATTACTACTACTTCTGCCATTACTACTACTACTTATATCTTATTCTCTTCCCTACTCAAAGTGCTGAATATAAAGTTGTGCTATAGGTATATATTTATAAGGTTGGATAGTGTGGTACAATAGAGAAGAACACTATATTTGGAGTCAGAAGAGCAGAGTTTGAGCTTCAATTTCAACATTTATAAGCCATGTGAACCTCTTTGAGCTTTGGTCTCCTCAGCTATAAAACAGAGATAACCATAATTTTATTGCCTACTTCACAGATTTGCTTTGATGAAAGTATTGCTGAAATGTATATATGTGCAAACAGTTACCCCTTCCACATTGTGATGTTCCCCAACGCTGTTTTGATATATTGTAGGTTGGCCTAAGAATTAAATGTGAAATTTTGGGGACTTTGGCAAAAGTCACAGATGATGTTTAAAAGCCAGTCAATGAAACCGAGCCTATGACCAAATGCTTAATCCAAATTTTACAATAAGGTACTGTAAACACCCCATAAAAGAAGAAGAAATTCAAACTTCTTCTCTTGTATGAAGGGAGGACCATAAAATTTTACTCAGATTTTCTGGATCACAGGGGCACTGTGCCCCTTACCCCCATAATGTGGAAGAGATAACTTTATGTATATATGTATCTATGCATGCATGTATGTATGTATAAATGTATATATACATACATATAGATATATAACCTATCTGCATGTATATAAATGTTAATTGTTAAGAAGGTTGTTAAATGTTAAGAGTGATCCTAATTTATATAGTGCTTTAAGGTTCATAAGGCACTTTACATAATTGCTTCATTTTATCTTCACAACAACCCTATCAGGCAGCTTCTCTGATTAGTCCCATCTTACTGATGAAAAAAACTGAGACTCAGAGAGATTAACTGTCTTCCCAGGGTCACTCAGCTAGAATGGGGAAAAATTTGAACCAAAGTTTTCCTGACTCTGGGACAGTTAGATGGCAAAGTGGATAGAGCACTGGGGCTGGAGTCAGGAACACCTGAATTCAAATGCGGCCTCAGATACTTCCTATCTGTATGACCTTGGGCAAGTCACTTAACCCTGTCTGCTTCAGTTTTCCCATCTATAAAATGAGCTGGAGAAGGAAATGGCAAACTACTCCAGTATCTTTGCCACGTAAACCCCAAATGGGGTCTTGAAGTGTCACACAAGACTGAAACAACTGTACGACAACAACTTCTTGACTTCAAGTCCCGCTTTGTCACTCTGCCCCTCTCACTATGATTGTGTGTGTGTGTGTATGAGATGGCATTTACTGTGAATATGTAGGAATATTTGGAAAAGTTGGTATGTGCAAAATGGATTTGTGGGTGGGAAGTAAAAATTGTGGGCAACCAAAAATATGTTGGAGCAAGTGAATGTTTTATAACAACTTCCAAACCTGAATTAAAATGCTTCACTCCAATGAAATCCAAGAGGTCCCTAATTCACCAGCAAGATTTTCTGCTACGTCCCGGTTCAATAGGGAGTTGAAGAGGAAATGGCACATCTGAGGACAATTAGGAATGAAGAGTTGACTCAACAAGAGGCTTACTCAGACGCAGCTTAGGGAGAGCTTGTTGAGGCCCTTTGAGGAACTGCTGATCTAAAAAAGATCCCTATGAAAAGTAGTAAAACAATGGAAAAGTAATACAGAAAATCTCAGAACTGTTCTGTTTTTATAGGAAGAAGTTTGCTGTAATTAAGTCCAGTTACATCATAAAAACCTATCACAAAAACTTTAAGTATTATCCCATGTACAATTTTTTTTTTTGCCATCTCAGCTATACTTTGTCAGATTATGGTACAATGGGGAAAGCACAGAATTTGGGGAGTTCAGATCCTGACTCATCCACATACTAGTTGTGTGACTTTGGGCAAGACATTTCATCTTGCTGTTCCTCAGTTTCCTCCCCTGTAAAATGAACCAGAGAAGGCAATGGCAAACTATTCCAGTATCTTTGCCAAGAAAACCCCAAATGGGGTTGGAAAGAGTCAAACGTGAATGGATACATGAACATGAACTTTAAATAAGACTATCCTAAAATCTTGTCTTTAGATTAAAATTTAAAAAATCTTGGGATCACAGTTGAAATGGAGCTTTTGGGTCATTTAGTCCATGATCCAGCAGCATGCTGCCTGTATTATTTCCTGAGCGCAACTGGAACCAGATTAAACTGTAATTGGGGAATATTGAACAAAAATAAATAAATAAGAAAATAAGATATGGATTACATCTAAAGCTAAGTTCACATGGGGCCACAGGGATCCTTATGCGCAAATCAGTGGACCCAATTTCTATTTGAGTTTGACTCCATTGATCTAGTCCAACCTTCTCTTTTTAAAACTAAGATAACTGGGGCCTAGAGAGGTTTAAGTGACTTGCCCATGGTCACACAAGGGATAAGTGGGAGAATTAGAACTCAGGTCCTCTGACTCCAGACTAGTCAGGATCTAGTGGTGTGGTTTGGCTGCTCCAGAAACAAACTGATTTTCACACTTCAAAGGTCTATGATTTCATCAGTGAGGATACTTGCTCCACTGCCTCAGATTACAATGCTATTGACACTGTTTTTGAATTGTTTTAGCCAAGGGGATGATTCACTTTAGGATAACAGGATTTTGAACTAGACCTGATAGCCAACCTTCTCATAATGAGCCTCTCCAGATTCAGTCCATCTGGCCCCCAGACAACAGACATATGCTCTATTTCTGCATCTAGGCGGAAAACCTTTCCAGCTTGGTAGGCAATACTCAAGCTTATGCCCCACTCTGACCTCACTTTCTTCCTTTCCATACACCAACCCTAGAATTAACCAGTTACACTCCACGCTTTCCTCTATCCTGGAATCCCTTGCCCCTCTGTTCAACCGATGCTCTTGCCAAGCCCCAAGCCTGAATTACTCCCACCCCTGGCCTCCTCCAATGCTTCTCACTCCTTACTGAAGGGAGTTATGGGAAGTTATGCCACTAAGTCGACTGGGTCCCCTAAAATGGGGTATTGGGATCTCACTGAAGCAAGGCAGCAACAACCACAACTAGCATTTACAAAGCACTTTAAGGTTTGTAAAGTGCCTAACATATCATCTTTTGGATCCTTACAACAACCCAAAGGAGTACATGCTATTATTATTCTCATTTTGAAGAAGAGGAAAAAGAGTCTCAGAGGGATCGAATGATTTGCTCAAAGTAACATAGCTAGTAAATAACTGAGATAGGATTTGAACTCAGGTCCTTCTGACTCCAAGTCCAGAAAATTCACCAGATCCATTCGTTCATTTGCCATATTTATTTCTTATCCCCCAATCTCACAGAGGTTGATCCAAAACTTCTCTTCCCTCCTCAAACCTTCCACATCTCCTATATCTCTTTAAGCTGAGAATCATGCCTCATTCTTTGAGATAAGAGGCTGTTCACCATAAGCTCCCTTTCTTCCCCTCTCTTCATCTCAAAACCCCTTGACATAATCCCCACACTCTCCTCTGTTCCAGTTGCTGATGGCCTTTTTCATCAAGGTCGATATACTCATCTCTTCATCCAATTGCCTCCCATCTTCTCTAGATTTCACACCCCGCCACCATAACCTCCCCCACCTCTTGAATCTTCATTCTGTCTGCTAATTCCTTTCCTGATGCCCACAAAACATACCCATATCCCCTATCCATGGAAAACAACAACAAAACTTCGCTTGACCCTACCAACTCCTCAAACTGTTGTCCTGTATCTTTCCTCTCTTCCTCAGGCAAACTCTCTCCCTCCCTCTCCTCCCCCTCCCCATGACATTGTGCAATCTGATATAGGCTCTGTAGTCCTTCATCTTAAGTCTACCGCCCGGACACTTCAAACTGAATGTTCCGGACATTTTAAACTCAACATATCCAAAATAGAACTCATTACTTCCCCTCTTCCAAACTTTAATATTTGTATTGCGGATGACATCATCCTTCCGTCTCCCAAGTTCATGAACTGTCCTTCAATTTAAGGAATTATCATTGACTCCTTACCCTCTCTCACACATGCAATAACTTGCTGAATCTTGTTATTTCTGCTTTCCCAACATAACTCCCGTGTGTTTCCTTCTCACTACTCACATAACCTTCACCTTCATTCAGGTCCTTATTACCTCTTGCCATTATAGCAATGGCCTCCTAATTGGTTCCTCTGCCTTGAATTTCTTCTCACTCCTATCTATCCTTCATACAGCTGGAAAAAATGATCTAGCTAAAGTATGGGTCTAACCATGTCATGCACCGGCTCTACATACTCCAACAGTTTTGTATTGCCTCTAGAATTAAATATAAAAATCCTTTGTTAAATTTTAAAAGTCCTTCACAATCCATCTGCAACAGTGTTCTTATTTGTCCTTCATTTTTGAAGAGAACTAATGACATCATAGGTGGTCTTGACTCGTGCATGAATTAGATTTAAGTGAGGCAGAATCATACAAAGTCATCAGCCTCACTCTCTCTTCTAGAGTCAGTCAAGATGGCTGGAGATGGCCTGGGGTGTGGTGGATGACTTTGGCATCTTCGATGTCTGACCAGGCTCTAACTGCTCCACAATTGCTTCAGACACTTTCATGGCTGTTGGGACAAATTGTTCTCATCCAACCATGCTGCTAGAGAAAGACTTCATATGGTTAGGCTCGACCTGGTTTAGCCGTCTGCCAAAATGGTTTTTACTGGAATGTGGCTCCTGCATATGTACAGCTTCTTAGAGCCACAGGTGAGAGTCAGGGGTCAGGTAGACACCAAAGGTGGATGAGGCAGCCCTGAAAAGAGCTTAGTAAGCCCTCATACCAGAAGAGCTAGTCCTCCCTGAATACCCACACACCCCTAAATGCCAATAAAAGGAGTCTTGAAGATGCTGGAATTCTTTTCACTCTTTCTCTTTTAACTTACTTGCTGGAAAAGCAAGGCAGATCAGAGTGAGGCTGGAGAGAAGAGTTTCTAACTACATTTGCCTCCCCCATCCCTCTTTGCAGCATAGGTCAGAAACAAGACACCTGGAAAAAGAGATGGCAGCAGCCAGGAAAGTGAGGGAATATTGACAGTTCCTGCAGAAACACATGGCTGGCTTTCAGCAGAGTTCGATACATGTTCTCCATTGTGGTCTGGATAGTGTGAATTCCTAGAGCCAATCTTTCCAGGAGAGCTTCTGAAAGTTGCCTCTCTAGTAAAACCAAGTTTAAAAGTCCTGGAATCCAGACTTCTAGCAAGAAGAGGGGGATTTCCTAGGCAACATGATCCTAGAATATAGTCTACCAGTCGGAGAAAGGAGATAACTTGGGCAACATCTTTGTACTGGGATTATTGCATAAGTGCCCCTAACTTTAAGGGTTTGGAAACTTGGGCTTCTGCAAAGGAAAAGAGAATTCTCTGAGATTAACTCTTGGAGAGAAAAGATGACTTCTTGGTGTTTAGAGGAATATCAGTAAGAGACAAAAGCTAGAACATGGGTCAGGAAGGGTTTGGGACCTTGTTATGCGATTCAGCCCCTTGCTCTGAGTTATTCAGACGGTACAGGATAGGCAGGAAGGTGGGGTTGTCTGGCTATCAGCCCTAAGTGAAGGGTGTTTTCCTTCTAGGGACAACCCAAGTCACTAGGTGGCACTAAGAGACTAGGGTGGGGGAAAGGATATTGGGACTCTCTGGAAGAAAGAGGTACACCAAAGTGTTGGTGACTTTCCAAGTTCAATTCCCTTTTGAGTAGACCCTAACCCCAGGATGTAGCTCAATATGGAGGACTGTAGTTTTCTGTAGAAAAATGGGACACCTTTCCTCCACATCTCCCCTGCCAAAAAAAACCCTGAGAATTTTGTTGATTGTGTGAACCATTGTGAATACTTTTATGAGTTGTCTGTATTTGTCTATGCACTTCCACAAGTCATTTGCATTTTGTATGTAGTTAAATATTGCCCCAGATTTAATGCCATTTATTATCTTGGGTGCTTATATGGAATATTATTCACATTTGTGTCTAGACAGAAGCTATATCCAAAATATTCACAGATTAAACTTTTTAAGGGAGCATAATAAACCCAAAAGATTATGATATTTTAGGCTGCCCCCTTATTGAAGCTGATCCACTTAAGCCTAAGGAATCTGGGACAGAGGTTAGAGGTCAATGCAACAAGTTTAGAATTTTGACGTGGATATTATTTTGCTTTAACAAATGTTTGTGAAATATTTTACTCAGATTTTAAGGGACTTAATCTTTCTGTCACCTTGAGAGCAAATGTTTCAACAAGTAAAAACTTTATTGCCCTGCATTTTGCATTTCTTTTCCTAATACTCTTAAACATCTTGTTCAATGCTCTTAATGTTACTGAATGTTCTTTTTATATTTTATGAACTGTGAAGAAAAGAAGTATAGATCAATTACCCAGGGTCAAAGGGAGGGGAAAAATCCAGAGTGAAAGAATATGGCTATAGAAAACCTTTTAATCTCATTCTATTCTCCAGCTACTCAAATAACACATATTTGTAGCTCTAAATAAAAACTCATCATTCTTTACCCACAACTACCACCATCACAGTAGTAGTATGACACTTCACATGAGAGTCATTTCTCTGTCTTCTCTTCCAATATCTGATCTTGAAAGCCTCTAAAAGTAGCTTGAGATCCACATTTATTTCAATATTTTTCTGGCAGGGACTTTTTGTTTTACTTATTCATTTATTTATTTATTTTGGGGTAGGAGTCATCCCAAACACTCATCCAAACATGTAGACAGATTTCCACAGCAATTCTAATGGAAAGAAATTCTTTGGTAAGGGAAATTTTGTAGATTGCTGATAGATATTTCCATTTCCCCATCTCTAGGGTTTCCCATGTTTTCTTCATCTTACATTTCAGAGTAAATCCTTAACTTGAGGTTGATTCGCAATCCTCATGATTAACTAGAACTCTTCTTTTTCTTTTTTCCTTTAAAACTTTTTTGCTTCTTGAATATTTCTTATTGTAGCTATCCAAATTTTTTCAATCAAAGACAAAGCACTTATGATTATTAATTTTTTTTACTAAGTGAAAGATCTTTGAAAATATCTTCAAGATACTGAGAGCTATTAGAAGCAATTCTCTATGGTTAAGACACACCTCTTTTAAAAAGGGGGGAGGAGCTGGTGGAAAGAGTGAAGTTTTAAATTAATCCGAACATTCTGGAAAGCAATTTGGAATTATGCTAAGAAAGTGACTAAATTTGATCCAGAGATCCCGCTATAAGGCAAAAAACCCAAGAAGGCATATGAAAAAAAAATTATAGCAGCACTTTTTATAATGGCAAAGAAATGAATGAATGAATGAAAGAGCATTCATTAAACCTTTATTAGTTGTCAATGTATTGGCAATTAAGTTGGGACCTTCTTAGTGTTTTAGAATGATTAATTGTCTTCGGTTGAGCCTTACTGGGTGCAGAGCCCCAGGCCCAAACCCCTATTTACTAGGTGCTAAGCCTATGTGGGTGTGGAGCCCTCAGGGTCCTAAGGGGAGTTGCTAAGACTAGAGCCAATAATAGGAGCTTGAGTTCTGGTCACTCAGATGACATTTGATAATGGTTAAAGAGTGTATAAAAAGAGAGAACAGAATTATTTACCAAGGGCTCTCATTCTTGGAGGTTGTTGGGAAAGGGTTTCCATTGGCTCTAGTTTCCTGCTGAACCCAAAGGATGGAAACTAGAAGCATACAGAAAAAACATACTAAAGACTTTTATGAATTGATACAAATTGAAACAGAATGAAGAAAATACAGTGACTACAACCTTACAAATGGAAAAAATAATAAGAAAGGAAATGAAACTAAACGCTTTGAATTATAATGAAAAGACTTGATACTAAAGAAAAGGGAAGGCATCTTTCCTATTTCTGCAAAGTCATGGAGGACCACGGATAGGGATGGGGAATGCTGTTAGATTGGGGGAAGATGTCTTGTTTAGTTTTGCTGAACTTCCTCCCACCCTCTTTTTATTTTTTGTTATAAGAAAAGTCTCCCTTGGAGGGAACTGGAAGGAATGCATTGAGAAGTAATGGTATAGGTATACCTATAATAGGTAATGTATAGGTATAGGTATACCTAATAGGTAATGTAAAAACAAACTATATAAGTTTTAAAAAGAAGGAAGAGAAGGGGATAAATGGAGTGGGGGAGAGAAGTTAAGAATTACTGTTGAATACTTTAGCCATTTGTGCCTGGCTCCAGAAGGTGCATAGTATTTAACCTTCATATTTCTTTTACAGAGAAAATAAAATTTAAGTGAAAGATGTAATATCTCAAATGTAGCTTTTAAAGCCAACTTCCATTACTTAAATTCTAGGAAGAACTGACTTCACTCTTTCAAGGAGCATTTTATTTCAGGGTATAATGTTGTAGGAAGCTGAAGAATTTTTTCCATCTATACTTCTCCCTATTGTTCCACTACAGTGCCTCACACTATGCTTTATCCAAGAAATTCTTTCAAAGGTGGTGATTTTGAAACTAGTAATAAAGATGACTTGTTTCACTCATGGTTTTATTATGTATACCTTTTTTTTTCACTTTTATTGTCCATACTCACCCAGAGGGCAGTGCATGGTGCTTGGGAACTATCTTCAACAAATAACAAATAAGAAAGAGAATGAAGAAGAATTGTAATAAACGATGTTGCCAAAGAAAGGCATTATTGAAAAAGATGATGGGCCAGTTAAGTTTCAAGAGTGAGCCACCAAAGGGCAGCCCATCCACATGTCCTGCTTGTATACTGACAATATCAAGAGAAAGCAAGGCAGGCCCCCAGCACCTTGGGTGATATCCTTGTGGCAAACTTATAAGAGCACATAGACACAAGGCACTTAGGATGAGCAAGCATCATTTGAGACAACATCTACATCACTGAGGTCTTAAATCCATTTGAATATTTGAGTATATTTGGATGATGCTTATAAACTCTTTCCATATATTAGCTTTATCTTATTGGAGACATTTTCAGACATTTCATATGATTTTATTTTAACACAGTACCACTTAATGTCTAAGTAGATTTGACATAATTATCGAGGAGTTTGGAAATGCCACTAAGTTCTCCATTGTCAAGATTTTTCCTTTGATTCATTCCTCTCTAGGATGCATTCCTGACTCTCCAGGTCTTTCTTCATAAAGCCTCAGAAACCTCTTCTCCCTGGAAGCTGACTTACTCCATTCCACAACTTCCTATATTGGAAGTGCCCTCCACTCATTGGCTTCTCCCTCATTCCAGAACTCCATTTTAATATTATGAACAATATTAGCCTTTGAACCACACTCAATGTTTTAAAAGATTTTGTATAAGTAAGTTTGCATTGTGTCTTTTTACTTTATATTACCACAGTTTCCTCTAGCATCCCTCACCCTTCTTGTTGCAGAGAGCCATCCCATATAACATACAGCTTTTTTTTTTTTCAGGGGGCAGGCAGGGCAATTGCGGTTATGTGACTTGACCAAGGTCACACAGCTAGTGTGTCAAGTATCTGAGGCTGGATTTGAACTCAGGTCCTCTTGACTCCAGGGCCAGTGCTCTACTCACTGTGTCACCTAGCTGCCCCAATAGAGCATTTTTTGAAGACAGAAAAAGAAAAAAATAAGAGGAAAAAAATCAGCATGTGCCGTGAGCAATATTTGTGGACTTCCTGCCTCTGCCAAGATGTGTGATAGTTGTATCTTCCCATCTCTTTTTTTCTGAGCCATGCTTGTTCTGTAAAATTTTTCAACATTCACTTTTGAATTTTTTTTATGGTTGTTCTCATTTACATTGTTTCAGTCATTGTATATATTGTTTTCCTGGCTCTGCTTACTTCACTGAGCATCAGTTCATGTAGATCTTTCCCAGCTTCTCTGTATTAATCACACTGGTCATTTTTTATAGCACAGTAATATTCTATTCCATTCAGGTACCATAATTTGTTTAGCCAAATCTTTTAATAGATTTTTTAAAAAAAATCATTAAGACTGTGAACCCTGGAAAATTCCAGACATTCATATTATTAAGTCCAAAGAGGACTAGAACAAAGATAATCTATAAAACAGAAATTTTTAGTGGGGCAAAAACAAAGAGATGTTTAGTCAAAGTGCCTTCTAATTGAATTTTCAGAAGAAAAGAACAAATGAAATGATTCATGGAATGAAGATAAAAGCCTCTTGGACAAATTTAATCAATCGATTATCAATTAAACAGCATTTATTCAGTGTAGTATAATCGAAAGGGTTCTGACTTTAAGAAAAGAAAACCTGGGTCAAAATCCTGTCTCTGTTGTTTACTTGTTACATGTAATATATAACATATATATATATATACATATTATATATAGCATATCTATGTATATTTATGTGTGTACATACACACAATATGCTGCAGATATACCTTTGACAAATCACTTAATCTTTCTGGGCCTCGGTTTCCTCATATATAAAATGAGAGCATTTGACTAATTGGTCTCTAAAATTCCTTCTAGGTCAAAATCCTTTGATGCCTTGACCTGTGACTAACAGCATGGGATTATGGAATAAATACTAGATTTAGAGGCAGAAGACAAAGATATAGATTAAAATATGAGCTCCTTGACTGCAAGTACTGTTTTTGCCTCTTCATATCCCCAGGCCTAGCATAGAGCCTGGAATGCCGAATAAATGCTTATTGGTTGACTGAATCTGGCCTGCTATTTGGTACCTGTAGAATATTGGGTAAGGAATTTAACTTCTTTGGGATGCAGTTTTCTCACCTATAAATCTAATTGAAATAGCACTTATTAAATTCCTACAAGGTGCAAAGCATTAAAAAAAAATGTTAGGGATACAAGGACCAAATGAGAAGTAATACCTGTCTATGAAGAGGTTACATTTGACTGAAAAGATTCCTTTTGGCCTTAAGGCTGTTATTTCTATGTTGTTCAGTTGCTTCAGTTGTGTTTGACTCTTTGTGACCCCATTTGGGGTTTTCTTGTCAAAGATACTGGAGTGGTTTGCCATTTCCTTCTCCAGCTCATTTTACAGATGAGGAAGTTGAGACAAACAAGGTTAAGTGACTTGCCCAGGGTCACACAGCTAGCAAGTTTCTTGAGGCCAGATTTGAACTAAGGAAGATGAGTCTTCCTGACTCTTGTGCTGGCACTCTGTAGCACCTAACTGTCCATTGACGCAGCACTTAAACCCTAAGAGAAATTTTTTAAAAAGCCTAGAAAATTATTCATGACCTATACTGCTTACTTTATTAGTTTTTTCCCATATTTATATACCACTTTTTACAAACAACTCTAGATCCTTCACACTCTATCTCCAATGCCTTCACAATGACCAAATGATAATATTCACCCATCTTGGGCCATTCAAAGTTTTTCATAATCTTCCTACCTTTCCTATCTAATCTTTCCTTATATTCCTTTTAATGCAGTCAGCCAGGTCCACTTACTGTGCCCTAATATGAAGTATGAATTTCCATTTTTTTTCACACTATACTCCCTCCTAGAAATACAACCATCATCATCATTATTCTTTTTCATTTGTCCAGTGCCCATACTTCATACTTCAAGGCCCAGTTGAAAACCTACTAGTACTTTGAGATAGCTCAAGTTCAACCTGGTCGAGTGGGAAGAATTCTGGACTTCCTTCTGAGATTGTCTTTCATCTACTCTGTATTTATCTTAAGTGGACTTTAGTTTTGGCTTCGAAGATGGTGATGTTGTAGGATCATACCTTCCAGGTTCAATTTACTATTCCATGATGATTAGTAGAAAGGAATTAGCACACAGAATAAATTTTCCTAAATGCAAGATTCCAGTAAGCCAATATTTTCCAAACTAGAAGTGAATCTCAGAGGACATGGAACAGGGGTTTTAAAGGAAATAAATCATACTAGGTTAAAATTACTACCAGGTTTTGGATTTGGGGGGGTGATTTTTTTTCTAGATTTTGAAAGGACAACACAGGTGAATGGTTAAACATTTTGGTAGCACATCTAAAATGGAAAGATGTGAATTATATGCCAAATAGGCAATTGTTTCTTCTCCCTCTCAGCAATAGGCAAATATCCTAAGAATACAGGCAAGCCAAAACTCATCTGCAAAACTGTACTGGAAACCTTGGCAGATTTTTCTGAGTCACATCATTACCAGCTGCAATTCCCACTCCAGTCCTTCAAGTTTCAGCTGGAAATATTATAAAGCATGGTCTTCCTCAAGGTGTTTTTGGAGTTTGCTGGTCAGAATCCACAAATAAGAAAGCTTCCATTCCAGTAGAGCTTTAAAGAAGCTTAGCTAGAATTGGAGTCTTTATGGAACATTAGCATTCAATAAATTGGTTTTAAATAAATCATCATGTCTAGTGTATCCTTCTTATTAGCATCATTACAATAAAACAATATTAACTTTAAGTGTAGGAACCAGAAGAAACAGACTGTACATGAACCCAGTTCAGAATGACCAGGCATGTTTGTTAATGAGCAATAGGATGTTAAGTCTACTGATAGCAGTTTCATTAAATTATATATTAATTTGATATCAGTTTTTGTGTGTTTTACATTTCATCATGGTATAGTAGACTGTGTCCTCTGCTGGAAGTTGTGAATCCTGGGTTCTTCTTCTCTTTCCACCATTTAGTAGTTCATTGACTTCAGGACAGCTCCTCAAATATTCTGGATCTCACTGTCTTAACCTGAAATTGAAAGGAAACTGCTGGATGGGTGTTAAAGTACATCTTAGCTCGATGATTCTTTGATTTGTCATGTATCAACAGTTACTGCTGTTCTAACCTTCATCTGCTACCCCATGACTGCGTGACTCTGGACAAATTCCTTATTTAATATTTCTAGATTACATTTTCATCTGTAAATGAAGAGGTTGGGCTAGAGGAGTTCTGAGAGTACCTCTAGTTTGACATTTACAATCCTATGAGCTACCTTTCACCCTGAGAAGCAATCTGATAATTGAACAGTTCATAAATGAACTTCCTGAGGAAAAAGCAACAGGACCACAGAGATTTACAAGTGAAATCTACCAAACATTTAAAGATCAACTAATTATAAGATTAAATAAATTATTTGGAATAAGAGGCAAAGAAAGAGTCCTACCAAACTCCCTTTCTGAAACAAATATGGTGCTGATACCTATAGCATGAGGAGCAAAAACAGAATGAAAATTATAAAACAATTTTACTAATGAATAACGATGCAGAAATTTCAAATAAAATACTAGCCAGGAGATTACAGTAATACATCACAAAGATTATACATTATGACCAAGTGAGATTTGGGATTTCTACCAAGAATGCAGAGCTGTTTCAATATACAGAAAACTATTAGCATGATTGATTATATCAATAACAAAAACCACAAGTGGATTTTTCCTTGAAATCATAAGAAGCATCCACCTAAAATTAGCTGCAAGCATTATCTGTAACAGAGATAGGCTAGAAACCTTCTCAATTAAATCAGGAGTGAAACAAAGATTCCCGTTATCACCAATATCATTGAATATTGTGCTAGAAACGCTATCAATAGCAATGAGAAGAAAAAGAAATTGAAGGAATCATAATGGGCAATGAAATAATAAAACAATTTCCTTTTGCAGACAATATGATGGTATACCTGGAAAATCCTAGAGATTCAACTAAAAAGCTAGTTGAAACAACTAATAATTTTAGTAAAAGTGGCACAGCAGGTAGAGTGCTGGGTCTGGAGTCAGGAATATTCATCTTCCCGAGTTCAAATCTGGCCCAGACACTTACTAGTTGTATAATCCTGGTCAAGTCGCTTAACCCTATTTGCCTCAGTTTCCTCATCTGTAAAATGAGCTGGAAAAGGAAATGGCAAACCACTCCAGTATCTGCCAAGAAAACCCCAAATGGGGTCATGAAGAGTTGGATGTGACTGAAAAATGACTGAACTGAAAACTGGATATAAAATAAACCTACATAAAATATCGGCATTTCTATATATCACCAACGAAGCCCAGTAAGAACAGACAGTAAGAGACAGTTCTTCTGAGATAGCCATAGACAATAAAATACTGGGGCGTATACCTGCCAAGATAAACCCAGGAACTATATAAACATACATAAAAAATACTTTTTATATAATTAAAATCAGATTTAAATAATTGGAAAAATATTAATTGTTCATTGGTAAGCCAAGCCAATATAATAAAGATGACAATTTTATCTAAATTAATCTACTTATTCAGTGCCATTCTAATTAAATTACCAAAAAATTATTTTATTGAGCTAGAAAAAAATTATGAAATTCATTTGGAAGAACAAAAAAGTCAAAAATACAAAATATTAAGAAGAAAATGTAAACTGAGAAGATCTAGCAGTATCAGATCTTAAATTATATAATAATGGGGGTAATTATCAAAACTCTTTGGCACTAGCAAAGAAATAGAATGGTGGATCAGCAGAATAGAGTAGATATACAATACACAGTAGTAAATTATTTTTATCCTTAAGGCTTTAATCTTTACATTTTGCATTTGATAAATGTAAAGATTTAAGTGTTCAGGATAAGAATTCACTGTTTGGTAAAAGGTTGTTGGGAAAACTAGAAAAAGTCTGGCAGGAACTAGGTGTAGACCAATATCATTTACCAAGATAAGGTCAAAATGGAAACATGACTTAAGAAATAAAGGGAGCTATCATGAGCAAATTAGAAGAATGTGGAATATATCATTTATCAGATCTTGGATAGCAGAAGAATTTATGAATAAATGAGAGATAGAGAACATTTTGATTACATTAAATTAAAAAGGTTTTTTATAAATAAATCCAATGCCTTCAAGATTCGAAGGAAAGCAGAAAGTTAGGGAAAAAATTATAGACAGTTTATTGGATAGAAGTCTCAAATCTCAATTGTATAGAGAATGTTGTCATTTATAAAAATATCAGTCATTCTCCAATTGATAAACGATCAAAGAATATGAATAGGAAGTTTTTGGAAGAAGAAATCAATGCTGATGGTCATGTGAAAAAATGCTCTAAATCATTGAAATTCAAATGAAAACAACTTTGAGATACCATCTTACACCTACCAGATTGGCTAAAATGACAGAAGAGGAAAATAACTAATGTTGGAAAGGATGTAGAAAAATTGGGACACTAACACATTGTTGGGCAGGTAGGTGGTTAAGTGGATAGAGCACCAGACCTGGAGTTAGGAAGACTCATCTTCCTAAGTTCACATCTAGCCTCAGATACTTACTAGCTGTATGACCCTGGAGGCAAGACATTTAATCCTATTTGCCTCAGTTTCCTCATCTGTAAAATGAGCTGGAGAAGGAAATGGCAAACCACTCCATTATCTTTGCCAAGTAAACCTCAAATGGTGTCATGAAGAGTAGGACACAACTAGAACCACTGAACAATACACACTGTTGGTGGGACTGTGAACTGATCCAACCATTTTGGAGAGTAATCTGGAATTATGCCTAAAGAGGCATAAAACCACGTATGCTCTTTGCCCCAGTAATACCACTATTAGGTCTGTTTTCCAAACTGATCAGAGAAAAAGAAAAAGAACCTACATGTTCTAAAATATTTATGGCAGTTCTCTTTGTGATGGCAAGGAAGTGAAAATTGAGAGCATGCCCATCATTGGGGTATGGCTAAACAAGTCATGGTATCAGATGGCAATGGAATACTACTGGGCTGTAAAAAACGATGAGTAGGTTGATTTTAGGAAAACATGGAAAGACTTGCATAAAACAATGAAGAGTGAAACAAGCAGAACCAAGAGAATGTTGTATACAATAACAACAATATTGTTCATAGAGTAAATGTTAATGACTAAGCTATTCTCAGTTATGTGGATATTCAAGCAAACTGCAAAGGACCTATGAAGGAAGATGTTATCCACCTCCAGAGAAAGAACTGATATATGGAACTAGGTACTGTATAGTTTCACATATATATCTCTGTCAAATGTCGGCCTTTTCTAGTATGGGGTTAGGAAGGAGAGAAGGAAATAGCTTTGAATTCAAATGTAACAAAAAATAAAATGAATATTTTTTTCGGTTCATTATTTAATATATTTAGTTTTCAGCATTGATTTTCACAAGAGTTTGAATTACAAATTTTCTCCCCATTTCTACCTTCCCCCCCACTTCAAGATGGCATATATTCTGGTTGCCCTGTTCCCCAGTCTGCCCTCCCATCTGTCACCCCACTCCCCTCTCATCCCCTTTTCGCTTCCTTTCTTGTAGGGCAAGATAAATTTCTATGCCCCATTGCCTGTGCATCTTATTTTCTAGTTGCATGCAAAAACTTTTTTTTTGAACATGTTTTTAAAACTTTGAGTTCCAAATTATCTCCCCTCTTTCCTTCCCACACACCCTCCCTCTCTAAAAAGTTAAGCATTTCAACATGGGCCACATGCGTATCATTATGTATAACCCTTCCACAATACTCATGTTGTGAAAGACTAACTATATTTTGCTTTTTCCTAACCAATCCCCTTTTATTGGATTTTCTCCCTTGACGCTGTCCCTTTTCGAAAGTGTTTGTTTTTGATTACCTCTACCCCCATCTGCCCTCCCTTCTATCTTCTTCCTTTTTTATCTTCTTCCTCCTTCTTTGCTGTGGGGTAAGATACCCAATTGAGTATGTATGGTATTCCCTCCTGAGGTCAAATCTGATGAGAGCAAGATTCACTCATTCCCCCTCACCTGCCTTCTCTTCTCTTCCTACAGATCTGCTTTTTCCTGCTACTTTTATGTGAGATAATTTGCCCCATTCTAGCTCTCCCTATATCCCTCTTTCAATATATTCCTCTCTCATCCCTTAATTTGATTTTATTTCTTTTAGATATCTTCCCTTATCTTCAACTCACCCTGTGCCCACTCTCTCTCTCTCTCTCTCCACATATATGTATATATACATATACACACACACACATATATATATGCACACACGCATATATACATACATACACACTCACATATACATATATATACATAAACATATATATATA
>CM053622.1:473917029-473936286 GCA_028646595.1 Phalanger gymnotis | reverse complement strand
CAGCCAACTCACTTGACCCTTGAGTTTTTTGTCAGGGTATGACTGCTTGTAGAGTACAGTGTTCTATGTTCCATGCTTGGGGGGATGTGCCAGCTCTGCCACACCAGCCCTCCTCCTTCCCCCAGAACCGCCAACCTGGACTGGACTTAGATCTTCAGCAGGCTCTCCACTCCTGCTCTGATCTGCCACTTAATTCCTCCCACCAGGTGGGCCTGGGGCCAGAAGCAAGTGCAGCTGTAGTTCTGTAGCTGCACCACCCCTGCTGACCCCTTTGCAGTGGCCAAACCGTGAACTCCTTGTCCCCAGCAGCTTTTCCCACTAACCTTCTCTGTTGTCTTTGGTGTTTGTGGGTTGAGAAGTCTGGTAACTGCCACAGGTCACTGATTCGGGGCGCTAGGGCCTGTTATGCCTGGCTCCTGGTCTGGTTGGTCCTGCCGCCACCCACGCTGGGCTCTACTCTGCTCTGCTCCGCTCCCAGCTCCATGCGGGATAGACCTTACCCAGAGACCATCCAGGTTGTCCTGGGCTGGAGCCCTGCTTCCCTCTGCTGTTTTGTGGATTCTGCAGTTCTAGAATTGGTTCAGAGCCATTTTTATAGGTTTTTGGAGGGACTTGGCGGGGAGCTCACACTTGTACCTGCTTTCCAGCTGCCATCTTGGCTCCGGCCCCATGAATATTTTTTAAGAAGCAATGTGGTAAGCCAGATGCTCATGATTGATATCAATATAAACTTCTTCTCCCAGGGGGTATTTGAATTTAAAAAAAAATTAAGCCAAAGGAATGAATCTCTAATGGTGATACTTTGGTCCTAGTAATATTATTTAAGTATCCACTCTTCAACATGTTCAGTTACCCATTCTCCCATATTCACAAGGTCTATTAGAGAGAATTCTTTCTTCCTTTTTATGCTATGAATAGTGAATAGGATGACTACTCTTGAGATAATCTCTTTTCATTTAATCTTGACACTATATTAAGCTATTTTATCAGTGCACTGTTCTCACCTTTGAGTCCCTTGACCCCTCGTTCTTCTGTTTCCACTATTTTTAACCCTAACACTGGGTCAGCGCAATCGTGAATTCCTACTCCCCAGCCATGGAGTAACACCAAAGGAAATGTGGTGATTGGGTTCCACTATGAAATAACTGCTCTATACCTCAACTAAGCCGTCACTGTTGCACAGTAATTCTTCTATTCATGCTGATTAACTAATTATACCTTCACAAAAATTGATTCTGAGCTTCTGAAGTCCTCAAATCTATTTTCACCCTTCATTCTCAGCAGTTTACTATGAACTCATAAAGACTGTGTAAATATAGTTTCTGAGTGAGACACTGAGGTGGATTTTGGGGGACATTGGGAAGTTGTGGAAAGAACACTAGATCACTTCTCTGACTTATTACTAGTGTAACCATAGACAAGTAATTTTACCTTTCAGATATTCTGTTTCTTCATCAATAAAGTAGTATTAGACTAGAGAGAATCTAATTTTTTCTTTTTCCAATTTCTTCCTATTTTTCTTCTCCTTCTGTAAGCATGTTCAGAATCCTTTATCTCGAAAAGGAACAAACAACCCTTTCCTTGACCTTAACATTCCCTCAAACTATTATCCTAACTCTCACCTCTCAATGCCAAACCTCTAGAAAAAGTAGTCTATACTTTATGACCCCCACTCATTCACCAACCCTTGGCCCTCTGAGTTGTGTCTCTACCACTTTATGGAAATTGCTCTTTCCAAGTTATCTAATAACATCTTAATTGTCAAATCTAAGTATTAAAGACTATCTGTGTTGCAGGAGTCAAAAACACAACTCAAGGGCCCATAATACTCCTGGTCAGACTGAAGCAGATAAACATGTAATTGGGAAAAAAAATTGATGAATGTTAAAAATTGTTTTTATGTGTAATTGGGGAAAAATAAAATGATAAAAAATTAAAAAGTAATTGGAAAACATTTAACAAAATAAAAAATGTAATAAAACATAATATTAATATGTGGTTTTCTAAGTCGATATGTTCACATAGTTTATGGTGTAGTGGCACCCATTTCTATTTGAGTTTGACATCACTAGTTTAAGTATATCCCAAAGTTAGATATTATAGGGAGTAATGACAAAGAAAGAAGAAGAATAGCATGTAAGATAAAAAAATTCACAGAACATACAATCCAAGATAGTAATAGTAATAGTTAGAATTTTGTAATGCTTACTATGGGCTACACTGTGCTAAGTACTTTATAATTACTATCACATTCTATCCTCACAACAATCCTGGCACATAAGGTCCTTTATTTTTTACCATTTAACAGTTTCCCATTTTACAGATGAGGAAACTGAGGCAAACAGAAGTTAAGTACTTGCCCAGGGCCACATAGCTAGGAAGTATCTGAGGCCAAATTTTAACTCAGATTTTCCTGACTCTGGGCCCTGCACTCTATCCACTGTACCTCTAGCTGTTCCTAGAAAGAAGCCAAGAGAAAACCCCACAGGCTTAAAATGTCACAAATGCCCGAAATTTAGGTAACAAACAAGAGGAATTTTAGGTCCTAACACAAGGAGGCAAATCTGAGGTCTTGCTCTATACTTTACTGATAACCCTCAACCTGAGATGACACACATGGTGGGACTGTGGTTCTGGGTGGGTATAACTTATTCAAGAGAAATAGGGTAGGTGAAAGAGGGTGGAGAAGGATGACATATTGGGAGATCCAAGACCCAGAGGGGAGAAATAGGCTAGAGAGTATTTGAGTGAAGTTCAAAAGAGAGAGAAACAAGCTATTTTGTCATTGGAGTACACTACAGACCACCTGGAGAGAGGAAATAGATGAGGAGTTTGGGAAACAGATAATCATAAATCCAGGATAGAAACATGATATGTTAGTCAGGAGGGACTTCTATTATCTCGACACCTGCCGTAGCTGTTTGTGAAAAGCAGAGCAGCTAATAACTCCTTGAGTTACCTTAGTGATAATTTAGTTCTTCAAAAAGTGGCAAAACCATGGGAGAAAGCCTATAATGGGCCTGATTCTCACTAAGAGGAAGGAACGTAGTTGATGGGGTGGAAATAATGGGAATATTGGGAGGAAGTGACCATTACATCCTAGGTTTGTGATAGAGGAGAGGAAATCTGGGCATAGCCTGAAATGTATCCTAAATTTTGGGAAAGCGGATTTCAAAGGGTTCAGGGGGAAAATATGTAGGATCCTATAGAATAAAATGCTTCATTGAGAGATGTTGGCCCAACTAAGACAAGTCCAAAAGACTCATGATGGAAAATGATAGCCACATCCAGAAAAAGAAGTATAGAGTCTGAATGGAGATTGAAGCATACTATCTGTCCTCTTTTTTTGTTTTGCTTTGTTTCTTCTTTCTCATGCTTTTTCCCATTGGTTCTAATTTTTCTTTACCACATGACTAATGTGAAAATATGTTTAATATGAATGTACACATGTATATATGAATGTATACAAAGTATAGCCTATATCAGATTGCACAGTCTCTTGGGGAGGGGAAAGGGGAGAAAATTTAGAACTCAAAATCTTATAGAAGTGAATGTTAAAAGCTAAAAATAAATAAATAAATTAATTAATAATTTTAAAAAAAAAGAGAGAGAGATGTCAGCCCAAGAAGAATGGGAGATACTTAAGAATGATATTCTAAGGCAAAAGTGAAACAATTTTAATGAGGAGGAAAAATGGGATTGTCCTAAGAGACCAAGGTAATGTACAAGATGTACAGTCAACTTAGATTTTTAAAAAGGAATACACAGAAGATAGAAACAAGAACAGGTAAAAGAAAATGGACATAAGAGTGTGTTGAATCCTATAAAAAATGATGTTAAGAATGCTAAAGCTCATGTGAACTGAGGGAGGCATGAGAAGCTAATGAGAAAAGAGCTTTTTTTTCTTTAGCTGTGTTGGAAAAAAAGAAGAATGTCAGGAAAGAGACTGAGCTTTTGTGTTGAATAGAACAATGATAATTTATAACACAGTGAAGGTAGATCAGTGGTTATTTTTCTTCTGGTTTTTTTTTTTGCAAAGAGAGAATGTTCTTTACAGTGGAGATGACATCAAAAATGACCAATGAAGAGTTGGTACTCCTGGTGAGCAAGGAAATAGAGAAAAAGCATCTCCTAACCCTAGATGAATTCAAGTCACTGGTCCTAGAAGAACTTCATCCTTGTGCCCTAAATGAACTTGTAGATGTGACTATTGAGTCTCTATAAATAGAAAATTTGAAGTATAATTTTATGATAAAGCATCTTATCATGTGATAAAGAATTGCACGTTTTTAATTACAAAGGCTTAAAATATCCTATGTATAGCTTTTGTATATATATATATACATATATATATATGTATAACACATAATTCCTTTTAAAGAAAGTCTAACTGTATTTTTGGTTTTTAAATAAGTGAGCTCTCATTTCAAAATTGTTAAAAACATTCGAGTAAATAAGTAGTTCCATTTTGTGTATTTAATTTTAAATTTATGAGTTGCATTGTAAACTATAATAATGTGATAACTGTAATTTTAATTTTTTTTACATTCTCTGAATGCTTATTTTGTTATTTAAGAATAAATATTTTCTTTTCCTAATTCAAATTTCATTTGTATACCAAGCAAGGAATATTTGTTGTTGTTTTGTTGAACTTTAATACAAATCACCTGTAAGGATTTTTTTAGCTGTTTTCCTCTCCTCCCTCATTCCTCTCCTATTCTTTGTATAGAACTCCTTTTCTCCCTTTCATGACTTCTCATGATGTCCCCCTGACATGTGTGTAGTTTCCTCCTGGGATCTGACGGTCAGGAGCCTTCTGGAGTTTTGGAGTTGCCTTTCTACCATGTAATTCTCCTTTGTCTTCTGTTCCCAGGGACTTGATAAAGGGAAGTCAAAATCTTCTGACCTTCAAGTTCCCCGAGATGTGGCTAGCTCCCTGCTTCCTTTCTACCTGGTACATCGAATTTATCCTCAATTCTCAGTGACATAATTATGAGAAATCTACATCTTTTGACCTTTTAAAGTTCAAAATGTCTTTGTCTGATGGGGTCGAGGTGGAAGACAGGAACTTCACATTCAATCCCAAGTAATTCCTTTTCAGGTACTTGGCTCAAGCCATTAGTCTGGCCTGCTATTGGGGATGCTGGACTCTGAAATGATTTGCTGTTTTATCCAAGCCCCACAGGCTATTACTGATCTTCAACGAATCATGAAACGATTATTGTATGGCAATATCTGCTATTTTTCAATGGCTCAAATTACTCCTTTTGTTCACGTCTACAGTTATTTCTTCCACATTGTGACTCCCTATCACAGTTTCACTATATCAAGGTTTGGTGTAAAAAATTAAATGGGAATTTTGGGGGAGTTTTGTGGACGCGGTAGACAACATGCAAAGGCTAGCAGATGATACAGAAAAGGTTTAGAAACTCAGAAATCATGAAATATATGTATAGTATTGCATAATATCAACATATTTTATCTTTTAATACCATAATAATTCAGACTTCTTCTCTGGCACAAAGGGAGTGCCAAAAAATGTACATGGATTTTCCAGACTGGGGTGGTAATGTATCCCTAGCCTCCACAATGTGGAGGAGATAGCTGTAGTCTGTATCTTTGATTGATTGATTAATTCTATGGTTATTGACAGCTTGGATTTCTTCCTCTGAAAAATGCCCATTCATATCAGCTGATTGTTTATCAGTTGAAGAATGATATAAATTCTTATAAATTTGACTCCGTTCCTTTTATATCTTAAAAATAAGGCTTTTATCACAGAAATTTGCTGCAATGATCCCCCCCTCCAATTATCTTCTTCTCTTCCGATTTTATCTGCATTGGTTTTGTTTGTGTAAAAACTTTTTAATTTTACATAATCAAAACCGTCCATTTTATCTCCTGTCAACCTCTCTGTCCTGTTCAATCAATCATGAACTCTTTCCCTATTCATAGATCTGACAGGTATTATCTTCCAAACTTCTCTGATCTGCTTATGATGTTAGTCTTTATATGTAAATCATCTATCCATTTGGAATTTCTCTTGGGGTCTCATAAAAGATGTTGCTCTATACTTGGTTTCTACCAGACTAATTTCCAATTTTCCCAATGGTTTTTATCATATAGTGAGTTACCACCCTCCTAGCTGGAATCTTTGGGTTTATCAAACACTATGTTACTGTGCTTGTTTAGTTCTGTGTATTGATTGATAGATTTTTATAACTCAATCAAAGAGGTATCCTCAATTTAAAGATATCAGGGCATTGAGTATCTCATAAGTTATATTAATTGGCGTTGGGGTATGGGATGCCCCTCTCATTATAAAGGTTATGCTATTTCACTGATCTAAACTTTTCAGTGAAGTACCACGCAAAGTCAAGTGAGAGCTGCAAACCCAGAACTACATAAAGATTCGCTACATCTATATACAAAAGAGTAAAAAAGAGGAGAAAAATCCAGAATGAACAGAACTTAAAAAAAAAGATTTGGAAGAGGATCAGAACATGAAGGGTTTTTTGTTTGTATCTTGTTCATTTGTTCAGTTCAATCTTGTTAAATGCTTAAATGGGTTTGTGGAAAATTTACTTATTTTTACTCTTTATTCGATTATATTTTCTTGTTCATGACTATCAAGTATATACAAAATTAGCAAATAAACCCTTCCAGTGGCTCCACATTTTACAAGGGTGGTACAAATGAAATAACAGAGCAGGGAACAGATGTAGGTGATATTGCCAAGAAAGAATAGATAGAATCTGATGACAGGTTGGTTAGGAGATGAGGGAGAGGGAAGCAAAGACATCACTAAATTTCTAAATATAGGAAAAAATTGTTAAACTGGTAAAAATAGTGAAAGCAGAAGGAAGAATAGGTTTTTGGATACAGTACTCACTTTAACTCACTTTGGAGAATTTCAGTTTGAGATGCTAATGGGTTGTCCAGGAATAATTTTCAGTTAGTTGAAAATATGTATCTAGGGGTATGGAAGTCAGCAGAAAGGTAAGGACTGGAGATGTTGATCTATGAATTATCTTTATAGAGATGAGAATTGAAGTGGTACAATTCAATGAGACTGTAAAGCAAGAGACTGTACAAAGAAAGGGTTTTTACCTGGGGTCCATGAACAGAGTCCATGGATAGATTTCAGGAGGTCCATGAATTGGGATGGAAAAATATATCTTTATTTTCATTAATTTTGGTTTCCTTTGTGCAATAATATGTATTTTATTTTATGCATTTGAAAACATTATTCTGGGAAGGGGTCTATAAACTTCCCTATGCTTGTCCATGACACAAAAAAGGTTAAGAACCATAGATATAAAGAGAGGAGAAAATATTCAAGGAGGAACTTGGAGGACAATTTTTTTTTACAGAAAAATGATGAGGAATGAATAAAGGAGATAAAAAAGGAATTTTCAACAAGATATTAATAATAGAGGCATAGGGATTAGACCTGTGATTTCAATAGCATAGGGAATTCCCTCAATTCCCTCAACCAGTGCAGGTCAGCATCTTTTCTGTAATTTATTATCTTAGCTGCCTTCAGCATTTAGAGGCTAAATGACTTGCCCAGGACCATACGGCCAATATGTGTCAGTTAATGGTACTTGAATTTGTGGTCTTCCTGACTCTAAGTGAGGCCTTTCTTCCTCTCGATAATAGTAATAGCTAATATTTATATCACACTTTAAGGTTTTTAAAGTGCTTTATATGTATTATCCTAGTTGATCCTCTTCCAATCCTGTGAGGAAGGTACTATTCTTGTCCTTATTTTACAAATAAACTGAGAGAGGTTAGGTGACTTGCCTAAGGCCACATAGCTAGTAAAGCATCTAAGGCAGGGCTTGAACTCAAGTCTTCTTTACTTCTGCTTGGGCCACTCTGTGACCTATGCCATCTAGCTGACAATAGATGGAAGAAACATCAGAGTATGGTATCTCAGCAGCCAAGGAAATGGTGACCATACAGAAAGAGGATATCTTCAATAGTCACTGAATGATAGAAGTGAAAAAGGCCTTGGTGGTCCAACTCATTGGTGCATTTTCTTGGTCCTAGGTTTACCATCAGCCAAGCACAGGTGGCTAGGTTGTCCACCTAGGAAATCATATGGACACAGTTTGGTGTTGTGGAAAGGTAGTGAAGTTGGAGTCAGAAATCTTGGCTTTGAGTCTAGATTGTTAGTTGAATGACTTTCAAGATTTCAAATTTTCTCATTTATGAAATAATTAGTTAGGATTAAATGAGCTCAAGAGTTCTCTTCCAGGGCTAAAATTCTATGATTCTGTAATGACCTTAAAGGAGTCTTTCATTAGAATGGTGAGGACAGAAAAGCCTGATAGCAAAGTGTTATTGGAAGGGAAAGTGGTTAGGATGGGGAGACTTTTGGGTACAAATAACTGTTCCAAGTTATGTGATTTGGGATAAATTATTTCTCTGGGGGTAAATTTCCTCATCTGGAAAATGAGTGCATATAATATCAATTAAGTTGAGACTTTTTTTTTTACTGTTTTAGAATAATAAACTAAGTGTCTTTGATTGAGCCTTACTAGGTGCAAAGCCCCAGGCCCAAACCCCTATCTACTAGGTGCTAAGCCTATGTGGGCATGGAGCCCTCAGGGTCCTAAGGGGAGTTGCTAAGACTAGAGCCAATAATAGGAGCTTGAGTTCTGGTCACTCAGATGATGTTTGAGGACAGCTAAAGAGTGTATAAAAAGAGAGAACAGAGCTATTTTCTGGGGCTCTCACTCTTGGAGGTGTGTTGATGTGGAGACTCTGGGCAGCTGTAGTTAGGGATTTGTTAAATCCTAGTAACTATGCATTGAGATTTGAATCAGACAAGGTCTGTCTGTTGATGTTTGTAATTTGTTCATATTTGCTCTGAAGTTCTGGGTGCTGGCTTTTGCCCCTGAACTAAGTGAATGATATTTGTATGATCGATTACACTGAGATTTTTAACCCCTTAATGTTACTGTCCTTAGTAAAGCAGATCAAAGAACCTGTGCTGGCAGCATTCTTGTTGTTGGGCTTGTATTGGTCTTTCACCTCCACAACAGCTGCTAGCCAAATTGTTGCAACAATGGGTTACATTAACTCCTTTTCTAGCTCCAACCTTCTGCCACTATGGCAGTGCCTTTTTGTGCCTCAGCGCCATTACCTCCTCCCTTAACACACTAGACTCACACGTGGTCGTAATTTGCCCTTCTTACTTCAGCATCCCACCGGCTCCAGACAGCCCCTGATCTTCCAATCATCTTTCTCTCATCAAAAGTAAGCAACATATGCATCATTCCCTTCAGGGTCCTTCCTCCTTCGAGTAACAATAGGTGGTTTTCACTCTACTTAATCAAGCCAACTAATCTCTATAATGTTTGATAACTAATGAATTGTCCCTCCCAGAAAAAAAAGGAATTTATCCTTCCAACTGCAACCCTAAAATAACTACCACCATGAAATTCTGATACTTATTCATACCAGTATTTTTAAGGTTTGTAGGGAATTTTAGGCACTGGTATTTTGGCAGGTCAGGGTAGGAAGTTTAGAGAAGGAAAAGGGTGGAATAAAGAATGGGAGAGGTTTTCATAGCCCTACAACTCATTCCATTTAGCTGTCCTGCCTGTCACCTCTCACATTCATGGTTTGAGAACTTCAGATCTGTGGTCTCAGTAGTTATACTTTAGGGATGTAGGAAAGGCCTAGATGAGGAAAGTTCCTTTTACCAATGAAGGTTAGTATCTTCTCCTCCAAGGCACCTTGAGGTAAAGCTACTTGGCCAGGGTCACAGAGACAACATGTATCAGAGGCAGGATTTGAACCCAAGTCCTCCAGTTTTACAAGATTATATTATACATCTACCTCTTGAGCAGTCAGAGGTATTTTTTGTTTTTGCTTAACTTTCTCTTTGTTACCAGGGAGTTATTTTGCTATTGGAAATTGACAATGATTTAAAAAAAAACAATAATAATAAAAGTTAAAAGAAAAAGAATAAATTTGGACTTCACTTATTTTGTCTCATGAAGATTTGAGATAGAAAAGCCCTGGTGAGTTGAAGGGAGAGAGTTGACATTCATAATTCAGATAAAGTAGAAGGAAAATGCTATCACAACCTGATTCTTTAGCCTGTTCAACCATTTCAAAGCCCATGGGGAGATGTGCCTGTGTGGTGTGTGTATGTGTGTGTGTGAATGTGTGTGCGCACACACGCAGACATATATACACATTTATTTTCATATATAGATATATTATCTATAATATGCATATATGCGCATATAATAATGTAAATGCATTATGATATATACGTATAATATCTGCATATGTGGGTATAATACATGCATATAATATATGTGCATATGTAAATACATATGTATATAGATTACATATCTATGTCTATCATCTCTCTCTCTCTCCCTGTCATCCATCTATCTCTCTATCATCTCTGTCTCTTGTTTCTGTCTCTCTCTGCCTCTCTCCTCTTATTTGCATGCCCCACCACCTACAGTTCTAAGCACAGGTGACAAGAAGCCTTTACTAGCAGTCAGCCCTGTGCTTACAGGGGTGCCTCACAGTGAAGCTGTCTTGTGCCTTTTTGTTTATGATTTCTCAACCTCCCACTCCCTGGGTGGAGCTCATAGTACTTTTGTGGTTGGCTCCAGTCCCACCTTCTTAATTTCCAGTACTAGACGAACTAGGGCTATATTTTCTGGGGCCAAAAGAGGGAGATTAGGGTGGGAAAGATAGGAGGAATGGGAAATGAGCCTCCCACATGTAGTATTTAAAATCTCCTCCAACCTTCAGAGGTCACTTTGGGAGATGATGTGATATAGGGAGAAGAGAAAATCTACTAGGCCACAAAGGCCTGGGTTCAGGTCCTGGCTTTGCCACTAACCAGTTATGTGAGGTTGGGTAAGATAATTAATTTTAATTTAAATCTGTAAAAATGTATTCATTTTAAAGATAATTAGAACTGACAACCAGAGAGATCAAGTAAATTACCCAAGGACACACAGGAATTAAGTGGCAGAATGGGCATTTAGACCCAGGTCCTCTGACTCCAAATCTGGCATCTTTTCCCTGTACTACATTGCCTCTCAATGATTGTATTGCTTCTAGTTCTAAAATGCTATGGTTCAAGGAAGCATGGCATACAAACTGATTTGGAGTCCAATGGAGTAAAATTTAAATTTAAACCTCCACCATTTAGAGCCAGCGAGACTTTGGGCAAACCTTTATTAAGAACCTGTTATATTCCAGTGACTATGTTAAGGATACAGTGACAAAAAAAAATGAAAAAGTCCCTGCCCTCAAGGAGTTTTCATTCTTAACCACTCTAGGCTGTAGTTCTATCAAGTGTAAAAAAGATTTGTACTAAATGACCTCTGAGGTCCCTTCCAGCTACAAACCTAGACAGTGGCAAAGAGGAAAGGCAATGAGATGTAGGGTCAGAGGACCTAGGTTCGAAACCCAGTTCTACTTATTGTCTGTGTGACCTTTGGGCAAGCCCCTTAACCCTTCTCGATATTTTCCTCATCTGCAAAATGAACGGTTTGGATGAGAGGGCCTCTAAGTTTCCTTGCAATTCTTTATCTATAATTCTAAGGCTATTTAGCTGGTAGGCCTACCATCATTCCCTTCCCAACTCAAATAACTATTGATATAGCATAGAAATACCAGCATATGTACCAGCAATCCAATGCAATGCAATTTCTGTTTCTTAAAACTAAATTTACAATTGCGGATCTGTATATGTAAATGCATTTATTTTATTCCACTCCCATTGATACGGATCCAATTCAAAGAAGCCATACTCTTTTTATTAAAGGAATTATCTTTAATATACCAATAATTGCTACTATGTTATACAAGTAAATGCTGAGAACACTCAAAGTCAAGGAAATTTTGTGTCAAGCCTAACTTCCAACTCCCTCCCTTCCCGGCCCCCCACCTTGAGTCTAGCCGTTGCCCCAACCTTCACTGTGAACACCACTTTTTTCTTCCCATACTTGCCTTGCTAACAGAAAATGTAAAAAAAAATAGCTAACCAGACAAGTATATGCCAGTTAGATTGCTGGAACAAGTTATTCTGTGTACATTCCAAAATTATGATCACATTAGCTTGATCTAGGTGTCAAAAGCTTTTCAAAAATTGTTTCATCATTTTTTTTCCTGTCCCTTTCTGACAAAAACTGTTTTGCAAGTACTTTTAAAATAAGCAAATAAGAGCAGCAGTAACAACACACATGCTTCTTCAATTCGGTTACCCCAATTTTCAGTTATCTGGGCCCCAGAGTAAGGGGGTTGGGAGGGACTGGAAATGGGTGAGGCAGGGGAGAGGCCACAGCCCGTGCTGATTGGATGATAGCATCAGGGTGAAAGAATGCACACCCCACCTTCCCCTCTGGCTCAGGCTTTAGGGATCATTGAAGCCTACTCTGTACACCTGTGCTAGGATGGCTGTGCAGCTGGAGAGAGAAATGGGGTTTCCTCAGATTTTTAGCTCTTGAATTAGGCAGCTGAATTTTTGAGAAATGAAATCAAACAAAAGGAGGGGTTGAGTTTGTGTGGTGTCATTCCCAACCCAATTATCAGTACAGAAATCAGCTTCTTCCTCTGCTCCACAGGATATGCTGCAATCCTATTCACAGGAGAAAAACGAGCTGGGGATAGAATATAGTATATGCCTGTTGTTTAATCATTCTTCACTTGTGTCTGACTCTTCATGACCCCTTTTGGGGTTTTCTTGGCAAAGATACTGGGGTGGTTTGTCACTTCCTTCTCTAGCTCTCTAATACATATTAAATGGGGGTAGCAAAAGTCATAAGCTGTTGGCTTTGCCCATACTGAAGGATGCTATGCCTCCCCCCTACCCAGCTTTGCCTGCCTTTTACTTCTATTTAAGTATTCAATTAAACCTAACACAAATTACGACAGGCTAATTTTAAGGCTTGAGTCTCATTTTAAGGAAAACCTAGGGTCAAAGAAGCAGGGTGGCTCAGTGACTAGAGGTCTAGGCCTTAGAGCCAGGAAGAACTGAGTTTAAACCCCACCTATGAAAAATACTGGCTATGTTACCCTAGGTAAGTGACTTTGATTATCAGTGCCCTGGGTAAATCTCTAACAATAACTAGAATTTACACAGTATTTTACAGGCTGAAAGAGCTTAAAATTATACACTGCAGCAGACTTGATCTGCATTAGTAGAATTTTTTAAAATCCAGACACCCCTTTAATGAAAGTCCCCTGATTCCTCTAGGGCCAAGTACAAAGCATTGTAAGGGCAGAGGTAGAGAGGCATGGGTAGTGCTTTGGGCCACTGTAACCCAGTTAGGTCTGGGATGAAAAAGGACACAGCTTCCATTTTCCCTTCACAAAAGGATCTCCCCTTCTTTAACAGTCCCTATGTCACAGACCCACAGAAGGCTAAAAACAGGTTCGACATACATCAAAATATTCATAGTTGTGCTGTTTCTGGTAGCAAAAAAACTACAAACAAAGTAGGTACCCAGCATTTGGGAAATGGCTAAGCAAATTGTGGTACATTAACCAAGCAATCAACAAGCACTTATTTAAGTGCCTATGTATGTGCTAGGCATTGTGTTAGGTGGTAGGAATACAACATCAATGAAAAATTTCCCTCTCTTAAGGTGCATCCACCTTAAGAGAGAGACAACATGTACTCAAATATGAACATACAAAATCGATGCGAGACAATATTTTTGTGGGGAGGAGGTGGTTGGTTGGTTATTCTCCATTCTCAAACAGGATCAAAACTACATCACTATGCTAGAGTCAAAATTTCAACGTTTCCGACTACGGCTGATCAGACCAACATGAGCTCAGAATGTTCTACCACAGGTTGGGCACTAGTACTGGGGAGGTCAAGAAAGACCTCATTCCTGTAGGAGGGGCCCTCTGAACTGAATTTTGAAGGAAACTGGAGATTCTAGAGGTGGAAGCAGTGAGGGAATACGGGCATAGGGGAGATAGCCTGTGTAAAATCTCAGAGAGGGAAGCTGGAATATTATGGGTAAGGAATTAGCAAGGAGGTCAACTTGGCTGGACCAAAGAATGTGTAAATAAGGGTACTATATAAGTCTGGAAAGGTAAGTTTGAGTCAGGTTATAAAGGGCTTTGAATGTCAAATATGAGTGTAGTGGAATATTTTTGAGGATAATTTAGCCAATTGGAGTTTCTAATAAATCAAGTCCTAAGAGGCATCATAAGGAATGATGAATATGAGGAATTCAGAAAAATGTGAGAAGAAATGAATTGCTGCAGAGTGAAATAAGTGGAATCTTGGAAAGCAACACACAATGACTAAATTTAAATAAAGACAGTATGCCATGAACCTGAATGTTACATAATTACAATGACCCAAGCTTGACCCCAAAGAAGAGATAAGAAAATATGCCTCCCTCTTTTTGTTGAAAAAGTGGGTGTGGGATGTTACATATGCTGTCATATCCAGTGGATGTTCTGGTTGCTTTTGCTGACTTTTTTTTCTTAAATCTTTATCATAAAGGGATATTCAGTGGAGAGTGGAGGATTTATTTGAAATAAATGTGATATAAAAGCAAAATCTAGCAAGAAAAATTCAGAGAGTAATTTTTAAACAGTCTTCATGCCTGATCCTGTAGCCCTCCTAATGCCTGACTTGCTTCTCATCCTTAATACTGAATTTCCCAATCACTAGGCAAGACACAAAGGACCTCACTCCATCAGCTTTTCAGCAGATTGACCCCTCTAACAATCCCACTCTCGAATTTATTTTATCTTTGATTTCTCACTGTCTACTAGCTGCTTCCACACTGCCTACAAATCTGCCCATGTCTTCCCCATCCTCACTTGATTCTTGAACCTCAGCTAAGTAACATCCCATCTTTCTTCTGCCCTTTGTGGCTAAACTTCTTGAGAAGGCTGTAAGAGATACCTTTACTTCCTTTTTTCTCACTCTCTTCTGACACTTGTATCCTAGGTGTTCAATGAACAAGACATTCCATCTCTCAGCTCTGGACATTCTTTATGGTTGTCTCTCATGCCCAAAACACTCTTCCTCCTCTGCTCTGACTATGGACTTCCTTGGCTTCCTTTAATTCCCAACTAAAATTCCACTTTCAATAGGAAGCCTTTCCTAACTTCTCTTAATTCTACTGCCTTCTCTCTGATAAATATTTCTTATTTGTTCTATCTATATCTTGCTTTGTGTATACTTTTGCATGTTGTCTCCACTATTAGATAGTAAGCTCCTCGAGGGCAGGGACTGTCTTTTGCTTCTGCTTAGTATAGTGCCCAGCACATAGTAGGTGCTTAATAAATGTTTGTCAATTGATCTATATTTTGTGAATCACTTTGAAGTATGGTAGTATATTGGAACAAGCAACCTAGGTTAAAAATTATATCAACAAAAAGCTGGTTTGTCAAGTTCCCCTCAAGTTTCCAAGTTCAATGGCATTTATGATCATGACAGAGAGGCCCCAGATTGTAGTGGGCACTGAGTCTAAGCCTAAGCAAAATAGAACCAATTTAGTCTATGTTGAAGATGACTTGAGATTTGAGCAGAAATCATACCATGAGACTCTGGCTTCCTGAAGCCTGGAAACAATGGACTACATAGTTTTGCCTCAAACCAATCCAGGTGGGGTCCAAGCTCCTTGACATTTTTGCCCTTGATCATCTGTGTAGATCCAGCTCCCTGTGTCCTTGTCTCTCTGACTTCCAATCTACCATCACTATTGCTACCTTCTTGGGAATAAAAAAAAAATTATTTTGAGTAATTTGTAATATTGTGTTACATATTTTCTACTCAGCTTCTCAGGAAACTCAGGTGATTTCCTCTGTGTGATGCAGGAATCAGAATAAGGGCTTTTGCCTTCTCTATTAAGTAATTGGGTGATTATATAAGTTGAGTAAAGTAACTGTATGTATATATTGATTGAAGTGTTTTTGTTCAGTCATGTCTAATTCTTTATGACACCATTTGGGGTTTTCTTGGCAAAGATACTGGAGTGGTTTGCCATTTCCTTCTCCAGCTGCATTTACATATGAGGAAACTGAGGCAAATAGGGGAAGTGACTTGCCCAGGGTTACACAGCTAGTGAGTGTCTGAGGACAAATTTCAACTTAGGAAGAAGAGACTCCCTGACTTTAGTATCCACTGTGCTATCTAACTGCCCAATTGATTGAAATAAAGGAAAGCAATTTGACTAACTCATTGAGTGCCTTGCCTTTCCTTGGAGGATACATTTTTAGTTTGGGCCCATATTTTTCCCTTGATGCTTTGAGTATTTTAATTCTAGAAATCAATTAAAGAACTCTGGAAAATCTTAACTGAGACCATTTGGCCATATCCCTCAAACTCTGTGTGTGTGTGTGTATAGATATATATATATATATATCTATACACACACACACACATACATACACATATATATATACATACATACATACACATATATATACACATACATGTGTATATATACACATATATGTATATATTTATATATATACAAACACACACATATATACATACATGTATATGTATGTATCCTTCAAGTTGTTCACTCCTTCAATAAGTATTAATTAAAAAGCTACTTTGTGCAAATTATTGCTGGGTGAATTACAGTATACTACTAATTTTAGATAAAATACTTCCTGCTGTCAAGGAGCTTAAAGTCTCTTAAGGGAAAAGGTAGAAACAGAAAACTATGATAGACAATATTACACGTTAAGTGTGAACTTAAGTATGAGGTCCCCTGGGGGAGGTTGTTACCATCTGAGAGATCAGGAAAGATTTCATATAGAAGGAAGCATCTGAGTTTTGCTTTAAAGACCTAGTAGGAATTTAGTAGGAGAAGTAAGAGAAGGAGGACATTGATTTGATGAAAAACAGGCAGAAAAATTCAAGGAGTAGGTAGAGTACAGAAAGTATTCAGGTTGGGCTAAAGCCTGGGGTACCTGGAGGACAGTGATATCAGATAAGGCTAGAAAATCAGGATTCACAGGTGGAGCCAAGATAGCACAGTGAAAAGAAGGAACTACTTGAGCTCTCTCACAAATTCTGTCAGATATGTCTACAAAAGTGAATCTGAGGGAATTTGAGAGAGTTAGAAGCCACTAATAGACTGAGAGGGGCAGGAGTTCCAGGCATGCACAAGGGCACCAGACCAAACCAACTGGGAACAGCACAGGAATCCAGCCAAAGTGCCCGTCTGGGAGAGCTCTGGCGAGGGAAACTATGGAGCAGGAAGAGACCCAGGGCAGAAGTACCAGCTACGGCCATGATCGAGCCCCAGGCCTCTCAGCCCAGGACAGGAGTCTGTCAGAGCTACTGGAAACACCAGTGCAGAGCCTGTGGCTGTGGAAGCAGCTAGCCTGGAGTCCTTCAACCCACAGAATAAAGGTTTGAAACTTGCCTTCTTGAACTTTGAGGAGCCATGATGGTCAGGTAAAATGGTTCTCATCCCTCCCTTGATAAAACAGGGGAATTCAGGATTCTCCTGAATACTACATCAGGAGAAACAGAGAAGCCAGCAGGCGGGCTTCAGTAGCAAGAGAAATTGGAAAAGAGAGGTCTCCCAGCACCCTCACCTCAGCATAACAAAGAGAGTAACTGAGCCCGAGGGGTATGTTTCTGACAAATGTCAATGACAGGACCCCAAACGTGGCTTTGCATAGCCAAGGGAAGTGCCAGACACCAGCAGAGACAACAGCTGCAACCACCGGTGCTGTAGAGCAGTCCTGGGGAAAAGGAGACTCCCAGCGTCCTGAGCACCCCTCCACCACACCAGCAGCCAAAGCTAGATCCCAATACAAAAAATTTGGCACAGAGCCCCTTGAGCCCCAGAAGGAGAGATCCACTTTAGAAACCAGGAGAGAGGAAAAAAAACACCATCAAAAAGAACACTAAGAAGCTTTCCAAGACCATTGATTCATATTATGAAGACATTATACCCACATCTGAAACCTCAAAAGAGAACTTGAGAAGATAGAGGCTGGAAAGCAGGGACTTGTGTGAGCTCCCCACCCAGGTCCCCCCAAAAACCTATAAAAATGGCTCTGAACACATTCTAGAACTGCAGAACCCACAAAATAGCAGAGGGAAGCAGAGTTCCAGCCCAGGACAGCCTGGATGGTCTCTGGGCAAGTTCTATCGTGCACAGAGCTGGGAGCAGAATGGAGCAGAGCCCAGCATGGGTAGCAGCAGGACCAACCAGACCGGGAGACTGGCAGAACACGCACTAGTGCCCTGAATCAGTGAGCTGTGGCAGTTACCAGACTTCTCAACCCACAAACACCAAAGACAACAGAGAAGGTTAGTGGGAAAAGCTGCGGGTAGTGAAAGGAGTTTGCAGTTTGGCCACTGCAAAGGGGTCAGCGGGGGTGGTGCAGCTACAGAACTACAGCTGCAGTTACTTCAGGCCCCAGGCCCACCTGGTGGGAGGAATTAAGTGGCGTATCAGAGCAGGAGTGCAGAGCCTGCTTAAGATCTGAGTCCAGTCTTGGGGGAAGAGGAGCATTGGTGTGGTAGAGCTGGCTGTATAGAAATAGCTCTGAAAACAACAGCGCATTCCCTCAAACTTGGAACAAAGTACTCTCTACTCTACAAGCAGTCATACCACGTCGAAAAACTCAAGGGTCAAGTACTTGGCTGGGAATATGGCCAGGCAGCGAAAACGGGACTCAGATTCAGACTCAGACTTTGGAATCTTTCTTTGGTGACAAAGAAGATCAAAATATACAGCCAGAAGAAGTCAACAAAGCCAAAGAGCCTACATCAAAAGCCTCTAAGAAAAATATGAATTGGTCTCAGGCCATGGAAGAGCTCAAAAAGGATTTGGAAAAGAAAGTTAGAGAAGTAGAGGAAAAATTGGGAAGAGAAATGAGAATGATGCGAGAAAACCCTGAAAAACAAGTCAACAACTTGCTAAAGGAGACCCAAAAATATTGAAGAAAATAATACCTTAAAAAATAGACTAACTCAAATGGCAAAAGAGCTCCAAAAAGCCAATGAGGAGCCAATAGAGAATTAGCCAAATGGAAAAGGAGGTCCAAAAGACCACTAAAGAAAATACTACCTTCAAAATTAGATTGGAACAAGTAGAAGCTAGTGACTTCATGAGAAATCAAGATATCATAAAACAGAACCAAAGGAATAAAAAAGTGGAAGACAATGTGAAATATCTCATTGGAAAAACCACTGACCTGGAAAACAGATCCAGGAGAGAGAAATCAAAAATTATTGGACTGCCTGAAGGCCATGATCAA
>CM053622.1:473898267-473916529 GCA_028646595.1 Phalanger gymnotis | reverse complement strand
CAACCACTGTGTAAGACACACCCAGTTTTTAGACCCCAAATATTTTGAAAAAGGGTGTGTCTTATACATGGGGAAATACAGTAACATAGCATATTTCCATAAAATACTTAAGATAAGAAAAGTCCCATTATTCATGATAATGTCTGGTTCAAGATGCCTTTTCCTTACTGGTCATAAATTCTCCTGGTCAGCTTAATCTGACCTTGTAGTGTTGATATGGGAAGGGGCAATTTGAGTTCATTCAGAGAGCAAAGCAAAGCATGTCTGTTATGCCCTAGCATGCAAAGCACTGTGACAGATTAAGCTAAGAGTGGGCCACAATGCCTCTCCTGATTGGCCAATACATGTTTTTGGCCTTTCTCAAGTCTTGGGGGTTCAAAATATTTTGAAACTTCAGAGAGTTTGAGAAAAGCAAGAGGATTAGACTGATTCCTTTAAGAATTATATGCAGATGTATATGATTGGCTTCCAAAATTTTTCTCTCATGGAAATTCAGACTTTAAGCATGCGTTGGGTAATAAGAGCTCAAATTGGGATTTTTACACAAAAATTGTATAGGATAATAGTAAAAGTAAGTGAAATTATTTTTCCATTATTAAAGTATCTGTCTGACAATTTTGAAAAGCAGAAGAGATCATTTTAAGTTTGGACTCTCATATTTTAAAATATTCTTATACCAGGTACAGGATTTAGGTGAGGAAACAACAAATGATATATAAACTGAAACTCTGTGAAGTTTCAAAAATGGAGAACCAAATTTGGGACTGTACTAATTTACACTAAGTCAGAATTATCTGGAAACTTCTAGATCCGAACCAGAGAAGCAGAACTCCCTTTTTAGAACTGTCCTAAGAATGAAACCTGTTGTTGAAGAAAGGATATCTAGGGACCAGATGACTACATGAGACATCTGGGATTCAAAAGATGTTTCACTTAAAGTTCTTATAAACTCTGTGCAAAAAATTTCCTACTGAGTAAATGAGAATCCTTGAAAAAATAGTGGTGTGATTTTCAAGCCTGCTTCACCTAAGGTTATATATTTATGTATGGTAATTTAGAGGTTTATAGATGACCACACTCACTATCTATGTAAGATTCCAAAGTGTAAATATAGACAAAACTTGGAAGTTTATCCTAGCCTGTTCATTCTCCCCTATTTTTTTTTCTTTTTGGTACAATTCTCAATCTAACGTCTAGATTATAGGAGGAATTTCTTTTTCAACAACATAGCCAAATTCTCCCCTGGACCCTATTCTATTCTCCCTCTGGAACACAAATTCCAACAGCCTTCTCTCCCTGGAAGACCTCTCTTCCCCTGCCATCTTCCTGTGCTGTAGGAGCCCTCTTCTCCTTTGACCCCAGCCTCTGATTCTTCAAGTCTTCCCAGAACCTCTATTTTTAGAAGGTTACCAGTCCAGACATACTCATTACTTTATTCCTCTCTTCAGGCCTTGCTCCTGATTCTCCAGAATTCTTTCTCTTCATATGCTCTGCACATGGGTAACTTTTCCCTCCTTCTTAAGAACCTTCACTCTACCATCTTACTCGGTGATGTTCTCAGCTATCATGGGATCAGTTGTCATTTCTACACAGATGATTCTGAGTTCTACCTAGATCCATTTCTAGTTTCTTGCCTCCAGTCTTGTATTATCAGTTGCCTCATGAACACAATATGTTCAAAACAGAAATCATTAGCTTTCCCTTCCCAAACCTCAGGACCTTTCTTTCAACTTCTATATCACTGTTGAGGGTAACACCATTCATCTTGTCACTCAGGCTCAAAATCTGGGTGTCATTCTTGACAGGATAGTCCCACTCAATCTGTATGTCTAATCTGTTGTCAACTCTTGTCATTTCAAACTTTACATCTCTTATTTATTTCTCCTTTTCTCTACTCCCACTGAGTACTTGAAGAATATTTTACCACCTCACACCTGAACTATTTTCTGTCTCAAGTCTCCATTTCAATCTGTTCTCCACTCAGTTGTCAAATCAATTTTCCTAAAGTACAAGTCAGACCACATTACCCCACTACTCAGTAAAATACAATGGTTCCAGGATCAAATGTAAAATAGTCTATTGACATTTAAAGCACTTCATAATCTTATACCTTTCTTATCTTGCCAGGTACTTTATAATCCAGCTATGCCTGTCTTCTTGCTATTCCTGCCACATAACACTCCATTTCCTGACTCTGCTTTTGCAGGCACATGGGCTGTAGCCAGAATGTTCTACATCATCTCCTGCACCTATCTCTCCACTGGCTCCAAGACCCAGCTCAAATGCTACCTTCTACAAGACATCTTTGCTAGTCATCCCTGCTCCCTCACCTGTACCCTTCCACTGATGCTGTCTTCCCCCTGAGATTACCTTCCAACTTGTATATTTTCTAATTTATAGGATTGTTTGCATGACGACTCCCCCATTAGAATTGGAATTCTTTGAAGGCAACTACCATATTTTTGCCTATCTTTGTATCCTCAGTAATTTACCATGGTGCTTGTCACAGAGTAAAGGCTTAACAAACACTTATTGACTGACTAGACTGCTTTATTTAATTCATTTTCATAAAGCCCAAGATTCCCTCTTACCAAAGTTAACCTTACCAAGAAGGGAAACCACAAATCTATCCTTGGATCAGCTTTGTCCTATTTTTGTTTTCACATATGTCTCCAAACCCCAGATAATAGACTATAAAATTTTGCCAAATTTCTCTCATCTCCCCACGAAGTTGTAACAAGTATTTCATAAGGAACAATAGTTACAGAATCTGGAGTTTAAAACTTGAGTTTTTAGAGTTTGCCAAAACATACTTTGTCCACTGTCCAAAAGGTCAAGGAAAAACATTGAGAATGGGAAGTAGGGAGAAAAGAGATGCTAGCTGGTGAGAAACAACAGGAAACTAAGCTAATTTAATGAAGCTTCAAGTCAGAGCCACTTGAATTCAGTGTCTCTCCCTGCTCCAATCTATCTTTCAATGCCAAACTAATTTTCCTAAATTTTCAGTCAAATCACTACCCCACCCCATTCAGTAAATTCCAATGACTCTTTTATTTTATCCAGGTTCAAATATTAATTTTTCTATGGGTTTTTAAGGCTCTTCACAACCTGATTCCTTTCTACCTTTCCAGTTTTCTTATACTTTACTCATTTCAAATAGTCTACCATTCAGCTATACTCCCTACCTCCTATTCTAGGACATGAACATAACACTCCATCTCCAGGATCCTCTTTATGTAGCTGCCCTCTTACCTAGTAAGGTCTCCCATATCCCTTAAACCTTGTAGTTTCCCTGGCTTCCTTTAATGCACAGCTCAAATCCCAAATTCTACATGAAGCCTTTCCTAGTCCCTCTCCATTCCCTCTTCACTGCCCCTTCCCCTCTGAGGCCACCTTCTCTCTACTTTGTATATTTCTTGTATGTACCTAGTTCTGTTCATATTTGTCATCTATGTTAGAACCAGAGCTCCTTGAGCACAGGTACCTTTTTGTTTTGTTTTTATTTTTCATATACTCAGTAATGCTTGTTGACTCTGCTGATTGGTAGTTTACCAGCACAGCCCATCAGCCCATCAGCAGCCCCTAAATGAGCACTCTTCTCTCTTCACTTGCCATCTGCCCCAATGCCAACTGTTACCCAAGAGATGACTGCATAATTCTATGCTTTATGATGTCAAGAGGCAACCTCACTTTATCCCTCCAGGACAAAGCACCAAAGGCTCAGTCCTGACTCAGGTGTTAGAGGAACTAGATCTAGTTACTTTTCTCTGAGCTTTAGGATTTTTTTTTTCTCTCAGCAGAGAAAAAATTACTTAATATTTAAAATACTTAAAAAATTAATTTTACTTATATTGTTTTTAATGGTACTTCACTTACTAGGGATAGTTTTAGCTAACATAACCTCATAGTAGTTCAACTGTATTGTCCAAAGTTACCAGAGGAACCTGGTTTCATCTCTACTTGAAATCCTGAAAGAAGGTGAGAATGAAGTGGTAATTCTGTGCCAGGAATCAGGAAGGGAGTGGTCGGTCACAATAATCAGAGCTCCCCAGGGGCAAATAAGACAGAAATTCTTTTGGGACAAAAATGGAAGGACACAGTCTTCAGAGACAGGCCAAGGGAACTCTTTCAGGTTCAGTTCATTCTAGCCCCAGGCATGCTTCACCAAGGGGGTGGGGAGGATGGAAAGCCTCTGAATTCATCGTTTCCAGAAGAAGAGGAGGAAGTTGGGAAGTAAGGAGCCTGTGATGGGAGAGTAGACAAGACCACCAGAGAGGTGACAGACTTGCAATGACCCCAGTGCCCTTTATGAGAACACAAAGCAGTATCCTTTTATTTTGAGGAAAGATTCCCAGAAAAGTCCCTTGTATATCTGTATCCCAGGAGAAAGGGCTATTTTGCTGAACTGAGTTTACTTTTCCTTACATTATTTTTATTAGGGCCTGACTCTATAGCCCTTAGCCTTCCTCTAAAGAGGAGACTTTTAGCTACTATGACTTCATAGTAGTTATTATTGGATTGACCAATTTTGGTCTTGGGAACCTATGAAATATCTTGATTCTAACCTGGTTGTTGAATGTTGAATGAGAAAGTAAGAAGTCCCATGGTATGAGCTCTATTCAGGTATAAAAGGGGTCAGAAAAGCATGGGTCCAGGTTATCAAAGGTAGGTGCCTAGACATCAAAATGGTATAGACTTCATCTTGGGGTCAAGAACGGGAAAACAAACGTTTGAAACTTTTAAAATTTCATTTGACCCTAAGAGACACTTAACTCTATGTGAAAGGAAGGGGGGGATTTCTTTTAGGGATACTCCCTCAGGATTAGCTCCCCAGACTCAAAGATTGAAATGTAGACTCTTTAAACCCCAACCCAATGTGAAATGTAGCTACAAATTAATTTTTTTTATAAAAAGTCCTTCCTTATGGGCAAGGTGTTAGGCCAGATGATGTATCAATTAAAATATTGTCAAACCTAGTTCTGTATCCATCCTACAGCCTTAATCATTAGGAGCTATGTCCTCAAGAAGAAAAAGAACCCATGTTTTGTGCTTTTTAAGAGAAAATATACAGAGTCTTGTGATAAAAGGACGTTGAGAAGAAGTTGGTGAAAACAAAAAGGCTTTTTTATTTTTTTGTACAATTTCAAGTCCAAGAACCACGAGGGCCCATAATTCAAGACTGTTCGTTTCTTTAAGGCCTCCCTTGTATTATGTGGCCCCAGGTGGACAAGGAACAGAATTGGCCCTTCTGTGATATCAACAGAACATTGGGTCCCCTATAAGAGACAAGAGGTTGTCTTACTATATACGTCTAAAGAAACTTCTTTTGTTTTCTCTATGCCCTAGGTCATTTAGGACATTCTCTCTCTCTCTCTCTCTTTCTCTCTCTCTCTCTCTCTCTCTCTCTCAACATTTATTCCTTTTCAGTTGCTCAATTTTTGTTAAGGACTGCATCTCTTTATTTCCACAAATTAGAGAAGCTATTTCTTAACACCAAAGTTAATTTAGACGATTAAGTTTAGACAAATTTGTGTAGAGGTTCCTGGACATCTTGGGACATTTGAAATTCCTGCTTCTTTCTGTACGATCTCTATTAGGTCAGATGCACTTTGGAATGGGCTGGGCTATTCAGAAATATGCATTGTTGTGTTCCCTGTACAAATCCATAAACATGTGAGAGAATGCAAGAAATGAGCATTGAAAGAAAATTTAGCTGTTCTAGTCCAGAGTTCAGTTGACTAAGGTAATGTCACAAAATGCAGCATATAATTTTTTTCTTTTACCTTGAATTTAAAGGATAAATATGCACATATAAAAAATTTCCTTTGGTTTGGAGGTACAACACTGTTGTGTTTGAGTTTGGGTCTTGAGCCTGTGGAATTATTTGGCAGGTAACATCAAACTACATAGAGATGATTCTGGGGAACTTGTCATTCAGCAATCAGGGCTAAAGACACTTATCTAAGAAAGCAACATCTGAAAGCATTGGGTGATATTGAGAATCCTGCTCTTAGAATCTTATTAGTTTAAGGAAGGAATCATTCAGTGGAAGCAAAAGGGTAGCATTGTTCCCTTTTCTGAGTCCTTTCATATCCCCACATAAATGTTCAAAGTAAGATTTCAGTAAATGTGAGAGGAGGCAACATCTTGGAGTGAGTGGCATGCAGGTGGTAAAAAAAAATGGGGTGTTTTCTGTAAGGTCACCTATTTGACATCTATTTCTTCTAAGTATATTGTAGCTGGTTCTAAGTTACATATGTAACATAAATAACAAATAATAAAATATATGATAATATATTTATTTAATTATATAATTATAATATAATATATGTAATTTGCAATAGTTATGATATAATATATAACTTATGATACTATATTAATTACTTATGAATATATAATAATGTGATATAATAATATATAATAATGTGAGTATATAATTAATAACAATATATAATAAATATAATATAATAATAAAAATAAATAAATAAGTTGAAAAATCTTCAGCACAGGGTGCTTGCAGGCCTGGGGGCCACTATAGCCAGAACAGGACATGAGGGGAAGCAGGTTGTAAAGGAACGGTCTTCCCAGGTTCGGATTGCTGTAAAAGCTATTAGGCAGATGAAAAAGGTTTTTGTCTTTTATATTTTAGTATTTTTAGGAAATGATTGAAGCCAGAGGTTTTTTTGCAAATCTTTGTTAACAATGTTTTCTCAAGGAAATCTTTTGGTACAGGGAAAATGATGAAAAGAAGAGCAAAAGCATATGTAGCAGGTAAGAAGGTTCTTTTCTTCCCCCCTTTAGTTATTTCAAATAGGCTCTCATTACAACTCTCTTTAAGAATTCTTTATTTGATATTTTCCCTCAGTCATTAATGATCCCTAAAGTCCTATGGTCCTCAGGTATAGGAAGGTGTAGGGGAAGAAACACTGATTCAGGAGACAAATTCCAGTTCTATGTCTTCCATTTATTGATCATGTGGGCTTGGTAAAGTTAGTTAAGCATTCTAAATCTCAGTTTCTTTGGTTTGGGTTTCCTAGTTGTGCCATATTTACTACTTGGGCATGTCTCTGAAGTTGTTCTTTGTGCCTTAGTTTTCCTAATCCTTGAATGACTTAACATACCCTGATTTAAGGAGTTTTCAGGAAAGCACATTCTGAAAAGCTTAAACTGTACTATTTAGAAGAGTGATGATGGCTTATCTCCTCATCTGTGAATTAATTAAGCACACTGAATCTCAGTTTCCCCAGTTGAGTCCTAATGGAGCTAAATTTTTATTTGAACAAATTTCTCGACCATTCTCTGTGCCTCAATTTGTCCTCATCTGAAAAAAAAAAAAGATGAATGATATTTTTTAAATTCTTTGACTCACAGTTATTATTAAGGAAGTACTTACAATGTATTCAGGCTTAATATTTTAATGAAGATTTTCTATTTTTGCCTTTGTGAAATGGGGATAATAATGTCTTGGTTATAATTGGGCACTTTCATAACTTCAAAAGAAGATGATAAAGCCCTTTGAAAATAGTAAAGTGGTAAAGAGAAGTAAGGAATCATTGTTATTCAATATCCTTCCCACTGGGCCCAATTCTACAGCTGCCTTTCTCATCCATAGAAGCAGCATTTTCCTGGACTAACTCCCACTGTTTCTTCTTCATTAGAAATTCCTGTTAAGTTCATGACAAAAATGGAAAAAGTGAAGAAAAGACTACTTACAGCTGTCAGGAGTAATCGGATAGTACCACTAAAGGAACAAATGGAGCCTCATTCCAGGGCTGAAGTAAGCCCTCACCTCAACCATCCCATACTTCAGACATGCAGCCAACAACAGTTGCCCACTGCAATGCATTTGCCTTGTCTTCATCAGAACATATTGGGTGCCAATGCCAAGAGGATCCCAAAACAACAGAAGCTCTTGAGCAAATCTGATAATGAGTCAGAATTGTTCTTAGGAAGTTGCCTTGACACTAAATCCTGGTCACAATCTCTGTCAAAACCTAGACAAATCAGGAAGACGCTTCAGACTTATCATCAAACAGTAGAGGACCAAGCTGAGATCCCATCTGCACACAAGGCTGCAATTACACCTGAAAGCCCACAAGCCAACACCATGGCCAAAATAACAAAAGCTATGCTATCATTACCAGTCTTAGGACCACAGGAAAGTGGAAAAATAGATACTGCTACAATGCTACCATTATTAAAGCCTGACCCTGTGGACACAGTAACAGATGCTCCACAATTAACACCACCAGACTTTGGACCACAGAAAAGTAAAAACAAAACCAACCATTTTCCAGATTTGACACTGTGGGATACGTATTCTTTTGCAAAATTAAACTACCGTTGCCCTTACTAGGTTCCAAGCAAAAGATATAAAGCCCCTTGCTTCCTGCATGGAATTCATTTTCATTCAGTCTCAATGACTGCCAGTGTGATACCTGCACCCTACCTCCCTTTCTTGAGTTCTGAATTACTCTCAACGTGCCCCCTCTTTGGCAGGTCTTGAGGAGTTTTTCCTTAAAAATTTTTTTTTATAATAGGGCTAATAAAAAATAAACTTTTTAGGGAATATAAGGATTATAAATGAAACATGGAATCTCTACTCCATATAGCTTGCTTTTACTTTTATTTATATAAGTAATAAAATCCATTACTTTTAAAAGCAATCCTATTATTTTGTATTTAAGTTTAAATACTTAGTGTTTATAATATGTTTCTTACTGTATGTTTGTTTTGTATTTAAATCTAAAATAAACTAAATTAAAATAAAAAAAAAAGAAACCCTGCTACATACTATCTTGCTTGGTGATGCCCTCAGCTCCCCGGGGATCAATTGTCATTTCTATGCAGGTGATTCTGAGTTCTATCTAGTGATTCATTTCTAGTCTCTTGCCTCAACTCCATTCAAATCGCCAATTGCCTCTTGGACTCAACACGTTAAAACAGAACTCATTATCTTCCCCTCTCCTCAGGACCATCCCATAACATCCAACTTTGCTTTATCTTTACCAGGGCATCACTATTCTCCTTGTCACTCAGGCTTAAAATTATGATGTCATTCTTGAGTCTTCTGTTCCATTCATCCTTCATATCTAATCGGTTGCCAACTCTTGTCACTTCTATCTTCACAAAATCTCTCACATGTGTCTTATTCTCTCCACTACCACAGCCACCAGTCCCCTGGACACCCTCATACCACTTCACTCCTGGACTTTTGTAACACCTTTCTGGTTATTCTACCTGTCTTGAATCTCTCCTCATTCCAATTCATTCTTCACTTAGCAGATGAAATGATTTTTCAAAACTGGTCAAAGGATATCAGAGGAGGAAATTAAAGCTATCGATAGTCATATGACAAAATGCTCTAAATCACTATTCAATAGAGAAATGCAAATCAAAACAACTCTGAGGTACCACATCAGACCTATTAGATTGGCTAACATGACAAACCAGGAATATGATAAATGCTGGAGAAGATGTGGCAAAATTGGAACATTAATGCACTGTTGGTGGAGTTGGGAACTGATCCAACCATTCTGGAGAACAATTTGGAAGTATGCCCAAAGAGCCACAAAACTGTGCATACCCTTTGAAACCCGGCAATACCATTTCTAGGGCTGTATCCCAAAGAGTTCATAAAAATGGGAAAAGGGCCCACATGTACAAAAATACAGTGGCTTTTTTTATGGTGGCCAAGAACTTCTCTGATAGGATGTATTGACCAACATTCTAGCAACTGAACTCCAAGTTCATCATGATTCAATTATCCCAACAGGGCTAAAACCACCTGCACTTCATGTCCTAAATATTGGTTGATTACAATAACTATGGCCCCATCAACATTCAACCTCATGTCCAAAATTACAGTTCAGCATTACTAGACTTGAGACCACAGGTGACAAGCAAAAGGGAGACTTTTTTTGTATGTTAAATGTTGGACTGAATGTTCCTCTATAATCAAAATACGCATTTTCCTGCCCTCACTTATACAGTCTCTTCTTCATTAGGAATCCTGATCCACTTCCCACTAAAAGAGTTTCTGGAAATTACTAAGATGGGATTTTTTTCAACTGCCCATGTTTACATACTACTGTCATGGGAACAAGATAGCCATGACATGAGCCAACTCTCTGCATTACCTATCTACCTGGGACATGACTAAAATATCTGGTGATAGCTACAAGTTTTCCCAACCCTTGTTAGAGCTGATTTTTTGGTTTTCATTATCCAAAGGATATACCTAAAAAATTGGTACACCTCAATTCAAAGAACACCTCAATCTTGCCTTTATCAAGATGGCCTGACTTGAGGATGAGGACAACTACAGGTTTACAATCTCCTATATGTATTCAGTGTAACCTCTGAGACTGAGATGCACCAGAATATGGCTCAATTCTCTGCTGCTTGTGCTAGTTTTGGTCTGTAACAACAGTTTTGCTAGCAGCTACTGTGGGAATGTTAGACCAATAACACCAGTACACAGAAGGTCTCTAACACAGGTTCTTTGATCTGCTTTACTAACGAAAGTAACTGTAAGAGGTTAACAATCTCACTTTGATCACACATACAAATATAACTCTCTCAGTTCAGGAGAAAAAGCCAGCAAGTTGAACTTCAGAGCAAATACAAACAAATTACAAACATACATTTATAAACAAACCAAATAGGAACCAACACCTGGGTTATCAAAGCCAGGGGGCAGTTACCCAGAGTCACTCGCCCCTCCTCCAGTGAGTGAGAGCTCCAAAAGTCAAACACCAACCTGGATTCTGATTACTGATCACCTTAGTTTCGAGAAGCATTCAGACAAAGAACTGTGAAAAATCCCATTTTGCTGGCCATTGTATTTGAAAGGCAAGACTCATCAAAGGTACTTAATTACCTCAGCATTCCAAAGGAGAAGACAACAAAAAGTCCTGCTCTGATTACCATTACATTGTCTTAAGGCTGAGAAACACTCCAAGACAAAGAGATCACATTTCACCTGGCCCATTCAAACCAAGGCCAGAATCATTAAAGGCACTTAAGAGAAGAACAGCAAAAAGTCCCACCTTAGTTTACTGATACATGGTCTGACAACACTAAGAAAACAGAGGTTTTCCACTGGCAAGCACCACACCATCTATATGTGGAATTATCAGTTACAGCAAATGGAGAAATTCTGAATGTTGTAGATAAGTTCACTTACCTGCTTCCTAGGGAAGTACACATAGATGATGAGGTTGATGCACACATTGCCTGACCTAGCTCAGTGTTCAGGAGGTTCCAAAGGAAAGTGTAGAAAAGAAGAGGTATTAGGCTGCCTACCAAACTGAAGGTCTACAGCGCACATTTAGGGTTGCTTGTACACTCATTTCTATATCAAGGAGCATCTAGACTATTGGTCCATGGCAAGTCTTTTACTTTCCAAGATGTCCTAAATTGAAGACCAGGATAACTCCTACTGGTTTTCAATTTCCCCAACTGTTCCCTCTACCTCCACTGGGACTCAAACACCAGAATGAGCCTCTATCATAAAATGGCTCTGGAGTGTAGTCTCTGTCAAGACCATGACGCCTCCCTAAGATTTTGTAACACTGTGGTCATCCAGCTAAGGACTTAACTGACTGAGATACCACCTATGCAGAATTGTATAGACTATACCAAAAAGCCCAGGTCTAAAGACTTTTCTACTAGAATGTTTCAATTTCCAGGAAAGAGACAAAGTTGCACCATTACTTTGTTCTGAGAAGTGGCCTAAAGCCACTGATTTAAAACATCAAACCATGACAAAGCATTAAAAATATCAAACAGTAATAGTTTTCTTTCTCAGGATGGTCTGACCACCACTCTAGGACCAGGCCTCCAACTTTGCTAAGGGAAGAACCTCTTGTCCTTTCTGCCCCAAACACCAGGCAATTATATATATATATAGATATATATAGATATATATATAGATATATATGTATATATGTATAGATATATATATATATATAGATATATATATATGATTATACCTCTACCAGCATCGAAACCTATGGCCAGAGTAGAACAGGTTAATAATATATATACATGTATATATATTAACAATTATATATATATATATGATTATACCTCTACCAGCATCCAAACCTCTGGCCAGAGTAGAACAGGTTAATAATATATATACATGTATATATATTAACAATATGTATATATATATATGATTATACCTCTACCAGCATCCAAACCTATGGCCAGAGTAGAACAGGTTAATAAGCAAAAGACCTCAGACCAGTGAAGGGAAGGAAAACGGAGCCTTTACTCTGAGTGGTATTCCACAGGAAATGTTCCTTTACAATAGTATATCTAAAGGGATGTGGGGTATATCCTCATTAAGTCAAAATATAACAAAAGAAGAACAGGAGAATGGGCAAGAAACCAAAGAAAGGGTCTGGCTGAAAAGGGGCGAATTTTGTTTCAATAGTGTTAAGGGATACCACGGAACAATGCTCCTTTGAGAGAAGAGAGATATTCTATAAAATGAGAGTTGGACCTTACAGTAGACATTGCTTGGCAGAATTTGGTGCTTAAAAAGATCACTCATCATCCTTGAGGAGAAGGGGAATCAGAGCTCCTGGTGGCAAGTGACATGAAGAAGAGTGGAATGGCATGAACCCAGGAAGCAATTTTGAGCAATAGAAAAGAAAATTATCAAAAGGAGGGCATAGGTCAATAATGAACTGCACAATCAGGGACATAGGAAGATTCCTGCCATAGGGAAATATCCTAAGGTCCACAACAGTAAAAAGGAAACCCAGGGCAAGATCTAAAAGCAAATCATAGAAAAAGGTACCTTCTCTTACAAAGGAAGGTGGCCTAGCAATATCCAATCTCAAGCTATATTATAAAGCACTAATCATCAAAACTATTTGGTGTTGGCTAAGAAATAAGAGTAGTGGAGCAGTAGAATAGATAAGGTACACAAGACACAGTAATCAATGACTATAATAACCTAGTGTTTGATAAACCCAAAGACCCCCGCTTCTGGGATAAGAACTAACTATTTTGAGAAAAACTGCTAGGAAAACTAGGAAATAGGACACAGACTAGGTGTAGACCAACATTACACAACATATACCAAAATAAAATCAAAATATGTGCATGATTTAGACATAAAGGCTAATACCACAAGCAAATTAGAAGAGCAAGAAGTGGTCTACCTGTCGGATTTACAGGGAGGGGAAGAATTCATGACCAAACAAAAGATAGAGAATATTATGAAATTTAAAATAGATAATTTTGATTATATTAAAATAAAAAGCTTTTGTACAAACAAAACCAATGCAGCCAAGATTAGAAGAAAAGCAGAAAGCTGGGAAACAATCTTTATAGCAAATGTCTCTGATAAAGGCCTCATTTCTCAAATATATAGAGAAGTGAGTCAAATTTATAATACAAGTCATTCCTCAATTTATAAATGGTCTAAGGATGTGAACAGGCAATGTTCAGTTGAAGAAATCAAAGTCATCTATAGGCATATGAAGAAGTGTTCTAAATCACTTTTGATTAGAGAAATGCAAATTAAAGCAACTCTGAGATACCACCTCACACTTATCAGTTTAGCTAATATGATAAAAAAAAAAAGGAAAATTATGTATGTTGGAGAAGATGTGGGAAAATTGGGACACTGATGCACTGTTTGGTGGAGGTGTGAATGGATCCAACCATTCTGGAGAGCAATTTGGAACTATGTCCAAAGAGCAAACAAATTGTACATACTGTTTGATCCAGCAATACCACTGCTGTCTGGGTCTGTATCTCAAAGAGATGATAAAAAATGGAAAAAGACCTAGATTTGCAAAAATATTCATTGTAGCCCTACTCATTGGGACAATATATTAGAAACTGAGGGGATGCCTGTTAATTGCGGAATGGCTGCACAAGCTGTGGTATATGAATGTAATGGAATGCTATTGTGCAATAAGAAATGATGAACAGGTAGATTTCAGAAAATCCTAGAAATACTTGTACAAACTGATGCAAAGTGAAATGAGCAGAACCAGGAAAATATTGTAGATAGTATCAGCGACATTGTGTGATGATCAACTATGAATGACTCAGCTCTTCTCAGCAACATGGAAAATGCTATCCATATCCAGATAAAGAACTGCTGGCCTCTGAATGCAGACTGAAGCATATTTTTTCACTTTATTCTTTCTCATAGTTTTCAAAAATCTGTTTTTTCTTTCATAACTATGACTAATATGAAAATATGTCTTACATGATAACACATATATAACCTATATCAACTTGCCTACCATTTTTGGCAGAGGGGAAGGGAGGGAGGGAGAGAGAAAAATTGTAAAAATGAATGCTAAAAATTTTCTTGACATGAAACTAGTGAAAAAATAAAATACTATTAAAACATTTTTTTAAAAAGTACCTTCTTGCTTCCACTTGTTTTTTCATACTATCATGTATCACTGCCTTTTCCACAATTTCCTCTAAACTGAGTATCCCCTACTATGATTTTCCTTGTTTGAGAGTCATGTTTATTCAATCTAAAGTTTTATCTCCACTTTAAAACCAGTTCCAGTTAGTGGTTTCAGCCAGAACCAGGTCTTTTTCTAAAAAATTATTTTTTTATTTTTAGTTCACAGCACTCAGTTCCACAAGTTTTTGAGTTCCAAATTTTCTCCGTCTACTTCTCCTCTCCCCTCCCCTGCAAGATGGCATCAGAGCCAGTTCTTAAAGAGATGAAACCTTTTATTTACAATCATTAAAATCCCCTCCAGATCAGTTTCTCACATAAAAGTAATAGTGGTTCTTTTTTTATTCCTTATGAGTACTGGTGAGGTTGATAAAAGCTTCAAGCTTCTTGCAAGGAATGATGTTCAGTAGTAATTGGGACTGATGAGTAATTAATGTTAACTTGCCAACTTTGACTCTTTGGCATCTTTTGCATTGGATGTGAAAAAGAGCAGTTGGAGCCAGATTATACAGGGCTTAAAGTGCTAGAGATGTGTGTATTTTATTCTTGAGGCATTAGGGAGGCACTGAAGCTTCTTGAATAGGGAAATAAATTATTAGATCTTTGCTTTAGGAATATAAATTTGGCAGAAGAGTGAGAGATGGAGTGAAGAAGGGAAAGGGTAGAGGTAGGGAAAACAATTAGAAAGCTGTCACAAGACAGAGACAAGATGACCCAGTGTTAGGAAGTATTGTGGTGAGCTCTCCTCCACACACTCCTCCAAAGAGATCTAGAAAATGCACCAAAATGAATTCTAATGGAGAAATACAGGAAAACGTCACAGTCCTTCGTCCATCCCAGGTTGGCATAAGGAGATACGATAGGGAGGTCTGTGGATGTGGGATGAATTTGGGCAGGAGCATATGGAATTTTCCAGTGCCAATAGCAATGGGGACAGGTGCAAACTGTCAGCTTTGATGCCCACTGCTGAGTTCCAGATCACAGATCTAGGCTGAACTGAGAAAGAGGACCTATTCAGGAGAACAGTATGCCTTGGTAGGGAGGCCCTGGGCAGTGTATAGAGATAGAAGAAAGTTCAAAAGCCAGCAGCAGCAGAAGTGATGTGGTTCAGACCCCGAGGTAAGAGAAGGATCTCATTTTTAGCATCCAGTCCAGCCTAGAAACTGGAATAACTAGGGAAGGAATTATAGACCAAAGGCAAGCCTACAGTTCTGCCACTCTGAACCAATAGGGTTTTCCAGTTGGCTGACAGGAGTGGAGTCCAGTAAGTCTACTGTTACACAAACGCAAACCCAGATCAGGAACTTGCAGAGCTCAGATTAGAAGGAAATCAGACTTTGCCCTGAGACCCCTTGAGGAATACTGAAAGTTTTCAGATCTTTAGCCTGTTCCCTGAGATCCTGGGATAACATCACACTCAAGACCCTAAGAAAGTAGGAAGAAGACCAACCTAAACATTCCTTCTAGAACCAGTCAGAGTCTAGCCCTAACATGAAGTCCAAAATTGGGAAATGAACTGCAAGAATGGACAAACAAACAAAAATGAATCCCACCAACAATAAGATATGGTGACAGGGATACTAAAGACACAAATGCAGAAGAAGTGAATGACTCCAAAATACCTAAAGCAATTCTCTAGAGAAAAAATATAGCTTGTATACAAACTCAACTTGGATTCATGGAAAAAATGAATGAATGCTTGAGAAAAAATTGGAAAATGAATGAGAGCTATGAAAGAAAGAATTGGAAAGGCCAGAAGAAATGTTAAAGCCAAAAGTTTGAAAAAACAGAAAAAATATTTAGGGCAAAAACAACTGATCTGGAAAATAGACCATAGAGAAAAAAATTAAGAGTCATTGGACTATCTGAATGCCATGACTCTTTTATCTAGAAATCATATTTCAAGAAATATTAAAAGAAGACTGCTCATTTGTTTAGAACCTAAAGACAAAATGGAAATACTGAGAATCCTGGAGTCAATTCCTGAAAGAAACCCCAAAACAAAAACTGCCAGGAACAGCATAGCCAAAATTTGGTTCCTAGGTCAAAGGAAATATAGTGCAAGAAGTCAGACAGAAAGGATTCAAGTACTAAGGAGCCACAGCCAAGATGACACACAATTTAGCAGCCACTATTCTAAAGCAGTAGAGAACTTGCAATATGAACTCCAAAAAGCAAAAACTATGAGATTATAGCTAAGAGCAATTTATTTAGTAGACTGGGTATAATGCCACAGTGGGGAGAGGAATTGACCTTTAATGACATAATAGACTTTTAAGTGTTTCTGATGAAAAGACCAGAGCTGTATAGAAACTTTGAAGTTCAAATACAAGAGCAAAGAAAAATATAGATATATACACGTACATAGGAATACATACACATACAATGAATAATGATAAAGAACTAAAGAAGGATAAACTACTCACTTTCAAACATGAGGAGATGATTGTCCCCTCGGAAACCTATCATCATCAAGTGTTCAGAGAGGCAATCCAATTAGACAAAACCTGGGAGTGGTTCTGTTATGTCCTGATGATCTCAAGAAAATAACAGAAAGAGAGGGGAAGATGAATACACTAGGAAGAAGGGAAAGGAAGGTTAGGAGAAATTTCACATGATTAGGGTACATAGTAAGTAGATATCTATACAAATAAGAAGGAAGAGTGGGGGAGAGCAGCTGATGCTTGAACTTCATTTTTCTCTGAGCTGGTCACAAGAAGGAATAATACACACATACTTGGGTATAAAAATACATGTCACTCAACATGTCACACAGAGAAATAGGAGAGAATGAGGAGAAGCAAGGAGGAGAATGTGAAGAGTAAGTTAAGGGAGAGATTGGTTTGAATCAAACTCTAACAACATACAGAAATATTTATAGTTCTTTTTGAGATGCAAAGAATGAGAATCTGAGAGAGTATTCATAAAATGGGGAATTGATTTTTTAAAAAGTTATGGTATATAAATGTGTTGGAATACTATTGTGCTGAACTCTATATCAGTGTAATGACCAAATAGGTTTCCAGAGGACTAATGATGAAACATGTTACTCACCTCTTTATAGAGAGAGGTAAAGGACTCAGAGTACAGGATGAAACCATTTTTGGGACATCACCACTATGGAAATTCATTTTGATTGACTATACATATTTATAATGGGTTTTGTTTTCATTGTGTCCTCATTTGGAGAGGGGAGTTGAGGTGAAAAGATGAGAATGCAGGTTGATTAAAACAAATATTTTTTAAAAGGCTATCACAATAGTCCAAGTGAGAGGTGATGAGAGCTTAAACTAGAGAAGTCACAATGTGAATTGAGAATAGAGGAAGTAGGTGTGGATGAGGTAGAATCAATAAGATTTAGCAATTGTTTAAACATGGGAGGCAATGGAGAGGGAAATGTTCAGGATGACACTAAGATTGTGAGCCTTAATGACAGGGAGCTTTTTGCCCTCAACAGAAACAGGAAAGTTAGAAGAAGAAAATATAACGAATTACATTTTGAATAAGTTGAAATGAGATTTGAGATGTCCAATTGGAAACATCCAAAAGGTAATTACTAATATGGGCCTATAGCTCGGCAGACACACTAGGGCTGGATACATAGAATTGGGAGTCATCTACCTAAAAAAATTATAATATCATCCATAGGAGTGCTGATAAGATTATGGAGAGATTTCACATATATATACATGCATACATATATACATGCATATATTTATAAATATATACACAAGTGTATGTATATACACACATACACGTATATATAGAGAGAGGGAGAAGAAGAAGATGAAGAAGAAGGAGGAGGAGGAG
>CM053622.1:473870969-473897767 GCA_028646595.1 Phalanger gymnotis | reverse complement strand
AGAGAGACCTTAGACATATCCTATTCTGACTTCTCATTTCAGAGATGGGGAAACTGAGAGCCAGGACAACAAGGTTACTTGATCACACATGTAATAGCAAGTAACAGGAGTGGTATTTGAACCTATCTACATTGTCTGAGTCTAACACCAGTCCGCCTTCTTACTGTACCTGAAAATTGATATGTAGTTCCCCTCTTTCATAGGACCCTGTGAATCCATATATTTGATTTTGGATTTTGTAAACATTAAGTTCTGCATTGCATCCATCAGCTTTGCAAAGATGACCAAAAAAAGAAAAATGTCAAGAGAAGGGATATGGAAGGACAAGCACATAAATTCATTATTGGCAAAGTTTTGAATTGGTCCAACCATTCATGAAAGTAATTTGGAATTATATCCCTCATTATCATCTCCATGCAAATGACTCCCTATCATCTCTATCACATCATATCATGTCATATCATGTCATATATCATATCATATCTATTTATCTTATCTAACTGTCTCTTCTCAGATCTACATCTAACACACACGCACATACATATAAAATACAATACACATCACACATGCACACACAATCTTTAGCTATGCTCTCTCTCCTAAACTCTATTACTGCATCAGCAACTTACTCTTGGCCATCTTGAACTGAATGTCCTCTAAGGATGTAGATATCTCAAACTCAACATGTCACAAATAGAATTTATTTTCATTCCTCCAAAGCCCTCCTTCTTACCAACTTCCCTAATACTGTTGAAAGTATAACCATCTTCCTAGTTATCCAGTCTTAAAGCCTCAGTGTTATCCCCAACTCCTTACTCTAATTGCATATATTCAGTTTGTTGTCAAATAACCTCCCTTGTTGATCATCTTTTCATGGCTCACACCAGCTGATATCCTGGTGCTAGCAGGACCTTATAATCTCATGCCTTAGACTATCACAGTGGCCTGTGGGTCCGTCTTCAGTCCCAGTTTCATGTCTCCCCATTCTAATCTCTCCATTTGGCACTAAGTTGCCAAAGTCATCTTCCTAAAGCACAGGTTTGACCTTGTTAATCTACTATTCACTGTCTTCTTATCTTTAGGATTAAATAGAAAAACCTCTATTTGTCTTTTAAAGCCCTTCACAACCACAACTTACAATCTTTTTATCAGTCTTCTGAAACTTTACTTTTCTCCTCCAATCAATATCTGTTTCAGCCACACTGGCCTTTTTGCTCTTTCTCCAGCATGGTGCCCCATCTCCACACATGGTGCCTTTTCCCTAGCTTCACTTCTTTCCTTGAATCTTCTCCCTACTCACTTCTGCTTCCTGGAAGCAGAATTTGAAACTCAGTTCAAAAGCCACCATTTGCAGGAGGCCTTTCCCGGTGCCCCCTAGTTTTAGTCCCTTCCTTCCGAGATTACCTTCCAACTATTCTGTATATATCTTGTAGGGACAATTAGAATGTGAACTCCTTGAGGACAAGAGATTGTGTTGTGTTTCTTGCTTTCTTCCTACACCCAGTTTGTGGCACATGGTAAGTACCTAATAATTGCTTTTCAACTGACTGGTAACAAACTAGGAAATAAGAGAAGGTCCATCAATTGGGAAATGGCTGAACACATTGTAAAATATGAACATGGGGAATATTGTTGCTCAAGGAAAAATTATAAAAGGAGTGGTATTTGTGAAACAGAAATCTTTTTATGAACCAATAGAGAATGAACTGAGCAGAACCAGAGGAAATATTTAGAGCAACATTATTGTCAAGGAAAACAACTCTGAAAGCCTCTTGGAAATTTGATCACTGAAATTAACTAAGGCTATAGAGAACTATTGATCAAGCATGATACCCACCTCCTGAACAAATGATGATAAATTCAAGGTGCAGAATGAAATATAACATTTTTGTATATAACTTATGTGGAATTGTTCTGATCATCTACACATATGTTATAATGCTTCTGTTGTTCTCTTTCTTAAGAACTGAGTTTTGGTGGGTGAAGGTTATGGAGTTTGGTAAGACAAGGAGTTATAAATAGTATCATGAAAAAGAAAATCATTGGAATATTTTGCAAAATGCATTGAAGCTAAGAGAAGGAATTCAGAAGAAAAAGATGAATATTGTTTTTGAAGGTAATGGATTGAATTCTTTATTTTTTGAAAGTAAAAACAGTTTATATATACCAGAAATCAATGATTTCATGTATAATCTTCATTTAGTTTAGACATGTTCATTTTATTTTTATTTCTTTTTCATTAGGTATAGTATAAAAAAATTTAAAAAGAAAAAAAAACAACAGCCATCAGATCTGCCAAGGAAAGGGGCATGTTGGGGGTGAGGAATTCAGAACTCCAGAAAGAAGTTTGAGGAGCCATCTCACTGATCATCAGAACCTAATGAACATGAGTGCTTCATGAGAGGCACAGAGGTTTACATCTTCTGCTTAGTAGTTAATATGCGCCTGATGGTGGAGTGTTCAGAATATGGTTGTCAAGCTTTAGTAAGTCAATTAATAGCTTAAGGTTCTCAGGGTGCTGTGTTTCTTCTACTTGGTTGTCTGTCTGGTTATGGCATGTTCAAGTCAATAAGTTTTAGTAGAAATATGGCCTTGTGTTTTTCAGGGTGCTATACAATTTAGTGTGATTGTCTATGTCTGATTTTTGGCAAAGCGAGGTGGCCAAACTTTAGGAAGATGACCTGGGGTTTTTTTTTGTTTGTTTTAAAAGATACTGTTTATTTTTATTTTGGTTATCTGTGTTTGGTTTTGGTGTATCATATGGCCATGCCTCAGTATAAAGATGTTCTGGTGTTCTCAAAGCACAATATTTCTTCAGCTTCACAGTTTATGTCTGATTATGGCATGTTCAGAAGGTGGACAAATTTTAGTAGAAAGTTGCCTAGTTAATTATAGGTGCTGTTCATTTTTAGCTTGGTTGTCTTTTCCTGGTTTTGGCATGTTCAGGCAGTCAGACTTCATGATGGTTCAAATGAATAAGGTCATTGAAACAACCTCAACCCCATGGTGTAGGACAAATGCAACTGTGGACTGACGCTTTAGTTTAAGCTCATCCCTCTGGCTAGAGCTTCATGGAGGTCACCTTATTGGTTGGATTATCATAATGGAGACATACCCATTGGAACCTGATAGTATGCAAAGGTATTCTAAATAAATAAAAGAATACTCAGGCCAGTGTTCAAAATCTGAAAAAAATCTCCATTTCCCTGCTATCATGTTATCAACAGTATGACTATCATAAAGCTGTTGTTTTTTTGGCCGTGGGATTGGGCTGTGGTGGTGGCATAGTTCTAGCAGTCACCCAGCCTTTGGGGTATTGGGGTTTTGGCCCTGGTGGTATGACCTGATCACGTGGGAGCCCAGGTCCTAGAATAGTGGTCAGAATTGCATGTTTTTGGTTCTTTGATTTTAGCCCAAACAAGGAGTGATGGTTTTACACCAGTGGCTTTAAAGAAAGGTTCAAGAAAATGTGATGGTACAATTGTGGGTATTTGGGAAAATTTGAAACTAAACTACTTGTCATCATCCACTTGTACTTATGCTTGTGTAGAATTTTACTTTCTTTCTAAATAAGGCTTTCAGACATAACTGCAGTAATATGTCCACACAGAGGGTGGGATCTCAGCCTGGTGATCCTCGGCTATATGGTAATGATTCTGCGGAATCTTCCAGTGGTGCCCCAGTACTCCTAAAGACTCCCTATAGGGCTCACAGTCAAGGCAACATGTTAAAGGAAAGTCTGTGATAAGATTATTTAATGAAGCATTTGCAAATTCTTATTAAATTGATAGATAGGATCATCTGTGGATTTGGGGAGGGTTAGTGACTGCGTAATTGTAGCCAAATGTTTGACCCAGGTCCTGGCCATCTAATGAGTAAGGAGAAGTATTGACTCAGCCTCACCGGAATCTTGGTGAACTTGTTCACCACAATGGTCCTATATGATTAATACAGGAAGTTGAAAATAGTCATGGACTTTTTCAGGAAGTCCTTTTGCAGGAAGTGAACTTTGGTGCTTGTGGCCAAGTCAAACTCTACTTTTCTTCAGAATATGGCTTTTATGTGTAGCTTCAGCCCTGTGTCCAGATATGCATGAGATCTCAGCCTGGTTGTGCTGCATAATCTTCCACAGGTGCCCATGTCCTAATAGAAACTCCTCCTAGAGCTGATGGCTAGGGTAACTTGTTAAAAGAGATTTTGAAATAGTTTACTTGCCACTGTTAATGAAGTGTTTCTAGATAACCTTTGGACTGATATGTGGCACAGTCCTTGAATTTCGATAAGTGACTGCCTACCCGTGGCCAAAAATTTGACCTATATTTTAACCATCTGATGGGTAAGGTGGGCTATTGGCTCAGATCTCGAACCATACTGAACTTGTCCATCACAATGGTCCTCCAGGATTATTCTGGGTTGGTTTTTTCTTGACTTTTCCAGGAAAACATTTTTGTAGGAACTGAACCATAGTGCTTATGGTTGGGCCAAACTCTAGTTTCATCTTTAGCATTGTCTCCATACATGGGTGGGAACTCAGTCTAGAAGTCCTCAGGTTGGATGTTGATTGTACTACAAAATCTTCCATAGGAATTCATGTCCTAAGCACCCAGAGCTTATGGTTAAGAGATTCAAGACAACTTACTAAAGTTCTGAGATATCATTTTACTTGCCCACTCTTAATGAAGTTTCTGGATTCCTTTGGATTGATAGATGGCACAATCAAAGAATTTTGATACAGGTCAGATGACTGCATAGCTGTGGCCAAATGTTTGACCCATGTCCTGGCTATCTGATGGGTGAGGTGGGCTGTTGGCTCAACCCTAGAATCATGATCTTAAAAGTAGAAATATTTTAAAAACTGACCTCAATTTTGATGCCCCAACAGCAGAGAAAATAGCACTAATTATTTTTAACCCCATTGATGAAATACAAGGTCTTTATATTTCCAAGCTAACAGAGTCTCTAGGATTGGCCACAGGGAAATCCCAAAATTTTAGGAAAGTATTGCAGAAAATTTAAAGAAGGTCTGACTTCACTAAGATAAAAGGAGAAGATAAAGATTGTCATGTCTGTAAAGCTGTGAATTTCACTTAGAAAATTATAATTCTCTTCTACAGAAAGTCTTGTACCTTCTCACGATTTCAAGCTTGATTTCCCAGATTCCGGTCTTCTTGTGCATGTGGCAAAATAACTGGAATCATGTAGCAGGCTTTTAAACTGTGCAATTTAAAATTTGGATTTACATTGGGTTTGATCAATTTATTGGGGAAAGTATTACTTATAGTATAGCTTATCTGTGCTCTGAATGAGAACCTCTGCTGCTACGTTTTTTAGCTATGAGAACAAAAATGAAAACTATTCTATGTTGGTCCCTGAAAGCAACCTGTTCAAAATGCCAAAATTGGAAGATAAATGGAAAGGGCTTATCTTTGTAGCTGATTTGATGATGTATTCAAGTAGACTGATGTAATTGGAGTGACAATAAGTTTTGTCCTAAGTCCATGATATTGACTCATGTTAGTTTTATGTTTACAAGTTTCTTGCATTGTGATTTTGGAAATTGTTGTATTTAAATGCTGTAGATTTATGGGATGATACCTGGGGAGTGATGAATTTATGTCATTTGGGATTAGCTCCTCTTTTGATCAGAATATTCTGATTTTATAAATGAGCTAATATATATATTAGAGCTAATATAAATATTAGAGACATGTCTTAAATGCTATTCTTTCTGCCCAGTGCTATTCCTAAGTATTCAAATGAGTGTAATTTGGTTTGTGAAAAAAAAAAAAGAGAAAAAATACCTTGGTATTTGGGGAAAGTACAAGAGACCCTGGAAATACTCACTATCAGGAGAAGTTCTCTGAGAATTTGCCAGACTGAATTTCCTGCCTCAGTAAGGTCATAAAACATTATCAGCTCTGTGATACAGAAAAAGTTCTAGGCATGTGTGAATAATGAGAACTATGTAAAGTGTATCCGAAGACTGGAGTAATTCCATCATTGACTAAGACCTACACCTATACGTTTCCTTCTCTCCACTCACAGCCAAATGGAAGGGATGGCTTAAAAGTTTGTTTGTTTGGTATAAGAATTAATTATAGGGTGAAAATGTGTAACAACTGATTGTGTTGGAATCTATGGAAAACTAACTGGATAAAATTCAATTTGAATGAGTTGTATCTTTGAATCAGCTTTGGATGAACAGACTCTATTTTAAAAGATTTTCCTTTTGGCCCTAGATGTTGATAAGCAAGACATAAAGCTATCCATGCTAACTGTAACCAGAGACTTTCTGGTTTTTTGTGAACTATCATGCATTCACTTTGTGTACAAAATCACTTTGTGTGATTGTTTTCAAGCTAGTGAAAGCTTTTGGAAAGACCTTTTATATGCTTAATAAGCACTAGAGATCAATGTTTTCATTAATTGTTATTTACTATGAGTTTACTATATTACTGTTAACTTGAGAGACACTTGCATTCTGCTCCAAGCTCTAAACAGTAGAACTTGCTATTTGAGGAAGAACCCCTGGGATTGTAGTTTGACTTTCTCTGAATATTGAATGAAGTATAACTGTTTAAATTATTGTTAAGCCAGTGCTTCACCATTAAAGGAAAAAATGCCAAGAGTTGCTCAAAGGAAGTAACATCTCCAGATATTACAAGTGGATGGAAATTTCTGGGAAAGCTGGGAAAAAAAAGTCTTATGAAGTAATGGCAGGATCCTCTTGACCATGCTGTTTTCTTTCTGAGCACAAAAATTCCCACTTGTTAGGACATGAGCCTGATTATGAGACGATTTTTACTAAAAGGAACTCTGGTGCATGGTTGGCTGTTACAAAAAGCATTTGTGACTCTTACCTCAAATCAAAAAGAGCTGAGGCAGTTTTGTCCTCTTATACAAAGGAGAAGTTGATCTGTGATTTTAGGCTTCGCTGATGAAAAAGTTTTGATGTTGTTACAACCATGTCCCTTGTTCCACTTTCAGAGCAAATTTCTGTGACCACGGCAGGCAAACTACAAAAGGTTTTATAATGAATCTGACTGTTTTGATCACCTGTTTTGATTCAGGCACCTCCGAACCTACCATGGTGAGGATGGAGAGATAAAGGACTCCCTTGCTTATATTCCTACTGTTTTGAATTTATATACATTTTTTATCTCAGATTCCTGACCTACAGAATTATAAAAGGCATGTCTTCTATCTCCTTTCTGACCAGATTAGTAGTTGTATACTTATGTAAAAGACTATGTCTTCATGATCTCACATTCTCTCTATCCCAAGTGACCTTTTGCACTCCTGTGATCTGATATTAAGGCTAAAATATAACCTCAAAGGGGGAGAATGATAAAAGAGATAAAAACTGGAATTTTAATGGAGTAGTAAACCTTACCTTGAGAAAAACAAGAGCAGACTGTTTCCCTTTGGCTGTGGGATACATGTAGTTGACTTCAAAATGTTTCCCAAAAGCTAAAGAATATATTTAAAGGTCTGAGAATAGCTGTGATTGTATCAGTAGTGTGATTTGTGTTTTGCTGTGCTGGTAAAAACAATGACAAAATGCCAAATAAAGAAAATGACCATAAAAATGATATATTTATATTTGACCCTATAGGTATCAGGGAACAAGACTGAAAAGTTGTATCAAAGTACTGAACTTGCTCCAGAAGACCCATTTGAACTTCCACAGATGGGTTTCATACAAATCCCTAATTCTAAGAGCTTTGTTTTAGCAATTGTCTGTAAATTCCAAAATTAGATTCAATCTTTTATATGGAGAATTGCTTTAATGGCTTAAAATGTTTTTAAAGGCATTTGTTTGAGAGCTTCTAAGACAATATCAAGGGACATGAGGGGTTTTCAAGGATTCTTCCTCTAACATAAAAACAGCATTGTCCATATCATCTGGGGCTGGGGCAAAGTAAAAAGAACAAATGGCATGCGAAAATTGAAATCCTCCAAACTTTCAGATCAGTTGCAAGTATCCTGGTCTCATAGTGTCCCTGTAGCTCTGACAGAGTAACATTGTAAAGCTTGTACCAACTTTCACGTAAACTAATTATTAGAAGACCGATGTGATTAGGTTTTGTCAGGCCCTACTAAATTGTGCTAACTCTTATCACTAGTAAATTTGAGTAACGTAAAATAGGGAATCACCCCAAGGGATATTTTTCATGACTTCAAACTTGGAAAGTAGATCGGCTGGAAGCAACATCTCTTCAAATCTGCCCTAGAAACAAGGTGGAAAGGCCCATCCCAGGTACTTTTAACAACTGACACCACAGTGAAAAACTCAACGGTATTAAATGGAGGATACTTGTCTATCAGGGTGGGTGGGTTCGAAAGTTGTTCAATTTGTGGGTGGTAGTCTAGGACAGACTCCTTTGACTGGGAATTACCAAAGGGAAATTTTTTTTTCTCAGAATATTGCATGCCTTCATGCAGTAAGCAGCTAAATCCACAATGCCAGATCAAGAAACCTGATGAATGGACGGTAAGATTCATTCCATGTAGTCCTTTTTGCACTCCTGATTATATATAGGAACATAAATCTCTCAGACTAGGGCCCTGAATCTTTTGGAAGGGTATCTAGGTGCCAGATTTAAGACAAAAACTGAAGTTTAAACCTAGGTCTTATTTGTTCTAGCTCCCTGTAAAACATTGGTAATAATGTCTCGGTCTATAGCTGGTAGTACCTTGAGTCCTACAAAAATGCTACTCTTGTGATCCAGGTGCCTACCTCTAAATACAGATACTCTTGACAATGAGTGACTACTGTTTAAAAAATAGCTCCAGAAGCTGCGTGAATAAAGCTTGACTTTGGGGGAATTATTATTACCATTCATTTTTGCTAAGAGCTTTCATTTACACTGTTTTCTTTATTCCCTGATTTATTGTACTGTGACTGATTAATTATTGATGTTGGCTATTTAGTCTTTAAGACATAATTTTGTATATTTGTATGTTTTGTTATCCACATATCTTTGTTTCATCACAGCACTCTTTGGACTAAATTTCCTATTTAGTTGTACAAAGAGCTGCCTTGCTATACTATGAACTACACTGAGTAGCCCAGATATGATGATGCTTCTGAGGAAATATCAAAGCAGGGAACTATAAAAGAGATAGATGTATATAAACACTGCGATTTTGAGGGAAGCATAATTTTCCCCAGATAAAGTAACCCCAGATAAAGAAACAGAACTATGGCATTTGTACTTTACTTCCTCATTGGTGACAAAGTAAATATGAATAATTATATTTTTAAAAGGGCCTCCACAATCTTACAGATTTCCTGACAACACAGGGAATTCTGATAAGAATAAGCACAGAGAAAAACATTTTCCAAAGAACCATATCTTGCCTTCAACAACTCGCATTGCTCCAGGACTTACACTCACCATTTCTTTCAAGCTAAAGAATGCCAAGGTTTAGCTGTGTATTTTAAGCTAGTCTTAAAAGCTATAAAAACTCTATCTGTACCCTAAGAAATGGAAGCAGCTACCAGAGTGAGCACTCAACATAAGCATGCTAATTTCTTTTCCTTTCAGTTTGGCTACTAATTTATTTGGCCTCAAGACAGGCATTTTGTGGACCTGTGAGATTCTTCCTGATCTCTCCAGGATGCTGTTTCAACAATCCGGCTAGCAGCTGCTGTGGGGATATAAGATCCACCAACAACCAGCACCCAGAAAGCTGCCAACACAGGTTCTTTGATCTGTTTTACCAAGGAAAGTAACTTTATTGGGTTAACAATCTCACTTTAATCAAACATACAAATATCAATCACAGTTCAGGGGGAAAAGATCAGCCTCCTGAACTTCAAGGCAAATACAAACAGAAATTACAAACATCAAACATCATGATACATAGTTACCAGTGCCAACATCTGGGTTGCAAAGCTGGGGGGCAATTTGCAGCTTGCCCAGAGTCTCAACACTCCTTCCATGAATGTGCCCCAAAAATGAAATGCCAAGCTCTTCTCAATTATATCCAGTTTGGAGCCCTGAGGGCTCTGACCTCACCCAGGCTGGGTCTGGGAAAGTTCTCCATCCCCAGGATCACATCATATACAAATCAATGACTCCCAATTGTCTCAGTGCTGAGAAATACTCCAAGACAAAAAGATCCCACTCTATCTGCCCTATTCAAAGGCCAGAGTCATTAAAAGCACTTAAAAGAAGAAAAGCAAAATGTCCCACGTTAATTACTATTACAGACGCCAGACTGGGAAATGCTTGTATCAATTCAGTGGTGAACAATGCATTTAAAAATAGGACCTTAGTACTTTACAAATGAAGACACTGAGGCTAAGAGAGGTTAAGTGACTTGCCCAATGTTACTTAAAATATGTATATAGAAAGAAAAAGATGGCACACAGGTCCTCTGGTTCCAAAGCCACTGGTCTTGTCATGCCAACATTATCTTTACATCTTCAGTGGCTTTCATTTGGGATGGGTAGTAGTAAATAGGCTTGTTCCTTATATCTTTATCAAAAGAGATTCCCAGATCTCTGGGATGATAATATTGGCCCCCATTCTCTTGGGTACCCAAAACATTCTCTGACTATGTTAAGCACATGTAAATAATATTGTAAGCTCTCTATTAAATGGAAACTAGGTAGTATGCTATGGGATGTAGTGGCTATAGAGTGTCAATCCTGGATTTAAAAAGACCTAAGTCTAAATCCTCCAATCTCAGACAATTTCCAGAAGCTTGACACCAGGCAAATCCCTCAATCTAAGTCTCAGTTTTCTTATCCTAAAATAGGGGTGGCACTTTCCTTCCAGGATTGTTGTGAGGGTCATTTGAGATAACATGTGAAGCCCTTTGCAAACCTTAAAGTGCCATCTACACCCTGGCTATTATATAGCATAGTTATACAACATTTATAGCATCGTAGTTCATAGATCTAGAAAACTTAGAAGTCATTGAGTGCAATCAGTCATTCTTCAGATGAGGAAATTGAGGTCCAGGAGTTCGATGAATTGCCCAGAATCACCCAGGTACTAAATGGCAGAGGCACATTTAGAACTCAGCTCCCATGACTCCCAAGTTTACCACTCTTTCCACTGTACCAAGCCTTTAAGTATTACAAGCTGCTTACCTCCCAAGGACTCTGAGATGGAAAATACAAGTGTTATGCTCCCCATTTTACGAATAAGGAGCCCAAAATTCAAAGAGAGCAAGCACTTTTTCCAGATAATGAGGTAGGATTTTAATCCAGGTCTCCTGAGTCCCCAGTTAGCACTACATCTTTGGTGCTGCTGGCTCTTGCCTTGTCTGAACTTTTCCTCACGTCATTTGGCCATAAGGGTCCCTTTCTAACCGTGTCTGTGCCCTAGACTCTCTATGGGATGTATGTCCTCTTTGTTTAATCTCTATTTCTGTCTCTGTGTATATATGTCTGTCTCTGTCTCTTTGTCTCTTTTTCTCCTCTCCCACCTCAAGGTCCAGGACCTCTTTTCATCCAAAATGTGAGGTATTGGTTCCAGGTGTTACCTAGCTTCCTGCCTGTGTACCTTGGGATGCTATCTGATGTAGTTGTTGTGGCTTCTCAGTTGTTTCATCACTTTGGGTAGCCTCTTTCCTTCGTAAGGAATCCAATTAGTGTGAATGTCACAAGTATCTAGGAATGAATGCTAAAAATGTCTGCTCCATTGCTACAGCCACATCCAGGCCTTCTAAATGTCCATGGCAATGCTGCCAGAAAGAGAGGAGAAGGGAGGGTTCTATGTATTTATTTTAACTCTGCCAATGGCAAGGCTATTTATCCTAAGTCTTGGAAAAGCTGGACTAAGTTTACCCTGTGCCTTTTGAGTTTGGGTTTTTTGTTTTGTTTTGCCATCTGAAGCTCTGGGCCAGCTGGAGGACTGGCAACCCAGTGAAGCCAAGGAGAACACTTTCCTGTCAACACATCTGACTGAGATTGTACTAAAGCAAGAAGGATTCCAGGAAGAGTCTGAATTGAATTATGCTCTCTAAATTGCTTGCAGGACAGAGACATTTTTTTTCTTTTTTTCTTTTAAACTTTTCAGGCAATAGATTGAAGAGGAATCCATTTCCTTGGCTCAGGTATTGGGTCAAGTCACATTCACTTAGGCATTTGTGATCATCATCATAGATTTAAGGAACCTCACTCTTTTCAAGGGCTGTCCATTCACGCTCTCCTGGCCGTAGTCTGGTCCCCATCTTAATCATCGCTTTGGTGAAATACTTGGCTACCTCTTTTACAGGAACAAGTGAGTGGTTTTCTTTTACACCATTTGGATGGAACCGGTTCCTGACGTTTCCCTTCAATCAAAGAATGGTATCCTTTTTTATATAAAATAGGCTTCTTTCATTAGGCAAGGGGTTTGTAGTGGCAAATGCTAGGTATTTGGCCTGAGCGGAATAGATGGTTGCTCATGTGGACACTAGAAAGACACTGTTTTCAAACTATTTGCACTCGAAATGTACTCACTGGACATTCTGCGATCACTTTTCAGTCTATGCTTCTGCCCATTTGCCTAGCCTCCTTGGCTCCAGTCTTTTTCTCCCTTGTCAATTAATCCTCTACATAACTTAGCTGATATTGTTAAAACAAAAGTGGAACCAGGTGAACCTGTACTAAAATAATCTTTAATAGCTCCCTATTAACTCCAGGATAAAATACAAACTCATCCTAGAAATCTGAATTCTATCTCCCATTTGGTTCATTTCTATGTGTAATTTCCTAACCTCCTAACCCTTCCCCTATACCTGTTGGTTCTCTTCTCTTCCTCTCTCAATCGACACAAGAGTTCTGCTGCATTTGGAATTTGCTCACTCTTCACCTCAGCCTTGGAGAAAGCTCTAGATTCCTGCAAAGCCCAGCTCAAGTGCCACTTCTCCACAAGGATTTCTGATCTTCCCAATTATTAGCACTCTCTCTTGAAATTATCTTTGTACATGTTTTGCATTTACTACTTGTTTAAGTAGAATAGAATAGAATGGAACAGAATAGGATAGAATAGAATAGAATAGAATAGAATAGAATAGAATAGAATAGAATAGAATAGAATAGAATAGAATAGAATAGAATAGAATAGAATAGAATAGAATAGAATAGAATAGAATAGAAGTAGAACAGAAACACTTTGAGGGTAGAGACTGTTTCACTTTTGTCTCTCCAGTGCCTAGCACATTGCCTTGCTCATAGTAGCTTAATAAATGTTTATTGTCGAATGCATGTTACAAAGAGCAAAGAGGACCAGGACCTTTTTTTTTCATAAATCCATTATTGCTCTGTGTGAATCTAGGAGCAGTCACCCTGCAGGAGGTGTCAACTCAATTGGTGGTACTGCCAAAGCCCAACTGGACTAGCTGTGTGACCCTGGGCAAGTCACCTAACCCTGATTGCCTTGCAAAAATAAAAGTCCAATTGGCCAGTGTTTAAGAGTTCCTGCCAGGCATTTCACATCTACCAGAAATCTCAGTGTATATAAGGTCCACTTTTTATACCTCCCAGGTTGGCATTCCCATATTTTGCCATTTGTCCTCACCCCCTCATAGTATAGATGATGTTTTGGACTTTGGGAGCAGGAAGTAATTTCTTTTACATTTAAAAATTTTATCTTTTATTTTTATATTGCTTGAATGTCCTCCTATCACCTTTTACTTCACTCACAGGGAACCAGCCCATAAAAGAGAAAATAAAATCAAAAGTAATCTATACATTGAAAAAATGTGATAATATATGTGCATTGTTCCTCATCTGTGGACCCTATAACACTACAAAGGATTAGAGGAAGGTGTCTTGTATCTCTTCTTTGGGACTAAATTGGTAATTTATGAAATTATGAAGTGGGAAAAGCGCACCCTGTTCTTTGGGTACTCACTGGGAAAGACCATGACAGGCAGCAGGGAATGAGGCAGTAATCACACTTTAATAATGCACAGAGACAAGTAGCAAATGTGGGTAAGGGCATAGAGGCAGACAGATGGTAGGAAGGGGGAGTGGGATGATGAAGGCAAGCAGGTAGTGTGGGGAAAGGCCAGAGAAGAGAGAAAGGCAGACCGTCACATAACCATGGATTAGAGTTGGGACCACTAGGTGGCATGGACCCAGATGGAAACTGAAGAGTGCTCAGGAAGCAGAAGTTTGAGTTCATATTTAACAGGTTTTTTTTTTGGCAGGGAAAAGGGGAAAGACTTATCTGTGCCATCTTGGGGTCAGTTCATTAACATATTCAAATCATCTCAAAATTATTGGTCAAACTTCAAAGTCAACATGTCCACATCATTTCAAAGTTATCAGCACCTTTTCGATATTCTGCTGGTCTGGAACTGGGGAACCCTGGATTTTGTCTGGAATTTCCATATCATAGGCCCAGAACTCTGACAGCAGCACCTGCATGGCTTCTACTGATTGAGCACAAATCAGGATACTAATTTTGATTAATATATGATACATTTTGTAAATTATGCTCCTCTGATCTTTGAGATGATTTGTACATGGCTTCCATTGCAACCTTTTTTTTTTTTTGCTATTGCACCTTTATACTTGGATACTTATAAGTTTACTAAAATAACTAGAAGTGGCAGGGAGAGGGTGGCAGGGGCACTCAGGGAGACCAGAACAAGATACAGCTTTAACATACAACATATGGGTCAATCTTGTCTTGGGTAATTTATACAACATTTATTTTATGATTGACATCATGTAAGTATATGTACGTGTGTGTATATATATATATACACATATATATGTATGTATGTATTCATCATATACATAATTTCCTACAGCACAAAAATATTCTATTACATTCATGTAATAATAATAATAATAGCTAACATTTACATAAAACTTATCATGTGCCAGGCATTGTGCTCTGTGCTTTACAATTATTATTTGATCCTCACAATAATCCTAGGAAGTAGGTGCTATTATTATCCCCATTTTATAGATGATGAAACTGAGGCAGACAAAGGTTAAGTGACTTTCTCAGGGTCGTACTAGTGATGGAGGACGTGAACTCGGGTCTTCCTGACTCCAGATCCTGTGCACTGCGCTGCCTAGCTAACCCATTTTAGTTTTGCTATTCTCCAATTAATGGACATCTACTTTATTTCCAATTCTTTATTGCCTCAAAAAGTGCTGCTATAAATATTTTAGGATATATGGAATAGAATCCTTGGGGTAAAGGTTATGTATATTTTCCCACTTTCTTTTCATAATACAAAATTAACTTCTGAAACAATTGTACTAATTTACAGCTCTCCAAACAGTCAATTGATATGCATTTATTAAGGACCTACTACCAGGCTAAGCTTCTACCCTCAAGGAGCTTACAATTTAATGGAGGAAAACAATACACAGGAAGAAGCTGGTGTGTGTGTGTGTGTGTGTGTGTGTGTGTGTGTGTGTGTGTGTGTGTAAAGGGGAAGGAGCATAATGTTAATGGAGTTGAAACCAACCAGAAAAATTGATGGAAAATGAAGAGTTGCCTGGAAAGTTCTGAGCCCTCTGTAAGGGAAGGTTCCACCCTTGAAGGAATCATGGGAATTAAGTGAACCACACTGACTCCATCTTGTGACTCAAATTCTGGAGCCAGGTCAGTTCCCTTTCTATTTAATTATGGGTCCAGAATTTGAGTCACAAGATGGAGTCAGTGTGGTTCACTAAGAAACCCTTAACTAAGGTCTCTAAGCAACAGGTGGAGGTGGTCCAGCTTCCCAGCCATGCAGGGCTAGGTTCAAACAATGCAATAACGTTTTCTCACAACTCCCACAACTGAATAAAAATTTTTCGCAAGACCCATAATTGAATGTCACAAAAAAAGCAAGTAAAATAAAGTGAGAAAATTAGACTTCAATTTGCACTCTGGAGGAGGACAGCACATTTCATCATCAGTCCTTTAAAATTGTCTTGGATCATTGTATTGATCAGAGTATCTAAGACTTTCACAGTTGATCATCATTGCAGCATTGCTGTTACTGTGTACAATGATCTCCCGGCTCAGAGTTGTTTTAATTTGCATTTCTCACAGACTTGGAGCATTCTTTCATATAGTTTTTAATAGTTTTCAATTCTTTTGCAAACTGTATGCTCATATCTTTTGACTTTTTTATTGAGGGATGATTTTTGATCTTATATGTATTTCTGGTAGCTATCAATGTATCTTGGACAGCAAACACTTATCCAAGAAATTTGATAGTAAGATATTTTTTCCCATGCAACTACTTGCTCTTCTGTCCTACATTAATGTTGTGTAGAAGCTTTTCAATTTCATATAATGAAAATTATCTATTTTGTCTTTTGTAATTGTGTCTATCTCATGTTTGGTTAGAATACATCTCCTTTCCAAGACTAGAAGAGGTATGTGATTGGCTTCTTTTCTAATTATTTATGGATAATCTTTAATACTGAGGTAGCTGAGTTATTGTCATCATCGTTATTGTTATGGGTATTTTTGCTTTAGTCATAAATTATACTAGAACAAGCCACTATTCTACTCTTATTTTTAATGTTGGACTAACTATTGTAGTGATGGATAGAATAATCTATTTTCTATTTGTAGTAAAATGTTGGGATATAAGCTCATCTTTTATAGACTCACTGAAATGATCTCTGGGCAACTCTAATAGCATATAGGACAATAGGGATGATATATATTTTATTCTGTTCCTGTGTGTTCCATGATTTCTTCAGCTATGGCTCTATATTTTGAGAGGTTTTTGTTCCAGGGACCTGGAGAATATGTGTTTGGTTTGGTAACATTTACTTAAAATATTGATTTTATGACCCAGCAATACCACTTCTAGGACTGTATCCTAGAGATCGTAAAAATGGGAAAAAGACCTATATGTATAAAAATATTTATAGCAGCTCTTTTTGTGGTGGCCAAGAACTGGAAATTGAGGGGATGCCCATCATTTGGGAAATGGCTGAACAAGTTGTAGTATATGAATGTAATAAAGTACTGCTGTGCTGTAAGAAATAATGAACAGGCGGACTTCAGAAAAACCTGGAAAGACTTACATGAACTGATGCTGAGTGAAGTGACCAGAACGGAGAACATTGTACACAGTAACAGCCATAGCATGTGACGACTGACTTTGATAGACTTATCTCTTCTCATCAATGCGAGGACCTAAAACAATTCCAAAAGATTCATGATGGAAAATGCCATCCACATCCAGAAAAAGAAATATGGAGACTGAATTCAGATCAAAGCAAACTATTTTGTTTTGTTTTGTTTCATGCTTTTTCTTTCTCATGGTTACTCCCATTCATTCTAATACATAACACTTGACTAATGTGAAAATACGTTTAACAGGAATGCATATGTAGAGCCCATGCCAACTCAGGGGGAGAAAATTTAAAATTTGTGGAAGTGAATGTTGAAAACTAAAAATAAATAAACTTATTAAAAAATTGCTCTTAATTTTTTTGTGAGCCAATGCTATGTCAAGGGACCCTTTTCTTTGCAATAATTTTCTGATTCTAGCCCAGTTAATTCATTGAATTCTTAAAATTATTTTGGGGTTTATATTTTAAGTAAGGAATTAACTGTCTGGTAATTTGTTGTTCTCCCATCAAGGTCTAGGAGTAATCTTGAGAGGCTAGGATTTTTCCCCCATAATACTGTCTTAAGTCACCATCTGGTATGTTTTCTCCAATAAGAATTTTCATTTTTTTTCTCCTCAATATCATAAATAACCAGTTAACATTAATTAAACTTTTCAGTAGGATATTTCTTATGAAGGTTTAAGCAAAAAACAAAGTGCAACAGTGTCCCAAATCTGAAACCCTAGGCATAGAGGTAGTGACAGATTTAGGCTTCAAACCCTTGCTCTCTAACTGTAGACTCAGAGCGCTCTCCACTATACTATCCCAATCAGTGCTAAGCAACGATCAATGATTCTGTTACTGGAAAGTATGCCTAATGAGAAGGCAGAATTTGTAGCCACAAATCTAAGGCAGGGGCTGATAACCCACCAGGTTAACTTTCTTTCACTCCTCTCCTCAGGGTGATTTATAGGACAATTAGGTGCATTATTGGGACGAAGGGGAGTCTTCTCACTCCAGTACTCCTTTAACGTTTTGTTGGGTAAAGTCCCCAGATCTTCTGAGAGGATACAGATTGATAGTCACAGATTTGATTGGATTTAAAAGGGACTTTGAAATTACAAATGCAATGACGACCTGGGCCAGTGACTTCTAGTGGGAGCAAAATTAGGTCAATTATAAGCATAGGCTTAATTTAGTCAATAAATCAACAAACATTTATTAAGTGCCACTATGCTATGTTTGGGGACACCAAAAAAATAGTTCTTGCCTTCAAGGAGCTTAATCTAAAGGGCATAAGAGTGGGCATGATCCCTTTGCTGTGAGTTACATGCAGACCCAAAACCAAAACAAAAAGCCAACAACTCTATCTTGCAAGGAAGAAGTCTAGTTATATTACATCTCTGAGGATGGTAGGAAGGAATAGCAGAATAGTGGAAGACCAGCAAATAGCAGCAGAAGGAAGTTCAATAAAAACACAGCAGCCAGAGCCCCAAAGAGGAACTCAGCAGAGATGACATGATGCCCATAAAAGTATGGATATTGGTGACTGTGAGGGTTCATGTTCCAGGAGTATGGGAATACCAAGAAGACATTAATTATAATGTATTAGCAAATGAGCTTTTAAAAATGTGACAGGAAAGGCTAAGGTGGTAGTGGAGTAGGCTGATACTTGTAGTGTCAAGTGATCAATGATCTGAGGGATCCCTAAGATTCCTGGAAGGTGACTGACTACAAGGGGTCTCCTAACATAATGAGCTTGACCTGGATGGAAGCTTCACTGAGCCAGTTCAAGGAAGTCCCTGTGATATGTATCTGAGTTCTTTGCCTAGAACCAAGTAAAACTGAGTTAAATCACCTTAGGTATGCCAACTAAAGACATATACACACATACATATATTCACATACATATGTATACACCTACACACCTGTATATGTATATATCTATGTGTACATACATACTCTATATATGTATACACACAATATACACATTTAAATACACACACATATATACACATAAACACACATACACATAAACACATTTACACACATACATGTAGATGTATGTGTATATATACGTATATGTACATATGATGTTGGTCCACAGCTCAACAATTAAATCTCTTATAAAATGGGTTACCTAGTGGCTCAGTGCTTAAGTGTTACACAAAACATAAAGGACACGTAAAAATCTTCTTGCTGCGTTCAGGTTACTATTTGTCTAAAACTTAGAGAATTTGTTTGTTCAACTAGACTTTCCAATTAAACTCTCTCACAAATTCCTCATCTTCTATATAGATACTATGGCCAGTGGAGAGCAGTAAAGAAGAGACTTATATTTTCAGCGATATAGGTTGCCCTGACTATACATTGCTATATGTATGTCCAGGCCATATGTGTTCACGCATTGTGCCCCCTCATCACATGTTTTCTGGTTACATATTTTCCCTATGAGTTTTCCTGGTCACACAGATTCTCTGTAGGCATGCACTTCCCTTTTGGTTTTACTTTTATCTGTGGGAGGGTACACCCCCTATAGATGAAGGAAGAGTCTTACCAATAAACTCTACGAATGCAGGTTTATACTTTATCTGTAACTGATAAATTTAGAAAGTGGGTTAGGGCACTGATTGATCACATGACTTGCCCAGGGTCACACCGTTCATGTGTGACAGCGCTGGGATAGGAAGTCAGGTCTTCTTGACTCTGTGTATTAGCAAGGCAATAATCACAATATAGATGGTAATTGTGAATATGCCTATGTAGTTCTTTATCATAAAATATAAGAGACTCTCCATATAGAAGACAGAAGAAGTAAACCATTTATTCAGACACCAGAGAACCAGATCCCAAAACCAATGAGCCCAATCCATCCGAGCAGCAAAGAATTCAATATACAATATCACAGCAGAGAACCACTCCATCCCATAACCTTCCTGCCCCCTACTGGGGCCTTGCCACCAACGATCACTTACAGCACAGCTAGCACATCTGCTCCCTCCCTCAGTTCTAACCTCTCTCTCAGCATTTCCAGCTCCACTCTTTCCTGTTCCACTGTTCAGCAAGCTCTTCCCATCACATGTGACTTAGGCTTCCTGTGATGTAAGTAGGTCCTATGTTCCATTAATGGGTGGGAAAGATCTTCAAATCCAAATTGTCATTACACTATGAAGCCTGCACTGTCCACTATACCACACAAAATGTCCTAAACCACGCTGAATCTCCTTCTTGTTCTGAGAGAACATGCTGCCCCTAGACATAGCTGAAGACAGACATGGGACATGGAAGGCTCTGTCTCCCAGACCTCAAGATGAATAAGCCCCTAGAACTGAGTTAAAGACTTTAACCTCCAGGCCACAATTCCACTGCTTCTAGACCAATAGAGGCAGATAATAAACTTCAACTCAAACCCATCCTGCGTACCATGACAGAATGCAAAGTCATAGAAAGTTACTGGAGCTGACTGAATGGCAGTAGGAGGAATGTGACATAGACATATTTTTTTTAAATCACCTTTGCCACTGAGTGGAGGGTGGATTAGATAGGGAAGAGTCAAGACAGGGGGACAAGTCAGAATTCTATTGTAATGGTCAGAAGAAGACAACAAAGTCAAAACGTCTACATCAAAATACTCCAAGAAAAATTGAATTGGTCACAGGCCATGGAAGAGCTCAAAAAGGATTTGGAAAATCAAGTAAGAGAAGTAGAGGAAAAATTAGGAAGAGAAATGAGAGTGATGCAAGAAAATCATGAAAAAAATGAGTTAACAGCTTGCTAAAGGAGACTCAAAAATGTTGAAGAAAATAACACCTTAAAAAAATAGATTAACTCAAATGGCAAAAGGGCCCAAAAAACCAATGAAGAGAAGAACACCTGAAAAAGCAGAATTGGCCAAATGTAAAAGGAAGTCCAAAAGCTCACTGAAGAAAATAATTCCTTAAAAATTAGAATTGAGCAAATGGAAGCTAATGACTTCATGAGAAATCAAGAAATTATAAACCAAAACCAAAAGAATGAAAAATAGATGATGTGAAATATCTCATTGGAAAAACAACTGACCCGAAAGACAGATTCAGGAGAGATAATTTAAAAATGACTGGACTTCTTGAAAGTCATGATCCAAAAAACAGCCTAGATATCATCTTCAAAGAAATCATCAAGGTGATATTCTAGAACCAGAGGGTAAAATAGATATTGAAAGAATCTACCAATTACCTCCTGAAAGAGATCCCAAAAGGAAAACTCCTAGGAATACTGTAGCTAAATTCCAGAGTTCTCTGGTGTAATGGTAATGTAAATTTGATGATCTTTCCCCCCATTAATAGGCCCACATGACCTGCCTAAGTCACATGTGATGGGAGGTACTTGCTGAACTAAAGGAACAAGAAAGGGTGGAGCAGGAAATGCAGAGAGCAGATAGAGCTGAGGGAGAGAGAGGAGATGTGCTAGCAGTGCTGTGAGTGTATTTGTAGGAAGGCCCCAGCTGGGGTAGGGGTGGGGGTGGGGGACAGTGTGTTGGTAAGCAAAATGGGCTCTTAGCACTTAGTTGGCCTTTGTTTCCTTTGAGTAATTCAGTGTATTTCATTTAGCCTTACTAGGTGCTAAGCCCCAGGCCCAAACCCCTATTAGATGTAGAACCTATGAGTGTGGATTGGTGACTGGGGTGGGGCCCAAGGTGGGGCTGGCTAAGGGGAGGTGCTAACTCCAGAGCCATGCCCTCGTGAGTCTTACTAAGTGCTAAGCTCCAGGCTCTAACCCCTATTAGGTGTTAACCTAACCTATGTGGATGTGAGCCTCCCAGGGTCCAAAGGGGAGGGGATAACTCAAGAATCAATCATAGCAGCCTAAGTTCTAGTCATTCAGATGATGTTTGATGATGTCTGAAATCCTATAAGAAGAGAAAACAGCCATTTGAGCATGGGCTCTCACTCGTGGTGGTGCTGAGGTGGAGACTCTGGGTAGCTGTAGCTAAGGGCCCTCCAGCTTGTAACCTAGATGCTGAGACTTTGTTAAACTCTGGTAACTATGTGTTGGGATTTGAATCAGACAAGGTCTACCTGTTGATGTTTGCACTTTGTTTGTATTTTGTTCTGAAGTTTGGGATGCTGGCTTTTTCCCCTGAACTAAGTGAATGATATTTGTATGCTGAATTAAAAGTAAGCTTGTCAACCCCTTCATGTAGGTTTCCTTAGTTAAGCAGATCAAAAGAACCTGTGCTTTTGCACCGTGCTGGTAGCATTCTTGTTGTTGGGCTTTCACCCCCACAACAGCTGCTAGCCGGATTGTTGAAACAGGCAGAAGGTTATGGGATGGTGAGGCTCCATGCTGCGATATTGTGTTTTAAGTTCCTTGCTGTTATGATAAAGTGGGCTTACTGGTATTGAGAGTTGGTTGTTGCTTGGATGGGTTGGACTTATTGGTTCTGGGACTTGGTTCTTTAGTGTCTGAATAAATATTTTACTTCTACCTTCTACATGGAGTCTCTCATATTTTGCAATACAGAACTATATAGACATGTTCACAATTATCATCGATGTTGTGTTTATTGCCTTGCTAATACGCCAGATCAAGAAGAAAATATTGCAAGCAGCCAGAAATAAACAATTCAAGTATTGTGGAAACACAATCAGGACAACACAAAATTTAGCAGCTTCCACATTAAGGAGTTGGAGGGCTTGGAATGTGATATTCCAGGGGTCAAAGGAGCTAGGATTAAAACCAAGAATCACCTGCCAAGCAAAACTGAGTGTAATCCTTCAGCAGAAAAAAATCAATATTCAACGAAATAAAGGACTTCCATGTAATCTTGATGAAAAGACCAGAGCTGAATAGAAAATCTGGCTTTCAAATACAAGACTCAAGATAAGCATGAAAAAGTAAACAGGAAAGAGAACTCATAAGGGACTTATTAAAGTTGAATTGTTTATATTCCTATGTGGAGAGATGATATTTGTAACTCATGAGACCTTTATCAGTATTAGGGTAGTTGGAAGGAATACACACACACACACACACACACACACACAAATAGACAGAGGGCAGAGGATGAGTTGAATATGAAGGGATAATATCTAAAAAATAAAATTAATGGGTGAGAGAGGAATGTACTAGGAGGAGAAAGGGAGAGGTAGAATGGGGTCAATTATCTCACATAAAAGAGGCACAAAAAAGCTTTTACAATGGAGATGAAGAGGGGAAAGGCAAGAGGGAATGAGTGAACCTTACTCTCAATGGATTTGGCTCAATTGGGTATGAAAATCTATCTTACCCTACAGGAAAGTAGGGGGTAAGGGGAGAAGAGAGGGGGGATGATAAAGGGAGGGCAAAAGGGAAGAGGGAAACAGAAACAAACACTTTTGAAGAGGGACAGGGTCAAAAGGAGAGAATAGAATAGATGGGAGGTGAGATAGGATGGAGTGAAATATAGTTGGTCTTTCACAACATGACTGTCATGGAAATGTTTTGCACAACTACGCACTGCATATGACTACACATAACCTATATCAGATTGTTTGCCTTCTCAATAAGGGTGGGTGGGGATGGAGGAAGGGAGAAAATGTGGAACTTGTAGTTCTAAAAACAAATGCTAAAAATTGTTTTTACATGCAACTGGGAAATGGGGTATAGAAATCTATCTTACCCTACAGGAAAATAGAAGGGAAGGGGATAAGAGAAGAGGGGTGATAGAAGGGAGGGCAGATTGGGGAAAGGGGTAATCAAAATGTACACTGTCTTGGGGTGGGGGAGGGGAGAGATGAGAAAATTTGGAACTCAAAATCTTGTGGAAGTGAATGTTGAAAACTAAAAATAAATTAATTAATAAAAAAGAAATATTTTGAGCTCCTGCTCTCTGAAAAGCAATAAGGTATGCAAATTTGAAAAGTTATACATCCCTGGCTTCTGTGATTTTACACAAGAATTTCTGCCCAAACATACAAAATTAACTACAGTCAATTGCAGGGGGGAGGGCACAATTTTTTCCAGAACTTCTAATTCTTGCAACACTTCCCAGCAAACTAAGGGAAACATGACAGCTAAGTCTGAGTTTAATCATCTTTGTCTCTGATGACATATTTTACATGACTGATCATGTCAATGCCATTACAACAGTGATATGTTGAATGAAGTTGAATTGAATTGAATTAACCTTCCTAATCAAGTGAAAAAAAACATCAGAAATCTCCTAGGTCTTTTGACTCCAAGGGTCAAATCTTCTCACCTCCTTGTTACTGACATTTTTCTTTGGACTGGACTCAAAGTTAATGTCTCTTTCTCCAATGCCTTTGTTCATTAGTTGAAGTCTGCCCTTTTAAAAATCTACATTAATGATAAAACTAGCATCTATATGGTGCTTATCATGTGGCAGGCACTGCGCTAAGCCGTTTATACATATTATCTCATTTGATCCTCACAACAACCCTGGGAGGTAGGTGCTATTATTACCACCATTTCAGAGTTGAGGAAATTGAGGCAAACAGAGGTTAAGTGACTTACCAGAGTCACATAACTAGTGAGTGTTTGAGGTTGGATTTGAAGTCACATGTTCCTCACTCCAGGCTTTGTGACTCTAATCATCTAACTGCCGTGGCTGTTGTTCTGCCAAGGTCTTGCCTCTGCCCTTCTGGTATTTTTCAGTCTCCCCCCTCTTTTGCCCATTCCAACGTGGAATCTTCTCATGGAAGGCTGTGGACGAGTCAGTTAACCTGTGTGGGCACCAGCTCCTTACCTCTAAAATGAGAGGGTTGAACTCTGGCCTTGAGGTGCCTTTTGGGTCTGGATCTTTGTGTCTATGATCCTATGACTACATACATGACTCCTAAGGCCCCTTCCCCTAATGATCTTAGGAATCTAGGTGTTTGCACTAGAGCCTGCCCTGTGGTAGGTAGTGTGAAAGCTGCAGAAAAAAGTTACCTTGGCTCCTGTCCTCAAAGGGCTTACATTTATGTCCAGAAGAGAAATACACTGAGACTCACTTAAACAATTAAGTGCTCTACAATTTGATACTTCTGTGTGTGATAGACAGTCAAAGAAGGATATGACAGTGTGGGCTTCGATGAGTGAAAAAGCTCTGTGGAGGAAGGAGTTGGGATGTACCCTAGGATTTGAAGGCTTTGAGGATCAAGATTAAGATAAACATTGAGGACTGGCTAAAAAAAGGGAAATAAGATGGGCATGGAGAATTGTTTCCTGGAGATTGGGTTGCCTGCCACAGAGCAGTGGTAAAGAGGAAATGTTGCATAGTTAGGGTGGAACCAGATCATGAAAAATAATTTTTTCTTTTTTTTTCTTTTTTAAAAAATTTTATTTTAGACTCAAACACCAGAAAACAAATACAGAATAGAAAAAAGAACCAAAATATTTCATAAATTTAAATGACGTAAATTAAATACAAAGACACAAAAAGCAAGTATGTCATATGCATAGCAGAACATAAAAGAGGATTTAAAATATGTAATAATAAATTATTTCAAGAAAGCTTGTATGATATATAATATTTGAGATAAATATGTATGATAAATAATACTTGAATTGAAAACTGTCCCTCTTTTCTTTGCTTCCTAGTAAGTTTTCATTTGTCCTCTGCTGTGCACTTTTTTAGTTTGTGCTTTTTCCCTCCCTGCCTCCATGAAGGCTATGATTAAATTTGGATATGTTTCTGTATAGCTATAGATATATACATACACATACACATATATACATACATATGTAGACATATGCTTTCCCAAATTCTACTCCTGCACTTTGTTTTTCTTTTTGTGCATATCTCTTGTTTCCTATTTCTCCTGCCTCCTATTCTTTACTTGTAGCCACTAGCTTGCCCTCCTATTACTTTCCTACCCACCCCCCAAGGATCCCTCCCCTATCCCCCCTTTCCCATAAGTCTAAACATCCTTTTTTAATTATTTTTTTTAATTTTTAAAATTTTATTTTTATTTATAGTTTGCAACACACGGTTCTACCTAATTTTGAGTTTCGGATTTTCTTTCCTCCCTCCCCCACTCCCTCCCTAAGAAGGCATGGAATCCCATATAACTTCCATGTATAACATGGCATTGAATTAATTTACACACTAGTAAAGTTGTGGATAAGAATTATGACCAATGGAATGAATCATGAGAAAGAAGAAACAGAACCAAAAAAAAAAAAAAACCAAAAACACAACCCAACAACAAATACAAAAGAGAGAAAAAAAGGGGGGGGAAGGCAAGCATGAAGTGTGCCTTGATCTGCATTCATACTTCATAGTTCTTTCTCTGGATAGCACTCTCCATCGTGAGTCCTTTGGAGCTGTCTCTGCATATTGTGTTGCTGAGAAGAGCAAAGTCTTTCAGGGTTAGTCATCACAGAATCAATATTTCTGTGGTTGTATATAATGTTCTCATGGCTCTGCTCTGCTCACTCAGCATTATGTCATGTAGGTTGTGATGAAGTCCATATCATCCCCATTTCTTATAGCACAATAGTATTTCATTACCTTCATATATATATGAAGCTTGTTCAGCCATTCCCCAACTGACGGGCATCCCTTTGATTTCCAATTCTTAGCTACCACAAAAAGAGCTGCTCTAAATATTTTTGTACATATGGGTCCTTTTCCCACTTGTGTGATCTCTTTGGGATACAACCCTAGGAGTGGTATTGCTGGGTCAAAGGGTATGAACATTTTTATAGCCCTTTGGGCATAGTTCCAAATTGCTCTCCAAAATGGCTGGATCAGTTCACAACTCCACCAGCAATGTAACAATGTTCCAATTTTCCCACATCC
>CM053622.1:473841008-473870469 GCA_028646595.1 Phalanger gymnotis | reverse complement strand
AAAAAAAAAAAAAAAAAAAAAAAAAAAAAAAAAAAAAGGCAGAGCTTTAGTCTCCTGGACCAAATTCAATCTAGAAGACCATTTCATCTCCTACTAGTGATTCTTCATGTCAATAAATACAGCATTTCATACATTCATTTAACATGTGTTTGAATGGCCCCATGTGTACAGGCAGAGCAGACAGCATGATATAATAGAAAGAGGATTGATGATATAATAGAAAGGATTTGGTGTTAGAAGACCTATGGTCATATTTAAGGTCATACCAAACTCAAGGTGCCCACATTTCCTAGAGTAAATGATATTCCTATATTAAAGGAAATATGTAATTTTAGCAATTATTATTTGTCATACTTCTGTGGGAATGGTTTAATGTATGTTCTATTATATGAAACTGTGATTAGAACTTTCCAAGATCAGAGTTTTGGTTTAATTCCAAGATTTCTATTATATAGGAAATCATGTTATATTGGTCACTTTAAAGGTATCACACAAGCTGTGTTTTTGTGGAATATAATTATTGTAATTTTATATCATATGGTATGAATCTGACTATATTACATCTAATAAATTGAATAATAGCCCACTTATAATGATGAAAAATAAAAATCCAGATCTTTTTAAAAGGTTTTTGCAATAGTCCAGGGTAGGAATGACGAAGGCTCATACAAGAGTGATGTCTATGCCTGTAAAGAGATAAAGACACCTATAAGGGATGTTATGAAAATAAGAGAGATAAAATTTGCAACATATTTTTTCATGTGGTTAAGTATGAATGAGGAGGAGAGGGGGACACTGAGGTTGTAAGCTTTGGTGCACAGGAAGATGCCGATACCCTTGACAGCAATAGATAAGTTAGGGAAGAAGGGAGGGTTTGGGGGAAAAGATAATTGATTCTCTTTTGGATATATTCAGTTTGAAATGCCTCCTGGAAAACCAGTTTAAGATACCTGAAAAGTAGTGGTGATGCAGGATTGCCCCCAGCCCTATCTTGTACATACTGAGAAAGAATAGAACTGTTCAAAGCTGTTACAAGTATTAGGTAATAGCAGGTAGAAAGCTTTTAAAGGGCCACTTGGGATGGAAGCATGGCATACTGGAGTAAACACTGGATTTGTAGTCAACAGAGATGAGGTCAAATTGGAGCTCTGCTAACTTCTACCTGTGTGACCTTGGGCAAGTCACCTGATCACCCCTCCCCTCCCTTGGATCTCATTTCCCTCATCAGTAAAATAGAAGGTGAAAAAAATTTTGAAAATAGGGGAAAACCCTAAGGCCCTGGTTTCCTCCAGTCCCCTCCATGGAGAATACTGTGATTTTAAAAAATCTAAATTATTTTCCTTCAAAATTTGGAAGTCAGCAACTCAAGTACTTCTAGTAGAGAGTTAAGTAGTGTTCATGGAACATGTCTAGAGTGTAGGTGGAAATGAAGAATGGAACTTCCATGAGAGAAAGAGAGAGAAAGAGAGAGAGAGAGAGAAGGAAGGAACGAAGGAAGGAAGGAACGAAGGAAAGGAGGGAGGGAGAGAAAGAAAGAAAGAAAGAAAAAGAAAAAAGAAGGAGGAGTGAACAGGAGAAAAAAGTGTATGTGTTAAGGAATAGATGAGCTCCAAAAAATTTGGAATATTTTGTACTCTACACAGAGGGGCATCTCTGCCATTGGTTGCCTACCTCAGGTGATTTCGTTCTTATTAAATGTCCATTAGTTTGACTCTTTTGCCCTCTAGTGGCCATAATGAAAAATAAAGCATCTTCTACATTGGTATTTTACTCTTTCACCTTAAGTGGATAATATATTCAAAAACAAATAACAAGAAGACCCAGCAAATTTAGGACTATTTTACAATATTAGAATTGAAAAGGCTCATATACTGTATTGTACTACCCTCTAATTTTACAGATAAGAAACCTCAGGTCAAGATAGGTAAATATGCTTAAAGACAATTTGCATTTTTTTCTCAATAAGGCCATAAAAAGAAGACTACCCACAATTGTTGAACAGACCTTTCAAAGTGAATTATTTATTACCCTCCTTCTACAGTATGAATTAATTTCTAGAGCATATGAGAAAAGAACCCGGGGGAGAGAAAGGAGGAAGCATATACCAGGCAAGTCAGCCCACTAGCAATACCTTAACCCTCATTTGCCCTCAGAACTATGTGTAGATAAAGCCTAGGACCCTCCACCTAAGAGCCTTGGAAATAGCAGTGGCCCCCAAACAACTAGACTTGCTTCCAACCCAGTATCCATAGTCATCAATCACTGAGGGGAGAAATCATGGTGGAGAAAGGTCTCACTTTCCTCATCACCACTAGTAACAACTGTTGACCAGTTACCACCTACAGACAACTAAGAACAAGAGGCCTGGTGTGGCAGTACTACCTAGAATATTGGTCTTGATATCTCTCCGGCGATCTTCTGGCGTAGAAACTTTGGTGGAGGAAGTCATTCCCACCAACTGCCACCTCACTAGACAAGTCAGCCTACATGAAGCATCAAAGTACCCTGAGGAAAAAAGAAGAGGCACCTATTGCTAAGCAAGTCAAATCACAATCACCAGTTCGAATTCTTTCTTTCCACAGAATTTGATGGAGATAGCCTAGGACCCTGAACCCAATAGCTTTAGTTAGAGCAGTGACTCTCAGTCAACCAGATACGCTTCCAGCCCAGAACCTATAGCCATAATTAAGGGAAGAAAACACAGTAGAGAAGGGGCTTATTGTCTTCACCACCAGCAACAACTAATGACCAACTACAGATGTGTACAAGAGCTCCGAAAGTAGCAATATCTTCCCAGATCACCAATCCTGCTTCCAGCCCATCCATGATCCATTCAAACACTTCTGTGGAGGAGCGGACAGCCATTCCCACCTACTGCTAACCAACTGCCACACACAGAGTAGCCAAGCCAGTCAGGCTAAAGCAGCAAGGCACGCAAGGGAGAGACAAACGTTTCAAAAAAGTCAAACCTCCATTACCACCACCTCAAACACCATTTCTCCTCACACCCTAATAGAGAGAGTCCAGAACACTGAGCCTCAGAACTAGCAGAGTCCCTCTCCCCTCCTCCTAGCCAAACCACTTCCAGAATAGCCCTTGAACCTTCATTAAAGGGAGAAATCATTGTGGAGAAGAGGTTCACCTTCACCAGCAGCAGCAGAAGCAACAATTGCTGCTCAAGTGTCAACCTGCCCTGGAGTGACATCACTCTCCAGACCACTGATCCTACTTCCAGCCCAACCACCGCTAGCATCAGGGGAATCAACTGCTGTGGAGCAGGGGCCAGCCACCCCCAACAACTGCCACACACACTGGAGGGTTGTAGAGAGTGTTTGTGAGTTACTCTCACAACATCCCTGGGTTATTTTAACAGGTTAGGAAGCCGAGGCACTAAAAAGTTAAGTGATTTTCCAGGGTTTTCACAGCCTGAATCTACAGTATATGGGAGACTGATGCACTAATCTAAGATCACATCTAGTTAGGCTGGTCAGCTGTGGAGCGTCTGCATGGAGATGCAGTCAGCAGAGACCTGTCCCTCAGGCTGACTTGGGCAAAGCATGCTACAGATGAACAATATTACTGAAATTTCTGTATGTTTGGATTATGCTGAGATTTGTGTAGATCCTAAGAGTCAAAGGCAGAGCCATGGTTAGAATACAGGGTATGTTGTTTCAGCATCTTGCTCCTAGCATTTCAATCCAGAGTAAATATGCATCTAGAATTTGGAACTTGGTTGCCAGTCTTTTGTGTGATATTATTATTTAATCCTATGAGCAATCCTTCTTGTAGCGATTAAAGGTGATAGAAGATGTTATGATTATTCACCATTATTGAAGCAAAGGACATTTGCAATCCATGATCTGAATGTATTTTGCAAAACATAATGATGACATAACTTTTCTCTTGTAGTTCTACCACAAATGCCTGCATCTAATTTTTCCAGTTTGTTGATAAATTTTTCTATTTAAATTTTATTTTTTATTTCCTATAATAATTGAATATTTGTTGGGCTTAGATACATTATACCAAATACTAAGAAGCAGAAGCATATGTATGTTCAATTCTCATGAGGAAAATTTCTTAGAAATTGATTGCTCACGTCTAGCATCTGTAGGGTTTTCCTCTCCCCACCTAATTTGTGGATCTTGGATATAGAAAGGAAGAAAATTCCCTGTCCTAATGGAAAATGGTACCATGCAGCCTGTGTAATTGATTAAATTCTATGATGAGTAATGAGTTGCCAAGGTCATGGCATGGTTTGTGTCCAGCCTCCTGGAGATGAGCCCTTCTGTAATTGGTTATGGTAGTCCTTAATCAGGAGAGTCATTGCACCTGTACTGCTTGTCTTTCTAGCATGATAGAATATGCTAGCATAGATTTCAAGAAACTAGGCCTATCTCTGCACATGGTATCGTAGCAAAATGTTGACTGAAATTACCAACAACTGTCATCTCCCTCATCCCTATCTAATTTTCATGGAAACGATCTATGCATACAGGAAGGGCATCTTGTATATGCAAGTAGAGGCTTTTCTAAAGAACACTTTTTCTATAGTCACATAGCTGACTAGAAGGTGTAGAGACTTCAAGATCCCACTGTGTTTTTTGTTCATTTTTTTAAAAAGCATTTTACATGATAGAACGAAATGCTACTTAAAAGGCTCTCCTGAAATGAGATGTCTCTCCTGCTTTGTTACAATCGTTCAAGACTCATAGGATCACAGATGTAAATCTGGAAGAGACTTGAGAGGCCATCAAGCTTACCCATCTCATTATGGCTCAGAGAATTTAAGTGACTTTTCCTGGGTCATGCCACTAGTATGTGTATGAGGAGTTAAAAACAAGTTTCATTGACTCCAACTCCAGTGCTCTGTTTACTCTACTCCCTCCTTCATGGTGTCAAGTCTGAAAACAAATGACTAAAAAGTCACTGAGCTAAAAATACCAAAAAGCTCACACAGGTCATCACAACCACAGTTAGCTCTGAGAAATAAAATAAAAATAAAATTTAAAAATATGGTCAATAGCAGTCATAAGCAAAAAGCTTTCTTTATTCCATCAGAAGAGGTAAACTAGACACATACACTGGGGCCTCCTTTAGAAGGAGATCCACTTTAATGAGGCCAAACCTTGATACATATAGTTGTGGCTATTATACATCTATATCTATATCTACAGATATAGATATAGATATAGATTATCTATAAGATAGAGATATATATGTGTGTATGCATGTATACATATATACACATATATACCTTCATGTATATTTTTATATATACTTATATATGAATATGTGTGTGTATTTACATAAAGTGATCTTTAGCCATGACAATGAGGAATAAAAATAATAAAGAGACAAATTTGTGACCCCATTTTCTTGGTTAAGATATTGAAGTGGTTTTTTTCCTTCTCCAGCTCATTTTACAGACAAGGAAACTGAGGAAAACAGGGTTAAGAGACTTTCCCAGGGCTGCATAGCTAATACGTATCTGAGGACAGATTTGAACTTGGGAGGATAAGTCTTCCTGAGAACCTTAGTGAGAACCTTATCAATGCTACCTTATAAGTCTGAGACTGGAATAATTCTGCCATTGTCTTCCAGAGGTGCTAAGACCTGCTCCTAAAGTCAAATAGGAGGGAGGGTCTTATTTGCCATAGCAATTGACTTATATGTTAAATTGTAATAACAATGTGTTCTTTTGAAATCTATGGAGAACCTGATCGATACAGCTGTTGATGAACAGACTCCAAATTAAAAGATTTTCCCTTTCCCCCTACTGTTTGGCACGTAGTGCATTAAATTGCCCATGCTAACTGTAACCAGATCCTTCTTGATTTTTAGCAAATTATTATGCATTCACTTTGTGTGTAAAATCCCACAAAATTTTTGTCTTAATTTCTAATTATTTTTTTTTGCTTTAGAATATGTCAAACTGGAAAAATAAACTACTAAAAGCTTTTAGAAAGACTATATATGTGCTTAATAAGCACTAGGGATAAGTATTTTCATTAATTGCTTTTTATGGTGAATTTATTGATATTACTGCTAACTTGAGAAACCCTTATATTCTGCTCTAAGCAGTAAACAGTGAAATTTGCTATGTGAAATGGAACCTCTTGGGACTATACTTTGACTTGCTCTGAGTATTGAACTGTTTGAAATATTGTTTAGCCAGTACTCCACCATTCAAAAGAAAAAAGAGTTGGTCAAAAGAAGAGCTATCTCTAAATGTTACAAGTGGATGCATTTTGCTGCGAAAGTTGAAAGGATGGCCTTCTAAAGGAAATGGCAAGATCCTCTTGATGTGATTTCCTTACAGTGCTGTTTTCTTTCTGAGCATGAAAATTTCACCTCGTAGATCATAAGCCTGGCAAAGAAATCATTTTAATAATATAGAACTCTGGAGGACTTCCAACACCAAGATGGCAGAGTGAGACAGGAACTCCCTGGAGAACTCCCAAATTACAAACAACTTGAAAACTCCCTCAAAATTGATTTATGAACAGAGAAGAAGGTTACCAGCTCAGCAGGAAAGGTCTGTCTCACTGAGGTGGAAGGGGAGTGAGGTCCAGCCAGTCCCAAAGCAGGGGTCTACAGCATGGGAAGCCCTGGGGCAATCCACCAGGGAGGCCCCACCCTCCTGCAAGCCAGCAGCCCAGAGGCAAGGCAGTGGTCTGTGAAGCACAGCAAGGCTCCAAGCATTGCCCCACCCCCGGCACAGCCCACCACTGAGGTCTCCTCCAGGCATAGCTGACCAGTAGTGAAGGCCCTGCCCCTGGGGCCCATCAGTAGCAAGACCCCACTCCTAGGGCCATCCAGCAGAGAGGCCTTGTTTTTATAGCAACCTTGCAGCAAGGTCCCACCCCTGGGGCAGGCCAACAGTGAAACCCCACATCTAGGGATGGACAATAGGGAGGCACCACATCCCAACACAAGCCAGCTGGGAAGCTGTGTCAGCAAGGCAAAATGGGCTCCTTAGCATTTAGTTTAATGGGTGCCCTTGAGGAGTTTGGCTTTTGTTTTACCTTGAGTGAAAGTACTTTCAGCTGTTAAGTGCTAAGCCCCAGGCCCAAAGCCCTATCAGGTGGGAAACCTGTGTGGGTGTAGATTGATGACTTAAGAGGGGCCAACCCAGGAACCAATTGGTCTCTGGTCCTTGAGGCAGGGCTTGAGAACACCAGAGGCTTGGCTGCAAAGAGAGGCAAGCTAAGGGACAACTACAGCTGAAGCTGAAAAAAGCCGAAGCAGGAGCTGTGGAAGCAGAGCCGAACCCAGGAGTGGGAGCAAGGACTTGAGGCCAGTAAATATGGATTGGCTAAATACCATCTTGTTTTTATTAGGCCTCCTGGTTACTCTTGTGAGGCGGGCCTACTGGGCCTGGGGTTTTTTGGTCACAATGTCAGAATGGGAAGGCTGGTTCGCTAATTTGTTGCTGTGGGGCCTAAATAAATGTTTTGTTGCTTTCTACTTAGAGAATCTCTCATATCTTGCGATTTTGAACCATTCAAACATATACATGATTATATTTGAGATTATAAATTCGGCCTTCCTACTACAGAAGCTCCCCCACCCCTCCAGTCTAAGTCATCAACTAGGCCCTGAGGCCCAGTGAAAGCCAGCAACAAAACACTGCACCCCAAAGGAGGTTGGGACAGTACAAGCGCAGAGCTCAACAGTTACAAAATAAGCAGAAAAAATGAGCAAAAAACAAGAACAAAAATGGAACTTGACTATAGAAAGTTACTATGGTAACAGGGAATATCAAGGCACAAATTTAGAAGAGGACAACAGTGTCAAAATGGCTACATATGAAGCCTCAAAGAAAAATATAAATTGGTTTCAGGCCCAAAAAGAATTCCTGGAAGAGCTTAAAAAGGATTTTAAAAAGAAAATTAGTGAAGTAGAAGAAAAACTCGGAAAAGAAATGAAATGCAAGAGAATCACAAAAAAAAAAGGGATTAAGAGCATGGAAAAAGATAACAAAAATTAACCAAAGAAAATAACTCTTTAAAAAATGAAATTACCAAATGGAAAAGGAGTAAAAAGCTCACTGAAGAAAATATTCCTTTAAAATTAGAATTCAGCAAGTGGAAGATAATGACTGCATGAGACATTAAGATACAATAAAAAAATCAAAGAATAAAATATATAGAAGAAAATGTGAAATTTTTTATTGGAAAAATAACTGACTTAGAAAATAGACCCTGGAGAGATCATTTAAGAACTATTGGACTACCTGAAAGCCATGATAAGAAAGAAAGAAAGAAAGAAAGAAAGAAAGAAAGAAAGAAAGAAAGAAAGAAAGAAAGAAAGAAAGAAAGAAAGAAAGAAAGGAAGGTAGCCTGGACATCTTTCAAGAAATTATATTTCAAAAAACTATTTTAGTTTTCAACATTCATTTCCACAAGATTTTGAGTTACGAATTTTCTCCCCATCTCTCCCCTACCCCCCATCCCAAGATGGCATGCATTCTCATTACTCCTTCTCCAAGTCTGCCATCCCATCTATCACCCCTCCTCCTCTTATCCTTTTCCCTCTTACTTTCTTGTAGGGCAAGATACCCCATTGTCTGTATATCTTATTTCCCAATTGCATGTAAAAACAATTTTTAACATTTGTTTTTAAAACTTTGAGTTCCAAATTGTCTCCCTTCTTCCCTCCCCACCCACTCTCATTGAGAAGGCAAACAATTCAATATAGTTATACATGTGTAGTTATGGAAAACACTTCCATAATAGTCTTGTTGTGAAAGACTAACTATATTTCCCTCCATCCTATCCTGCCCCCCCCTCCATTTATTTTGTTTTCTCCTTTGACCTAGTGCCTTTTCAAGTGTTTTCTTCTGACTACCCCCTCCACCAATCTGACCTCCTTTCTATCAACCCCCCCACCCATATCCCCTTCTCTCCTACTTTCCTGTAGGGTAATATACCCAACTGAGTGTGTATATTATTCCCTCTTTAAGCTAAATCTGATGAGTAAGATTCAGTCATTCCCTCTCACCTCCCTGCTCTACCCATCCATTGTAAAAGCTTTTTCTCACCTCTTTTATGTGAGATAATTTGCCCCATTCTATCTCTCCCTTTCTCCTCCCAATATATTCCTCTCTTACCCCTTAATTTTATTTTTTAGATATAATCCCTTCATATTCAACTCACCCTTTGCCCTGTGTTTCTTTCTCTCTCTCTCTCTCTCTCTCTCTCTCTCTCTCTCTCTCTCTCTCTCTCTCTTTATATATATAATATATATGTATGTATATGTATGTGTGTGTATGTATGTATATGCATGTGTGTATGTATGTATGTATGTGTATTTCAACTATTTCAACTACCCTAATACTGAGAAAGGTCTCATGAGTTACAAATATCATCTTTCCATCTAGAAATGTAAATAGTTCAACTTTAATAAGTCTCTTATGATTCCCTTTCCTGTTTACCTTTTCATGCTTTTCTTGATTCTTGTATTTGAAAGTCAAATTTTCTTCAGTATTTTTTTAGGTCTCCTTTAGCAATTCATTGACTTGTTTTTCATGGTTTTCTAGCATCATTTTCATTTTTCTTCCCAATTTTTCCTCTACTTTTCTAACTTGCTTTTTCAACTCTTTTTTGAGCTCTTCCATGGCCTGAGACCAGTTCATGTTTTTCTTGGAGGCTTCTGATGTAGGCTCTTTGACTTTGTTGACTTCTTCTGGCTGTATGTTTTAGTCTTCTTTGTCACCAAAGAAAGAGTCCAAAGTCTGAGACCGAATCTGAGTCTGTTTTCGCTGCCTGGCTGTGTTCCCAGCCAACTTACTTGACCCTTGAGTTTTTCGTCAGGTTATGACTGCTTGTAGAGTAGAGAGTACTTTGTTCCAAGCTTGAGGGAATGCGCTGTTGTTTTCAGAGCTATTTCTATACAGCCAGCTCTGCCACGCCAGCACTCCTCCTTCCCCAAGAACCACCAACCAGGACCTGACTCAGATCTTAAGTAGGCTCTGTACTCCTGCTTTGATCCACCACTTAATTCCTCCCACCAGGTAGGCCTGGGGCCGGAAGCCACTGCAGCTGTTGTTCTGTAGCTGCACCATCTCTGCTGCCCATGGGGTGGTGGCCAAACCACGAACTCCTTTCACTCCCCACAGCTTTTCCCACTAACCTCCTCTGTTGTCTTTGGTGTTTGTGGGTTGAGAAGTCTGGTAACTGCCACAGCTAACTGATTCAGGGCACTAGGGCCTGTTCCGCCTGGCTCCTGGTCTGATTGGTCCTGCTGCCACCCACACTGGGCTCCGCTCCCCTTCGCTCCAAGCTCCATGTGGGATAGACCTCACCCAGTGACCATCCAGGCTGTCCTGGGCTGGAGCCCTGCTTCCCTCTGCTATTTTGTGTGTTCTGCAGTTCTAGAATTTGTTCAAAGCCATTTTTATAGGTTTTTGGAGGGACTTGGCGGAGAACTCATGCAAGTTCCTGCTTTCCAGCCTCCATCTTGGCTCTGCCCCCCAAAAGTGAAATTTTCTATTCAGTTCTGGTCTTTTCATCAAGAATTCTTGAAAGTCCACCATTTCATTGAATGTCCATTTTCCCTCCTGAAGTATTATACTCAGTTTTTCTAGGTAGTGATTCTTGGTTTTAATCCTAGCTCCTTTGACCTCCAGAATACCATATTCCAAGCCCTTTGGTCCCTTAATATAGAAGCTCCAAGATCTTGTGTTATCCTGATCATGTTTACACAACACTCAGATTGTTTCTTTCTGGCTGCTTGCAATATTTTCTCCTTGACCTGGGAACTCTGGAATTTGACTACAGTATTCCTAGGAGTTTTCCTTTTGGGATCTTTTCCAAGAGGCGATTGATAGATTCTTTCAATTTCTATTGTACCCTATGATTCTAGAATATCAGGGCAATTTTCCTTGATAATTTCTTGAAAGATGATGTTTAGGCTTTTTTTTTTGATCATGGCTTTCAGGTAGTCCAATAATTTTAAAATTCTCTCTCCTGGATCTATTTTTCAGGTCAGTTGTTTTTCCAATAAGATATTTCCCATTATCTTCTGTTTTTTCATTCTTTTGGTTCTGTTTTATAATTTTTTGATTTCTCGCAAAGTCATTAGCTTTCATTTGCTCTGTTCTAATTTTTAAGGCATTATTTTCTTCAGTAGTCTTTTGGACCTCCTTTTACATTTGGCCAATTCTGCTTGTTAAGGCATTCTTCTTTTGATTGGCTTTTTGGACCTCTTTTGCCATTTGGTTTAGTCTATTTTTTAAGATGTTATTTTCTTCACTAATTTTTTGGGTTTCCTTTAGCAACCTATTGACTTATTTTTCATGATTTTCTTGCATCACTCTCATTTCTCTTCCCAATTTTTCCTCTACTTCTCTTACTTGATTTTCAAAATCCTTTTTGAGCTCTTCCATGGTCTGTGACCAATTCACATATTTTTGGAGGCTTTTGATGTAGGAGCTTTGACTTTGTTGTCTTCTTCTGGTTGTATGTTTTGAACTTTCTTGTCATTAAAGTAAAATTCTAAAGTCTGATTTTTTTCTCACTAGTTGCTCATTTTCCCAGCCAATTACTTGACTTTTGACCTCTTTGTCAAAGTAGGACTCTGCTTCCAGAGTGGAGAGTGCCTGTCCCAAGCCTCAAGGGTTTTGTGCAGCTATTTTCAGAGATACTTCTTGGCACCAGCAAATTTTCAGCTCTTCTAAGGCGGTATGATCTAAGGAGAGGTATTTACTCCTCTCCTGGCCTATGCTCTGGTCTATGAGTGACCTCAAGTACTCTTTTTTTTGCCTTGGAACTCTGAGGAGGATTCCGTCTCCATGGTTGCCACAAGTTCTACCATGCCAGCATTCCTCCTCACCCCAGGACCACCATCCAGGACTGTGCCCCTGATCCAAGCAGGGAAAAGCAGGAGAATCTTACCTCAGTGCCAGCAAAGAAATTGCTGAAATCCTCTTCTGATCAGCCACATGATCCCCCCACCATCTGTGGGCCTGGAGCTCCAGAAACAGCTGCTGCTTCTGCTGCCACTGCTGCCGCCATCACTTCTGCTGCTGGGGCCTAACCATGGTCTTCTCTCACCCAGGTCTGACAAGAGTTTTCCCACTGGCCTTCTACTTTGTCTTTGGTGTTTGTGGGTTGAGAAATCTGGAAAACCCCACACCTTCCAGTGATTCAGTCCCATGAGGCCTGCTCTAGCCCTGTCTATGCTGATATGGCCCATGCTGGACTGCATTCTGCTCCCAGCCTGGTGTGATAGACTTTTCTCATGGACCTTCCAGGTTGTCTTGGGCTAGAGATTTACTTCACTCTGTCATTTCGTGGGTTCTGTAGCTCTAGAATTTGTTTAGAGTCATTTTTTACAGATATTTGGAGGGGTTTGGGGGAGAGCTCAAGCAAGTCCCTTCTTTAACTCTGTCATCTTGACATTGCCTCCCCCTTCAGGAAATTATTAAGGAAAACTGCCCTGATACCCTTGAACCAGAGGGCAAAATAAAAATGGAAAAAAGTTCTCCAATCACCTCCCGAAAGATATCCCAAAATGAAAATTCCCAGGAACATCACAAATTCCAGAGCTCTTGGTCAAGGAAAAAGCACTGCAAGCAGCCAAAAAAAGAAATAATTTTAATATTGTGGTGCTACAGCCAGGATTACATAGGTTTTGGCAGCTTCCACATTTAAAAAATGGAGGCCTTGGGAATATGATATTCTGGAAGGCAAAGGAGTTAGGATCACAAAAGAATCACCCACCCAGCAAAACTGAGTATAATCCTTCAGGGGAAAAATGGATATTTAATGAAATAGAGGACTTTCAAGCATTCCTAATTAAAAGACCAGAGCTGAATTTTTTTTTAAAAATCTTGAGATACAAAACTCAAGGGAAACATTAAAAAGTAAAAAAGAAAGAAAACATAAGAGATTCAATAAGGTTAAACTGTTTGTATTCCTTTATGGCAAGATAATATTTGTAACTCTTAAGAATTTTATTACTATAGGGGCAATTAGAACGAATACATAGACAGAGGGTATAGATATAAGGTGATTTTGATGGAATGATACACAAAAAATAAAATAAAAGCGTGAGGAAAAAAGGGGGGAAAGAATGGGGTAAATTATCTCACAAAAAAAGATACATGAAAGAGCAATTATAATGGAGGGGAAGATGGAAGGGTGGATGGTGGGCATCACTTCAACCTTACACTCATAGGAATTGGTTCAAAGAGGGAATGACATACATACTCAGTCAGAAATCTACCTTACCTTATGAGGAAGTAAAATGAGACTGGGATAAAAGAAGAGGGGTGGGAGAGAAAACTGATAGAAAGGAGGGAAGATTAGGGAGATAATCAGATGTAAAACGTGTGAAGAGGAATAAGGTAGGGTAAGAGAGGTAGGAGAGAGAAGAGGATTAAAAAAGGGAAAAATAAAATGGAGTAAAATACAAAGTTCGTTATCACAAATATTTAAATGTGATGAGTTCACCTATAAAACGGAAGCAGATAACAGAAGGGATTAAAAAACAGAATACCGTAATATGTTGTTTACAGTAAATACATCTGAAGCACAGAGACACACACAGAGTAAAGGTAAGGGGGTAGAGAAGAATCTATTAAATTCTTCTTCTACCAAAAACAACATAAAGGACAAATCGGTCTTGCCTGTCAGGGTTGAGATTCCATGCTAGGTAGATCACCAATCCAACACTTGGATAACCTTAAAGGTGATGGGCACAGATGACACAGTAGTAATCCCCAGTTATGAAGCCATAGCTGGGCCAAGGCCCAGACCCTTAACTAGGATGTTTCACAAAGTTCTACAACAGGGCCACAGTTATACCAGTACATAATCCTGATCCTTGGTCCACGATGACAGGTACTGAGACATCATCAGACCTAAACCCAATGACTGAGGCCCAGGCTTTCAAGAGAGTATATTATAACCTCAGGCAAACGTGAGGGCCAAAACATCTGTTATAATTCCCTGACCACCACTCTAGAGGAGGGGCGTAATACCAAATGAAAAGATCATTTCTAGGGCCAAAACTGGTTATTACCATGTCTACAACACTCAGTGAAAACCCCACTTGTACCAGCATGAGACCTCAAAGACCAATCTGTGAAATCAAATTTCATATAGTGTAGCAGAAAGACAACTAATTTTGCAGTTGACACCCTCAATACCTGCAATTTTTAAGGTTCATAAGACTGTGCCTTCAATAGGCGCAAATGAAAAAGAACAATGACAGATATGTGAGTCACCACTGCCACCACATCCTGATTGTCAAATGTAATGGTATGGGTTGGAGCCAACCCCCACATATCTCTGGACCCCCGTACCCTGAGGCACTTTGCCAAAGGCAAGAGTGGAACAAGATGGCACTGGGAGGAAGGGTCCTGCCCTGGTTGACAACATGGCAGTTCCGGGTCTTTGTCTGGACTTGACCAAATCAGGAGAATGGTCTAGTTGAGGGAGTGCCGGGAGGAGGAGACTGGGCGGACTGAGGGTGGACTCCTGCCACCTCATCACCTTAGCTCTTGCACACCCCCAATAAACAGAGTTGCCACCATCTTGCCTCCTGCCTCATTCATTGTCCGTGAGATTCTTCCCTTCTGCTGGTCAGGAGCCGGAGGTGGGTGGTGGAGACCCCCAACAGTCAAAGTGTACCAGAACCCTCCAGGTTAAAATACACCTAAGTCATGAGACCATATCATCAAGGGGTCTATCTCAGTGAACAGTGTTACTTTTCCTCGACAAAAAGGTCTCTCTACTCTTGATGAAAGTGGACAGACCAAGGAAGCATCCAGTCTTGACCACTGGGTCAAATGTACATTTGATTCCACCCATAAGGCCAAATCCAAACTTGATTCCTAGCACTAAGCCAAAATTAGATTGGGCCCTGATAAATGGTTCATATGTCCATTTCACTGAACCCAGGCTTGCACAAGGCCCTGAAACCTAGACCCCCCCCCCCCCGCTCCCGCCGAAAGCCATTAAGTCTAAGCAACTGATTAAAGTTTTCCCTTGACTAAAATCTACTATGTCATTACAGGCTGCCCTAGACCCTGTCTCCTGGACCACACATCCAGTAGACCCCAAATATATTCAACTTAAGGACACCACATCCTGGTGCATGTCTTCAAGAAGCTCTGAAAGTCAAACTATATTTCTGCCTTTTATTGCATACCAGATGGTGCTCCAACAAGGTCCTGGCAGATAATGTTATTCTGTGCCCCTGATCACTTGACCATGGAATCTCTACCAAAACCTGGGAGCTACACAATGGTTACAGGTATGACGCTAACCTCCCCTATCCCCACCCCCAACTACAACACCGAGTATAAGTCTCCTTGCACAAAAAAACAGTAGGGTACCTACCCAAGACCTCTGGATAATCAGGCAACAGATCCAACAAGTAAGTACTATAGGACCACGCTTTCACTAGGACCCAAACAACAGATTGAGGTTCCCTGTAGCCATTACCTTCTAGCTGAGAGTGCACTGAGTTCCTACCCAGGAGAAAAGGCTCAATCTGAGTTCCAACACCCAACCCAGACTGAGCAGAAGAGACCCACTCCCAAGTATCTACATGACATGAAGCCTTTCACTGGGGCTGATTGTCACTATGTAAGTTGACCTCTGTAACTAGATTCACCTGTGGTGGATGAAGGAATGTTTCTGTCCTACCTATTGGCCTAGACAATATATATCTGATAATTATATGATTTGTTTAGCCTTATAGCTCTCAAATGGTTGTCCCCATGTTCAGCAAATCTTTTCCAGCACATTTGATAGCTAAACCAAAATCTTTGCCTACTTAAGAGAAGATGGGTATGAGATTTTTTTTTTGTTTTTTTTTTATAAATTACCAAGTCTAGTGCCATAGACTCCCTAGCTAGTTCAAGTCCTTATATACTTTGAAAGCTTTTCCCTCATGCCCTCACTTAGATAAGACGTCCCTGGGGCCTCCAGAGCTCACCTGGGCTGATTTTATACTTTCCAGACATCACCAGAAAAAGGAAGAAAAAGACAGATCAAAAGCCATTTGAGGAATTAATGTCCTCAGTAAGTAAAAGTATCACAGAAAAGAAGCCAAGGGGAAAAGTGACATTTCAGGTCACTTTTAGAAAAATTTCAAAGTAGGAACAAATGTGCTTAAATGGCAATCTTTCTTTTTACATCTCTCAACCTTGTGTCTGAGTTTTTGTCTCAATTATTATTTTAAGTAGTTATGGAGACTCTGAGCCTGACTCTTCCTTGAGGTTCTTGAGAGAAACCAGTTATGTACTCTCTTAGTCAACCAGCATCTATTAAGTGCTTATTGCTTACCAGGCACTGTGTTAAACATTGGGGATACAAAGAAGGGCAAAAATTCTTTCTCAACTGAAGGAACTAATATTCTAATGAAGGAAAACAATAGGCAAATAACAACAGGCAATCAGATAGAAAACTTCTATCTACATTCTCCCTCTTTCATCCTCCATTTTAGCTTCTATTCAGACAGAAGATAACTTGGGCTGAATAGCTTCCAACAGGACAGAAAAGCATTATTGGTGTCTTTACTAACTTCCCATTTTATAGAAATTCAGTTAATGCCTCCTTCCCCAAAGACTGTTCTTTAAAAAACTCCCATGGTATAGAAAAATCTTATTATTCAGAGGCAATTATATACCCTACGCCACAACTTTAAAAGAAAAAAAATCGTGCTCATATTTCTGTAATTTAGCATTACAAAACATCAGAACATACATTAGTCCATTTGCGTGAACACTTCCTTAATTTTAAAAAATTCTGAACTTAATAAACCCCACATAAAATGAGCATTTTCGTATCTGTAAACAATAGAAAAAAGAGGATGGTACATGAAACCATAGATTTCTTTTAAGTTGCCTTTCAAGTATATGAGTTCCAGTTGTAGTTTCAAAGCTGTTGTGTTTGTCTGTGCTTCTTTATGACTTTTTGGTTCTCTTCCTCTGCATTGTTGGTCCTGGATACTGTTCTGCTCTGGGTTGCTATGTACTGGGCCTAAGTGCTGCTCAGGTCCTTTCTTCTATTGTGGATCAGGCCCCTTGGCAGACCAATGGTGGGTGTTGTCTACCTCTGGATGTCTGGTGTTGGGTGATGCCTGGTCCTGTCTCCCGCTATGGGACCACCTGGTTGTTTTCATTTTACCATCTACCTCCCTAGAACTCTGAGAAAATAACTGCCCTTTGGGTACCTAATTTTTAAGCTCTTAGTTGGGGTGAGGGAATAACTTGGGGAAGGGGGAGAAGTATGTCAGTCTCCGCCGTAATCTTGATCCTTAAATAATATTAAATTTGGAAAATCCATCTTCATTCTAGGGATAAGTTAAGTTGGGCCTTAAATAAGTGATGTGGAAGTTGTACAAGATTGGATATACCAGGGAAAAGAAGGCCTATAATAAAAGGTGTATGATTTCTGATTGACACATGGTTTATAGGGGACTGTTAGAGGGGGGTGAATATTCTAAGTATATATTGTGTATAGAGGCAGATAGAAGTCTGCTTTTCCAGAAGTTTCTTTTGGAGCTACAGTACATTTCATTGTGTGAGCTGCCAGGATCACAAACATTTTTAAGAAAATGATATCTGCATGCAAAAAATTCTTGCCATTTTCTAGATCAAATAATTATAGATTCATTTGCAGAAAAAGCATACATGGATTTAGAAAAGCTTTTGGAGTCTATTTTGATTTCCTCTTTCTCATCTGGGAGTTTCTCCATGTCTTCCCTACACTAAAGCTACGTTCTGTACTTGCCTCTTTCCCTTTTAATGCTAGCTATTTTTTAATGTAACAGAGCAGTCTACAATTCTTGGTTTCCTTGCATAGCTAAATCTCCCATAGGACTTGGGGCTGAGTCCAAGAGGCTTTCCTGAAGACAGTGTCTCTTTTGGCATATATTTCTGGGCATGAGACTTTTCAAGAAGAGTAGAGGAATGGCAAGTGTAAGAAGAATCTTTATCTATGTCCTGATCTGTCTTTATACCCTTCTAAAAACCACTTCCTATTCCATAAGAATAGGCATATAGAGCTTAAAGTGAGAGGTATTTTATTGAGCACAGCCAATGAGGATGTTGTGTAGAGAAGCAATGAGAGTGGGATGGAGGTCTTAATCTCTGCAGCCCTTTCAATGAAGTCTGAGAAGTCTAGCTTCCAGTATGTGCTGTGAGTAACTGATACTTCCCTCTCCTTGTGATAAGAGCCAGGAAATGTAGGATGAGATAATTTCACTATATTTTGTGACCCAGACCTGACTATAGCTGCCAATAGACCTGTTCTTTGTCAGGATCTCATAACAGTTGGTTGCCAATCACCCCCTTGGTCTTCTCCTGCATGGCTTGTCCAGATGTTCACATCTGCCAGGTGAACAAGTCATCCACTCATAGAACCCATGCTTTCTTTACAAGCTTGACAAAAAATCAAGATGCAGTGACTGTAGTTTCTGCATCTTTTTCCTCCAAAAGGACCCTGCCCAGAGATGTTTTCTATATTGTTCACTTGCCCTTGGAAAACCTTCAGAACTCAGGCCCAATGCCTTTTGGTAGCTAGAGCTGAAAGGGAAAACAAGTCAGAGCCTTTTCGGGTCTATTACATCATCTCAGCCAGTAAAATATTTCCAGGCCTTGAAAATTACATGGAGTATTCTTATGAATATATATCAGATAAGGATCACTAAGTTAGAGTACACTGTAGTCACAAATAATCATTACAACCATAATTAACCATATGCATAGAATTTACATTACAATTAAGTGTAGCAAGCAATAGTACATGCAACAACAGTGTCACTCATGCTTAGGTCATCCTCTCATTTATATTCTACTGGATCCTGGACTGTGGCCTGGGTCTCTTGTCTTAGGTGAGTTTACCCCTTGTATTGCAAGAAACCAGCCCTCCATGCCAAATTAAAGCCATTTCCAATCCATGCCCTGACATATGGTCTTCCTCTCCTAGCTCCCCTTTATGTATTATTTTACTCCATTTGAATATAAGGCCATGGACTTGTTTGCTTGCTTGTAATTGTATTCCCAGAGCTTAACCCAGTGCCTGCCATATAGTAAGTGCCTAATAAGTACTTTTTCACTAATCTTCAGCTCTTCCCCTTGAAAAGTCCCATTCTCTGAAACTTGTGTGATAGGCACTTGCTCCTGGACAACCTGTAGGTCATAGCTCTAAAGAATTGTAGAAGATATATTCTAGAAGGAAAATGCATACACGGAATAAGCGAAAAAGAATTGATTTCAACTCATAGAACTTTAACATATATTGGGTAACAACAGGGCTAACTGCTCTAATCCTGCTTTCACCAAAACCTTGAAACTAAATATGAAACAAAATGGGACTCCATGTAAAATGAGACACACTGTTCCCTTCCCCTGTTAAGCCACCCTCCATCTTGGTTCCTGGTCTTTCTACATGTACAGTGTGTTTGTATAGAAAACTCAAGACTCTCAAATGCTAGACAGTGATGGGTGGACAGGATTTCATTTGGCTCAAAGTTTTGCTGAAATGTCTCCAGAACGTGAGGTATAGGGGATTTTGTAAAAACCTCAAAAATATGAGAGAAAAAGAAGGCTTTTTCAAAATGAAAAAGTGGTTCCAAATCTTTGAACTCATAGAAGAGATTTAGAGTTACATCATCTCCTTCCTGGAGGTTCAAAACAGGTAACTCAGTTCTTGGAACCCCCAATTAGGCTGTAGTAGAAACCCTAGAGTTAACCCTTAATCACTGCTTTGCCTCCAACCTAATACTTGACGTTGCTTGCACATCTATTCCAAGGCTAGAAAAGTTTTGCAGGGAAATAAGGGATGTTTTGGGAACCATCCAGTGAGATGAAGGAATTAAATGCTCCCATAGTAAAGGTAAATTTTTGTTAAGGAATTGATCTCCCTCCTGCAATAAAAGACCCACAGATTATCTAAAATGGTTCGGCACCATTTTATATTGTTTTTAAATTAAAAAGCTTAGGAGGAAAATGGGATACTCCTTAATAAGACAGATATTGTCTATTAAAACCAGAAACCAGTATTACCTCATTTAATGAAATATAAGAGGCTCTTTCATTTACATTAGGGGTAAAGCAAAAGTGTCCTTCATCATCTTCATTCTTTGACATAACTCTAGAAATGCTACCTATAGCAATAAGATGAGAAACATAAACTGAAGTAATCATAGAAAAGAAAGAAATGCAATTATTCATTTTCTATAGAGGACGTGTTGGTTAACTTAAAGAAATCTAGAGATTCAACTAAAATTAACTAAAATAAATGAATGTTATAAGAACAATAGCTAGCATCTCTATGACACTTTAAGGTTTGTAAAGAGCTTTACACTTATATCATTTGATCCTCACAATAATCCTGAGAGATAAGGGCTCTTATTATCCCCATTTTGCAGATGAGAAAACTAAAGAAAATAGAGGCTAAGTGGCTTGCCTAGAGTCATGTGGTTTGTAAGTATCTAAGGCAATATTTGAACTTAGGTCTCTCTCACTCCAAGTACAGTACTCTATTTATGGCACTACCTAGCTTCCTCTAGTCTAAAGTAAGGTAGTTATTGCTGTTAGTCATTTTCAGTTATGTTTCACTCTTTTGTGCCTCCATTTGGGATTTTCTTGGCAAAGATACTGGAGTGGTTTGCCATTTCCTTCTCCAGTTGATTTGATAAATGAGGAAACTGAGGCAAACAAGGTTAAGTGACTATCCCAGAGGCACAGAGCTAGTAAGTGGCTGCACTCTATCCATTGTGCCAGCTAGCCAGCAGGATATTATAAACCCAGAAAAATCACCAGTCTTTCCACATAGTACCCTTCCCCCAAAGCAGAAATAGCAAAAAGAAATTCCTTTTACAATAACTATAGAATATATTAAAAAATCTGGGGTTAAAAATTATAGTCCACCTATAAAAAACATTCAGGAGTTAAATAAATAAAAGAATAAAAGCCTATTTATGGGGGAAAACATGTAAATAACTGAAGAGATATCATTTACTCATAGTTGGGCTGTTTGTTGATAAAATTAAAGTCACAAAGCTACCTAAATTAATCTACAAATTCATTGTCATGTAATTCAAATGGCCAAAAGGTTATTTTACAGAATTAGAAAAAATAATAGCAAAGTTCATATGAAGGAACAAAAGGTCAAGAATATCCAGAGAAATAATGAAACTTTTAAAAAGTGGAGAGTGGGGGGTAAGGGGTGGGCAAGAAATGTCTTTCAGTGTCACTTGTCAAACTACATTGCAGAAATTCCAACTTCCAGGAGCCAAGATTGCAGAGTAAGCAGTAAGTCGCTTTCACCCTCTCTTGCTGACCTCAAGAAACCCAGAAAATATTGCCCCAGGAAATATCCTGGAACAATGGAGTCAGCTGAGAGATGGGGTACAGCAGTCTGTTAGCCCAGGAGGTTTGGGGGATGTGTGTAAGGTGGCATGGATCCAGTTTGATATAGGCAGCTGTACTGGGAATCAAGATGGGCTCTTAGCACTTATTCAACCAAGTGCCCTTGAAGAGTTTGGCCTTTGTTTCCTTGATTAAATTAGGAGTCCTTGATGACCTCCTTGCCTCAAAGGAAAGCCTAGTTTACAAGGGTTTGAGTGACATTTTGTAACATCAGAGGCCTTTAGACCACATGGGTTTAAGTTGCATTTCTGTGACGATTTTAGGTCATATGGGTGAGTCACATGTGTGACTCACCTTTGACCCTGAAACCCAGAGAATGGCTTTCTCTTTTGGAGCTCAGCCACAGCAGGAGTGGTGTGTGACTCTAAGCAAGCTTTTGCTATAAGCTCCCTGGCTTTGAAGAAAACCCAGATGTTGATGCTTCTCTGGCAGCTGTATATTGTGATTTTGTCAGACAGAAATCTATCTGTTGATTTGTGTTTATTTGCTCTGTTTGTATTTGCTCTGAAGCTCAGGGTGCTGGCTTTTCCCCCTGAGCTGAGTGAATTATAGTTGTATGTTGGATTAAAGTAAGATTGTTAACCCCTTAACATTGCTTTCCTTAGTAAAGCAGATCAAAAGAACCTGGTCTTGCAGCATTTTTGTTGTTGGGTTCATGTTGGTTTTTCACCCCCAGAGCAGCCGCTAGCCAAATTGTTGAAACAGCAGCCAGGCCAGGATCCATGGCCCATAAACCCTCACTCTGCACTTGTGCCATGCTGACAAGCTTAGCCCGTAAACACTCACACCGTGCTTGCTCTATGCTGACACATCATTACATGATCATAGATAAGTTTATAAGCTTATTGTTGCCATGCTGCCTTCTTTGTCTGTTTCTCTATAAATCAAAGGAGCACTGGTAAGTGAGGGTGGAAATGTGGATGATGAAGGGCAGATGCTTCTGCTCCTTGTCTCGGTCAGCTGCCGCCAAGAATAAAGTGATTATGTGGATGCTGTAGGAGCAAATACCCACAACTCTCATCTCACCAGCCATTGTGAGAATAAAGAGAAAAGGCAGATGCTTCATTCCTTGTCTCAACCTGCCGCCACCGAAAATAAAGTAATTAACCCTTTATTATATCTCCACTGTCATCTTTCTATCTGACTGGATCCAAAGTAAACACACAGGAAGATGAGGAGCTCCTGTCTTACAGGGGAATAATGGGAAAGGTCTCTCTTGCTCTGGTGGAAGGGGAGCAGTACAGGATGGGAGGCATCCTGGCAATCCAAGAGCAAGGCTCACCTCGGCAAACCAGCAGGAGATCCTGAGCCCCAAGGTGGTGGAGCAAGCAAGTGACAACACTAGGACCCTCTGCATGCCTTGGCACAGCCAAGGGAACCAGCAGACTCCAGCTTGGATAACCACTACGTGCACTGGCAGGCAGGCCTCCTCCAGAATCAGAACCTCCTCATCCTTCAGTGCAACTCCAAGAGGGCAAGCGTCCTCCAGCAACTGAATTGCCCCATGTTTGAGCCCAGCCCCAGGTGAGCAGGCATCCTTCACTGGCCAGCTTCCCCACCCCCAACCCTAGGAGCTTCAGTGTAGCCTGAGGGAAATGTAGAAAACCCCAAGTGGCCTCAGCACACACCAGCCACCAACACCAGCTCCAGCTCAGAGCCAGGTAAGTTAGCAGACCCCTATAGTCTCCAGCTGCCAACACCTGAGGTCCTAGCACACAAATCCAGTGACCAGGCCCCTGGACCCAGCACAAGAAGCTTGAGACAGTGCCCCTGTGCCCCAGAAGCAGAGATCAACTTTAAAAAGCAGGAAAAAAGCAAACATCATGAGCAAAAAACAACAAAAAAAATCACACTATCGAGAACTATTATGGTGACAGGGAAGATAAAAACACAAATTCAGAAGAGGATAACATTGTTAATATACCTACATCCAAAACCTCAGAGGAGAATATGAACTGATCTCAAGCCCAAAAAGCCTTCTTAGAAGAGCTCAAGAAGGACTTTTAAAGTCAGATAAGAGAGGTAGAGGAAAAATTGGGAAAAGAAGATATGCAAGAGAGAATCAACAGCTTGGAAAAGGAAGGACAAAAATTGACTGTAGAAAACAATTCCTTAAAAAAACACAATTGTCCAAATAGAAAAAAAAGTACACTGAAGAAAACAACTCCTTAAAAATAGAATTGGTGAAATGGAAAAGGAGGCACAAAAACTCACTGAAGTGAATTCCTTAAAAAGTAAAATGGGCCAAATGGAAAAGGAAGTACAAAAGCTCAATGAAGAAAACAATTTGTTAAAAATTAGAATTGGACAAGTGGAAGCTAATGATTCTATGAGACATCAAGAATTAGTCAAACAAAATCAAAAGAATGAAAAAAGAGAAGAAAATGTAAAATATCTCATTGGAAAAACAATTGACCTGGAAAATAGATCCAAGAGAGATAATTTAAGAATTATTAGTCTACCTGAAAACCATGATCAAAAAAAGCCTGGACAGCATCTTTCAAGAATCGTCAACTGAAGTCCTAGAACCAGAGTGCAAATTAGTCAACAAAAGAATCCACCAATCACCTCCTAAAGGAGACCCCAAATCAAAAATGCCAAGGAATATTGCAACCAAATTCCAGAATTATCAGGTCAAAGAGAAAATACTGCAAGCAGCCAGAAAAAAAAACAGTTTAAATATCATGGAACCACAGTCGGGATTACATAGGACTTTGCAGCTTCTACATTAAAAGATCTAAGGGCTTTGAATATGATATTCTATGAGGCTAAGGAGCTTGGATTACAACCAAGGATTAACAACCCAGCAAAATTGAGCATAATATTTCAAGGGAGAAGATGGACTTTCAATGAAATCGGGTACTTCTATATCTTCCCAATGAAAAGACCACAGCTCAACAGAAAATTTGATCATACAAGAATCAAAAGAGGCATAAAAAGGTAAACAAGAAAGAAAAAAACAACCAATATGTTATTCAAAAAGGGCAATCTGCTTACATCCCTACATGGGAAAATGATACTTGTAACTCTTGAAAGCTGCATCTTTATTACAACATTTAGAAGGGGTATACATGCACAGAGACATGAATATATGTTGACTTTCATGTGATGATAAAAATATCTAATTAAATGGTGAAAAGGAATTGTACTGGGAGAAGAGGAAAGAAGGAGGCAGAAAAGGTTAAATTACATCACATAAAGAGATGCAAAGACCTAATACAGTAGAGGGAAAGAAGGAAGGGAGATGAGCATTGTTTGAATCTTACTTTAATTGCATTTGGCTCAAAGAAGGAATGGCATACTCAGGTATGAAAATATAATTTGCCCTATAGGCAATTGGAGGGAAAAGGGGGAAAAAAGGGAGGGAGGCATAGAAGGGAGGGAAGAAGTAGGAAGAGAAAAGTGAAAAAATGGGAGGGGGCTTATAGAAGGGAGAAGGGAAGATTGAGGGAGGCAGTGGTCAAAAACAAAACTCCAGCAAGCAGAGAAAGGGAGAAAGGAAAGAGAAAAGCATAAAAGAGAGGAAGTGGGCCTGGATAGAGAGAAAGACACAGATAGTAATCATAACTGTGAATGTGAATAGGATGAATATGTTGTTTACAAGAAACACATCTGAAGCAAAGCGATACACACAGTAAAGATAAAAGGCTGAAGTAGAATATATTATGCTTCAGCCAAAATTTAAAAAAAAAGGGTAGCAATCCTGATCTCAGACAAAGCAAAAGCAAAAATAGATCTAATTAAAAGAGATAAGGAAGGAAACTACATCCTGCTAAAAGGTACCATAGGCAATGAAGTAATATCATTATTAAACATGTATACACCAAGTGGTATAGCATCCAAATTCTTAGAGAGAAGTTAAGTGAGTTACAGGAAGAAATAGACAGCAAAACTATACTGTTGAGGGGACCTCAACCTCCCCCTCTCAGAACTAGATAAATCTAACCACAAAATAAACAAAAAAAGAAGTTAAGGAGGTAAATGGAATTTTAGAAAAGTTAGATATATGGTAGACCTCTGAAGAAGACTGAATAGGGACAGAAAGGAGTATACATTTTTCTCAGCACCTACACAAAAAATGACCATGTATTAGGGCATAAAAACCTCACAATCTAATGCAGAAAGGCAGAAATATTAAATGCATCCTTTTCAGACCATGAGGCAACAGAAATTACATGTAATAGAGGTTATGGAAAGATAGACTAAAAATTAATTGGAAACTAAATAATCTAATCCTAAAGAATGAGTCAAACAAGAAATCACAGAAACAGTCAATAACTTCATCCAAGAGAATGACACTAATGAGACAACATACCAAAATTTATGGAATGAAGCAAAAGAGTTTCTTAGGGGAAATTTTATATCTCCAAATGCTTACATGAATAAAATAAAGAAAGAGGAGATAAATGATGTGGGCATGCAACTACAAAAACTAGAAAAAGAACAAATTAAAAATCTCCAACTAACATCAAATTAGAAAAACAAATGGAAGATTAATAAAATTGAAACTAAGAAAACTACTGAACTAATAAATAAAATTAAGCATTGGTTTTGTGAAAAAAAATGCAATAAAATAGATAAACCTTGGTTAATTTGGTTAAAAAAAAGAAAACCCAATTACCAGCATCAAAAATTAAAATGGTGAACTCACTACCAATGAGGAGGAAATTAAAATAATAATTAGGAGCGATTTTGCCCCACTGTATGACAATAAACCTGACAATCTTAGTGAAATGGATGAATATTTACAAACGGAAGAGGAAATAAAATACTAAAATAACCCATTTCACAAAAAGAAATTGAACAAGCCATCAATAAACTCCCTAAGAAAAATCTCTAGGATGAGATGGATTTATATTTATATTGACACAGCAATACCACTTCTAGGTCTGTATCCAAAAGACATCATTAAAATGGGAAGGTGGGCAGCAAAGTCAAGAGAGCAGAATAAAAGCAGGGACTCGTTTGAGCTTTCCCCTATATCTCTCCAAATATCTGTAAAAAATTACTCTAAACAAATTATAGAGCAGCAGAACCCACAAAAAGACAGAGTGAAACAAATTTCCAGCCCAAAACAACCTGGACAGTAGATGGGAAAGGTCTGTTGCACTGAGTAGTCCAGTGTGGGCTGCACTAGCACAGACCGGGCCTCAGCAAACCCAGAGCAGGTCTCAGAGAACTGAATCACTGGCAGCTGAGGCAGTTTCCAGACCTTTCAACCTACAAATGCCAAAGGCAACTTAGAAGGTCATTGGGAAAGTTCTGTTGGACTTGGGTGAGAGAGAAGCTCAGACCAGCCCTGGCCCCAGCACAGCCCCAGGGTGGCCTGGCAGCAGCAACACCTGCTTCCAAAGCTCTCAGCCCACAGATGGTAAGGGGATCAAACAACTGGTCAGAAGGAGATTACAAAGGTCTCTTTGCTGCCACTGAGGCAGGACTCTGCTGCTTTGCCTGTACTTTATCTAGGTCACAGGATCTTTTTTTTTTCAATAAAATTGCAAATGTTTATTCCCAGAAAATCACATTAAACCAACTTAATGGTATATGTAGAAATTTAGGATTTTGCTGCACAGCTGACTTCAGAAGAAAGAGTAGCAGAGTGGGCATAGAAGCAGTATTTCCATAGAACCAGTCCTATTTCTACCATATTACAATGACTTCATTCTATTCATATTGGAAAGAGCTAAACATATTTGAATTTAGGATGTTTAGGATACTAAACTAAAATTAACAACAAAACCAAATTAGATATTTATTTCAAAGTTACAAAGATTTGAAAACAACTCAAATTCTATTCTTCATATCAAATTACTTTACAAAGTAAAAAATAAATATCTAAAGCTTAGGAATCATGATAAGAATAAGATGAATGTGAAACTGACTGAGGGTGAATCAATGTAATAAAACACAACAGGGATTTTGAATGAAAATATAACAGTCTTTCCTACTTCACACTTGGTCATCACACATTCAATAATATCCCTGAAAATTTACTTACAACTAGTCACATTCAGAATCCTTTATGTAGTGTGCTTCATTTAACATTTTATTATTAAATTTTCACTGCATTTAGAACTCATGTAGTACTGTGTTTTGCTGTATACACAAAAATTGTTACAGAAATCAACAAAGTCTAAGAAAGTAAAGATTGATACATGGGGCACAAGGGTTCAAACCAATATAGATGGGATCAACCAACTCAAAATGACAAGATATTAGACTTTTGGATGAATGACAGTACTGTGTCAAGAAGGAGCACTGGCATAGCAGAGCTTGTGGCAGCAGTGAAGATGGAACCTTCCTCACAGTTCCAGGGCAGAAAAGAGTGCTTGTGGTCCCTCACAGACAAGAGCACAGGCCAGTAGAGAATTAAACATCTCTCCTTAGATCATACTACCTTGGAAGAACTGAAAACTTACAGATCACTTGAAATATCTCTGAAAACAGCTGCACAAAACCCCTGAACCTTGGGACAGTGCACCCTCCACCCTAGAAGCAGAGACCTACTTTAACAAAGAGTTAAAAAGTTAAGTAATTGGCTGGGAAGATGAGCAAACAGTGGAAAAAACTCAAGACTATAGAATCTTCCTTTTGGTGACAAGGAAATTCAAAACATACACTCAGAAGAAGACAACAAAGTCAAAGATCCTACATCCAAAGCCTCCAAGAAAACTATTTATTGTCTCAGACCATGGAAGAGCTCAAAAAGGATTTTGAAAATCAAGTAAGAAAAGGAGAGGAAAATTGGGAAGAGAAATAAGAGTGATGCAAGAAAATCATAAAAAAGAAGTCAATAGCTTGCTAAAGAAGACCCAAAAAATGCTGAAGAAAATAACACCTTAAAAAACAGACTAACCCAAATGGCAAAACAGGTGCAAAAAGCCAATGAGGAGAAGAATGCCTTAAAAAGCAGAATTGGCCAAATGGAAAAGGAGGTCCAAAAGTTCACTGAAGAGAATAATTCCTTAAAAATTAGAATGGAGCAAATGGAAGCTAATGACTTTATGAGAAACAAAGAAGCAATAAAGCAATGCCAAAAGAATGAAAAATAGAAGACAATGTGAAATATCTCATTGGAAAAACAACTGACCTGGAAAATAGATCCAGCAGAAATAACTTTAAAATTATTGGACTACCTGAAAGCCATGATAACAAAAAAGAGCCTAGACATCATCTTTCAAGAAATTATCAAGGAAAACTACCTGGATATTCAAAAATCATAAGGTAAAGTAGAAACTGAAAGAATCCACCAATAACCTTTTGCAAGAGGCTTCCTTTTCCCAAAAGGAAAACTCCCAAAAATATCACCAAATTCCAGAGTTGCCATGTCAAGGAGAAAATGTGGTAAGCATTCAGAAAGCAACAATTCAAGTATTGTGAAAATACAACCAGGATAACACAATATTTAGCAGCTTCTACATTAAGGGATTGGAGGGCTTAGAATATGATCTTCCAGAGGGCAAAGGAGATAGGATTACAACCAAGCATCACATAACCAACAAAACTGAGTGTAATCAGTGAGGTGGGAAAATTAGCATTCAATGACATAGAGGAATTTAATGCATTCTTGAGAAAAAAAACACAGCTAAATAGAAAATTTGACTTTTGTCATTTTTTTTAATTTATTTTAAATATTTTTAGTTTTCAGCATTGATTTTCACAGGAGTTTGAATTACAAATTTTCTCCCCATTTCCACCCCACCCCACTCCAAGATGGCGTACACTCTGGTTGCCCTGTTCCCCAATCTGCCCTCCCCTCTGTCACCCCAATTCCCCTCCCATCCCCCTTTCCCTTACTTTCTTGTAGGGCAAGATAAATCTCTATGCCCCATTGCCTGTGCATCTTATTTTCTAGTTGCATGAAAAAAAAACTTTTTTACTTTTGAACATCTATTTTTTTAAAACCTTGAGTTCCAAATTCTCTCCCCTCTTCCCTTCCTATCCACCCTCCCTAAGAAGTCAAACAATTCAACATGAGCCACATGCGTATCATTATGTATAACCCTTCCACAATACTCATGTTGTGAAAGACTAACCATGTTTTGCTTCTTCCTAACCTATCTC
>CM053622.1:473824329-473840508 GCA_028646595.1 Phalanger gymnotis | reverse complement strand
CAAACTCAGTCCCACAGCTTTTCCCACTAACCTTCTCTGTTGTTTTTGCTGTTTGTGGGCTGTGAGGTCTAGTAAATGCCACAGCTCAGTAATTCAGGATGCTAAGGCACTCTCCGCTCTGCTCGTGGTCTCGGCTCTTGGTCTGGTCGGTCCGCGGTCCACGCTGTGCGCACTGGGCTCTGCTTGGCTCAGCTCCGCTCCCCTCAGCTGGGAGCTGGGAGCTTCTTGCGGGACAGACCTTACCCCAAGACCATCCAGGCTGTCCTGGGCTGGAGCCCTGCTTCCCTCTGCCACTTTGTGGGTTCTGCAGCTCTAGAATTGGTTCAGAGCCATTTTTTTATAGGTTTTTGGAGGGACTTGGTGGGGAGCTCACGCCAGTCACTGCTTTCCAGCCGCCATCTTGGCTCCGCCCCCCAAAAATTTGACTTTTAAATCAAGACTCAGGAGAAGCATGAAAAGGTAAACAGGAAAGAGAAATCATAAGGGACTTATTAAAGTTGAACTGTCTACATCCTACATGGAAACATAATATTTGTAACTCATGAGACCTTTCTCAGTATTAGAGTAGTTGGAGGGAATATACATAGAAAGAGGGCATAGAGTGAGTTGAATATGAAGGGATGATATCTAAAAAATAAAATTAAGGGGTGAGAGAGGATTAGACTAGGAGGAGAAAGAGAGAGGTAGAATGGGATAAATTATCTCACATAAAAGAGACATGAAAAAGCTTTTACAGTGGAGGGGAAGAGGGGGGAAGTGAGAAGGACTGAGTGAATCTTACATTCATCAGAATTGGCTTAAGAAGGGAATAACATACACACTCAATTGGGTATGGAAATCTATTTTACCCTACAGGAAAGTAGGGGGAAAGGGGATAAGAGTGGAGGGGGGAGTGGATAATACAAGGGAGGTCAGATTGGGAGAGGGGTAATCAGAAGCAAACACTTTGAGGAGGGACAGGGTCAATGGAGAGAATAGAATAAACAAGGGGGCAGGATAGGATGAAGGGAAATAGTCTTTCAAAACATGACTATTTTGGAAATGTTTTGCATGACTACACATCTATTACCTATATCAAATTGCTTGCCCTCTCAGTGAGGGTAGGTGGGAAGGGAGGAAGGGAGAGAATTTGGAACTCAGAGTTTTAAAAAATGAATGTTAAAAATTGTTTTTACATGCAACTGGGAAATAAGATAGACAGGCAATAGGATATAGAAATCTATCTTATCCTACAGGAAAAGAGAAAGGGAAGGGGATAAGCAGGGGGTGATGATAGAAGGGAGGGCAGATTGGCGAAAGGGATAATCAGAATGCATGGTGTCATGGGGTGGAGGGAGGAGAGAGATGGGGGAAAATTTGGAATTCAAAATCTTGTGGATGTGAATGGTGAAAACTAAAATAAATAAATTGAAAAAGAAAAAAAGTGGAAATAGGACCCATATGTACAAATATATTTATAGCAACTCTTTTTGTGGTGTCCAAGAATTAGAAATTGAGGGAATGCCCATCCATTTAGGGATTGGCTGAAAAAATTGTGGTATATGAATATAGTGGAATACTATTTTTCCATAAGAATGAGGAGCAGATGTACTTCAGAAAAACCTAGAAAGACATACATGAACTGATAAGTGAGCAGAACCATGAGAACATTGTACACAGTAACAGCAAAATTGTGAGATCACTAACTTTGATAGACTTACCTCTTCTTAGCAAAGAATCTATGACAACTCCACAAGACTAATGATGGAAAATTCTATCGACATCAAGAAAAAGAACTATGGAGTATGAATGTAGATTGAAGTATACTATTTGCTCCCTTTTTTTGTTTGATTTTTCTTTCTCATGGTTGCTCCGATTGGTTCTAATTCTCCTTTACAACATCACTAATGTGAAAATGCTTAATATGAACACATATGTAGAGTCCATAACAGATTGCATCCTTTCTTGGGGTGTGGGGAGGGAAGGAAGGGGGAGAAAATTTGGAACTCAAAATCTTATAGAAGTGAATGTTGAAAACTAAAAATAATTTTTTTTAAAAAAATACTACATTACAAAGTGGTAGTCATCAAAATTCTAGGGTACTATTTTTAAATCGATGATTAAGTTCTCAATACCCTGTAGCAATACATACATACATACCCACAATGTTCAATAAATTTCAGGACTGCTGAATTGCTAGAGTAATAGTAACAAAACCATAGGAACATAGAACACATTCTAGCAGAAATAAAGGTTTAGGTCAAAACCTCATATCATATACTATAATAAGTTACAAATGGATCTATGACCTACAAAAATAAAAAATAAAAAAGTCATATAAAAATTAGAGAAGAAATGAAGGGGCTATTATTCAACGGAAGAGTTCTTTACCATAAAAGGAATAGGGATGATAATATTAAAAGAAAATGTACGTTGTAAGAAAAGTAATAAACACAAGCCTTTTTACAATACATCTTACGGTTTTGACAAACTGTGAGAGTATCCCTCTTTATTATGAGGAGTAATTCACTGGGAGAGCTGGAGAAGGATAGATAGAAACACCATTTCAGACAGTCAGTGGTTCTAACCAGGCAAGTGGTCCTGATTTACATGTCTCGCCTCTCCCCGCCACAAAAAAAGAAGTCCTGGGCCACAAAGTCAGGTAAAATACTATCCAAATGGTGTACTCATATTTTGCCAAAGTATTTAAAAGCAGCCTTGTGATTGTAATGTCCAGAAGATAGAGCACTGATAAAACTCTGGCAATGGTCTTTTCTGACAACAACCATATAAGAAAATATGCAAAATAAGTCTAGCATTAGCACTTCTCCATCTTTTTCCTTATTTATATAAAAATACTGAAATATGCAACTAAAAGTTGCATCTTTTGTTAGATCACTAATATTTTTGTTCCATGCTCATGAAGTTGATATTTTTGCTTCCTTGTTTTCTTTTTTAAAATGAATTTTCAATCAACCAGTTCTAGTTACCCAAGGACTTCACTTTTCAAATAACATATGAGAAACTAGGTTTTCAATTATTTTGGACAGTAGTCCAGTATTCTCATCCATTAATATCACTGAATCATTCAATGTATGTATTCTGCCTAATAATAATAATACAGTTCATACAAAGTACTGCATACCGATAGTTTTTGTAAGGTAGTTTCCATACAACAACCTTATGAAATAGGTAGTTCCAAGTATTGTTAATCTCCTTTAATAGATGAGGACTCTATGCCCGTGGCCACTGAGTTAGTCAATGTGTCCAGTGGAATCTGAATGCAGATATCTGTCTCCTAGTCTAGTGAAATTTCCATTATATCATACTGGGAGTTGAGTGTATGTGGTGTGGCAGAGTTGGACTTGTGATGGTTAAGAGCCTACGTAACTCTCTTACACAATTTTACCTTTTAACAATTATTTTTATTATTTATTCTTTTATTGTTTTACACCCAGGCTTGGGTAACAGCTAGCTGACAATTAAGACATATTTCAATCACTTTTAAACCACACAATGAATACATCACTAAATCAGAAAAAAAAATCCCCCTTCTCATAAGGAAGCTTAGAGGGAAACATGCATAATGCTATTTCAGCAAAAACAAAGAGGAGGGAAGTGGGTTAACTTCCTAGTAATAGTCACTGGAACATAGTAAAATTCTCATTGGTTACTGCTTTCTATTTTAAGAAATATTTAAATGTTTAAAAGACTACATGGTTCTATTCTGAACAAGGAAGATAAAATAGGAATTGCAAGCATTAGATGCGAATTCCTGTTTACATTTCAAATGGAGACTTACTCTCAAATGTATTGGTCATGTCAAGAAAGAAAAAAGACAGTGCCCCCTGAGACCCCACAAGCATACTCATTATAAAGGTAATGAGAATAAGAAAACACACAAATTTGTCTACATGACAAATTCATCATTATGAACACTTACCTCTGTTCCTTTTGTTCTTCCTATCCTACATACTTTGAGTTTATGGCTCTTTGCCAAAACAAAGAAAGACACGCAAGGGCTGCTTGAGGAATCAGAGTCTACTAAAGAATTAATGGTGGAGTCACGCCAGGTTTGGAGGGAAAATAGAGAAGAAAGCAAAAATCATTTACTACTATGATGCAGAAAAATTCTTAAAAACAAGCACAAGTAACAGTCAAAGGAGGTCCAAGGGGCAGTAGTAGTACATGGTTATCCCAATGACTGTGTGTGTGTGTGTGTGTGTGTGTGTGTGAAAGAGAGAGAGAGAGAGACAGCTGCTACTCTGAGTTATACTACCAAGTGTTCCTAAAGTCTGGACACATTTTTGCCTATGCAAAAAATCCGTATTTTCAAGAAATGAAATGAATAAAAATTTTATTTAATTGGAATATTAACAAATAACATCTTCGATATGATTTCCATCATTTGTGATGCAAAGGTTGATACACTTTGCGAGACTCGTGTGAACTTGATGCCATAACTCCACATTGCCGTCAACTGCCTGTGTCTAGACTTTAGGAGCACCCTGTAGAATATGACCTCCAGGATCCTTTCCAGCTGTGAGATTCTATTCCCAAAGGTACTAGTAATAGATTCTTCTCCCATTAGAGTGAATTTGTTTGAATTCTATCATTTGTACAACATGAAATACAAAACTGATTTGAGAGCACCTTCATGCTTCTCACTATACCTATTGCCATCAGGAACAAATACGAAATGCTCTGTTTGACATTCAAAGCCCTTAAAACCTAGTTCCCTCCTACCTTTCCAGTATTACACCTAAGTTGCCTACACATACTCTTTAATCCAGTGACACTGGATTCCTGGCTATTCCACCAACAAAACACTCCATTTCTCAGTTCAGGGCATTTTCTCCAGGGGTCCCCCATGCCTAGATTGCTCTTCCTCCTCTGCTTTGACTATTGACCTCTCTGACTTCCTTTAACTGCCAACTAAAATAGCATCTTCTACAGGAAGCATTCCCTAACCTCTCTTAATTCCATTGCTTTCCCTCTTTTAGTTATTTCCTATTTAACCTGAGCTTTGTATCTATTTGTTTGCATGTTGTCTTGTAGTACCAACAGCGAGCAAGACATGCCACAGAGTATAAGTTTTAAATGGGAATTTTATTAGCTGGCATCCATTCAGGGGCAATTAACAGCCCAAATCAAAACAGCCAAGAGTAGGGGTGAAGGAGTCATTTTTATACAGAAAAATCAACGTGCAGTGGTTAATTATCTCTTGTAATTTTATATATGTTATTTTAGCAGACTCGGCAAGCCTGTGATATTTCACTTTTTATGACCATGATACAAGAAGAGGAACTTCCTGAATAGATTGTAAATACAACATATCAGATAGCTGACAAAGTGTCAACTGAAATTACAACCCAGGATCTCTGTGTCCAATTTGCCATTAACATCCCACAACATGGTATATGCTCATAAAATATCAAGATAAGGAAAAGTCATATAATTCAAGGTAATGTCTGGGGCTGAGACTTTCAACCTTAATAGCCATAGACAGACTAAGGGATGCTCCAGCTGGGTTTGTTGACACAAGATAGAGACATCTTTGAGCCTGCTGAGGAAACAAAGAGACCGTTAGCATCAGGCTTTTCCTCTGGTGGGGCCCAGGGACATTTGCTGAACGCCAAATGGCAGGAACTAAGTCCGTTTTTCTTATGCAAACTGGGGTTTTTAGTTAGGGGCTGGGGGCAGGGTCTTTCTAGCAATAGCTGGCTGCTCAGGCATCACAGTCCCCTCCATTATATTGTGAGCTACTTGAGGGCAGTGACTCTCTTTTGCTTCTCTTTGTATTCCCAGTGCTTAGCCCTATACCTGGAACATAGTAGGTATTTGATGTTTTTTTTTTAATTGAAAATATCCCTCTCCAGGTTTTGGGTCATATGTGCTTAATTATGATTACCCCAAATATCCAGCATTGAACTAGGGATAATGAGAGGTTCCTCAGCCATGTAGGACCCATGATATATAAATGTAATATGATACTTTTATTATTATTGTTCTGAGAAAAATTAGTCACATGCATGGCTTGACCTGTAAAGAGGCTTTGAAAAGTATGAATCATTGAATGAAGAACAATTTACTTTTCACCCTTGTTATTCTAATTATCATTATTTATTATCCCCATTAAGAGTAAAAATATGATGCATCACTAATAATAACAATAATAGTGGCTGTAATCATAACAGTAAGTTTTGATACATGGACATATTTTCTTTGGAAAACTTAAAGAAAATGCAGAGCTCATTTTCAAGGGCCCTCCATGATGTTTGCGCAAGAAGATAGTTTGTTACTTATTTTCAAGAAAATTAAATTCACCTAAATGATGACACAGAGTCAGAAGAAGTGCAGTCACAACACCCAAATTCCATAACTTTGTACTGAATGTAAATGAATCAGAGAGAGAATAGGCTGGCATTTGTTGCTGGGGGAAATTGGAAATAGGACCATGTTTAATTCTTCTCTAGCCAGACCAGTCTTAGTGATTTGCATAGCACTTAGTAGCATCATAAAGGAGGTCAATAGTACTTTCCTCACCAAAGTATTTCTCGTCTCCTACTCTAGTTGAGGAAACTGAATCCCGAAGTTGTCTGGGCCAAGAGGTATGATAACTACTAATTACATTTTTGTTTGCCAATAATTTAAATGAGAAAAAAATGAGAGATTCAAAAGAGGTAGTAAAGTAGAAAGAAGTTAAAATAAGAGTTCACAATTGAGTTCAAAGAGCATATATTTTCTTAAGGTGGACATCTATTACTTTCAGTGAACAGCATGAGTGAGGAGAAGAATTTCATTGCCACTGGCTGATGGATGAGGTATGTGGTCCTCCAGTTCAAGAGAAAGTCCATTATCTATATTGCAACACCACCACCACTTCCACCAGTAGTAGATGAATTATCAGGTGTCTGTGATAAAGGATGTCTACTGAATATTATAGCTGAGGCTCAGTATTAGAATGAAAGATCAGGCTGAAAGAGCTATAGCCATCCTGTGTAGGAGAAAGATTTCCTTATTGTAGCAATCCTGGTATAGAATAGTAGCAGCTGAAAGAGTTGGCTTTCAAGAGTTATAGCTGTCCTCTGCAGGGAAGAATTTAGATAGTAACTGCCACACACTATACCAAGTAGATTTGGACAGGATAGAAAGTGATAAAAGAAAGTTGGATAGATGAAGGTCAGCTGGATTAGAAATGCGATGCCCAACATGGAACAGCACAGATGTGACATCTATTAAGATATAGCTGAGATAGAACACTTTAGGATTAGGTTGGGAGTGGCAGTATTGGGGCAGGCCTAAAGGTGAGCATTAGAGTAACATCGCCAGACAACATCAACATTGCAGCATTAGAAGCATGAGTTACCCATCCACATGTGTGCTCTGGTTTCATAAGTTCTCTGGCTGTAGATTTATCCATATGGATGTCCTATACACATGTTTTTCATATATGTATAGTCTACATATGAATCGTGTGCGTGTGTGTGTGTGTGTGTGTGTGTGTGTGTGTACACCTCTCACTGATGTGTTTGCTTGTGGAAGAGTGATCTCAAGCTTTATGGGGAGAATATACAGTTGTTACTTTATCATTATGTTCTTTCATTTAAATGTCTTTACTTTGGAAAAAAAGAAAATATCTCTCACCCCTTGGCTACTTGGTAATTCTAAATTAAAGTTATTACACTGGGGTTCAGATAGATGGTTATTTTCAAGCAATGTAAAGATAGGAGTAGGGTACTTAAGAAAGATGATGAAGAACAGAGTTCTAAAGTAGAGAGAGAAGGAGAAGTAGATGACAGAAAAGTGCGGTGTTGAAACTTCTGGCTGGGTTGCTGCCTTTTATGTTATTTCTTTTTCACAAATTCCAAAGATAGATATGTGGATTCAGTACCTGTTTTTAGGCTGATGGGGTGGGGGTAACCAACAGGGAACAATATCTGAGACAACTTCAAGACAGGACTGCTCATGTTATGTTAGCAGCACTACCCATAGGACAACATCTTTAAGCTCCCCATGCCAACAACGAGTGCCCTAAAGATGGGTGGGGCAACTGTGACCACAGGCTGACAAAGGGCAACTGGTGTTTTATGATGTCAGGGAGACCTCGGATCCCTTATCTGGAATGAATAACCAGAGGCCTTCAGACCTCTATAGATATCTAAGGAAGAACATCTGTTTTCTTTGCATCCTAGGACATAATTCTCTCGGAGATAGCGCTATCTTTCTCAACTTGCTGATTTTAATTTAATCATTTTATTTTTATTGGAGATTCAGTCCCTTTTCTTCCTCTACTGGGTAAGCTTTGTAGGTACTGGGCGCACAAGCTGGAATTGAATTGGCTTATGGTTTCTGATTTTAGGAACCTTTGAAATACCCTGTTTGCTGATCTTCTTAAAGTCCTTGCAGATAAACTGCCCAAAGATATCAGCTTTATGCAAGAAAAAAAGAGTTCACATGAAGGTAGGGGCCATTTGAAGTTCCCAGGAACAAATGGGAGAAGAATCCTCTTTGAGCCAAGAATGGGAGAAGGAAATACCTACAGGGTTTATTCTCAATAGCAAGAAGGACCAAGTCAGTCCAGTAGCAGCCCTCAGGTCTCATTAATTAGATCAAGGGTTGAAAATCTGGTTTTCATTAACTTGTTTTATAATTACATAACTACATTTCAATATAATTGGTTTTCTTTGTAATCCTTTGTATATGTTGTATTTGTAATATATTTTATATATTTAATATTTGTAATATTTTTATATATTTAAAATATTATTCTGGGAACGGATACATGGGGTATAAGGAATACATGAACCCCTACATTAGGGGCTCAGAGAAGATCCCTTTTTGTATGCTCTGTAAACCCAGAAGAGAGAGAAAAGTCTCTGAATTGGGACAACAAGAATTGGCAGGAAGACTCTAACCAAGACTAACTATTAGATGCCCTATAGGAATCTCGAACAGTATTCATCCTCTTTCCCCCAGTTCAAAATGTGTTCTTAATTTTCCCTATTTCTGTCCAAGAAATCATTATCCTAATTCAGGTTCTTAATTCAGATGTTCTTAAACCTTAGGTTTGTGAACATGTTTCAAAAAATATTTTGATAACTATATTTCAGCATAATTGCTTTCTTTGGAAACTATGTACTTCATTTCAAGCATTTAAAAATATAATTCTGAGAAGGATTCCCTAAACTTTATATAGGTAGCCAAGGAGGGGAAGGGAGGAGTCCATGACACATACAAAAACTCAAGTACCCTCTTCTAGTCATAAAGGTTCACAACTTCAGTGTCATCTTTGCCCTCTCACTCCCCCTCATCCCGCATATCCAATTAATAGTTTAAACTTGCCATTTCTTCCACATCTCTCACAAGGTTCCCCTTTTCTTCAAACAGCACAGTCCTGGTTCAAGACTTCATTAACTCTTACTTGGACTTTTACAATAATTTCCTAATTGGTCTTCCTATCTCAAGTCTCTGTCCTCCAATCCATTTTCTAACTAGCAGCTGAAGTAATTTTCTAGAAGCACATTTGGGCCATTTGCTAACTTTCTTACTCAGGAAACTCCACAGGCTTCCCTAACACCTCTAGGATCAAATGTAAACTCTTTAAAGTTCTCTGCAACAACATGACTTGAATCTGCCTTTCTCACCTTATTACACATGACTTTTCACATATATTAAGGCCAAATCACACTAGATTTCTTGCACCAGTTCCTCAGATACTGCACTCCATCTCCCTTCTCCATATCTATACAGGATATCTCCCATGCCATGAATCCATTCTGTGCTCATCTTCCCTCTTGGAATCCAAGGTGGTGCAGAGCATTCAAGTGCTGGACTCTGAGTCAGGAAACCTGGGTTCAAATCTTGCCTGTTAGAGCATTTCCTTGTTCTGTAAAATGGGTGGGGTAAGGTTTAGAATAGATGGCCTCTGAGGTCCTTTCTAGTTCTATAATGCATGATCCTATGACCCAAGGCTGACCTCAAGCACTATCTTTAAATGTGAACCACTGATCTTTCTAGCTGCTAGTGTTGCTCCCCCAAAGTCTTCCATCTATTTTATGTGTATTTTTAATATTTACAGGTTATTCTCCTCTATTAGAGCAGAAGTGCTTGGAGGTAGCTGTGTGACCTTGGGCAAGTCACTTAACCCCAATTGCCCTGCCTTCCCTTCTTAAAAAAAAAAAGAAGTTCCTGGAGGTCAGGGAGTATTCTACTTGATGGTACCTACACAGAGCCAGACACACAGTAGACAATAAAGGCTTGTTAGTTGATTGATCAACTAACTACACAGTTAGACGAATTGTGTCCAATGATTTTTTGCAATACTTTGAAATGGGGGCAGCTAGATGGCGCAGTGGATAGAGTACCAATCCTAGAGTCAGTAAGACCTGAACTCAAATCTAGCCTCGGACACTTACGAGCTGTACAACCCTGGGCAAGTCACCTAACCCTGTTTGCCTTACTTTCCTCATCTGCAAAATGAGCTGGACCAGGAAATGGCAAACAACTCTAGTGTCTTTGCCAAGAAAACCCCAAATGGGGTGAAAAAGAGTCAACACGACTAAAACAACTAAACAATAACAAAAAATGGCTTCAGTTTAATTTTAGGGATGTGTCTAAGAAATAATGAAAAAATGAAATTTCTAAGAAGTCCTCTCTAAAATGACACTAAATTTTATGAACCTGGAGGAACGAAGGGGTTGCCATGCTAGGAGAGCAGAATATTTCACCAAATGAAGCAAATACTGGAGAACCCCAACTCCAGAAGATAAGTTTGTCAACTATATTCTCAGTTGCAGTTCACAATAAAGTTTGTGGTGTGCCAGACTTGAAGGAGTGGCAGGTCAAATAACAAGAGATAGCGCCAGTCCTCACGGAGATTATATGCATTGCAGGCTGGACAGGAGCCAAAACAATGCACGTCTTAGTCTTATGTTGAAAGGACCTAAAGGAACAATCAAATTGTTTTAGATTGAATAAGAATTTCCATTTTAAATATAAGTATAAATCCAATCTGGCTTTGTTCCATGTACTATGAAAGTCCATATGACAAGTATCACTTTAAAACCCCATTTATATGCTTAGTGGCCCAGTATGGCAATGGATAAATGATGTTCTGTGATGTCAAGCTGAGCTCCTATCTACTTGGGCAGGGACTTATAGGATTCAGTCCTCCTGGATGTTTGGAAAAGCCCATTGATATTATCTACAATCCTGCACATGGTCCTCTTAAAGGGAAATATTTATTTCCTCTGAAGAAATGGATTTATCATTGCTTTGCTTCTATTTAGTTTAGTCTCCATCAGTTAGAGGTAGCTTCTGGCCCCTGAAACTCATTGAAATTCCCTGACATTTGGACGTTGAACCACTTGGATTCCTTTCTTTTCTCACTGTTCTTAGAGATCTTTGGGGGAACTGGGGGAACTTGTGCAGGGGTAGGTGAGTAGAAAAGGATCTAGCTCATCTAAACCCGTGTCTCTGGCCTGGTTTTTTAGCAAACCAGTTTAATTTCAGTTTACTAAGAAAATATAAAATTCTCCATAATCTCAAAATAAATTTTTTTCATTGCCCTTCAACTGAAAACATAAATGTGCATAGGAAAATACTTATAAACACAGCATTTCTGGTGTTTTGAGCCTATAGGCCTGCAGAAATCTTTTTTGTGAAAGACTTTTTAAACTGTTCTTAGAAGCTGGGGAAAAATATTCTGCCCCAAAGAAAGGTATGAGAAAGCATATTCCCAGCTGTTTTGTAGAGGACTATAGATGTAAGATGGCCCTTTTTGAAAAGTAGTTTTGCTATTGTTGGGTTCTTTATTTTATAAGACAGGTAGTTATAAGGGAGCTAGATTTCTGAGGGAGATGGAGAAAGAGTGATAGATTGGGAATTGTAGGTGATACAAAAACAAGATATTAATAGTGTGTTTTAGAAATTGAAACTGAGGTCAATGGGGAAAAATATTGGGTGTAATAATTAAGATTCCATCCTTAAAGTTTTTTGTGTTTAATTTAATTTTCTAGTTCTGCTAAAACATCTCAGAGAAGCTCATTATATTTTTTGCAATTATTTAAATCTCCATAAAAATATATTCACTATTATCATTCTTTAGAATTATATTTTCAACAAGTTTAAGGAGGCAAGTGAAATGGGCAAGGAGAATAGGTAGAGAATAGAAAAAGTGAAGGACCTAGAAGGCAATTACTATGTTCATATTTTAAACCAAGTGTCTTGAGGTTTGTAAAGTAAAAATATAATAGCTATATACATTAACAATGGCTTAGGATGGGCACAATAGGAAATTGGTTTAAATGGATTCTTATCCTACAGTTCAAGAATCTCTAACAGTTCTGTGGATAAATTTCAGGGGGTGTCCTGGATCTTGATATGAAAATAATCTATTTTCACTAAACTCTTCCTCAAATTTAGCATTTTTCTTCAATTATTTAAAAACATTATTCTGAGAAAAGAGGCTTATAGGCTATATCAGACTACCTAAGGATCCATAACACAAAAAAGCTTAAGAGCCCCTGGTTTAAAAAGAAGTATTCCAAGACAATAGTCATGTCAAGGTGCTAAAGGGTTCTGGTGTGGATCTAATGAAACAACATAAGTAAACTTCAAAGTCCTATAGGAATAGCCCATCCTCTCTTCTTCTGATCCTTGTTCTATAGTTGCCTTCTTCCTACCTGCAGTGGATAATTCCTTCTCCTTAGTCTCATTGTCTTTTCTACAGCTCCTGCCTTGGTCCAGCTCCCACTGGAAGGTCTTCCTCACCAGACCTAGTCAGTGTTGATATTTCATCATATTGCACACTTGTCAGTCCAAGGCTGAGCAGATGGTATGCTTCAGACAATATCCTTCATCAGCCTTTCCTTCATGCCCTCTCACTCAAAAACTACAAGAGGTCTCCTATTCTTCATAAGAATGAAGCTCTACCTTCACAGTTTTCCTACTTGGACCACCCTTGTGAATTAAGAGGATAACAACAACAACAAAAACACTTTGCAGATTTCTCTTCAGGAATGAAATTCCACACTGGGAATCATCAGACCAAGATCTCTGTAACCTTAAACTAGTGGTCAGAATATCAAGTCAGTGGTCAGAATAAGTCAGTAATACTATCTCTAGGCTAAAATTAGGCCAAGACCCAGGCCCTCAGGACCACATCACAGCTATGACACAAAAAGCTCTGGAAAGGATGACAGTCACACCATCATATGCTTCTGAGCCTTGACCCAAGGTTATAGCCATTAAGAGACCATCAGTTCTCTTAAGGAATGATGAGACAGGGGTCAGGTGGGGGAATTGAAGGGGAAGAGGTGTAGTAGGAAGGCCGAATTTATGATCTCAAAAAAGATGATATAAATATCTGAATGGTTCGAAATCGTTGGGTAAACAGAATTCTCCAAGCAGAAGGCATCAAAAAATTTATTCAGGGCCCAGAGCAACAAATTAGCGAACCAACCTCCCCATTCCAGTGTTGTGAACACAAGCCTCCAGGCCCAGTAGGCCCGCCTCACAAGAGTAGCCAGGAGGCCACAGAAAAATAAGATGGCATAAATCACATTCACCGGCCTCAAGACTTGGCTCGAACTCCTGGGTCCACACAGGGGGGTCGGCTCTGCTTCGGATTTTTTTTCCAGCTGTAGTTTCTCGCCTCTCCTTGAAGCCAAGCCTCTGGCATTCTCAAGTCCCGCCAGAGTCCACAACCCTTTGGTTCCGGAGTTGGCCCCTCTTAAGCGATTAATCTACGCCCACACAGGTTTCACACCTGATAGGGCTTTGGGCCTGGGGCTTAGCATTTAACAGGTGAAAGTACTTTCACCGTAAACAAAAGCCAAACTCCTCAAGGGCACCCGTTAAACTAAGCCCATTTTGCCTCACTGGCACACAGGAGGTTTCAGACAAACTTGAGAATTCTTGTACGAATAGATGCAAAGAATAGAACCAGGAGAACAACTTATACAATAGCATTAATACTGTTAAAACAAACAGCTTTGAAAGACTTAGGAACTCTGATCAACAAAAGGAAACCAACCACAGTTCCAAAGGATTCATGATGAAACATACTCTCTACCTTCGGTTAGAGAGGTGATGGACTCTGAGTACAGATCAAAACATTTTGTTATTATTTTGGACATGGCTAATGTGGGAATTTATTTTGCTTGACTATACGTATTTGTAAAAGGTTTTGGTTTTGTTGCTTTCTCAATGGGTGAGGGTGGGGGTGAGGTGGGAAGAAGAGAATTTTGAACTGAAAATAAAATAAAATTGAATTAAAAATACAAAGAGAGAGAGAGAGATCATCAGCCCCAAAGGCTGAGGATTAAACTTGGAAAGAATTATCTTTTCACCTCCAGGGCAAATATACGTTGGGCTCCAACCACCAAGCCAAACTCAATCTTGCTTTCCAGTAAAAGCCTAAAATTTGATTAGGCCCTGACTACTAGTCCACAAATCTACCTGAAACCAAAAAGGTGATCATTCCAGCACCAGGCCCTGAAAACCAGGCAAAAACAAACATGCAAATGTGAGCAGCTAGGCAAAGTTGTCTTGTGATTATGATCATCAGATCACAATTCTACTGTGTCGTGAGCATAAGGCACAGGCTTTCTTAGACCTCCTCTCACGGGGCTCATTTCCTCTGTCTAGACCATACACATGTTCATATGTTCATTCTCAAGACCCAGCATTGAGTGGTAAGGCTATACAAAGCTCTGAAGGTCAAAGACAACCTCTGTCGCCTATTTTCCAATGGGTTAAAACTGGCTCTCATTTCTCTTCTAGGACTCTACTGGTGATGATTCTGCCTGGCTCGGATCATTGGACTACTATGTCTACACCAAGGCTGGAGCAACATTCAGAGGTTCCCCCAGATCCCAATGACCAAGACGTATCAGGTCCTGAAGCATAACCAATCAGCACATATTTGACTGAGCAAAAAAGAACAGGGGAAACTCCCAAGACATCTGGATAATCAGGTAACAGATCCAACAAGCCAGGACAAGAGGACATGCCCTCCTCTAGGTCTCAAACAACAGACTGAGGTTCCCACAGGCTGCTCTTAGCTCTGATCATTGCGATGAGAATTAATATGAACATCAACTGCAGATCCAGACTGAACAGAATGGAGACACTTCCAGGTGATTATGTGACTTCAAGCCTGACACCACTGAGGGCATGGGGAGAGGAGGGTAAGGAAACGGGGTGAAGGAAATAACTCTCAGTACTCAAGTTGTCAATAACATCAGTTCCATTTCTGAGAACAAAATCATGGTGATTTCTGTAACAGGCTTGTCTGTGGCAGAGGAGAGGTTGTTTCAGTTCCACATATCTTCAACCTGGACAATACACATCTTATAATAACACAATCACCTTAGTTTGTGCCTCATGGATCCCAAATGGTTGTCCCCACTTTGAGAGAACAAATGTTCTTCTCCAGCACAACTGCTGACTATATCAACATCTTCGTCTGGTTCAGAGAAAAGGGATGTGAGCTTTTGCTCAAGGTGCCCCAGTCAAAGACAAGCCCCTGTTCCAGGTCTTCATTCCTCTCCCAAGCCTTTCCTTCATGCCTTTACTCAGATCCTGCACCCCTATGCCTCCAAAACTCACCTGGATTGACTACATACTTGCCAGATATCACCAACTAAAGGAGAAAAAAAAAACTTCTCTTGGACAAAAGTCATTTGTGGAAGAAAAAATATCATAGGTGAGACACTGAGGAGAGAGGCAAGGGGCACATTTCTGGTCTCAGAGTAATTTCATAATGGGAGAAAATGAAATTAAAGTACAATCTTTTTTTTCAAATGACTTCTTGTGTGTCTTTCACAATTGTTTCTGAGTTTGTCTCACTTATTTTAATAAATTAGGGAGTCACTAATCCTATCTTTTCCATGGAGGTGATGAGGGAAACATTTATGGACTCTTTTAGTCAACAATCATTAAGCACTTAATAGGTGTCAAGCACTATCCTTGGAACTAGGTATACAAAGAAAGACAACAAAGGTCTCCGCCTTTAAGGAGCTCACATTCTTATGGAGGTGGACGACTGGTAAATAAACACACTCATGTAAGCAGGGAGAAAATGTTTCCCTCTGTCTTCTCTTCTCTCATTCTGCATTTTCTAGACTCTAGTCAGACAGATGCTACTCAGGTTCATTGCCCGGACAGAAAAGCATTTGAATCCTTCCCAACTAC
>CM053622.1:473773764-473824229 GCA_028646595.1 Phalanger gymnotis | reverse complement strand
GGAAGAGAGAGAGAGACAGAGACAGAGAGGGGGGGTGGAGAGAAAGAGAGAGAGAGAGAGAGAGAGACAGAGAGAGGGGGGGGTTGGAGAGAGAGAAAGAGAGAGAGAGAGAGAGGGAGAGAGAGAGAGCACACATGAGCAGTTATGGCTGCCCTCATGATAGGTGGAACTGAACAGCCTGACTTTGCTGTGCTGTGAGTTTGTTTTGGGGAAGACCCCCACAGGGGGTCAGAGAGGTTTTGGGATGGAGAGGCTCCATGTTGTGATATTATGTATGGAATGTTTTACTGCTGTGATAGATTGGATAAATGGCTCATGGGATATGGTTCTCTGGTGTCTGAATAAATGTTATACTTCTTCTACCTTCTATGTGAGTCTTGTATACTTTGCAATACAGAACTACATAGGTATTTTGACAATTATCATCTACATTGTTATTATTGCCTTACTAATACAATGCCTCCTCTCCATAAGGCTGTGCTATAAACACTCCCACAGAATCAAAAAATCATTTTATTCAAGAAGCAATTGGTCACCCAAAATCACAGACTGAAAGAAAAAAAATAATATTTCTGTATTTTAGCATTTCAAAAAAGATCCATTATTTCATTGGTGTGACTACTTTCAACAATATTTTCATGTTGGAAAAACACTAAATAAAATGACCATTTCTATAGTCATGGTATGACAGCAAAAGAGGATGGTACATGAAATTGCAGGTCTCTCAAGTTCAGCTTGCTTTTGTTTGTAACATGTTCAAGTTTCAGCTTTCAAAGCTGTCCTGCTTGTCTGCAGTTCTTTCTGGGTTTTCTTTTTTCTGCATTAAAAAAAATGTCTCAAGTACTCTTTTCTCTTTCTTTTCTTTATTTTTTGCCAACCTATCCCTAACTCTCCTCAGCCTTCTACTTCTCCCCACTCCTCTCCACCAAAAAGGAAAAAAAGTCTCCATAATGACTCTTCATAGGCAAGCAAAACAAAAATCCCATAGTAGCTACACCTGAAAATGTATGTATTAGTCTGCATCTTGAGTCCATCACCTCTCTGGCAAGCAGTGGAGGAATGTTCATCATCAGTCCTCCAGAACCATAGATGGTCATTTAAAGGATTAGGGTTCTCAAGTTTTTCAAAGTTGCTTTTCTTTGTAATATTGTTATTGCCTAAATTATTCTCCTGTTTCTGGTCACTTCTGCATCACTCTGTATCAGTTCATAAAGGTTTTCCCAGATGTCTCAAAAACATCTGTCTTCATTGCTTACAATACAATAATATTCCATTACATTCATATAGTATAATTTGTTTAGCTGTTCGCCAAGCTATGGCCTCCTCCCTTATTTCTAGTTCTTTGCTACTGCAAAAAAAAAATCTACGAATGATTTTTTATGTAGAAGGGTCCTTTTACTCTTTCTTTGATCTCCTTGGGGCATATGCTTAGTAGCGATATCCTACTATAAAAGGGTTTGCACAGGTTAGTAACTGTTTGGGCATGGTTTCACACTGCTCTCCAGAATCCCTAGAGTAATTCACAGCTTCAGTCAATCATAAGCACCTATTTTGTGCCAAGAACACTGGTCTAAGCGCTATTCTAAGAGCTGAGAATATTAAGGAAGGTAAAAGATAGTTCTTGCTTTCAAGGAGCCACAGCCTAATGGAGAAGAAAACATGCAGGGGCAGCTAGGTGGTGCAGTGAGTAGAGCATTGGCCCTGGAGTCAGGAGGACCTGAGTTCAAATCCAGCCTTAGACACTTGACACACTTAACTAGCTGTATGACCTTGGGCAAGTCACTTAACCCCAATTGCCCTCCAAAAAAAAAAGGGAAAACATGCAAAAAACTTATATCCAAACAAGATGTATATAGGTTAAATTGTAAATACTCAAAAAAGAGACTCAGTCTTCTTCTTTCTTGATTTCTTACAGCATTTATCACTGTTAACTATTCTTTCCTCCTGGATACTACTCTCTGGTTTACTGAAAATGATCTAAGTATTTCACCCACAAAGACCTCAAACACTTTAAACGCTTGTTAAACTAATTTTCTAAACTCTTTAGAAACTGTAAAATGATGCACCTTCTGATCAGTTTGCAAGAACATACTAGAATCAGAGAAAATAGAAATATACTAGTCAAATTTCAAGAAAATCTTTTGTGTAATTTGTAAATAATATTGGAAAATTACTCTAATGATTTAATATGGACAGTACAAGATGAATTTCTTTCATTTTTATGTAAGGGTTGGGAGTCAGCTTAGATAATTATTTCAATCCTATTTCAAGTAACTGACAAGATGTTACAACTTGGTGCCTTTTTCAGGTAGGAATATATTCAATCGAATCAACAGAAAAGGTAGGAGGTGGGGAAGGTTTAGGGAGACAAGATAATGAGTTCTGTTTTGCACATATGGAATTTAAGATGTCCACCAGACATCCAGTTTGAGATATCTGACAGGCAATTGGAGATGCAAGATTAGAGGTCAGCAGAGAGACTGGGGCAAGAAAGATAGATTGGAGAATCATCAGCATAAAGATGGTAATTAAATCTATGGGTGCTGATGAGATCAGCAAGTGAAGTAGAGAGGGAAAAGAAAAGAAGACCCAGGACAGAATCCTGAGGGACACCTAGAGTTAGAAGGCATGATTTGGAGGAGGATCTAACAAAGGAGACAGAGAAGGGGCAGGAGGAGGTAGAAGGAAAACCAGGAAACAGTGGCATCTCAAAAACCTGTAGAAAAGAGAGTATCAAGGAGGAGAGAATGATCAGCTGTATCAAAGTCTTCATAGAGGTTGAAGAGAATGAGGATTAAGAAAAGGTCTATGGATTTGGCAACTTTAGTAACATCATTGGTAACTTTAGACACAATGAGAAAAGGTACCTTCAAAACTACACAATAAGCCCAGCGAAGAAGTCACCCCATGTTTATAGGGACCTCAGCTAGCTCGTAAATGGGAGAAAAAGTCTTCCAACAACAAGAAGCTGTGAGTTATGTCTTTGCCACATGTGCTAAGCTTGAGCTCACTTTCCTCTGGACTCTGTATGTTTCCTTTTTTAAAATTTTATTTTAAACTTATTATTTATTTACTTTTTTCACTCTTTTTAAAATTTGAGCTCCAATTTTTCTTCCTCCCTTCACTCCCCCAATGCCCACTGAGAAGGCAAGTACCATATTTCTTCATGTATAAGATGCACCCTTTTCGAAAAATTTGGGGTCTAAAAACTGGGTATGCCTTACACACTGGTTGTAGTTTTTTCACTTGCATTTCCTGCTTTTTCACACTTGTTTTAGTGCTCATTGTTGTAGATTTTTTTACTTGCATTTCCTGCTTTTTCACACTTGTTGTCTTTGTGCTCATTGTTTCACATTTGTTACTGGTATATTAGGTTACATTTTACCATGTTCTGCCCAGAAATGGCTCAGAAAAGATTTTCGTACAGTGCTGAATTCAAGTTACAAGTGATCCAGTTTGCAAAAGTGAATGGAAATCGTTCTGCTGAACATAAGTTGGGTCCTCCTCCAAGTGAGAAAACAATCTGAGACAGGTTACGGGAAGAAGAAACCCTACTGAAAACGCTATAGCAGAAGAAGGCCATGAGAGGCAAGTCAGCAAAATGGCCTGATTTAGAGAAGGAACTGAAAATATGGATTGAAGAGCAAAGGGCAATTGGAATTCTTGTGTCCACAAAGATGGTTCAGCATGAGGCAAGAAGAATTGCTGATGAAAAAGAAGTTACTGATTTCAAAGGAGGACACAATTGGTGCTTCAGGTTCATGAAACAGACTCGTCCAAAAGCTGCCTGAAAGCTATGAGCAGATGAATAAAATTTGAGTTCAATAATTTATGTAATACATTTTTTTTTCAAATTTCAGGCCCCAAAATTAAGGTGCGTCTTATACAAGGGGAAATATGGTAACATTATATCAATTATACATATGAAATCATGAAAATATAGTTCCATCTGCATTGGTAATTAAGATGGGCTTTTAACACTTATTCAATCAAGTGCCCTTGAAGAGTTTGGCCTTTGTTTCCTTGATTAAGTTAGGAGTTCTTGATGACCTCCTTGCCTCAAGGGAAAGCCTAGTTTACATGGGTTTGAGTGACATGTTTGTGACATCAGAAGCTTTTAGATCTCGCGGGCTTAAGTCGAATTTTTGTGATGCTTTCAGGTCTTGTGGGTGAGTCGCATGTGTGGCTCACCTTTGACCCTGAACAAGATATATAAAACCAGAGGTTGGCATTCTCCCTTGGGGCTCTCACTCTTGGAGGTGTGTTGATGTGGAGACTCTGGGCAGCTGTAGTTAAGAGCCCTACAAATTGTAAACCTGATTGTTGGGACTTTGTTAAACCCTGGTAACTATGCTTTGAGATTTGAATCAGACAAGGTCTGTCTGTTGATGTTTGTAATTTGACTGTATTTGCTCTGAAGTTCAGGGTCCTGGTTTTTTCCCTTGAACTAAGTGAATGATATATTTATATTTTGGATTAAAGTAAGATTGTTAAAGTAAGATTTACTAAGTAAGATTTCCTTAGTAAAGCACATCTAAAGAACCTGTGCTGGCAGCATTCTTGTTGTTGGGCTTGTGTTGGTCTTTCACCCTCCACAACAACTGCTAATGGAATTGTTGCAACACCATCCTAGTCATATTGCAAAAAAGTGAGAAAATTATACTTCAATTTGTACTCAGAATTCGTCAATTCTCTTTCTGGAGGTGGACAGCATTTTTTTCATCATGAGTCCTTTGGAATCATCTTAAGATGACTGCATTGATCAGAGCAGTATTTCACAGTTTATCATCAATATAACACTGCTGTTCCTCTACACAAGTATCTCCCAGTTCTTATTATACTTTGCATTAGTGAAACCACAACCCTCATCATTTCTTATAGCACAATAGTATTCCATTACAATCATATGCTACAAATTATTCAGTCATTCCCCAACTAATGAGCACCACCTTGATTTCCCAATCTTTGCCACCACAAAAAGAGCTCCTACATTTTTATACACGTAGATCCTTTTCACTTTTCTTTGATCTCTTTGGGGTGCAGATCTAGTACTTTGCTGATTCAAAGGATATGCACAGTTTTATAGCCCTTTGGGCCTAGTTCCAAATTGTTCTCCAGAATGATTGGACCAGTCTACTATTCCACCAAAAGTTCATTATTACCTATTTTCCCTTATCTCTTCCAGAATGTCATTTCTGACAGGTATGAAGTGGTACCTCAGAATCATTTTAATTTGCATTTCTCTAAGCATTTATGATTTTGAGTATTTTTTCATGTGACTATATATAGCTTTGATTTCATTTTCTGAAAACTGCTTGTTCATATCCTTTAATTGGGGAATGGCCCTTATTTTATAAATTTGACTTAGCTCTCTATATATGTGAAAAATGAGGTTTTTATCAGAAAAACTTGCTGTACTTTTAAAAATTTTTCTTTAATTTTCTGTATGGTAGCTTTTAGCAAAATGCAGTTTCCCTGATTGTCTCTTTTAATTAGGTCTACTTTTGCTTCTGCTTTGTTTGAGATCACGATTGCTACCCATACTTTTTTTACTTCAGCTGAAACACATTAGATTTTGCTGTAGCCCTTCATTTTAGCTGTGTGTGTCTTTCTGCTTGAAGTGTGTTTCTTGCAAACAACATATTGTTGGATTCTGGTTTCTAATGCATTCTTCTTCTTCTTCTTCTTTCCTGTCTCTCTTCAAGTCTATTTTGCTTCTAACCACTGCCTCCCTTAATCCAGCCTCCTTTTTATCATTACCTGCCCCATCCCTCTTTCTTTTATCCCCTTCCTCTCCTATTTCCATATTGGGTCAGATAAATTTCTATATACAATTGTGTGTATATGTTTATATATATGTATATATACATATGCATATGTATATGTATATATACATTATTATATGCATATGTATATATGTATACACATATATTCTTCCCTCTTTGAGCCAATTCCAATGACAGTGAGGTTCAAGCATTGCCTGCCACCCTTCCCCCATGTTCCCCATCACTTTACAGTGGAGAAATTTTTTGCATGCCTCTTTTATATGAGAAGAATTTCCCATCCTTCCCCTTCCTTCCCCCTTCTCACAGTGCATCCCTCTTTCTAAACCCCTCATACTTTTTTGGAGATCATTCCAATATAATTGATTCATACACATGCCCTCTATGTAAACTTTAACTGCCCTAATAATGATAAAGTGCTCAGGAGTTACAAGTATCATCTTCCCATATAGGAATGCAAACAGCTTAACCTTACTGAGTCCCTTACAATTTCTTTTCCATGTTTACCTTTTTCTGCTTTTCTTGAACCTTGTGTTTCAATAGCAAAGTTTCTATTTAGCTCTGGTTTTTTTCCATCAGGAATCTTTGAAAATCCTCTATTTCATTAAATTTCATTAAATGTCCATTTTTTCCTTAAGGGTTATACTCTGTCTTGCTGGGTAGGTTATTCTTATTTATAAGCCTACCTCCTTTGCCTTCCAGAATAACATACTCCAAGCCCTTCATACCTTCAACATGGAAGCTGCTAAATATTGTGTTATCATGACTGTGGCTCCACAATATTTGAAATGTTTCTTCTTAGCTACCTGCAATATTTTCTCCTTGACCTGGGAGCTCTGGAACTTGACTATAATATTCTTGGGCATTTTCACTTTGAGATCTCTTTCAGAAGGTAATCAGTGTATTCTTCCAATTTCTATTTTGCCCCCTAGATCTAAGATATCAGGGCAGTTTTCGTTATAATTTCTTGAAATATGATGCCTAGCCTCTATTTTTTATCATACCTTTCAGATAGTTCAAAAATCCTTAAATAATCTCTCCTTGTTCTATTTTCCAGGTCAGTTGTTTTTCCAATGAGATATTTCACATTTTCTTCTACTTTTTCATTTTTTGACTTTGTTTTATTCTTTCTTGAGGTCTCATGTAGTCACTAGCTTCTACTTGCTGAATTCTAATATTGAAGGAATTATTTTTTTCAGTAGTTTTTGTGCCTCTTTTACCAAGCTGTTAGTTCTCTTTTTATAATTTTCTTGTATCACTCATTTCTTTTCCAAATTTTTCCTCTATCACTTTTATAAGAAAGAGTTCTTTTACTCTTCCAGGAATCCTTATTGGTCTTAGGTCCAATTTGTTGCTGCTGTGGGTACAGGGGTAGTGGTCAAGCTAAGAATGAGGAAAGTTGGAAGAGTTCACAAGGAGGAGAGGGGCAGTGTTGAGATATATTGGTAGATATAACTATCAGAATTAAATAGCACAATTATCTGTCTCTGAAAGAATCAGATGTGACCCATTTTCCTATCCTCCAACTGGTTGACTATATATCCCTTAGGAGTCAGGCCATGTCCCCCATTTTGAAGACCATTAGATGACTATAGACTGAAGTAAAACCACAGGTATCCTTAACTTATTAGTGACTCTTTAGCTTACTAACTGGAATTAATTTTCATATCAGAAAAAAACCCTCCAAATTGGCATGCAATCTTCTATCAGAATTTCTCATAACATGAAGGGTCCAGGTTCACTTTGGGGAATTTCTTACCTCTTTGACCTATAATCTCTTATCCAGAAAATCAGGAAAAATCACTGCCTGACATCATCCAGTGAACTGATGCCAAATTCCCTGGCAAGCATATAGCTTATACAAATTTACAATTACTTGATTGATTAATTATCTAGTATTTGTATTAATTTGTATTCATCAGCATTAATATGTTAATTTATATTAGCAAATACAAGTTAATTTGTTCATGTGTTTTCATAGATACTTTGCATTAACACAAAGTAATGAAGGGAAATCTAAGTGAAAGATTAAAGAAAATAAAATGTATCAGATGATGGTGCTCTTAGGAAATAAAGGCACTTTCTATGAGTAATCGTTTCCTAAAGATCGATATAGAGTCTTCTCGCTTACGATCACAAATACTCCAGACATTGCTTTCCACAGAATTCCTCTGTTACTCTAGCAAAGACAGGCATTCTTCTCCCTCAGAGTTCCTCCTGCAGTTCTACAGAGCTCCCAACAGTTGGTGTTAGGACTCATTACCACGTGTAGCCTAGTCCTCTGTTGGAGCTCATTTCTCTATTAAGAGCATAAATTTAAAAATCTTGGAGCTAATTTAAGCTAAGGTGCCCCATTTTTCAGAAAATCAAACTGAAGCCTTGAGAGTTGAAGTGAATTGCCTATGGTCTCTTTCTTGGGGTGCTGTCCCAATACACCACAGAGGAGGAGTCTAAGTGGGGATGATCTGGTGATACTAAGGGTTGGGATGGTAGCAGGTCAGATTGACTATATATGTGCCTGTGACAACTCACCCACTCAGAATGAGATTGAGACAGGGTTGAGCTGAAAATGATTTCTACAATCCCTTGCTCCACAGGCAATTTAAAATGCTCCTTGATTGGAGGAGAACAAGGGAAAGCAGCAAAGAATGTCAACAAGATAAGGAGGCCTGGCAAAACATGTTATGCCAAAACTATTGGTGCTTTTAATCTGTTGGTCAGGATACCTGAATTCAAATACAGCCCCAGAGACGTGACTCTGGATAACTCACCCTCTCCAGTTTCAGTTTCCTCATCTGCAAAATGCGATAATGCTACCATGTAGTTTTGCTATGAGCATCAAATGAATATGTAAAACATTTTTTCTTTGAAGTTTTCTTTTAGTATTTTATTTTTCCCAAGTTACATGTAAAAACATTTTTTAACATTCATTTTTAAAACTTTGAGTTCCAAATTTTTTCCCTTCCTCCCTCCCCATCCCACCTCCATAGAGAAGGCAACAATTTAATATAGGTTATACATGTGTAGTCATGCAAGAAATTTTCGTAAAAGTCATGTTGTGAAAGAAAACAGATCAAAAAAACTAAAGAAAAAAGAAAGTAAAAAAAGTATGCTTCCATCCATAATTAGATACCATCAATGCTTTCTCTGGGAATGGATAGCATTCTTCATCCTAAGTCCTTCAGAGTTGTCTTGGATCTTTGCATTTTTGAGAATAGCTAAGTCATTCACAGCTGACCATCCTACAATACTGCGGTTACTTTGTACACGGTATATTTCGCTTTGCATCAGCCCATGCAAGTCTTTCCAGGTTTTTCTGAGAGAATCCTGCTCATCATTTCTTAGAGTATAATACCATTCCAACACAATCACATACCAGAACTTCTTCAGTCATTCTCCAACTGATAGGCATCCCCTCAGTTTCTAATTCGTTGCCCCCATAAATGAGTTGTTATAAATAATTTTGTACATATAGGTCCTTTTCTTTTTTGTTTTTTATCTCTTTCAGTATACAGACCTAGTAGTGTGATTGCTGGGTCAAAAGGTACACATGGTTTTATAGCCCTTTGGGCATAGTTCCAAATTGTTCTGCAGAATAGCTGAATAAGTTCACAACTCCACTAATAGTGTATTAATGTCTCATCTTTCCCACATGCCCTCCAACATTTGTCATTTACCTTGTCTGCCCAATTAGGTAATCTAATAGGTATGAGGTAGCATCTCAGAATTGTTTTAATTTGCATTTCTCTAATCAATAGGAGTTAGAGAATTTTTTCATATGGCTACAGATAGCTTTGATTACTTCATCTGAAAACTGATTATATCTTTTGATCATTTATTGATTGGAGAATGGCTATTTTTATAAATTTGACGACTTTAGTCCTCTGTTTGAGAAATGAGGCCTTTATCAGAAAAACTTGCTTGAAATTTTTTTTCACAGTTACTATTGCTAATCATATTTCATTCCATCTTATTCCCCCCTTTATTCTATTCTCTCTCCTTTCACTGGCCCTCCTTAAAAAGTGTTTTGCTTCTGACTATGCCCTCCCCCAATCAGCTCTCCCTTCTAACGTGCCCTCCCATTCTTTTATCTCTTTTCTCCCTACTTTCCTGTAGGGTAAGATGGATTTCTATACCCTATTGAGGGTGTATGTTATTCCCTCTTTGAGCTAATTCTCATGACAGTAAGGTTTGCTCAATCCCTCTCACTTCTCCCCTCCTCCCCTCCACTTTAAAAACTTTTATCTCATTTATGTGAGATAATTTACCCCCTTCTACCTCTCCCTTTCTCCTTCTCCCAGTACATTCCTCTCTCGCCCTTTAATTTTATTTTTAGGTATCACCCCTTCATATTCAACTTACCCATGTGCCCTCCATCTATATATATTCCTTCTAACTACCCTAATAATGAGAAAGGTCTTATGAATTACAAATGTCATCTTCCCATGTAGTAATGTAAACAGTTTAACCTTATTAAGTCCCTTATGATTTCCCTTTCCTACTTACCTTTTTATGCTTCTCTTGAGTCTTGTATTTGGAAGTCAAGTATCCTATTCGGCTCTGTTTTTTTTCATCAAGAATGCTTGGAAGTCCTCTGTCTCATTGAATATCCATTTTCCCACTGAAGGATTATACTCAGTTTTGCTGAGTAGATGATTCTTGCTTGTAATCCTGGATCTTTTGACCTCTGGAATATCATATTCTAAGCCCTCCAATCCATTAATGTAGAAGTTCCTAAATCGTCTGTTAGCCTGATTGTGGCTCCATGATACTTGAATTTGTTTCTTTCTGGCTGCTTGTAATATTTTCTCCTTAGCCTGGGAACTCTGAAATTTGGCTATAATATTCCTGCGAGCTTTCATTTTGGGATCTCTTTCAGGAGATGATGAGCAGATACTTTCAATTTTGATTTTACCCTCAGGTTCTACAATATCAGGACAGTTTTCCTTGATAATTTCTTAAAAGATGTTGTCTAGGCTTTTTTTTTGATCATAGCTTTCAGGTAGTCCAATAGTTTTTAAATTATCTCTCCTGGATCCATTTTCTAGGTCAGTTGTTTTTCCAGTGAGATGTTCACCATCGTCTTCTATTTTTTCATTCTTTTGGTTTTGTTTTATAATTTCTTAATTTCTCATAGAATCATTAGCCTCTATTTGCTCCATTCTAATTTTTAAGGAATTATTTTCTTCAGTGAGCTTCTGGACTTCTTTTCCATTTAGCCAGTTCTGCTTTTTAAAGCATTCTCCTCCTCACTGACTTTTTGAATCTCTCTTTTACCTTTTGGCCTAGTTTGTTTTTTAACGTGTTATTTTCTTCAGCATTTTTTGTGTCTCTTTTACCAAGCTATTAACTTGTTCTTCATGATTTTCTGGTATCACTCTCATTTGTCTTCCCATTTTTCCCTCTACCTCTCTTACTTGATTTTCAAAATCTTTTTTGAGTTCTTCCATGGCCTGAGACCAATTCATATTTTTCTTGGGGGCTTTGGATGTAGGATCTTTGACTTTGTTGTCTTTCGGTTGTGTGTTTTGATCTTCTTTGTCACCAAAGTAAGTTTCTACAGTTAGAGTTTTTTTTTCCATTGTTTGCTCATTTTTCCAGCCTATTAGTTGACTTTTAACTCTGTTAAAATAAGGCTCTTCTTTCAGGGCGGAGGGAGCACTGTCCCAAGCTTCAGGGGATTTGTGCAGCTGTTTTCAGAGATAGTTCTAGGGACCTGCAAGTTTTCAGTTCTTCCAAGGTGGTATGATCTAAGGAGAGGTGTTTACTCCCCTCCTGGCCTGTGCTCTGGTCTGTTAGTGACCACAAGTGACCACAAGCACTCTTTTCTGCCCTGGAACTGTGAGGAGTTCTCCACTGCAGCTGCAAACTCTGCTATGCTAGTGCTCTTCCTCATCCCAGGGCTCCAACCCAGGACTGTGACCCAGATCTGAGTATGGGCAAAGCAATAGAGTCCTGCCTCAGTGCTAGCAAAGAGACCCCTGTAATCTCCTGAATAGTTGTTCCACACACTTACCTTCTGTGGCCTAAGAGCTCTGGAAGCTGATACTGCCACTGTACTTCTGATTAGGTCACTCCCAAGACTTTCTCCTGGTTTGCTATGGCAGGGGCTGTGCTGGTGCTGCCTGTGCTAGACTGCATTCCACTCTCACCCAGGTACAATAGGCCCTTCCAGCTGACCTTCTAAATTGTCTGTGGTGTCTGTGGGCTGAGATGTCTGGAACCACCACTGCTGCCACTGATTCAGTTGCCCCTAGGCCTGCTTTGGATTTGCTGGGGGACAGGTCTGTAATGGAGTGGCCCACACTGAACTGTGCTTCTCTCTTACCTTGGTGCCACAGACATTTCTTGCCAAACTTCCGAGTTGTTTTGGCATGGAAATTCGTTTCACTCCATCTTTTTGTGTATTCTGCTTCTCTAGAATTTGTTTAGAGTCATTTTAAAAAGGTATTTGGAGGGATTTGAGGGAGAGCTTAAGCAAGTCCCTGCCTTTACTCCACCATCTTGGCTCTACCTCCTAAGGTCTGTGAACTTTAAAAACATTGTGATAACTGTATCATTCATCTTTAAGACTTAGGCAGGGTATTTTTAGGTTGTAAGATTTGAACTCAGTCTTCCTGACTCCAGGCCTCACATTCCATCCACTGTGCCCACATGAATATAGTATATGCTATAATGATATCTGTAATTAGACTATGCATATATAAATGCATATTTCATAGATGTATCATATTTTCAGACTATAATATCTATTATGGGTAACTAAGTGGGGCAGTGAATAAAGAGCTGGGCCTAGACTCAAGGAGACCTGAATTGAGATCCTGCCTTAGATACTTACAGGCTGTATGACTCTAGGCAAGTCATTTAGCCTGTATTTGCTTTAGTTTCTTCATCTATAAAATAGGGATAAAAAAAGTACCTAACTCACAGGGTTGTTGCCAGGATCAAATGAGATAATATTTGTAAATCACATAGCATGATGCCTGACATAAGGTAAAGACTCAATAAATGCTTGTATCCTTCCACCCTCCCCTCCACCAGAGAGTAAAGGGGATGCACTCTGCTTTGGTGGAAGGACCCACAGCACTGAAATCCTTCAAATATGTTGTGACTGACAACCAAGCAGCAAAATGGACAGGACCTATCTAGATATTTAAGGGGTAGTTCGGCAGATCATTCTCAACCCAGCAACAGTCACAGCCAATGGCCTCAGTCTGCTAGTTAGCTGATAAAAAGCAGCAAAAATAGAAGCCTCTTTTAAAATTAGAAATAAAACTTTCAATTCTTTTTTTAATACTTCCTTCCTCACAGAAATGCAATTTGGAGCAATTTTGGTCTTGGAGTCAGGAAAACCTGGGGTGGAAGTTCACTTCTTATACTTGTTTTCTAAATAGTCACATTTATACCCATTTAGCCTCTCTGAGCTTCATTGAACTCATATGAACAATGGAGATAAAAATATCTCTAGTACCTACTTTACAGGGGAATTGTAATTCTCAAATGACATAATGTATGTATAGAGATTTACAAGCTTTAAACGTATGTAGAATGCTCTGAAAACTTTGGAATACTATATAAATGTCAATTAAAATCATAACATACATTGATATCTGATCTAATTTCATGTGTGACTAGGTGGTGCCATGGATAGAGCAGGAGAATGACAATGTGAGACCTATACTTTAGGAAAATTATTTGGTCAGCAACGCAATGAATAAATTGGAGACTGGAAGCAAGGAAATAAATTAAGAAGTTATTGCAACAGCTCCAGCAACAGGTAATGAGGATCTGAACTAGGAAATAGAAATAAACAAAAGATGTTGTGGAGAAAGAATAGGTCAGATTTAGGGATTGGGAAAAGATAACTGCTTTGGATATGCTGAGTTTGAGATGCAGGCAAGAATATTCAAGTAGTGGAAGGGATGGAGCCAAGATGGTGGAGTAAAGGCGGAACTAACTTGAGCTCCCCCCAAATCCTCCAAATACCTTTAAAATGACTCTAAACAAATTCTAGAGCAGCAGAACCCACAACAAGACAGAGCAAAACAAATTTCCAGCCCAAGACAACCTAGGAAGTTGATAGGAAAGGTCTATTGCACCCAGGCTGAGAAAGGAACATAGGTTCCTGCACGGGCCATGCCAGCCCAGACCAGGCCCACCAAACCCAGAGAAGGCCTTGGGGTGACTGAAACACTGGCAGCAGTGATGGCTTGCTGACTTCTCAGTTCACAGATGCCAAAAAAAACTGAGAAGGTCAACAAGAAAGTTCTGTTGGACCTGGGTGATAGGACTTATTAAAGACAAACTGTCCAACACAGGTTGTACCAGCACAGCCATAGCCCCAGCAAACCAGGACCAGGCCTTGGGAGTCACTGAATCAGCAGCAGCAGTGGTAGTAGCAACAGCTGCTTCTGGAGCTCTCGAACAACTGGTAAGAAGGAAATACAGGGGTCTCTTTGCTAGCACTGAGGCAGGACTCTATTGCTTTGCCCATACTTGGATCTGGGTAATAGTCCTGGGGCAAGGAGGATCACTAGTATAGCAGAGCTTGCAGCAATGAAGAGAAGACTCTCGTCAGAGTTCCAGGGCAGAAAAGAATGCATGTGGTCACTCAGATAAGAGCACAGGTCAAGAGAGGAATAAACACCTCTCCTTAGATCATACCACCTTGGAAGAACAGAAAACTTGCAGGTCCCTAGAACTATCTCTGAAAACAGTTGCACAAAAACCTTGAGGGGTGGGACAGCACACCTTCCACCCTGGGAGAAGAGCCCTATTTTTAACAAAGAATTATATGTCAAGTAACAGGCTGTGAAAATGAGCAAACAATGGGAAAAACTATGACTATTGAAAATTATTTTGGTTACAAAGAAGATCAAAATACACACACAGAAGAAGACAACAAAGTCAAAGACCTTACCTCCAAAGCCTCCAAGAAAGCTATGAATTGATCTCAGGCAATGGAAGAGCTCAAAAAGGATTCTGAAAATCAAGTAAGAGAAGTAGAGGAAAAATTGGGAAGAGAAATGAGAGTGATAAAAGAAAATCATGAAAAATGAGCCAACAACTTACAAAAGGAAACCCAAAAATACTGAAGAAAATAACACCTTAAAAATAGACTAGGACAAATGGTAAAAGAAGTCCAAAAAGCCAATGAGGAGAAGAATGCCTTGAAAAGCAGAATTAGCCAAATGGAAAAGGAGGTCCAAGAAAATAATTCCTTAAAAAGTAGAATGGAGCAAATGGAAGCTAATGACTTTATGAGAAACTAAGAAACAAGAAAACAAACCCAAAAGAATGAAAAATAGAAGACAATGTAAAATATCTCATTGGAAAAACAGCTGACCTAGAAAATACATCTAGGAGAGATAATTTTAAAATTACTGGACTACCTGAAAGCTATGATCAAGAAAAGAGTTTAGACACCATCTTTTAAGAAATTATCAAGGAAAACTGTCCTGATATTCTAGAACTTGAAATTCTAGAAATTGAAAGAATCCACCAATCACCTCCTGTAACAGATCCCAAAATGAAAATTCCTAGGAATATTACAGCCAAATTTCTGAGTTCCCAGGCCAAGGAGAAAATATTGCAAGAAGTCAGAAAGAAACAATTCAAGTATTGTAGAAACACAATCAGGATAACACAAGATCTAGCAGCTTCTACATTAAGGAACCAAAGGGCTTGGAATATGATATTCTGGAGGTCAAAGGACCTAGGATTAAAACCAAGAATTACTACCTAGAAAAACTGAGTATAATACTTAAAGGGGAAAAAATGGACATTCAGTGAAATGGTGGACTTCCAAGCATTCTTGATGAAAAAACCAGAGCTGAATAGAATATTTGACTTCCAAATACAAGACTCAAGAGAAGCATAAAAAGGTAAGTAGGAAAGGGAAATCGTAAGGGACTTAATAAGGTTAAATTGTTTATGTTACTGCATGGGAAGATGATATTTGTAATTCATAAGACCTTTCTTATTATTAGGGTAGTTAGAAGGAGTATATATAGATGGAGGGCACATCGGTAAATTGAATATGAAGGGGTGATACTTAAAAATAAAATTAAGGGGTGAGAGAGGAATGTACTGGGAGAAAGAGAAAAGGAGAGGTAGAAGGGGATAAATTATCTCACATAAATGAGATAAGAAAAAGTTTTTAAAGTGGAGGGGAAGACAGGGGAAGTGAGAGGGATTGAGTAAACCTTACTGTCATGAGAATTAGCTCAAAGAGGGACTAACATACACACTCAATAGGGTATAGAAATCCATCTTACCCTACAGGAAAGTAGGGGGAAAGAGGATAAGAAAAGGAGGCAGACTGATAGAAGGGAGGGCAGACTGGGGGAAGGGGTAGTCAGTAGCAAAACATTTTTAAGGAGGGACAGGGTGAAAGAAGAGAATAGAATAAATCGGTGGCGGGATAGGATGGAGGGAAATATAGTTAGTCTTTCACAACATGACTATTATGGAAGTGTTTTTCATGACTATACATGTATAACTGTATAGAATTGCTTGTCTTCTCAATGGCAGGGGGTTGGGGAGGGAGGAAGAGAATTTGGAACTCAAAGTTTTAAAAATGAATGTTAGAATTGTTTATACATGTAACTGGGGAAAAATAAAACACTAAAAAAAAAAGATTGGAGTCCAGCTTCCCTAAGGTCCCTCCCCCATCCCCAGGAAGAAAAGAGAAAAGGAGATGAGAAAAGCCTGGATTTAACCTGAGTCCTTTGTAAGGTACATTTACCCCTTCATCCCATGCCCTGCATTCTGCCTTTAAAAGCAAACCAGTTTGGGCCTTGAAATGGTTCTGTAAATTGCTGAAGTAAAGACATGGCAGTGTTTAAAAAAAGTAGAGTATATTCATGTAGTGATGACTGGAATGCAACTAGTGATCTGGCATTGGAGTTCTGGAGAAAGATTTTGTTGTCCAGTTGTTTCAGTTGTGTCTGACTCTTCATGACCCCATTTGAGGTTTTCTTGGCAAAGATACTGGAGTGGTTTGACATTTTCTTCTCCAACTCATTTTACAGATGAGGAAACTGAGGCAAATGGGAGTAAATGATTTGCCCAGGGTCACACAGCTAGTAAATGTCTGAGGCCAGATTTGATTTCGGGAAGACGTGTCTTCATCTTTCATGAGAGAGATCAGGACTAGATGTATAAGCCCAAAGAAGTAGATTGCCAATGGAGAACGCAGAGAAAATAAGAGGCCTTGGATATAGCCTTAGGAGACCCCAATGCAGATGGATGCTTAACCAGCAAAGGAGATTAAAGTTTGGCCAGAAAGGAGCATAATCCTCCAGAGGGAAGCCAACATAGGAAAAAGTATCCAGGAGAAGCAGGAAGTTGTCCTCTAAGATGGAGTGTGGGTAATGAGGGAACTCACTATGGATAGCCTACATTTTCCCAAAATGTCAGAGGTGAGGCCATTTGCCAATGAGGGTGGCACTGGGGGACTGAGGAAAGAGGACAAGTTCTGGAACAGCAATAGAGAATGTGAGAACGAGTTCCTCAGGGGTAAATAACAGATCTGCTATGTAACAGAGGGTCTAGTTGAGATCAGATAACATCAAGTTTTAGTGGACCCAGCTGGCATGGTTTCAAGAATTCCTCCAACACTTTTCAGTAGCTCAGGAGTAGGAGTGGAAAGTGAAGATGGTGGCAGGTAACTCAGGGTGGAGTATTAGCAGGGCATGAACAGACAAGGGAGTCAAGGGCAGAACATCATTATTTGTTGAACTTGTTAATTATAAGGTGAAGGTAGTGAAGGGAGAAAAATTAAGCCTGAGCAAAATTTTGGTGCATGGATAGAAGAACTGAGAGAAATAGAAGGATTACAGTCTTGAGGTAGGAAAATAGATTTAGGAGGAATCTGACCTCAAAAATGTTTTTCTTAGCAGCTCACTGATGCCTTAATTTCCTCCCACAGGACTGGAGTCAGGAAGACCTGAGTTCAAATCAGACCTCAGACACTTACAAGCTGTGTGACCCTAGGCAAGTTACTTAACCTTCTTTGCCTCTGTTTCCTCATCTATAAAATGAGCTGGAGAAGGAAATGGCAAATTATTCCAGTATCTTTGCCAAGAAAAACATGAATGGGATCACAAAGAGTCAGACATGACTGAAAAAACAAACCAACGTAGGACAATGATTTTATTTCATAATTCCTATAATTACAATAAGCTATAATTATATATAATAATATATTGTTTTAATAAATAAATTTAATAGATATATTATTTTATAATTATAAAACATATTTTATATATAATTATATGTAATATAATAAGCTATATTTCATAATAGCTTAAAATGTATACTTCTAGCAAAGGTGGCATTCATTTAAATGTCTTCTAAAGTATAAAAAATATTCTTTTCTCAGCAAGTTTTAATTGGGAAGAAATTGGCAGCAAGTATCAGAAGAAAAAAAGGGGGGTTAGAGAGAAGGACAAAGAAAGAAGATACTGGGAGTTGCTAAACAAACGCTCAAGTAACTAATACCTTGACGACTGTACCACTACAAGATCTCTCCTCAGTTCCCTTCTCTCCACTCACATGGCCACCAGTCAATTAGTAGAATCACATCTCACCAGAAATATCGCAGCAGCCTCCTAATGGGTTTCCCTGCTTCCAGCCTTTCCCTCCTCCAACCCATCCTCCTCACAATTAGTAAGTTAATATTCCTAAAATTCAGCTGTGACCAAGTCACTCTAATCTTCAAAATCATCTTCAATGGCTCCTGAACATTATTCACTTTTACAAGATTTTGAGCTCCAAAATTTTCCCCCTCCCTCCACTCCCCTCTCCCCAAGACAGCATGCAATCTGATATAGGATATATATGTATATGTATGTGTATAATAGTAAACATATTTCCATGTTAGTCATGATGTAAAGAAGAATCAGAACCAAAGGGAAAAACCACAAGAAAGAAAAAATAAGAGAAAATAGTATGCTTCAATCTACATTCAGACTCCATATTCTTTCTCTGGATGTGGATAGCTTTTTCTTTGAAATTGTCTTAGGTCATTGCATTGCTGAGAAGAGCTAAGTCTATCATAGTTGATCATTGCACAATGTTGCTGTTATTATGTACAATGTTTTCCTGGTTCCACTCACTTCACTCAGCATCAGATCACATAAGTCCAGGTTTTTCTGAAATCTGCCTGCTCATCATTTCTTATGGAACAATAGTATTCTATTACATTCATACCACAACAACAAATGAAAGTCTTAAAAGTAAAACATTTCTAACCCGAATCTTACCTTCCACTGTGTCGGATGGCAGTGTAAGAGTGTTACAACGTATACTACACTGTTGTAAAAACCAAGAGAGAGGTTGCTAGGACTTTAGTCACTGTTGTCAGAAGACACCACAACTGGCCAGATCTGGACATCACCTTAGAACCCAAAGGAACTGCATTATACTTTGGGGGATAACTGCAACACAAAATTTGAGTTTTAAAGGTAAACAATAAAAATATACAACAAACGGATGCACAGAAAACTCTCGTAATAGTAGAGTGAACAAGGCTAGTGATGTACCTAGTGGGATACCAGCCCTTTAACTCTATATATACCTAACTATCCTTTCAGCTGTTCCCCAAATTTACCAATCTGTTACCTGTCTCTCTGTCTGAAATGTACCCTCTCCTCACCTTTGGCTCTTAGAATCCCTAGATTCCTTTAGAGCTCAGGTAAGGGGCACCCTCCTGTGCAAAACATTTTCTTCCTTCCTGACCCTTCTCCAATTGTCAATTCTCTCTCCCTTCTCCAAATTCCCCAACATGTACTTATGCTATGGCACAGCACATTTCCCCTTCCCAGCAGTACAATGTAAAATCCTTAAGAGCAGGGATTGTCCTTGTATCTTGAGCATATATCACAGTTTCTTACATGAAACAGACTCTTAATTAATGTTTGTTAAATTGAACTGAATTCTATGTTCATATTTTAGAGGTAAGTTAACTTTTTATAGTATCTTTTAAGATCAGATCATGGAAAACCAGAGTCTAGCATAAAAACAGTGATATGCCCTTTCAATGAAGGAAAGGAAACAGAGGGAGATAGGAAGGAAAGAAAGAAAGGAAGGAAAGAAGGAAGGAAGAAAGGAAGGAAGGAAGGAAGGAAGGAAGGAAGGAAGGAAGGAAGGAAGGAAGGAAGGAAGGAAGGAAGGAAGGAAGGAAGGAAGGAAGGTGACTGCTAAGGAAGCTAGGACTACAGAGAAAGTTACCAATTGGTATTTCCAACAGATTTTGCTTCCATTTACTACGGCTGCAAAAGTGAGGCTAGAAGTAAGGTTGGAGGGAGCTAGGGTAGAGAGAGGAAGGACTGCTGCAGCAGTCCCAGGCTATGGGCTTATCTGCCCATGGCAGATATTACTGAATCTCATCTGAAACGGCCTCAACCAGTCTTCTTATTTCCTATCACACTCACCCAGAGAAGGCCACCTAGCAGCTGTACTATACCTTACATGCAGAATACCTTGGGGAAGTTAATCGGCCTCTAAATATCAGTATTTTTTTACCCTCCAAAGTGTTATTTACTCATTTCTTGGGCCAGTTAATTATATGCAAAGAAATTCTAACTGTTACAACGCAGACAGGCAAATACGTTTACTTAGTATTTATTAAGTTCCCTGCACTGTAGAAATGGCTAAATGTTATCCTGGACAAATTAAAGTCTTAGCCTCCAATGGCTAGCCTGGCACATGTTTTGCTCTGCACTACCTCTGGCAGTCCACCTATCGAACAAGAAATATTAGTAATAAGAACTGGTCTTGGAATTGCATTTTACTGTTTACAAAGCTCTTTCCTTACCAAGCCCTGTAAGAGAAGACTTTGCTGATCCCCAAGGTTGTTAGCTCTGCTCTCTTTCTCCTCATTGCAATTCAGAAGAAAGTACACTGTACTTGGAAGTGCTAAATTTGGAGTTCTAATCTTGGATCTGCCACTTGGCCTTGATCAAGTCACTTAATATCTCTGAACCTCAGTTTCCTGATTTCCCAAATTACCTTATATTTGATATTCCGTACAAAAGTATCAAACAATCAACAAGTATTTATTAAGCCCCAAGTACGGGAATACAAATACAAAGAATTTTTAAATGATCCCTATTCACAATGAGTTTATGTTCTAAAGGAGACAGTAAATTCATATAAAATATTTACAGCATAAATATTAAGGTACTAAATCCAAGTACATGCAATGTAGTTAACTACCTGGTAATTTGGGAAGAACACTAGCATTTGAGAGGATCCTGAGTCATGCAGAGGATGGTGCATGAGCTGAATCTTAAAGAGAGAAACTCACTTATGACCTGTGGGACTGTTGGTGCAGAGGTACAGACACAAGAAGAAGTTGGGGGATTGCCAATCGGGCCTAAATTATAGAGTATGGGACATGTAGTAAATCCAACAGACAAGATGGGGCTTTGCACTGTTTTAAAATCCTAGTAGCTGACTTAGGGAGTCCACTTTAACTGTGTTGCCATGTGCTCTTTTATGATTGGACTATGTACTTCAGAAATAAATGACTGGACAGGTTTATATACCTCAGAGACCGCCAGTGTGATGAGCTTTGAAGTCAGCTATCTAAAAGAGAACTTCCATCACCTTAAGGGCTAACACCTTCTAAATGCTTCTTCTTTATATAAATTTATTTTTTATTTTTAGTTTACAACACTCAGTTCACTAAGTTTTTGAGTTCCAAATTTTCTCTCCCTTCCTCTCTTTCCCCTCAAGATGGCATGTAATCCAATGTACGTTCTACATATACCTTCACATTGACCTAAAGGGTGATGGTTAATTGAAAGAGTCTGTAAATGTTATGCCCAACCAGAGATAAAATTTCCTTAACTAAAGAACGTCTAGGACCGATAGTCAAGTAAGTAATGAGCAGAGAAGCTGTTTAGTGTGTTATTGATACTCCTTAATGGACCAATAACCTTGAAGCCTGAAGCCTCGAGTTGTGACTTACCTGAAGCACAGGAGTTTTCCTGTCTCATGAGTTTGCCGGACAGGTTCCTGAGTGTGCCGGACAGGTTCCTGAGTGTGCAGCCGCTTTTTATTTGGCACATTGCTTCGAGGGTATGGTTCAGGTTTCTATACGCATTATGTATCTTACAATCTATGCCTTTTCGTTAAAGTTGTAGTGTAATCTTATTTACCTACCTCCCAGGACCGTTGTGAGGATCAAATGAGATAACATATTTACAATACTTTGCAAACCTTAAAAGGCTATATTAAATGCTAATTCTTCTTCTACAAGTCACTTTTCCAGATTCCATTTTTATTGCTGTTGTTGATTTCGGGACTCAGTTGACGTATTATTATTATTTATTATTATTATACGTCATTTTTCTCTTAGGGACTCAGTTTTTTCATCTATAAAATGAGGAAGTTGGACCCGAAGACTGAGTTCCCATCCAGACCTAACAAGCAATGTTCATTTTCAATCGGACCTTCCTCCCCCAGCAACCAGCGGTTGATTAAGCAGCCTCCCTTCGACCCGAGTACTATCTAGAAGACCAGTCTATGGATCCTCGCCTCCCCGCCTTTATCTCCGCTGAAGCCGGCAGGCGGATTCTTTATCAGTTGGTCCCCCGGGGAACAGCTGCTCCGCGTGCCGAGAGACTCTAGGGGCCGGCCGGACTACAGATCCCAGCATCCCCGCTCACTCCGCCTCCTTCATGTGGCCTCTGCGCGGGATCCAGGTTTAGTTTCTGTTTCCCTAGTCCCCTCTGCACCTGGGCGGCTTGCGGGCTTCAGCACTTGGCGTTGGGCTGGAGCGAAGGTGCTGGGGAACATGGCCTCGTCCCTAGGAAGGCTGAGCGGGAGCCGCTTTTGGAGCGTGGCACTGGGGAGCGGCGGCCGACGGCCGCGCGCCTGGACTCCAGGGCCCGGGGCTAGGTGCATCCGCGGGGCTCCGCTCGGCGGGGCTGGCTCCTGCCCGACCCGGAGGCTGGCCTACCACTCCGGCACTGGAGGAGCCGGGGTCGGGGGCGGGGCGAGAAGAGCCCCTTGGCTAGTGGCGGGGCTGGCGGCGGGGCTGGCCGGAGTGGCCGCAGCCTCTCTCCGGCACCTTGCGCGGGCCGAGATGGTCCCCAGGACCGAGGGCGCGTCCGGCGTTCTGGAGAGGGCAGACGAGTTGGCCGTCCGCTGCAGCTCCTTCATGGCCCAGCCTGTGACTGCCCTGTCCGAGCTGCGGGCTCAGCAGGGGGACATGAAGACCCAGATGGAGCTGCTGATCATGGAGACCCAGGCTCAGGTGTGCCAAGCGCTGGCGCAGTTGGATCGGGGCGCTAGCTTCTCTGTAGATCGCTGGGAGAGGAAGGAAGGTGAGCCCTTTGGCACAGGGACTTGGGGGCCAAGGTGGATGGAAAGGGGACACCGTGAAAAGCATGGGCTAAGCCTGGCGTGGGCGGTTCGGGGCTTTGTCAAAAGTCGGTTTTATTTATAGTGATCTCAGATTCCCCACGAATTCATCCAAAGTCCACACATACCAGTTTCTCACAGTGCCTGACACATAGTAGGCGCTTAATAAATGCTTATTTACTGACTGGCAAAGAGCCAAGGCTGCATTTTGCGTGAGTCAGCAAAATACTGGTCCCTTTGTAAAATCAGTCGTGACCATCCACTAGAGGTTGCATATTCTCTTTTTTTGGGGTGGAGGCAGCAAGTGAGGTGCCTACGTGCAAGGTATCAGGGCTCTTCCAGAGGAGTGACTGAACTTCTCCCCTCCTCCCTCCTTTTCTTTTTCCCTTCTTAGAACAAGAGATTTTTTTTTTTAACAACCATGAGAGCGGTTTGCAAATGCCCACCTTAATTTTTCTGCTGTTAAGATGCCCCTGCTGGCATTGCTCCAAATCCTCGCAGTTGTCACATTCTTCTTACCCTCACAGCGAGACCTTAACATCTTAAAGTTTTCATTTAGCTCTCTTAGCTCCCTGTGAAGAATAGTTGCTCTGAATGTCTATGTACAGCCTTACGTCGTTCTAGATCAGCTGACTTTCTACATTAAACATTTGTCTTAATCTGTCTCTAAGACTGCTTGCTAAGTGAAATGCAATTAAGTATTATAATTTTCACCCTTAGGATATTTTTGAGTGAATGAACTAGGCTGAAAAGTCAAAGGAGCTTAGTGAATTTACTCTAGTTTGCAAAGTGGTATTGGTGACTTGAACTAAAACTTTTAGCATTGTGTATACAAATATGACAGTTCTCATAAATGAAATACCTTGATAGATTGTCAAAAGGTTGATTTTTAAAAATCTTTTTGCTCCTATTTTTCTTTTCTGACATAAATTATTGTGATAGTATTTTATATTGTTTCAGTAGTAGGCTATTCTATATTGTTTCAATAATAGGCTAATAGTAATCTAGTATTAATAGCATGTGATGATAGTATAAGCATGTAGAAATAATAATAATAGCTTACATTTATGTAGCACCTTACATATATTGTTACTTCATTTGAGTGTCATAACTATCTTGTGAAAAAGATACTGCAAATATCTCCTTCTTTACAGATGACAAAACTGAGGTTTAGAAAGCCTAAATTAACTAAACCTACAAAACAATGCCATTACAGTTCCCCTGTGATAGTTTTATATATATATATATATATAAATATAAATATATATTTATATTTACATATATATAAAAGCCTAAATTAACTAAACCTACAAAACAATGCCATTACTGTTCCCCTGTGATAGTTTATTTATATATATATATATGTATATGCCCTGTAATTTTTCCGTTGTCTTCAATTAATATTATAAATCTAAACAATTTAGGCGGATGAAAAAATAGCTTTAATTCTTGTGAGTTTTAGGCTCAAACGTTTTTTCCTGCATTTTATATGTGTGTTTTTTGTTTCTTTGTTTTCCTGCAGGAGGAGGTGGTATCAGCTGTGTGCTACAGGATGGTCATGTCTTTGAAAAAGCTGGAGTCAGTGTTTCCGTAGTTCATGGGACTCTTTCTGAGGAAGCAATAAAACAAATGAGAAGCAGAGGGAAGGACCTCAACACCAAAAATGGTAAGTCCAATAATTTTAAAATGTATTTGGTCGTACCTATCAATTTTTCTTATGAATTTTATTTATAAAATGAAGCTTTATAGTTGCTGGAAATGGCCATTTGGACACATGCATTTGATTAGCATGACGGTGGTCTGGTTTTTGTTGTTTAGTCATGTCCTACTCTTTGTGACCCTGTTTGAGGTTTTCTTGGCAAAGCTATTGGAGTGGTTTACCATTTCCTTCTCTAATTCATTTTACACATGAGGAAACTGAGGCAAACAAGGTTAAATGACTTACTCAAGGTCACATAGCTAGTGAGTGTCTGAGGCCACATTTGAACTAATGAAGATGAGAGTCTTTCTGACTTCAGGCTGGGCCACCTATTCAGTGTGCCACCTAGCTGCCCAGTGATGTGGTACAATGCATTATCTGGAAAAAACATTGGATGTGGAGTCGTGGGCTCATATCCCAGCTCTGACACTTGCTGGTGGTGTGACCCTGAACCAGTCTCTTGACTTCTGTAAGGCCTCCTTTTCCTCATCTCTAAAAGGAGGATGATAATACTTATTGCTTCACTGATTTCACAGGGTTGACATGAGAAAAGTGCTTTGTAAAACTTAAAGTACCATATAAATGTGAGTTGTTTATTGATAATGATTGGCACATTTGCTATCACATTATCAGCATAGAAATATGTATAAAATAAGACAGGGAAGGGAGGTGATTTAGTGGATGGAACATTGGATTTGAAGTCAGAAAGAACTAAGTTCAAATCAATCCATTCTCAGAGCTGACTAGCTCAGACATTTACTTGCTGGGGCAACTGACTTAATCTTTGCCCCTATTTCTTCATCAATGAAATGGGGACAATAAGAGCACCTACTTTCTGAGACTTTTGTGAGGATCAAATGAGATAATATTTGTAAAGTGTTGTGCAAACTTTAAATTGCTATGTATAAATGCTAAGTACTAAGGTTAAATAATCATAATAACCAGCAAATTAAATTTTAAAGTGCAAATTCAAAAGCCAGTTAGAAATTTTACTCAGAAAAAATAGTTAATTTCATTTTTTTGAATAGTGGTTTTGTTTTTATTGAATGCCCTTTATTATTATTCTGTAGGTCAGTTGGCCTTTTGTGCTATGGGAGTGAGCTCTGTCATCCACCCCAAGAATCCGCATGCGCCCTCCTTTCATTTCAACTATAGATATTTTGAAATAGAAGAAGCAGATGGTAAGACTCTCTGGGAACTTTGGAAACTTTTATACTGTTTAACATGTACTTTTAAACATAACAAGTTCATATCATTTGGGAACAAGAAGAAATGGTATCCAATATTTTTTAGATTTTTCATATTTCTTGTGAAAGTGTTCCTTGGAATATGTTGATAATGTCCTAAGGATGAAAACCAAGAGCGAGGGGCTTTGATGTACTTGAGTTAATCATGAAACTAGCTATTTAATCTCTTTGGCTTTCCTAGATTGTAGTTGTTTGGTTCGTCCTTTCTTCTCAGAGAGGACCAAAGACATTGTAAGGGTGATATCTTAATTTGCTTGTGAATTGGATTTGAGTGAGGCAGAGCTGCACAGAGAGTGAGACTTTCCTAGTTGGAACAGATGCAAGTCCACAGAAAGGATAATACATTTCCATTTTGAAACAAAGTCATATGAGTACCTGAAGGAAATGTTTTTATATTCTGCTAATGTAGAATCAGGAACTTTTTCTGAGAAAATGGAACATGTGGCTAACTACCTCTGTGTTACCTATTTTGTTATTGCAGGGATCTGTGATTTCTGCAGTGTTGGTGCTTTGTTCATCAATGCCTACTTGGGTCCTCTTATGCCTCGGTAGACATTTTTTAAATTTCTGTGGTCCAGAGAATTAATCATCTGATGGCCTGCCTTCTGTGAGATCTAATGTCTAAAATAATGTCAATACACTATTCCTTGCCTCCAAATCAGCGAATTTTGAACAGCGTCTCCCTTCCCAAGTGCTATCTGTGTGTCAGTTATAGAATGGGGTAAATTTTAACACCACAGGTTAATAGCATTTGGATTTGTTTAACCTTTTTCAGGTTGATAAATAGAACAGATTATGGACCACATTAAGTAGTTGCCCTTAGGTCTTATGCTACCTATTATTAATGGTATTTCAGTCTTTTCTGGAAATTTTTAGTAGAGTAGTGTGTCTGCACAAATTAATGGTGTTAGGCTCCTTGATGATTTGTTCATATTCTGGTTTTGAGGTGTACCATACATTCTTGGATTAAAATTTTATTTGAATGATACTATTAAATCCTCACCCCCATATTTCCCACATTAACCATTCTCTTGCCTTTCTTTTGCCTTTTTCACTTTACTTTCCCTTTTGTCATCATCTTCCTATTTTTTACCTTTTCTGATGCCTAGGCCTGCAGACTACCATTGGCATTGCTCAACTTCAGAGTTGACCTTGTGGCCTTAGAGTTTTCAAGTCTTTTCTACATGAAATCTTGCTGGTTCTTTATATCTTTTGCAATTGTCATGCATTGTAATGTAAGCTCCTTCAGGGCAGAGACTACTTATTTCGCTTTTGTATTTAAATCCCCACCACTTAGTGCCTGGAACAGTTAAGTGGTTAATAAAATTCCTGTTGATCGATTATGTATTTCATGGCTAATTTGGCTGGTAGCACTTCTTATGTTAGGTTGTGTTTTTTATTTGGTAGGTAACAAGCAATGGTGGTTTGGTGGTGGATGTGATCTTACCCCAACTTATTTGAACCAAGAGGATGCTGTACACTTCCATAAAACCTTAAAGGATGCTTGTGACCAGCATGATCCAAGCCTCTACCCCAAGTTTAAAAAATGGTAGGTAGAAAGATCATCATCCCCATGAGGGGATCTCCTCATCTTTAAGTAGACACGTTTTCTCACTTCCAAATGTCAAAACAGTGGGGATTTAAAACCATTCATTTTAGTAAGTAATTCACTGAGGACTTGATTTAATATTAGGCAAAGAAATTTCACAAATGTCCTAAGTAATTTAGAATGATGAGATTTTAATCTCATGATAATAGGTTTTTTTTTAATTGATAAGTTTTTGTTTAGCTATGACAGATAAACACAAATTCACAACCTCCACACATTCTCTGAAAACTCTTAATGTATGTGAAACGGTATGAGTGATTGCAACTAATAGTACCCACAACCATATGCTTTTATAGTTTTTTAAAAACAATAAATTTATGGGCTTTAATAAGTTAGTACCAAGTTTGCCTATTGTATTCGATCTGCATTTTATTATGACTTTTTTTGCATAGTTACAGTGATTATATCAGGAGACTTCTAGGTGATGCAGTAGAATGTTAAACTTGGAATCAGCAAAACCCGAGTTCAATTCCCATCCCATACCCTAATTAACTTTGTTGATCTTGGGCAAGTCACTTAACCTCCATTAGCCTTAGTTTCCTCATTTGTAAAATGGGGATAATAATAGCACTTAACCTACTACCTCTCATGTTTGCTTTGAGAGTAAAATGAGATAATGTTTATACAGTGCTTTGCAAGCTTTAGAGTACTACATAAATGCTAGTTATTATGGTTATAATAATATACACAGATAGAGATAAACTTTTTATTCGTCTTCATTCTACATGCCTTCCTATAAGTCTTTTAATGTTTCTTTGAATTCTTCATATTTTTTGTTCTTTATGATTGTGTGTTTCTGGACCTGTGATTGGAATTTTGTTGTGGCATATGGTCCAAATCTATTTCCTTCCAAACATTTAACTGCTTTTTCTAAAGGTTCTTTTTGACTAAAGAAAGGGAAAAAATAGAATTTAAAAGTAATAGAGGGGGTGAAATCACAATGAGACAGAAGGGATGGAACCTGGAGTTGGTTTGAAAGTAAGAAATATTAGCTATAGAGCGGGAAGGGAAGGACACACTATTAAAATTGTGAAGAGGCCTCTGGAATGTATTTGGATGTCAGAGGGGGTATTTGCTAGAAGATATTTGGGAACTGCAGTGAAGTACTATGCACCTCTTGGAACAGATTGGTACTCTTTAATGATGAGGACAGAAAGGGGTACGGTTTTTGTTTTTGCTTTACTTTTGATACGAAGAATGAGGTTCTGATTGTGCGAGGACATGAAGTCTCACCACAGGAAAGAAAGATTGTGAACTCTTTCATACTTTAATATTGAAAATGCTGGTTCTGCCTAAGTAAGATATAGATAAATAAGATATACATATGTGAATCTGTTTCTTATCTTCTACAAACAGGCATATGCATTTTCTAGGAAGAGAGTTCCTAGGGCCTTTAAAAAAAATTCTATTAACTAGAAGAGGCAACTGTTACAAGAAGAACTCTTATCTATAAGAGAGAACCAAGGAAGATTATCATGTAGAAGGAAAAGTTTGTGATTACTATTAAAATCGTTGGTTTTAATATATTTTAGTCTTTTTAGATCAATTTTTTTGGAGAAGGACTTTGAAATCATATAACTAAGTCTTAAAATTTCTTTGTAATCTGGCTTAAGATACCTTTTCTTTACCAAAACCAAAAAATATAGTACAAATAAAGGAGAGAAAATATGGTGTAATATAGGTAAAAATGATCATGAACAACTATCATTTTGTATTTATTATGTATCCCTATTTCTGTTCATTTCATTTTCTAAGTTAAATTTTTTTTCCCAATTTTTTTAACACTTTTATTTAAAGTTTTGAGTTCCTAATTCTCTCCTTGCCTCTCTCCTCTGTCCCCTCCCCAAGATGGTAAAGGAATCAAATATAGATTACACATGTGCGATTATGTAAAACATTTCCTTATTGGTCATTCTGTACAAGGAGACTCAAATCAAAGGGGAAAAAGGAATGTGAAAAATAGCATGCTTCAGTCTGTATTCAATTTATTTCAATTCTTTCCCTCGAGGCAGTTAGTATGCTTTATCATTAGTGCTTTGGGATTGTCTTGGATCACTGTATTACTGAGAATAGCTAAGTCATTGACAATTCTTCATTGAACAATATTGCTGTTACAGTGTACAACATTCTTCTGGTTCTCTTCATTTCACTTTGCATCAGTTCATGTAAGTCTTTCCAGGTTTTTCTGAAATCATCCTGCTTGTCATTTCTTATAGCACAATAATATTCCATTACAATTGCCCATTTGATGGGCATCCTTTTAATTTCCATTTCTTATCCAATACAAAAAAAAAGCTACTCTAAGTGTTTTTTTTTTTTACAAATATGTCCTTTTCCCTTTTTTGGATGTCTTTGGGATATAGACCTAGCAATGGTATTACTGAATCAAAGGGTATGCACAGTTTTATAGCCCTTTGGGCATAGTTCCAAATTGTTCTTCAGAATGGTTGGCCAAGTAAAACTTTAGAGACTTCTTTTTAAATTTCCTTGCTTAATCTTCCTGGGAGTTTTTGTGATTTTTCTACTAAGAGGCCATTATTATATGTATACACGTGTGTGTGTGTGTGTACATATATACATATGGAATAACAATATTTAAAGTATTCCATAAAACTTTAAAAAAAAAGTATAGTTTCTCAAAACTTTCACTCTTTGTAGATGATATATTATACTTTGAGAATCTGAGAGAATCAATTAGAAAAACTACTTGAAATTATTAACAACTTTAGCAAAGTTGCAGGATATAAGATAAATCACGTAGATCATCAATATTTCTTTATGTGACCAACAATGCCCAGTAGCATGAGATAGAGAAATTCCATTTAAAATAATATGAATAAATAAATAATATAAAATATTTGGGAGTCTACCTGCCAACACAAACCCAGGAACTATATGAACAAAACTACAAAACACTTTTCACACAAATAAGGTGAAATCTAAACAACTGGAAAAAATATTAATTGCCCATGGGTAGGCTGAGCCAATATAATAAAAATGACAATTCTACCTAAATTTATTCAGTGCCATACCAGTCAAACTCAAAATACAATTTTATAGAGCTAGAAAAAATAATAACAAAATTCATCTGGAAGAAGAAGAGGTCAAGGATATTAAGGGAATCAATGAAAAAAAAAATGAAGGTGATCTAGCCAAACCAGATCTCAAACTGTATTATAAAGTAGTATTTATGAAAATAAAATGGTACTGGCCAAGAAATAGAGTCGTGGACCAGTGGAATAGATTAGGTACAAATCACATTATAATAAATGACTATAGTAATCCAGTATATGATAAACCCAAAGATATAACTAAGCTTTTGGAACAGAAGCTCATTATTTCACAAAAACTGCTGGGAAAATTGGAAAACAGTGTGGCAGAAACTAGGTATAGAATAGACCAACATCTCACACTGTATACCAAGATAAGGTCAAAATGGATACATGATTTACACATAAAAGGTGATACCATAAGCAAATTAGTAGAGCATGGAATAATGTATTTGTCAGATCTATGAATAAGAGAAGAGTTTATGATCGAACAAGAGACAGAGAGCATTACAAAATGCGATGTAGATAATTTTGATTATATAAAATTGAAAAGGTTTTGCACAGACAAAACCAGGGCAGCCAAAATTGGAGAAAATTTTTGCAACAAGTATCTGATAAAGGCCTCGTTTTTCAAATATATAGAGAACTGACTCAAATTTATAAAAATTCAAGTCACTCCCCAATTGATAAATGGTCAAAGGACATGAATAGGCAGTTTTCAGACAAAGGAATCAAAGTTCTATCTATAGTCATATTAAAAAATGCACTAAATAACTATTGATTAGAGAAATGCATATTAAAACAACTCTGAGGTACTCTTTCATGCCTATCAGATTAGATAATATGACAAAAAAGGGAAAAGATAAATGTTGGAGGGGATGTGGGAAAACTGGTACATTGTTGGTGGAGTTGTAAACTGATCCAGCCATTCTGGAGAGCAATTTGGAACTTAAGCCCAAAGGGCTATAAATCTGTGCATACCATTTGATCCAGCTAGGTCTATATCCCAAAGACATCAGAAAATGGGGGAAAGAACCTAAATGTACAAAAATATTTATAGCAGCTCTTTTTTTTTTTTTTTTGCATTTTCCTCTACTTTATCTCATACTCCCACCATACCACCACAATAATGACTTCTTCTTAATTTAAACTAAAAACCATTAGGTCTTCTGGAAAGTTGTGTGTGTGTGTGTGTGTGTGTGTGTGTGTGTGTGTTGGGGGGAAGGGGAATAGTATCACAGCCTGAGGTATTGGGGAGGACCAGAGGAGACAAGTCAGCAGATGGTCTTGACAGGGCTTTTGAAGTTTCTGGCTGCCTGAAGCTGCAGTTGATAGGCCATAGGGTAGATCTTGAAGCCATACAACCTGGGCACAAATTGGTTGGCAGGCTGTTGGACCTATACTCAGGATGCACCATGAAGAGCACTTAGGGAAAGCTAGTGCCAAAGTAAGCACCATCTTTGTGGTGGGGCCTGGATGACTTGGTGACATAAACATCCATGCACTTGAAACAGTACAGCTTCACCATGGCCTCACCTGGTATGTCTGACAGTCCAATGGGCAGCATGGGCTGGTTTCTACAATATACACAGAAACAATAGCCAAAGTCTCCCTGCTGGTATTTTTCCAACATCTAGGTGATGCCATGGTTTGTGACGATGTAGCAGGCATGAATCAGTCCATATGGCATCTCAGCTGCCTGCTCCATCAGGTCAGTCTGGTTGAGGTTGTCTTCCAACTCCTTATCAGGTTCCTAGTCAAGGATCATGTCTAGTGCCTACCTATAGTGGGGCACCTGTTCATTGAGCCCTGTGTGGTTGAACTTGCCTTGGATATAGTCTTCATCCACCTCACAGAAGAATTCATTACCACAAAGCCCACAGAAGCATGAGATCATGATACTTCCTCTGAGCCACACTCATCTTTATGTCAGGTACCAGGGCCGGGACTGGGGTGGGAGAATTAGAAATAGCTCCTATGGGTGGCGGCAGCAGCAGCAAAGCTGAGCAGTGAAGGCTGAAGACGAAGCAGTGGGGGAGTGGTGTGGGGGGAGGGGTATAGCAGCTCTTTTTGTGGGAGCTAAGAATTGGAAATTAAAGGGATGCCCATCATTTGGGGAATGGCTAAGCAAGCCGTGGTATACAATTGTAATGGAATATATTATTGTGCTATAAGAAATGACAAGCAGGATGATTTCAGAAAAACCTGGAAAGACTTAGATGAACTAAAGTGAAGCGAAGTGAAGTGAAGAGAACCAGGAGAATGTTGTACACAGGAACAGCAATATCATTTGATGAAGAACTGTGAATGACCTAGCTGTTCTCAGCAGTACAGTGATCCAAGACAATCCCAAAAGACTCATGATGAAGCATACTATCCACCTCCAGAGAAAGAGCTGATATTGACTGGATACAGACTGAAGCATGCTATTTTTAACTTTCTTTTATTGAGTCTTCTTGTACAAAATGACTAATATGGAAACGTTTCACATGATTGCACATGTGTAACATATATCTGATTCCTTACCATCTCTGGGAAGGGGAGGGGGGAGGGAAGGATAGAATTTGTAATCCAAAACTTAAAAAAAAAAAAAGCAAATCTTAAAAAAAATGGTTTGGTTTTTTTTTTGGAGGTGGGAAGGCAAGGCAGTTGGGGCTAAGTTACTTGCCCGAGGTCACACAGCTAGTTAGTATCAAATGTCTGAGGCTGGATTTGAACTCAGGCCCTCCTGACGTCAGGATCAGCGGCTCTATTCACTGTGCCACCTAGCTGCACCCCAAAATTGTTTTAACGTATAATTATGTGAGAAATAAAATATTTTTTTTAAAAAAAGAATATAGTTTCTTCTTAAGAACCTCTGACTATAAAATAGACATATGTAGAAGAAAAAAGTTCTGGAGAATATATATTATTTAACAGATAGTTGTACAAATGAGTGTTAAGAGTTTTTCACCTACTGAAATACTGACATATTAGGGGCAGCAAAGTGGTACAGTGGGTAGAGTTCTGTAGCTGGAGTCATGAACACTTGAGTTCAAATCCAGGCTCAGGCATGGGGTGACCCTGGTCAAGTCTTTTGTCTCAGATTCCTCACCTATACAATGGACATAATAATAGCACCTACCTCCTAGGATTGTGTGAGGTTAAAATGAGACTTTGTTGTCATCCAGTCGTTTTCAGTCATGACTCTTCGTGACCCCGTTTAAGGTTTTCTTGGCAAAGATATTGGAGTGGCTTGCTATTTCCTTCTCCAGTTCATTTTATAGATGAGGTACTGAGGCAAACAGGGTTAAGTGATTTGCCCAGGAAAGTGTTAGTTTTTATTCTTAGCTATTGTCATCATCATTATTGTTATATTAAAATCCCACTGTGTCTACAGCCCTTCCTCACAGTTAACAGTGGCTATAAGGAACCGGCATTAATGCTGGTGTTACTATTTACATGGGGCAACTAGGTGTCACAGTAGGTAAGAGTGCTAGACCTGGTAAGCACAGAAGAAAACACTGGGCTTGGAATCAGGAAGACTTCTCTTCATGAGTTCAAATCCAGCCTCTGATACTTACTAGCTGTGTGACCTTAAGCAAGTCGCTTAACCCTGTTTGCCTCAGTTTTCTCATCTGTAAAATGAGCTTGAGAAGGAAATGGCAAACCACTCCACTGTCTTTACCAAGAAAACCCCAAATGGGGTCACAAAGAGTTGAACACAACTGAAAACCGACTTAACAACAACATGCTATTTACATTGGCATAGGAGACTTTTTTCAAAGCATAATTTCTATTTTGTCATGGACTCTGCTGATTTTCATGGTTATTTCCTAGGCAAAATAAACAAAGCATATCATGCTGGGAAAATGGTCTGTATATGAGATGGTGGACTGCACGTTTGTGTGTTGGCAGAGATCTCTTGTCTTTTCTTCATTCTGAATTAAAGGGGAGAGATTTAGCTGAGGTCATTTTTTTTAGCACTGAAACTCGCATATTCATCTTAAATGTTTTCCTCTTTGGAATGTATTCCTTCTGACTTCTCTGTTTTTCTTTTCAGGTGTGATGACTACTTTGTTATAAAGCATCGGGGAGAGAGAAGGGGAATTGGGGGTATATTCTTTGACGATCTTGACTCCCCATCCAAGGAGGATGTATTTCATTTTGTCCAAAGCTGTGCCCATGCTGTTGTACCTTCCTACATTCCCCTGGTGAAAAAACACTGTAATGACCCATTCACACCTCAGGAGAAACAATGGCAGCAACTTCGGAGAGGGAGGTGAGGCTGGAAAAAATAAAATAACCCACGAACATAGGCAGAAGCAACTAATGATGAAATGAATAGTCATTTTTTTCTGGTCATAACTTGTGATAGAAATGTGATCCAAAAATAAAGGTACCACCACCAGGCAGTTCAATCAGAGGCTTCTTTTTGTCATTTGGTAAATGATTGAGGTTTTGCTTGTGAAGTCATAATGCACATCTACATCAAAGCACATGAAATTCTCGCTATGTTCTTGTACAGTTGTTTTCAGTCAGGTCTGACTCTCCTGACCCCATTTGGGGTTTTCTTGGCAAAGATATTAAAGCGGTTTGCTATTTACTTCTCCACCTCATTTTACAGATGAGGAAACTGAGACAAACAGGATTAAGTGACTTGAGTAGGGTCACACAGCTAGTGAGTGTCTGAGGCCAGATTTGAACTCATGAAGAGGAATCTTCCTGATTCTAACTCCAGTGCTCTGTCCATCACACAACCTAGCTATGTTCTAGACACTCACCAACATGTGTATTTGTTTTGACCTATGTATGATCTCATCACTGTACGAACTTTCAGTGTTGAAACTCCGTTCATCACTACAGATTGGCAACTCGTCTATAACTTACAGTCTTAAAGGTTGTAAGACTTAAGGTTTAGAGTGCCTGGGACACCCAAGTGGTTGGTGGTTAAGTGACTTACCCATGGTCACGCAGACAGTATGTATCAAAGGCAGGACCAGAACTCAGATCTCAGATCTGGTCCTCTGTCCTCTATGCCTCATATGTAAGGGGGCTTCATAAATATTAATTAAATTGAATTCAATTGGTTTCTTTAATCAATTCATTAACAACTTTTCTTGGGCTTTGGACCAAAAGGTGGTATTTTTGTTTTTATTTCTTGTAGAATTTTTAAAAAATAAAATCTCAAGGTTTTTTTTTAAGAGTTCCAAAGCTTATGGTAATTTTTATATTGTTTTTCAAGACCATAGATTGGTTTTCTGTAAGTTTGTATTTCCTGCTATGGAACCAATCTCAGCAAACACAACTCTGATATGTTCCATTGATTAGATTGATTACATTAAATCTTCAGCCAAAGTATAAAAGATGATTTTGGCTTTAAACTGTGTCAGGATTCCTGCCATTAGAAATGCCATCATTTAAAAGAACATATTTCGTTTATGTCATTTTCAGTCATAACATAAAAAACTTCTGAATGAAGAATTCCCTTTTTCTTAATGGGCTTTCCTTTGCGATGTGATTAGACCAAATTAAACTTTTTATGGGTTGTTTTTTCTTTTTTCTTTTGCCTTCCTAGTAGATTTTGAGCTAGGCAGAGGTGAAGAGAACTTAGGTTAGTTCTCACTAGTACTGTGTAAAGTTAAGAATATTACTCAATAAGACTCCTCCCTCTTCCACCCATTATTATAGCTCTGGGTCTTAAGATAATTACTGCCTCGTTACAGAGCACCTTAAGAATTTATTGTCAATGAAGAAGGATTGTGATTTTCAAGATTTTTTACCACTTCTCCCTAACATCTGCCATATGCAAGACCCAAAGCTTGAGGCAGCTAGGTGGCACAGTGGATAGAGTGCAGGGACTGGAGTCAGAAGGACCCGACCTCAAATCCGGCCTCAGACATTTACTCACTATGTGACCCCGCTCAAATCACTTAACCCTGTTTGCCTCAGTTTCCTCATCTGTAAAATGAACTGGAGAAGGAAATGGCAAACCACTACAGTTTCTTTGCCCAGAAAACCCCAAATGGGGTCATGGAGAGTTGGACACAAATGAAACAACTGAACAATGACACTGGGCAAATTTGGTTAGGGAGGATAGGAGTTCAGAGATGGAAGAGACTTCAGAGACCATCTAGGTCACACCAGCCGAGGACAGAACCTCATACTTCCTGTGGAGGAGGGGGGCTATGCGCTGAGAGCTCCTTCTGACATCATATTCTCCTGTCTCCTCCTTCGCTTCAGTCTCTGATGAAGAGCTGGAACGGTGAGACAGCTTGGTGGTACAGTCAGTAGAACACTGGGCCTGGGGTCTTCCTGGGGGGAAGAGGCGAGTTCAGATCCGGCCTCAGGTGCTTCCTACTTGTGTGACTGACCAATTCCTTAACTTCTGTTTGCCTCAGTTTCTTTAGCTGTAAAGTGGTGACCATAATAGCACCTACCTTCCAGGGCTGTTGTGAGGGTCAGATGAGATAATATTGATAAAGTGTTTAGCATGGCACCTGGAATTATGATCTGTGAGAAGAGCTTGTCAGTCTGGAAGAATCACAATAAAGGGCTGGGATCTGGAGGGAGAGAGAGCAGCGCTGTTCTGAGACTGAACAGTCATTCCTTTTTTACAGCTGTGAAGTCAGTCTATTCAGTGTATTTATTGGAAAACATAACCTTCTTGTCTTACAACTGCTGTGTGTTATAACAGCATCTATCTCCTTTTGTTCAGTGGGTAGAATACCCTATTTATCCATTCCTGTCCAGATGCCCAGAACTTATCAGGATGTCCAGCTGGTGATCTCTTGGTGGCTGTCAGTTGTCCTAGGAGGACGAAACTGCTCTGTTGTTAACCATTTCCTTACCACAATCTAGCCTTAGAGAAGAGTTTCTTCAGCTAACTTTTTTCCCTTACCTTTCTCTGTTGTGACAGGTATGTGGAATTTAACCTGCTATATGATAGAGGCACAAAATTTGGACTCTTCACTCCAGGATCTAGGATTGAAAGCATCCTTATGTCTTTGCCTCTGACTGCTAGGTAAGGGGATAATTTGGCATAGCTTCGTATCCCCCAGTTATCCCTTTTCCTTAAGTGAACTAAAATTAAAGCCTCACATTTCCCTACTTGAGTATATTTGATGCCAAGAATCCTGTAGAATATGTAGAATAGGGGCAGTCAGGTGGCGCAGTGAGTAGAGAGCACTGTCCCTGGAGTCAGGAGGACCTGAGTTCAAATGTGGCCTCGGACACTTGACACATTTACTAGTTGTGTGACCTTGTGCAAGTCGCTTAACCCTAATTGCCCTGCCTTCTCGCCTCAAAAAAAAAAAAGAATATGTAGAATATTTGAGGATATTTGGCCCCAAGAATATGTAGAAGAGAGTCAAGCAAAGGAGTGAAATAATGAAGGATGAGAGAGGGGAGCAAGTTTAGTTTGGGTCTGGTTAGAGCCAGATTGGCCTGCTTTCCATGGCATTCAGCTTTCATTCAGGCTACCCCCCAGCCTGGACAGCACTTACTCCTCACCTTTCTCTTACAAAATCTCCAACTTCCTTCAAAAGCCATTAAAAGTGTAAGGAACCATCATTGTAAACCCTTCCTGACCCCAGCCTTAGGAAATGTGTCGCATAGTCCTGTCTATGTTTGGAACTTTATTTTCTATGTATGTGTCACATCTCTAACATAAGAATGTCAGCTCTTTGAGTGCAAGGCCATTGTCTAGGTTTTTTTTTTCTAGTAAACCTCAGCACCTAGTACAGGGCCTGACCCCAAACCAACAGTTATGAAATGCTTCTTGAATTGAGCAGCTATTTTCTATTGTGAGAAGAGGGACCCAGTTACTTAGATTCTCCTTGACTATTTAAAAGTGAGCAGCTTCAGGTGAAGTAGAAAATATCATTGAATCTACAGCGACTTTCTTGATTTTCGCTCTACCAGGTGTTCGCTCCCTAGCAGTCTGTTTTTGTGCTTTTTTGGAAATTGGAATTAGAATTTTGGAAATTGAATGAAGGATAGCATCAACCACCTAATAACTGTTGTGTTGGCTTGTGTGATAATTCCTTGGTGTAGCCAATTCAGTTTTCAGTTACATTTTTGTGGTACCACTCCTCTTAGTAACAAAAAAAGAGGCAGTTTTTTCTGGTTTTTTGTTTGTTTGTTCCTAAAGACTGGGACTCCCTACGTTTATGGGCCACTCACACATCAGATCCCCAAAGCACAGGAGCTTTGACCTTGACCTGTTCACTTTTCCCTAGGTAACTCTACCTTCCCTCAATCCCTAGAGTTCACCATATTGATGCCAGACTTAGTACAGACACCCAGTTGACTCAGTCTAGATAATGTATGGATTGTTGGAGTGAGGAAGACCTGAATTGAAATCTGATCTAAGATACACATAGTAGCCGCATGACCCGAAGCAAGTCACTTAACCTCAGTTGACTCAATTTCTTCATCCATAAAAAGGAGATGATAATAGCACCCACCTCCCAGAATTGTCGTGAGAATCAAACAGTTTAATAATTATAAGCACCATATGTTCATTAGCTGTGAAATTTTCCAAGTTTATGAAATTTTTATAAAGTTTATTTGAGCAGTTTTGATAAGGAATGTGTAGTGAATTAATGAACTAAGGCCACCGTTAGTTAACTCATAGCCTATGTCATTTATATCTTGGCTCTGATATAATCAATAGATGAACCCATTGATAATCCAGGGACCAAGTAATAGACCCAGGGGTACATCGTATTATTAAGTAATACTAATTCATCATCAAACATGTATTGGGTACCTCTTAATTTGAATAGCATTATGCTAGGGGGCTAGAGATAAAATGGGGCACAGGTCCCATTAGGGTTCTGCTTTGAAGCATCATCATGGTATGGAGGTGAAGGTTAAGCTTGGGCAGCTACCACCAAGCTACAAAAGCTTTGAGTACAAAGTGGGTCTATCATCAGAGGACCAGCTTAGCTAATTACAGGCAGACTCATCCTCAGAAGGTTGCCTACCAGAGAATGAGTCACTTTGGCTACACTGACGCATCAAAACAGCTGCTAAAGCTGGTGGCTGTGCATTGGTGGAATCACTAAGATCATGAGTCCTTTGAAGAACTGAATTGAGTCCTGAGGTCATTTTTTTTTCCATTCTGTTGGAATTTTATTTTGCTCTGTTTTTGGAGCAGCTTTCATAAAAAACCAAATCTTCTTTTCTTATCTTAAACAGATGGGAATACATGAATACACCTTCAAAGAATTCCAAAGAAGCTGAGATCCTAGAAGTCCTACACCACCCCAAAGACTGGGTACACTGATGGGCAAAGAGCAGATGTCCCGTGGTTAAAGGAAAATTGACGTGTGTAAACTCTCTCCCTTAGGCTCCCTGCAGCTACCATCCTGTGGCAGTTTACTGGACCATGTGTCTTAAATCACTCAGGTGCTAATAAGCTGTAGATTCTTTGACCTGCAGGCTGAAGAGTTGGGGGTGTCTACCCCCTTGTTGATCATCACTATCCCAGTGGTGTCCTTTGCCAATGGTGCAATGTCCAGGTGTTGGTTTTGTTTTGTTTTTAAAAAGCTAATGAATTGCTATAAGAACTAATTATTTTAGTAATATTTTCCTGTGATTTTTCCATTGCAAAAAAGTAAAACTGGTTTCAGAATGATATGTGATGTTCACAAGTGGCAAATTCAACAACTCTCAGGACTGGAACAAATTATGTCAGGAAGTTTTTTGTTGGAGAAAATTCTTGGCAAGATATTTTGATGTATTCTTTTTAAAGTTCTGTATTTTATCTAGAAAAAGGCCTTTGTCATTGAAGTTTCCCAGATCATATCTCTTTCTTATATTAAATGTAAATGAAGACTTAAAGATGAAAAAATAATATATTGTTTAGATGAAAAATGCTTTCTATACATATTTGTTTTTTGATTGCATAACTATAGATATGTGATTTTAATAGTAATTTTTAAAATCTCCCATAAGGTATCTGGCCTTGAAAATAAGATAACTGAACTCTGATAATACCAAAAATAAAAGCTCTACAAACTTTCTTTTCCTTTTTCATATTTTCCTTTGAAAATTCTTTAATAATGTGTTACATTGCATACAAATTTGCTTTATTTTGTAAATATATGTATAATATTGTATGTTATATATTACATATATATCTATACACACACATTTTATCATGCTCTTGTTTTTGCATCTTGTCTTTTCTCCATCTGGCTTTTCTGGGAAACATTTTTAAACAGCAGGATATCTCTCATGGTGATTTGCATGCAAGCATGGGCACTGCTAAAATTAAGTCTGAAAAGAAAAGAAATGAATTCCCCAACAATGGTCATGGCAGTGCATAGAGAGCCTACCTCAAAGCCTAGGACCACTTATTAACGCAGACATATGCTGGCTTTGTAGCCCTGAAAAATAATGAACTTCTGAGGGGCTCAGGTAACTCTGGAACATTGGTAGAGGGATTTCATAATACCAGTGAAGTCACAAGTCCATTCCAAGCCCTATTCCCTGTGATGATGGAAATGGACAATCATACATACTCCTGTTGGCTGAAAAGACCCTTGGTCAGATAGACCAGCTTCCCCTTTGTAGCGTCCCTCATAGATGATCATCTAACTGCCTTTTGCTTTCTGTACTCACTACTGTTCAAGTCAGCCTCTCTCCAATTATTGGATGGCTCTGATGGTTAGAGGAGTCTATCCCTATAATTGAACCAAAAACAATGTGAATTTCACTTTTTAATTTAAAAAGGTTTCAAGTAAAAGAGTTCAAAACCTCCCAGAGGTCCCAAAACATCGTCAATCAGAAGTATAAATTACATAAATGTGCAAGTGCATTGTAAATGGCTGAACTCCATGATGGCATGGCTGGAAACTAAAGAAAGTATGTAGTTGTGGGATGGGGGAGGGGGACAGAGAAGTAGCTTATAAAGGAGTTCTAGAACTTGTCTCAAGAAGTTTCAGGATGGGTATTAGTTAACAGCAGGTTAAAGATGGGTCACAGAAGGACATGATAGAAACAGCTAACACCCAATATTTTTGTACTTTATGTATTCATAAATTCTAGATTCTATTGAATCTTGGTATCACAATAGAAGAAGAGGGTGAATAAGTAAATTATGGTGTTTTCTTCTTGTCACTCCAAAGAGGTTAGCTACTAGGATACCTTTTAGATGAAAGGCTCACCTACCCTGGAGATGATGGTACAGTTACACAGGCATCCACGTCTATGAAAGTAGGTTTTTAGGAATGAACTTGTGTTACAAACTTGCATTTTGACATTTGTGAAATTCAGGTTGTGCTTACATTTAACAGTACATAGAACTCTAGTAAACCAGTTGATAGGTTCTCTTGGTTTTTTAAAACATCATAGTAGCCTTGGTATAAAACAAGTACAAGCTTTTTTTACAGAGTTCCTTTGGGGGCACAAATTTGGGAAATGTCCTGCCTTTTTTGTTTTTACAGTCAAAAGGATGCAATGTTTTGTTTTTAATTTGTTTTTTATTATTTTTATTTTTTAAAAATGTCTTTAAAGCTAATAAGTTGCAATTACTTGTCCTTCCTGCTGAATAAAACTGCTAGAATATTTAATCATCAAGTTTAGGAGACATGCTCTATTTGTCTATTTGAGAGAATTGGAAGTGTTTTTATCAAATCCCTTGTGTAACTACAAGTCATCTTTTGGAAAATTCTGAAGGCATAAGAACTGAATAGCTATTCAGTGCTGCTGAATGTGCAAATCTCTGCCGATTTAGGCTTATAATGAATTGTAAGAGAGTAAATAAAGTTATTGTATTATTGGTCTTAACTTTGGTCATGTTATGATAGAGGAAAGGAAGTCAGACATTTTTCATGTTTACTAAAACTACATTCATAGGAAACATGAATTGGCTCCTTGGGACTTGGAATTTATAAACAATTTTGCATGCTTGTTACAGGTCCTGATGAAAAGGTAGTATGAAATTTTTTATAGTATTTTCCAGTTAAAAAAGTTTTCAGCATTCACTTTTATAAGATTTTGAGTTCTAAATTTTTTTTCTCCCTCCCTCTCTCTCTTCCCCCCTCCTTCTCTCTCTTCCCCCCTCCTCAAGATGGCAAGCAACCTGATATAGGTTATACATGTACAATCACATTAAATATATTTTCACATTAGTTATGTTGTGAAAGAAGAATCAGAACAAAAGAGAAAAGCCAAGAGAAAGGGGAAAAAAAGTGAAAATACTATGCTTCAATCTGCATTCTGACCCCATAGTTCTTTCTCTGGATGTGGGTAGTATTTTCCATTGTAAGTCTTTTGGAATTGTCTTAGATCATTGTATTATTGAGAAGAGCCAAGTCTATCAAAGCTGATCATCGTATAATGTTGCTAATTAGTATATATGATATTCTCCCAGGTCTGCTCACTTCACTTAGCATCAGTTCAGGTAAGTCCAGGTTTTTCTGAAGTCAGCCTGCTCATCATTTCTTATAGCACAAGAGTATTCCATCATATTCATATACCACAACTTGTTCAGCCATTACCCAATTCATGGGCATCCCCTCAATTTCCAATTCTTTGCCACCACAAAAAGAGCTGCTGTAAATATTTTTGTATATGTGGGTCTTTTCCCCTTTTTTGTGATCTCTTTGGGATACAGACCTAGAAGTGGTATTGCTAGATCAAAGGGTATGCATAGTTTTATAGCCCTTTGGGTATAGTTCCAAATTGCTCTCCAGAATGGTTGGATCAGTTGTGAGATGTTGTTGATTTTGAAAAATTAGTCTATGTTTGGGGACGGGACAGAAGGGAAGGCCTCCAATGCCATTTTCAGACCATTGGGCTGCTTTCATCTTGTTAAAAAACATTCTGTTTTTCATCTATTCCTTTCATGACCTCCATTCCAATCATCACTGTTCATTTTCTCCATCCAAGAGAAATAATGTGGTACAGGAAAAAGAACCCTTGACTTAGAATCGAGGGAAACCCAGGTTCCAATCCAGCCTTGACACTGTTTATGGGAAATGGCTTGACCTCTCTGAAGCTCACTTTGCTTACCTCCCAAATGAGGAAGAGAAAACTTTCGCTACCTATCTCACAGCATTGCGAGAACAGTGCTTTGCAAAACATAGCATGCCATAGAAATGTGGGGTGCTCTATTACTTAAGCATTTGTCTGTTCAATAAATTTTACCGAGTACTATGTTGGAAGTTAAATTTGCACTACTGTGGGAGATAAAAATATATATATCCTAGGAGTTCATGAACTAGAGGAGGAAGAGGGTGGCATAACGGAGATAAGAACTGTGGGAAAATATCTACCAAACATCAACCTCAATTTCTTTCTGTCTTCTTCATCATCCCAATATCAATATCCACACCGATAAAATTTTAGCTCAGTTTTATAAAGTTTAATTGATAACCAGTATTCATTAAGCACCTGGGGCAGCTAGGTGGGCAGTGGATAGATAGGGCCAGGCCCAGTCAGAAAGACTCATCTTGAGTTCAAATCTGGCCTCAGACACGATAGTTGTGTGACCTGGGCAAGTCACATCCATGTTTGCCTTAGTTTCCTCAACTGTAAAATGGGTATAATAAACCTATCAGCTAGGATGGTGTTTCAACAATCCAGCTAGCAGCTGCTGTGGGAGTGTAAAGCCAACAACAACCAGCTCACAGAATGCTGCTCCCAGGTCCTTTGGATCTGCTTTACTAAGGCAAGCAACGTTAAGGGGTTAACAATCTTACTTTAATCCAGCATACAAATATCATTTACTTAGTTCAGGGGAAACAACCAGCACCCTGAATTACAGACCAAATACAATTTGTAGTTATCAACATCTGAGTTTTCAAACAGGGAGCTTATTACAACGGCTGGCCCAGAGTCACGCGCCACTCTTGCTGTGGCTAAGAGCTCCTAGAGAGAATGCTAACCTCTGCACTTATACATCCTGTTCAGGGCCCCAAGGGCCCCCACCTTATCCAGGCTGGGCGTGGAAAAGTTCCCCACCCCCAATATCATATCAGATACAAATCAATGACTCCCAATTGTCTCAGTGCTGAGAAATACAAAAAACATCCCACTTTATCTGCCCCATTGGAATAAAGAATAAAGGCCAGAATCATTAGAGGTCAACAGCAAAAAGCCCCGCCTTAGTTACTATTACAGGTTGTTGTGAAGATCAAATGAGATAATATTTGTGAAGCACTTAGCACAGTGCCTGGTACATAGTAGGTGCTATATAAATGCTAATGATTGGGTACTTAATGTAGCCTCTAAAGCTGAGATGCAACACAGTATGTCATCAGTTCTCTGCTGCTTCTGCTAATTTTGCTCTTAACAATTTACACAAAGAAAACGCAAGTGCTTCATCAGCCAGCATACACTATCCATACATGGAGCCACTGGTTAGAGCAAGTGGAGAAATTTGGAATGCTGTTTATAAGTTCACCTACCTTGGTAGCATACTTCCCAAGAATGTACACATTGATAATGAAGTTGATGCATGTATTGCCAGAGCTAGCTCAGTGTTTGGGAGACTCCAAAGGAAAGTGTGGGAAAGAAAAGGTATTAGACTGACTACCAAACTGAAGGTCTACAGAGCTGTGGTGCTGACCTCCTTGTTGTATGCCTGTGAAACCTGGACAGTATATCAGCACCATGCCAGGAAACTGAATCGCTTCCATTTGAATTGTCTTAGGAAGATTCTGCAGATCACCCAGCAGAATAACATACCAGACACTGAGGTCCTTTCTGGAACTAAACTGTCAAGCTTCTGAGGGTGCAACTCCGATGGGCTGGCCACATTGTTCAAATGAAAAAAATATGCTTGCCAAAAAGACTTTTAGGGAGAACTCACACAGGGCAAGCGTTCACATAGTGGTCAGAAGAAACAATATAAGGACACTCTCAAGGTCTCAAGAACTTTGGAAGTGATTGCATGACATGGGAGAAACTGGCAAAGCACTTCACAGCACGGTGTGCCTGCATCAAAGAAGGTGCTGTGCTCTCTGAGCAAAGCAGGATTGATATAGCTCAAAAGAAACATTAGATGTGCAAATTTAGAGAATCTACTCCAAATATTTATATGGACTATTTGTGCCCGACCTGTGGTAACGCATTCTGAGCTCTTATGAGCCACAGTAGCACATGTTGTAACTAGATTCTAACACAGTAGTGTCATTTTGGTCCTCTTCAAGGACAAAGGACAGCAACCAATCCTTATGTAAATATGGATTGGATCAGATGACTTTTGAGGATCCTTCCACCTCTTTAGATTCTGTGATTTTGTGACTGAAATGGTACAACTGAAGCTTACATATTTGTGTTTTCTAGTCATCTAAAATCCTCTTCTGGATTGTCAAGAATTATCAATATTTGTGAGGGAAACAAAGTAACCAATACCAGAATTGTACCACTACTTGAAAGTAGCTAATTCTCACTTCGAGCTATAGTTTGACAATGTTTTTGTTTTGTTTTGTTCTGTTTTTGTTTTTCTTTTAAATCTGTGCTGATGTTGTTATTTGTGGCATAATTAAGTTGACTCAGAGTCCAATGGTAAGGAAATTGGACCTAGAAAGGAGGTAAATTTACCTCATTGTGGCCAACGAGCCACAATTTGTCCCATGGCCAGAGAATACATTCCTAAACCCCTTTCATTTACATGTATTCATGAGTGATCTGGAGAGAGAAGATGAAGAGATAGTTTCTCTCTCTCTCTCTCTCTCTCTCTCTCTCTCTCTCTCTCTCTCTCTCTCTCTCTCTCTCTCTCTTTTCTTCTTTCCTCCTCCTTCCTCTCCCCTCTCCTCTCTTCTCCCCTCCCTTCTCTTCTCCTCTCCTTACCTTTTTTTCCAAAACATAAGTAGATTGTTAATGACTCATCCAGCCATTGTCCAGAAAGGAAGTACCCATGACATCATGAGGAAACCTATTTTAAAATCTAAACTCAAATAGTGGTCACTAGGAGAAGAGTTGGATTTTGTGTGAGGTTATGTTCTGCTGATGATCTACTCATGGGCTAGAGCTTAGCTGTGTGCCAAACATTGCTGAGACGCTTTCAGTGCTGGAGAATGGCACTTTGTGAGAACAGCAGGATTCTTGTGTGACAACAGAAGCAATAGGGTGACTCCTTTAAATATACCCAAACTATATAACTATATGCAACTATGGCCAAAGTCAAAAAACTATGCATATTCTTTGATCTAAGGATACCATTACTCACTGAAAGCATTTGACAACATGGCTGAAAATATCATGCTGAAAAGCATGGGAGGAAACACACAGCCTTGTCTCACTCCATTGGTGACTGGGAAGTCACAAGAGCTTTGCCCATTATCCAGAACCTGGGCAAGCTCCTGAAATTGACCTGCAAAGGTGATGAACTTCTCCAGGCAACCAATATTTGATATAATTTTCCATAAGCCCTCACAACTAAAAGTATCAAAGGCCTTTGTCAGATCTACAAACATTGTGTACAGACCTCTGTTCTGCTCCTGGCATTTCTCCTAGAGTTCTCTGGCAGCAAACACCATATCAACTGTTCCTTAGCCCTTTCTGAACCCACACGTGCTCTCGGGTAGATGACCATCTTCCAGGTGAAGGATCAGCCTATTAAGGAGGACTCTGGAAAGAATCTTGCCAGCAATAACTAAAAGAGAAACCCCCTGTGATTGTCACAAGACAATCTATTTCCTTTATCTTTATAGAGGTGGACAATAGAGGCATCCTTGAACTCCTGGGGGATAACCTCCTCTTGCCATATGACCTGGAAAATTTCAGTCAGCTTTTGTATGAGCATTAGACCCTCCCCCACCTTGTAAATCTGAACTGGAATAGAATCAACACCAGGTGCTTTGCCACACAAAAGGAGCCTAATGGCATCCAAAACCTCTTCTTCAATTGGAGCTTCAGCTAGGGAGGGATTGACTTCAACTTGAGGTAAACAGTCGATGGCCTCAGCATTGATTGATGATGGTCTGTTGAGAACGCTATGGAAGCATTCAGCGCATCTCTCTAGGATCATATCCTTATCATTAATCAATGTGGCTCTGTTAGTACTGTGTAGTTGAGATGCACCATAGGTCTTTGGCCCATAAATAGCCTTCAGGGCATCATAAAAGCACTTTGGATTGTTACTATCAGCATAAAACTGAATTTCATCTGCCTTCTTACTGAGCAGAGAATCCTACATCTTTCTAAGATTTGCTTGTACTTTACTTTTGATGGAATTAAATGCTGCCTTCTTAGAGATGAATGAACTATCTTGCTGGTAAACCCTGTGGAGTTCTTGTTTTTCATTTAGTAGCTTCTGAATTTCCCCATCATTTTAATCAAACCAGTCCTGGTGTTTGTGAGAGTTCAAATCTAGATGAGCAAATACAGTGCTATACACCAAATCTCTGAAAGCTGCTCACCCCTTTTCTGCTTCACTGTTGCCAAGTGTGTGTTGGTTCAACTTTCCCTCCAAGTTAGCAACAAACTGTTCCTACTCAGAGAAGAGCTCTAATTTGTTGACAATAATTCTTCTGGTAGTCATTTTGCCTTGGGGACTCTGTTTTTGTTGAATTCAAATATTTAGCTTGGAAGGGAAAAGTCCAGCACTGTGCACCACATATTGCCTTCACCACTCACACATCCTATCTGTCTCTTCTTACAATCACATAGTCTATCAAATGCCAATGTTTGCTGTGAGGGTGTATCCATTCTTCAACTTGAAAAAGCTACAAGTTAAGACCAAAGTGAAGGGAATATCGGTGCATGATTTTCTGTTTGCAGATGATTGTGCACTCAATACAGCCTCTGAAGCTGAGATGCAACAAAGTATGGATCAATTCTCTGCTGCTTGTGCTAATTTTGTCCTAGCGATTAACACAAGAAAACACAGGTGCTCCATCAGCTGCCACCACACCATCTACATGTAGAACTGTTGGTTACAGCAAATGGAGAAGTTTTGAGTGCTGTGAATAAGTTAACTTACCTTGGTGGTGTACTTCCCAGGAATGTATATATTGATAATGAGGTTGATGTATGCATTGCCAGACCTAGTTCAGTGTTTGCGAGATTCTGAAGCAAAGTATGGGAGAGAAGAGGTATTAGACAGACCACCAAACTGAAGGTCTACAGAGCCATGGTGCTGACCTCATTGTTGTATGCCTGTGAAACCTGGACAATACACTAGCACCATGCCAGGAAATTGAATTACTTCCATTTGAATTGTCTTAGGAAGATTCTGCAGATTACCTGGCAGGATAAGGTAACAGACACTGAGGTCCTTTCTCGAACTAAACTGCCAAGCATTCAAACTCTGCTTCAGAGGGTGCAACTCTGATGGGCTGGCCACATCGTTCAAATGAAAAACATGTGCTTGCCAAAAGACTGTCTTATGGAGAACTCACACATGGCAAGCGTTCACATCGTGGTCAGAAGAAATGATACAAGGACACTCTCAAGGTCTCTCTTAAGAACTTTGGAATTGATTGCATGACATGGAGACACTGGCACAGGACCACTCAGCATAGCATGCCCACATCAGGGAAGTTGCTATGCTCTATGAGCAAAGCAGAATTGAAACAGCTCAAAGGAAATGCAGGATGCACAAATTTAGTGTGTCCACACCTAATGTTCACATGGACTATTTGTGCCCAACCTGTGGTAGAGCATTCCGAGCTCTTATTGGTCTGATCATCCACAGTTGGACACGTTGAAACTTGACTCTAGCTTAGTGATGTCATTTTGGTCCTCTTCGAGAAGGAAGGACAACAGCCAATCGTTACTAGGCATATACTCCAAAGAGATCAAAGAAAGAGGGAAAGAACAATATAAAAAAAGTTAAATCATTCCAAAACAGCTCATGGCCATAGGTAACATACCATATTCCATATTAGATTCCTTCGAGACATGCTATGTGATCAAAAAATGTCCTCAGGATCCTGCAGCCTTATGTCCCTTTATAATAATAGCTTTTGGGGCACTTCCTTGCTGTGAAGATGAACGCTGGAAGGAAGAAAATGGCCAACTTGCCTTCCGGGATCTTTGTACAAACAGCTGCCAGGACAGTCACGATGGCCCCTCATGCTCTAAGTGATGGCCCAGATCCCCCTATTGCCATTTTACTGGTATCACTGACAAAACTCAAAATAATAGCTGGAGACTGCTATGAATGGCTCTCTTCAAGGACATTGACTGTGCTTGTGGAGAAATTCTACAAAGCAAGGGTGCACTGCCATGTGAAACAAGGAGAAATAACTAAAGATGGGAAGCAACCTGGGAGAACAAAGAGCTTTAGAGGCTAGATCAGGTGTAAAGTATGTATTCATTGACCTCTGTAGGAAAGGTTCTCTTCATGAACAGAATGCAAAGACATTAGCAACTATGATACCGGTCACAGCTAATCACCACTTAGGGCGTTTCACCACTTGTTAAACGGCTCTCTAAAGTCCCATTTATTCTTGAAACATTTTTGCTATCTCTAACCAATTTGCCTTTATGCTATCAAAAGAGCTGTGGACCCTGGATTTCAGGATTTCTAACTGACAAATAGCAGCTGATCCAAATACACATGTCATAAGTCCAACAGTAAAAGATAAAGGGTATGTAGGTCATTAGAAGATAGAAAGATGGGGGGGCGGAGCCAAGATGGCGACTGGAAAGCAGTAACTGGCGTGAGCTCCCCTCCAAGTCCTCCAAAAACCTATGAAAAAATGGCTCTGAACCAGTTCTAGAAATACAGAACCCACAAAGGGACAGAGGGAAGCA
>CM053622.1:473750391-473773264 GCA_028646595.1 Phalanger gymnotis | reverse complement strand
ATAAGGATACACATGTGGATTATGTTGAATTGCTTGACTTCCTAGGGAGGGTGGAGGGGAAGGGAAGAGGTGAGAGAATTTGGAACTCAAGGTTTTAGTAAAACAGATGTTCAAAAGTAAAAAAAGTTTTTTTTTTTCTCTCATGCAACTAGAAAATAAGATGCACAGGCAATGGGGCATGGAGATCTACCGTGCCCTACAAGAAAGTAAGGGAAAGGGGGATGGGAGGGGAACGGGGGGACGGAGGGGAGGGCAAACTGGGGAACAGGACAAACTGGGGAACAGGGCAACCAGAGTGTACGCCATCTTGGAGTGGGGGGGTGGAAATGGGGAGAAAATCTGTAATTCAAACGCATGTGAAAATCAATGCTGAAAACTAAACATATTAAAAATAAATTTAAAAAAAATATAATAAACACAATTTATGCAAAAAAAAGAAGATAGAAAGATGATGCATAAAGGATGTATGTTTCACCACCTGTTCCATTAGATTGTGAGCTTCTTGAGGGCAGGGACTATCCTTTGCCTCTTGTTATGCCTATGCCTGGTACATAGTAGACACTTAACAAATGTTTACTGATTGACTGATTATTCCTATATCTTGTCATTGAGATTCTTTTCTGAGTATTATTTTTTGAATCCATTTTTCAACTGAATAAAGAAATTAAACCTGATGCCCAATAGCAGGGCAGGGGACCAACTGACGTGGCAGTCTAGCCCTCAACCCCCTATGTTCTCCCAACCCAGCTGCCTTAGTCCCAGCTGCTCCCAGTCCACTGTCTCCAAACCATCCTTTGTTTCAACAATCTGGCTAGCAGCTGCTGTGGGGGTGAAAGACCAACACAAGCTCAACAACAAGAATGCTACCAGCACACTGCAAAAGCACAGGTTCTTTTGATCTGCTTTGGTAAGGAAAGCAACATTAAGGGGTTGACAAGCTTACTGTAATTCAGCATACAAATATCATTCACTTAGTTCAGGGGAAAAAAAACCACCACCCTGAACTTCAGAGCAAAATAGAAACAAAGTACAAACATGGACAAACAGACTTTGTCTGATTCAAATCCCAATACATAGTTACCAGAGTTTAACAAAGTCCCAACATCTGGGTTACAAGCTGGAAGGCCCTTAGTTACAGCTGCCCAGAGTCTCCACTTCAGCACACCACCAAGAGTGAGAGCCCTAAACAAATTACAAACATCGACAGACAAGTCAAATACAGATTCAGTCACCAACATCTAGGTTCAGCCTGGGAGCTCAGAACAAGGGCTGGCCCAGAGTCACGAGCCACCACTGCTGTGGGAAAGAGCTCTAAAGAAGAGAAGGCCAACCCCTGGTTTTATATCTTTTTCAAGGTCAGGGGTGAGTCACTCATGCGACTCACCCACATGACCTAAAATCCTCACAAAGAGGCGACTTAAACCCACGTGGTCTAAGAGCCTCTGATGTCCCAAACCTATCACTCAAACTCATTTGTAAACTAGGCCCTCCCCTGAGTTAGCCCACCTTGGGCCCCACCTTGGTTACCAATCCACACCCACATTGGTTAGGTTAACACCTAATACGGGTTAGAGCCTGGGGCTTAGCCCTTAGTAAGACTCAATGAAATACACTGAATTACTCAAAGCAAACAAAAGCCAAACTCTTCAAGGGCACTTGTTGAACTAAGTGCTAAGGAGCCCATTTTGCTTACCAACACATTCTCCCAACCTCTTCCCATCACATTAGGGTGCCTACATTCTAATGATGTAAGATAACATATAAAGAGAAACTGGAAAAGGAGGGAAGGAAGGGTACAAATAGTGTATGGTGTGGAAATAGCTGGGAAGTAACATGGAAGCCCAGGTCTGGGCAAAACAAAATCCAAGCTCACTCAATTAGAGCCCAGGGTTCCAAGAGCAGAATCTAAGATTCCAGTGGGAGGGGAATGAGACTGATGGCCAGAGCATGGGTTTGGAGATGACCAGCATTGAAGTCTGCTTCCTAGTAAGACATGGCTGGTGATATAAAAATGAAATGATGGTAACTGCTCTCAAAACTTTTAATAAGAGCTCCCCTCATATTCTTTCTCTGATACAACACAACTTTTTTTAACCAGTTATCAATATACTGCCCAAAATACAAACTGAAGGACAAGAATGGAACGAACTCATAAACAGGGAAATCAGCTTTCAAATATCTGACAGGCTTTATTTAATTAGTTTTTTGAATATTCGACTGAATTTTTTTAAAAGAATGCTATAAGGAAAATTAGAAGAATTTTTTCCAATTTCCTAAATTAAATTGCTAATGTTCTTTCATCTTTCAAGTACTTAAAATTTTTCAAAACTTAAATAATTCTTTTATTTATTAGTAGATCAAAATAATCGGGTATTATTTTGTTATGTATGATATAATTTCATACTTTATTTTTCCTTTTAAAAAAATTTTTCAAATGAATAAGTTAATAAAAAGAGAGGACTCTATTCTGATTTCAGTCAAAATTATTTAAGAAAGAAATTACTAAAATGTGCAGGACTTTTGGGTTAAATAGCAGCAGGGAGTGCAATTTATATGATTTTGTTACTATTCCTAAGGGGAGGAGGAAAATAGATGCCTACAAGGAGCAATCTCCATGTGCTGCCCTATTGCCTCCAACCCCCAACTGAGTGCAGTCCACACTGTGGTGGCTGCCAGACATGGAAGTGTATAAGGGCTTTCACAGTGGACCAGGGTCCCTCAGAGCTCAAACTTATTTAGAGTTTTAGACAAAAAGTTGACATGATACCAAGAGGATACTACTACTGTCTTATACATGACCAGTAAAGTGAGGGTATGTTCTAAATTGCCCAATAAGGAGTGAGGAATGAGGGGTAGGATTGTGGAAACTCTAATTGTGTTATTCTCTGGAGAGACTGGGAGTGTGGGGTATGGAGAAGTTGGTTAGTGCCCAGGTTCTGGGTTTATTAGACTTGGCATACATGCTTCCTGGGGACCTGAGGCTGTACCAAACTCGTTTTAACAGTCAACAATAACTGACCTAAAGCTATTACCATCTCAGTGAGAAATAGCATTAGGAGGAATATTCTATTCTACTGCTTGGATGTCATTAAAATTAGGTTCACAGTTATTCGCAACTATTTGTTTGTTACCTTTTTTTCAACATTTTTCTTTAAGTCCTCAGAGTACATAGGAATAACATGGTGCAGTGGAAAAAGGAACAAATTTGGAGTAAGATGAACTGCATTTGAATCCTGGCTCTGCAATATAATAACTGTGTAATTATAACTTTTCAGGTCCTCAGCTCATCCTCTGCAAAATGAGGTTTGCCTAGTAGACCACTGAGGTCACTTACAGTTATAAATCTATGTTATGATCATTGAATAGGAATTCCTTTTAAACATGAAAACAACCTAGGCCTATTGGGGTAGGTCCCAAAAGAAATTAGGAACAATTTTTAAAAATTTAGACTAAGGGAATGTATCCATCTGGTATTACAGGGCAGCTGGGTGGTCCAGCGACCTAGAGTGCTGGGCTTGGAGTCAGGAGGACGCAGTTCAAACCTGGTCTCAGATACTCACCAACTGTGTGACCCTGGGTAAGTCACTCACTCTGTTTGTCTCAGTTTCCTCAGCTATAAAATGAGTGTGATAATAATATCAGCCACACCCCAGATTGCCGTGAGGATCAAACAAGACAATAATGATAAAGACCTTAGCCCAGTGCCTGGCGCATAGTAGGCACTATAAAATGCTATTGATATTGACTGCCATAAGAAGTACTAGACTAGGATCTGGTGTGATCAGACTCCGGTAGTCTTGACTTTCATCTTGCCACTGGATTTCGATGACTCTGGAGGAGACAGTGAGGCTGATGACTTTGCACAGTTCTGCCTCACTTAAATCCAATTCACGCGTAAGTCAAGACGTCACCTGCGACGTCACTGGTCCTCTTCAAGGACGTAGGATGAACAACATCGGCCTGGGTCCATCTCCTAGCTCTGATACCCTGGACTACCTTCTTCTCTTCTCTAAGCTTCAGTTTCCTCATCTATAAAAAGGGGGATAATACTACTTGTATTACTTACCACAGAGGGTCATCGTGAGAGACGCGCTTTGTAACTCTCAAAGTACTAGGTAAGCTGAGTTTCAAAAAAGTGTATATAACAATATCCATGAAAATGGTGAGCATTGGAAAGATCTGTAAAAGTCTAGCGTCATATTTTTGTTATTTTTTGAATCATTGAATGAATAGACGCTTACTAGGTTACTCATCTTGGAGCTTTAAGTGGTAAGTAAGAATGGTATAAACATTCCTGAGATCTAAAGAGTATCAAATGAGAAGGCCAAAATGTCTGAGAAAATGTTCTCAAGGCCTTTGTTATCTATCCCTTGTCTTTTTGGATGGCTACTAGGAGTATGACATTATCTGTCTCTCATTCCCAAACTAGGAACTACAGAGTGGAAAGTACATTTTTTATTTTTTCCCCCAGAAACATCATTAAGCCTTAATATTCCTAAATCTCATACTTATATTGACAGCTACTTAATGTAGGGGGAAAGGTAAATAACAAAAGCAAAAGCAAATCAGAGCAAAATTTTAAAAAAACAACATGAAACTCTATTTTTTTTTTTTTGCTTAGTGGGTAGTTTAGTGAACCTTAGGACTCCTAGGGAGATTGACATCCATCAATCAACTGATCGATAAACATATATTAAGTATCTACTATGCACTAGGCATGTCCCAGGCATTAGGGGTACAAATACAATAAATGAAACAATTGCTCCTCACAAGAAGTTTATAGTCTGGCCCAATGGGCATAACTATCATCAATCCAGGCTACTAGGAAGACTGAGGGTGGTAGACAGGAATTCTGAGCTTTGGTGAGCTACGTTTAGCATCTTCACTAAGTCCAGCACTAATACAGAGAGCCTTCAGGAGGAGGGGTTGTGCTGATCATTATTGGGATCAGTCCTATGACTTGTTAGTGCATTTCCAGGCTGAGTGAGACAGAGACTCTTAACAGTGAGAGAGACAGGCAGACAGAGACATATAGAGAAAGAGAAAGAGAAACAGAAAGAGAAACAGAAACAGAAACAGACAGAAAGAGAATATCTTCTTGCTATTTATTCGCTTTGGGTAAACTTACAATTTGAATTACAAGACGTTGCCATGTTGGGAACGAATTTGGTCGTAACAGTTACAGAACGAACGCATTCAACAACACTGGGGAAAGGAGGAGTCTGATATTTGACTTCTAAGAGGCTCTAACAGAGACACAACTGGAATTAGAGCAGCTCAGTTATTTGTACTGTGAATAGCTGTCTCGCCTAACCAAGAAGTCATTGGAATTGTGATTGCATGTATGGATGAATTCCCATGAGTAATCCAAAGGCTTTGATACTTAAGCATTCCTATATTTCCTTTACTAGTTCTAACTAGTAAAGGGTAAAACGTCCGTAAACTTTAATACGAACTTGAATTTAGTCTTCTCTTTAGCCCACAAGCAACCAGTTTATTGGAGAATATATCCACGACGAAAAGAGCTTCTAGCTCTTTAAGGTGCTGTCACAAAAATAATTGGTTAATGTCTTCAATTGGTATGATTGCACAAACTTCAAAGCTTTATTTTGCCAGGGTACATGCCTCCTCTACTAGGACAGACTGCAACCCATCCTTGCTTCAGTAGGTCTTTTAATGAGTTGCTGTGGCCAAAAAAAGTTTCTTCATCTGCTGGCCAGTTATAGATGAAAGACTATAGAGCTGAAAGAAATCTTAGAGGCTACTTAGTCCCATTCTCTCATTTCACAAACAAGGAAACAGGCTCAGAGAGGTTAAAAAACTATCAGGACCTCTATCCCAAGACTATTCCTCTTTTCGGTACTCTCTTTTCTTATTATTAGGAGATAACTTGTTTTCCAGGGCTAAGGCCCAGATAGCAACTTGTGCCCTGAGCTTGGCATAACAACAATCCTTTTTCTAACCCTTCTGATGAACTCTGCTGCAGCTAAATCACATAACTGGCAGTCCCTGAGCTTGGGCAAGGACCTGAAGGAACCGTGGTCCCTGTCATGAAGCCCTGCTATGAATAGACTTTTGCCTTTAGGCAAACTTGCCATATTGCTGCTGTTACACCTCACTGCTAGATTCTTTGTCTTGCCACAACTATATGTATCAAGGTTCAGCCTCACTACCTTGGGTCTCCTCAATTCTAGAACAGATCCTGGCACTCATGTCTAGTTTCCCTTTCCAAAAGAATAAAGAATTCTTTTTTTTGTCTATAACCTCTGAGAGTTCTTTGGTATTTTATTTTATTCTTCAGAGTTGATGGTTGGTGTATTAACCTCTGTGGGCTGTTTGGTCATTTACTTTTCAGAGTGGACATGACTTAACAACGATCATACAACTAGCAAGTTTAAGAGCTGAGATTTGAACTCAGGTCTTTCTAATTCCAAGTCCAGTATTCAACCCACCAGACCAAGCTGCCTCCCTTGAAAGTTTTATATTAGATAATGTCCTAGAAGTTGATACCACCCTCAGCTGGATAATTCCAGAAATATTTATCGATAATATAAATTTACCTTTAAAATTCGGATCTATTTATTAGAAGATGGAATACACTAGAATTTTGTGGGAAGATACATGAATTTCAATACATTCAGAAATATATTTGCATTATTTATTGGAGTATAGTGGCTTGTTTGAAAACAATGAAATGCAAATTAGCCATGCCATGTGTAAAATGCAACATCTTGAACATAATAGTTTCAGTTGAATTGGAATTCGTTTTTCATATTCGATCTATCTCAATTCTTCCTGAAATACACAAGATTCAGGAAAAAGCACTAGGTGGCGCAAGTAAGCTAAAGAGGACAGATAACAGACTTCAAAAATTCGAGTGTTTAAGATTTTGAGAGGGGAAATAATCAGACGTTCATGAGTGTCATTGGTGAAGTATTAGGTTTTCCAAAGTTAGAGGTGTTTGTTTAAATGCAGTTTTCATATTTCAAATTGCCATAGTTTTGTAGATAAAAGCAACTCCTATTTGGAAATATTACCATTAATGGGATTGTCTAAATGGTTAGTACATGCATTTAACTACTTACAGTTAATTTGTAGATACTGTTAGATATCTGTAGTATTAACTGCTGAACACTTCAGAAAGTGGAAAATCCTTGAGGGTGGGAACTGTATCATTTTTTACTTTTGTATCCTTATAACTAAGCATAGTGGCTTGTACATAATAAATGTTTTCCAAATTTTATAACTTCTAAATGTATAAATATATTCACAACACATATGTATCAGTTTCATATTTGGTGTCAAAGATAAAAAGGTAAGGAATCAAGAAAAATGAGGCCTGAGAAAGACCTTAATTTAGAAAGGCTAAGGTCGCCCACTGCATCCTGGGCCATCATCAGTCATCTTGACTTTTGCCTTGCCACTGGACTCTGCTAACTCTGGAAGGGAGGGTAAGGCTGATAACTTTGCAAAACTCTGTGTCACTTAAATCTAATTCATCACCCTTTTCTTTGAGAATGAAAAACGAACAATAATTTGCCTGGAGTTGTGATCAAATTTTTTTAAGAATGTTAAGATAAAAAGTGTGATTTAAAAAAAAAATCAGATAAACAGAAATGAAACACTCAGGACTTTGTCTATCATTGCCTCATACTGATAATTTAGGTTTAAATAAGCCTAGAAATATTCAATTGCATGACAGGTTTCTATCTATCTCATTTAGTCTGAGCAATTGTCTCTCTAATCCCTTTCATTTTTCCTTCTATGATACTACAATGTCTTTAATGATAACAAAATTAATTGGATCTTTTTTTTGTAGAAAACAGAAGAAACAGCTTACAGATTAAGGGAATTAAGGGCAGGGTTTAGGGGTTGAGGTAAGAAAAAAAATGATACATGGAAACTTCTGTTTCTTTAGAAATTTTATCTACTATGCTCTATGCTAACACTAATATGCGTTCCTGTGGAGTCTTTCTGTCATATTCAGCTTGTCTCTGGCATCATGATTAAAATATTTGACAAAAAAAAAAGCATGGAACTTTCCATTCTACTATATGAGATTACTTCATCTGCCTTTTCTAAATTTTGCTTTCCTGTTTTTCAGCTTGACCAAGAGCCTTCACTGCAACAATATGGCTAAATACAAAACCATTACTGATGATAACAAATGGGATATGATAAGAAAAGATTTGCCTAGCGATTGAAGTCACTTTTAAAACAAAGGTTTAATGGTTCTCCTAAGTAAAATTTGAAATATTTTCCTAAGTGAACCAATAAACTACTACACACAAGTCAAGCTGCTCAGTCATGTATAATTGCCACTCAAGTAGCCTCTGCTATATTTGGGAACCTTGGGAAAGAGAAGATTCTCTGGGTGTGTGGTGAGGATGTTTGAGAGAAGACTGCAGGAACACTTTGGAAAACTGTTTGAGAGCTTAGAATCTAAATTTACATGACTGGTGACTGTTATTTCAGGGGAAAATAGTTTTCTTAAACTCTGTGATATTCTGAGTCTTTTTACAATGTCACTTCATGTGAAGGAATAGGCACTTTAGAAGAGGATTTTTATTTGAGAGATTTATAAAAAAAGAGAAAAAAAACACAAGAAAACATCATGCATCTCTGATGTTTTTTAAGACGACAGAGGGGAACCAGACCTGTGAATATGTTGATATAGTGAATTCCCAGTGAGAAAAATCTTTGAACTCATAAATGACGGCCAGTATCACACAACCAGCATGTATCAGAAGTAGTACCTGATTCTTGACTCTAACCCTAACCCTAAATGCGCTCTAGCCACACTGCCTCTTTGACATCATTAAGTTTATATGTTATGATAAAATATTGGTAGCTAGACTTTGAAATACTCTTTCTTCCCATCCTGAGAAGGGGCTCTTCAGAGGTAAATAACAAATAACATCTCATTAAATGCTATACAGTGTGATTTTTTAAAAAATCAAAGTGGAAAAGAGAGGGAGAATGATGAAAGCAATTATTTAGGGTTATTGAGACTGTCAGGCTACTGTGTTTTCATTTAGCTTTTTTCTAGTATCAATCCTAATGTCCTTGAGACTTAGTCACATTTATAACTTTATTGGCTTGTGAAATAGAAGAATTTTAAAGTTAAATATTAACATGATAAGAAGCTAGCTCATTGCCCTGTCACCTTTGGGTTTCCAACAATGCTTTTATGAATTACTTTGCAGGGGCAAGGAAGGTACAGGCTGTCTAGGCTTACTTGACCCCTGTGCTATCTCACTTGGAGTTCCCTGCCTTACAATCCATGTTATGTTTTCTTTACTTGGGAAAAAACTGAGTGTATATATTCTTTCCTCTTTGAACCAATTCTGATGAGAATGAGATTCAAGCATTACTTGACATAACTCCTCCACCCCCCTCACTTTCCTTTCCACTGTAAAAACTCTTCCTTGCACACTTCTTTTATGTGAGAAAATTTTCCTTATTCTACCACTCCCTTCTTCCTTTTCCCATTGCATCCTTCTTTCTCACCCCTTCATTTTTTTGGAGATGATCCCAACATAATCAATTCGCATTCATGCTCTCTATCTAAACTCCTTTTAATTGCTCTGATAATGATAAAGTCCTTAGAAGTAACATGTATCATCTTCCCATATAGGAATGCAAACAGGTTAACTTAAATAAATCTCTTATGATTTCTCTTTCTTGTTTAACTTTTCATGCTTCTCTTGAGTCTTGTATTTAAAAGTCAAACTTTCTATTCAGTTCTATTCTTTTTATTAGGAATACTTAAAAATCTTCTCTTTCATTAAATATCCATTTTCCCCCTGAAGGATTATACTCAATTTCACTGGGTAGGTTAGTCTTGGCTGTAATCCTAGCTCTTTTGTCTTCCAGAATATCATATTCCAAGCCCTATGCTCCTTTAATATGAAAGTTGCTAAATCTTATGTGATCCTGACTATAGCTCAACAGTTTTTGAATTGTTTCTTTCTGGCTCCTTGAAGTATTTTATCTCTGACCTGGGAGCTCTGGAATTTGGCTATAATATTCTTAGGAGTTTTTATTTTGGGATCTCTTTCAAGAGGTGATTATTCTTTCAATTTCTATTTTATCCTCAGGATCTAAGATGTCAGGGCAGGATTCCTTTATAATTTCTTTAAACATGATGTCTAGGCTCTTTTTTTGATCATGGCTTTCAGGTAATCCAATAATTCTTAAATTATGGTTCCTTGATCTGTTTTCCAGGTCATTTGTTTTTCTAGTGAGATATTTTACATTTTCTTCAATTTTTTTCATTCTTTTGACTTTATTGTGTCTTGATGTCTCATGGAGCCACTGGCTTCCATTTACCCAATTCTAATTTGTAAGGAATTATTTTCTTCAGTGAGATTTTGCACCTGTTTTTTCACTTGGTCTATACTGCTTTTTAAGAAGTTTTTTACTTCAGTGAATTATTGTGCCTCTTTTTATCCTTAGGCCAATTCCATTTTTAAGGTGTTATTTTCAACTGTAGATCTATATGATCCTATGAATTTTCACTCATTTCTTAATTAACTAGATGTTTTATTATTTCTTCTCCAGAATGTCACTATGGTAAACCAATGAATGATTAAATGTATGAAACCACAGAGGTATAAACATTATTACCACTTATGAAACTGAATGGAAATCCCTATAATAGACAAATGTTTGAAACAAACATGAAAATCCCACTTAACCATAACAGAGGAGAAAAAAAACACAAGGAGGAAAAGTTAGAATAATTATCTGAAATTCTATTTATTTTTAACTTGCTGTTTAAAAATGACAAAATTTGAATAAATCGGTTGATGGCCTACTTCTTTTTTAATCAGAGGAAGTGAAAAACATTAGCTATATATGTTTATGAATACATGCACACCTATGACCTCTTCCCTGAAGCCTCCTTTGATTTCTCTAGCTAGAAACAGTCACTCCCTTCTTGAATTTTCAGTGCTTTGTTTGAACTTTTACGAACATAATAGGTGTTCAATAACTTTTGAATGAATGATTTAATGAATGAATACATACATTAATATGTTTCATATGTGATGTGTTTCAATGTGGAAAAATAAATTGCCTGTATACTGTTTTCTTCCACTGAGTAACTGACTTCTCTTTCTTATTTATCATCCTGTTCATTGTTTTCCTCTGTGGTTAAGTATATTCTAGAGACCACCACCTTTTGTTTATCTGAAATTATAATGGATGGTAGCTCTTGTGTTGAGTTGACCACATCAAAAATCAACTAAAAAGGTTATTTCCGGGCTTAGCTCAGGTCTTATCTCTGTGAAGCCTTCCCCCAAACATCTCAACCTCCAGTTTTCTTTCTCTCCTTAAGACTTCTCATCTTGACATATATATCTGGCATATAATCCCTGTATTTTGTGTATGTATACAAATGTATGTATGTGAATGTATACATATATGTGCATGTGCACATGCAAGCAGTTAAATGGTGCAGTGGATAGAGCACTGCCCTTGGAATCAAAAATACTCATCTTCATAAGTTCAAATCCAGCCTCAGACACTAGCTTTGTGACCCTGGGCAAGTCAATTAACCTTCTTTGCCTCAGTTTCCTTATCCATAAAATAAGCTGGAGAAGGAAATAGCAAACTACTCCAGTATCTTCACAGAGAAAACCCCAAAGGGGGTCATGAGGAGTTAGATATGACTGAAACAACTCAACAATAACAACAAAATATATATTCCTACCTCCTTGTCAGTGTTTTTTATAATTTCACCTAGGTTGTGATATATGCGTATTTATATTGTATCTGCCCATATAGATGTTTTATTGTCCCAATTAGCATGCAAGACAGAAAACATGTCATATATCTTTGTATCTCCAATAATTAGCACAGTAATCCATTAGCTAGTACCTGGTGTTAATGATTTCTTCTGTGAAAATAACTTGGAGATTATGAGGTGGCATATTCTGTTTTAATATCTATTCAAGTATTTCTCAGCCACAGCTTTGTTAAATAAATGTCTATCTGGTTGATTTTTATGTTAAAATTCTCCAAAACTACATTCTGTATTTATTGCCTTTTGTCCTTTCTCCCTTCTTTGTTTTTCATTTTGAACTATATTCACTAGTTTTCCTTTTAATTTTCCAAGCCATACCATGAAATTACTGCTGCCATCATATTTTGAGGTCCTTGGGATTAATACTAGCACAGGGTCTCATAAAGAAAGGTTTGGAGATAGTCAGATGCTATGGTAAACCCAATTCATGCTCAATCCTGTCACTTCAATCTGAGGTATAGGGCAGATAAGTATCTAGGAATTTTTTTCTTTTGGGAAAAAAACAGTTTGGGGAGATGAGTAGCAGCAGCAAGAACAATTTGACCATGGGAGTAGTCATGCCACTAGGATATCACAGGGACACATAACCCTGTGGGTAGCAGATAAGGAAAAGTGCAGCAGGCCAGTGGAAGTCCTTAAGATACAAGGCATAGCCCCAACCTACTACCCCATAAATGACTTTGAAGTACAAAGTATAGAGTATGAAGTATATGAAGTATAAAGGACTAGATGGCAGAGACTGAGCCTAGATGAAAACCTTGGAGAGTTTCACCCTTAAGTAGATCCACACAGTATAATTCTAGCCACATGCAATTCCTAATTTAAAAAAAAAAGAAAACTCTCCCTTATTCTGTCCCTCATATTCTCTAAATAATTTCTAAGAAAATAGGGGACAGGGATTAGACCCACGATTTCATTAACACAAAGACAAGAAATTCCCTCAACCAATGCAGTTCATCACTTCTTTGGTCTCTGGTCTCAGAGAGTTGCCTAGAGCAAAGAGAAGTTAAGTGATTTGCCCAATCACAGGGCCAGTATATATCAGAGGTAGAGTTTAACCTGAAGTCTTCTTGACTCCAAAGCTATTTCTTTATCCTCTATACCATAGTGACTCTCTACAAAACGAAGATACTTCAAGAACATTAAACACCTTTTCTTGAATGTAGATCCTAAATGTTTATCCATTAAGTCAACTAAAACACAAAATAGAAAGTTGAGCATGCTTAAGTGTATGCATTTTTGAGAGGGAGACAGAAGCCTATGCCACTGTCCTAATTCTCCTAAAAAACTATGGAATGGGAGGATAGGTGCAGGATCCTAAGCAGCATCAGAGAATGGATATTTAAGATCATAGGAATAGAGATTTAGAGTTGGAAGTGACCTTGAAGGTCATCTGGCCCAATCTCCTCATTTTGCAGATGACATCTATGATCTTGTCTGTCTGGGAGATACCTCCCTAAAACAGATTTCCATTCCTCCATAACTTTTTGCCTTGTGTGATTCTCATTCATGCCTTTTGGCAAAGAGAAGGCCCACTACATATGCTGGGAGCCTTCCTCTTATTCTTTCAGTATTTAGGAAGGCAGTATTTAGTGTTTGAGCCAAATACCTTTTATTGTTGAGGAGTTATTTCAGTTGTGTCTGACTCTCTATGACACCATCTGGGGTTTCCTTGGTAAAGATACTGGATTGGTTTGCCATTTCTTTCTCCAGCTTATTTTACAGATGAAGAACTAAGGCAAACAGGGTTAAACATCTCACTCAGGTTCACTCAGCTAGTAAGTGTCTGTAACAACAGTGTTACTAGTGGCTGCTGTGGAGGTGTAAGACCAACAACACCAGCACACAGGAGGGCTGCTAGCACTGGATCTTTGATCTGTTTTTTATGGAAAACAACTTTAAGGGGTTTACAATCTCACTTTAATTAAACATACATATGTCATTCACTTAGTTCAGCAGAAAGCCAGCACTCTAAACTTCAGAGAAAACACAAACAGAAATTACAAGCAGAGCTAAGACATTATGTACATAATTACCAGAGAGAGAAGCACCAGTCTGGGTTTTTCAAAGTGAAGGGCTCCTTAACGGTTACCCAGAGTCTCCACACCAATACTCTTTCAATGGCGGAGCCCCAAACAAAATGCTAACCTCAGAGTATATATACACTCCTTCAGGGTCAGAAGAACTTCACACCTCTTGAGGGCTTCATACCTCTAGAGAGCTTCACGCCTCTTGTGACCTAATTAGCAAAAGGGTGTGGGCCTTCCTACAAACAAAAGCAAGACTCAATCAAAGGCATTGGTTGCCTTAGTGCTGAGAAGCACTCCAAAAGAAAAAACAGTAAAAAGTCTCACTTTGCTTGCCCTCTGAGGCCAGATTTGGACTCAGGTCCTCCTGACTCCAAGACAGGACTCTATCCACTGTACCACCTCACTGCCCAAGCACCTATTGTCTCTCACTATATTTCTGTTTCTCTTCCTTTTCTGGGCTTGTGTCCTTGATGATGTTTTTGTGCTATTTATAGATTCGTAGGATTTAGTAAGTCTTTAAGTGTCTACTGTATTCCAGCCTGGGGGTACTGGATGCTAGGGATAAAAGACAAACAAAACAAGTTGTTCCCATAGAGCTTACTTTCTGACAAGGGGAAGGGGAAAGGCAGAATAATATGAACACATATGAGTTCATACAAAATATACATTATAATTTGAGGGATAGGGCAGGATGGAGACTAGGAGGATAAGGAAAGTTCTCATGCAAAAGATGGTGCTTGAAGGAAAATAGGAATTCCAAAAGGCAAAGGTGAAAATGGAGTTAATTCCAATCATGGGCTTCTAGACAGCCCAAAGGTGTGAAGACCAAAGATGGAGTGCCATGTGTGAAGAATTGCAAGAAGACCCATTAGACTGGACCACAAACTAATGGAGTATGGAGGACACCAATGTGTAATTAACCTAGGAAAGTACAGGGCAGATTAATTTAGAACTAGAAGGTTCCTTAAAGACCATATAGTCCAGCCTCCTCTTTTTATGAGCTGAAGAATATGAGGACTAGAGAAATGAAGTGATTCACCCATAATTACACAAGTAGTATCTGGGATTCAAACACAGGACATGTGACTCCAAAGCCAATGCTCTTGACACTATGGGGTTCATAAGCAAATCATCAATGGTTTAAGAAACAAGGTATTTGCTGCAGGAGGGCTGGAATCAAAAAGTGGAAGAACTGAGTGAGAATGAGAACCACAACGTGGTAGCAAAATAACTTTTATTGAATGAGAGTAAATTTATCTTACCAGGAACAGAGAGAAAGCCCCCGTAGAGATCTTGCCAAATGGAAATCTATACTGTAGGCCTGCAGGGGTGGGAGAGCCTGAAGCCTCAAGGCCACATGAGGCCATCTAGATCCTTAAGTGTGGCCCTTTGCCTGGATCCAAACTTCATAGAACAAATCCCCTTAATAAAAGGATTTGTTCTGTAAAACTTGGACTTAGTCAAAAGGCTACACCCAAGGGCCTAGAAGGCCATATATGGCCTCAAGGCCTCAGGTTCTCCACCCCTGCATAGAGAAATCTTTGGGCATCACTGATCAGATCCAAAGAGCCATCTGAAAGGCCAAGGAGGAAAACCTCTTTAAATGTAAACTGTTCTTGCATTTATGACCTAGAGAATCAAGTAGGTCTCTGAATGGTTACAGATAAAGGATTTCACCCGGTCAGGGCCATGCCACTGGGATTTATCTCCTGTGCTGCATGTAACTCAGTAGACTGGAGTCAGACAGGGAACTGGAAAACAAGAGAGAACCATTTATTCACCTTATCTTTCTGTATAAAATCTTCCCCAAGTTCTCTCCTTCCTACAAAGCTGTGGTTTATTTACACCCACTACAATACTGCTCTTTGGCTCTCTTAGAATGGTGATTTTTCTGAGATTAGAGTAGAGCTTGATTCATTGCCATAAAAGAAGAGAATAGAATAAATGAAGAGAATAGTGGTGTTAAAGAAATGGACTTTTTTCAGGAGTAAGCAGCTTAGGATGATTGAAAGTATCTTGTAATTTCCCTAATGCAATACCATCTAATTTCCTCCTCCTCCTGGAATTGTGGGCCCAGCTCATGGTCTAAGATATAATACACATATACACATAAATGTATCTTTAATACTACTATTCTCTTGTGATATATGTGTGTACATATCTAAGATATACACATGCATACATACACATACATATATATCTTAGATATATCTTAGATATATATGTGTGTACATATGTACATATATGTCTGTTGATACACTTGTGTATTTATTGTTGCTGTTCTTCAATTGTTTTCAGTCATGTCTGAGTCTTTCTGACCCTTTTTGGGGCTTTCTTAGCAAAGATACTGGAGTGGTTTGCTATTTCTTTTTCCAGCTGATTTTACAGATGACGAAACTGAGGCAAACAGGGTTAAGTGACTTGTTTAGGGCCACACAGCTAGTAAGTGTCTCAGGCCAGATTTGAACTTGTGAGGATGAGTCTTCTTCACTCCAGATCAGGCACTCTATCCATTGTACCACCTAGCCGCCTGAGTGTATGTATATACATATATATATATGTATATATATATATGTATATATATATATATGTATATATATATACACACACACACATATATATGTATGTATGTATGTACATGTGTGTATATATGTATATATCTATATGTACATATATATTAATTGATATATGCATATATATTAATTGACTAACTTGTTAGTTGACTAACTCAATGGTTTGTGTCTGCATATCATATTTTGGACAATATGTTTTTGGTCGCTTTGTTTTACCAGTGTGGATCTCTTTTAAAATGGTATGGACTTTGTTTAAAATGGTATCCATTTCACTGAGGTATGAAGTGTTCCAGGGCTCAATGTTAATTAGCACGGAAAGGTAAATTTCTTCCAGTTGGCCTTTCTACAGGAGCTCATGACACCAGGAACATCTCAAGTGAGCATAATGTTTTGCTTGATGTGAAAACACAGATGATTGTTGAACAAAAAGTTATCTTTGAAGTTGTATCAGCCAAAGAATATTGCATAATTTTAACATATTTAACCAAGATGATTCATTTGAAGGAATCCTTTAAGGCTACATTTTGCTTTATTGGATTTAAGAAATAAGCAGTTACTAGACATAAAGGGATATTGAATCTTCAATACCTCCCAATGATAGCTGAATGACTGTGAAGATGTCTGTCTTCTGCTACAGAAAAATCATCTATGAAAGACCACCTATGCTGGTATTATTTTCGTCAAGGATATTTATTAATTTAATTAATTTAATAACAATTATTAATTGATTTAATTATTAATTACTAATCTCGTCAACTAGGTGATTTGGTGAAGATATGGATGAATCACACAGGATGGGCAGGCGTAGATTGCCTTAGATCTGCATCATTAAAGGGAACACCTGAATTGATAAGATTATAAATTATTTGAATTTTTTGAGTATCAATGACAAGCACCATTTCACAACATGCCTCTTTCTTCCTTAGACACTGTTGTTTCTGCTATTATAAACCTTCTCTATCCTCAAATCCTCTGGACTCCTTACTCCATCTTTTCAGAGGACCTTGTCTCTTACTTTACTGAGAAAAGAGAGACTGCAGCAAAGAAGTAGAGGATGAGTTATGACATAGAAAGCTTCTGAGGTAGGGTATAGGGCAGATGCAGAAGTTTATGAAAGATAGCTTCAACAGAAAAAGATAGCCTTCTTGCTAAGTATAATAGCAATTTAGATTTGAAGATCTTTCCCACCCATTGATAGGTCATGTGACCTGCGTATGTCACAGTAAGCCTATGTCACATGTGTGTGGCAGGAACTTGCTGAGAAGAAAAGGAAACTGTGTCACAGGAAATGCTGAGAGAGCAGTTACAACAGTTAGAACTGAGGGGAAAAAAGCAGATGTATAATGGCTTTGCTTGTTGGTGGCAAGGCTCCACCAGGGGGCGGAAAGTTGTAAGATGGATTGGGTCTCTGCTACAATGTTGTGTCTTAAGCTCTTTGCTGTTATGATAAAGTGGACTTACTGGTGTGGGAATAAGATTGCTATTATGTTGGGATGGACTTATTGGTTACTGGAATCTGGTTATTTTTGTGTCTGAATAAATGGCTTACTTCTTCTACCTTCTATGTGGAGAGTCTCATATATTTTGTGATACAGAACCACATAGGCATTTTGACAATTATCATCTATATAGTGATTATTGCCTTGCTGATACACAAAGACCAACAACTTTATTTGTTGTGGTGGTTCTTCTTCTTTCATATTAGTTTTCTCCCTTTTAAATTTATTTATTTTTAGTTTACAACATTCAGTTCCACAAGTTTTTGAGTTCCAAATTTTCTTCCCTTCCCTCTCCTCACCCCTCCCCACCCAAGACAACATGTAATCTGATATAAGTTCTGCATATATCTTCATATTAAACATTTTTTCACAATGGTCAGGTTGTAAAGAAGAATTATAACCAATGGAATGAACCACAAGAAAGGAGAAACTAAAGACAAAGAGAGAGAGAGAGAGAGAGAGAGAGAGAGAGAGAGAGAGAGAGAGAGAGAGAGAAGAGAGACAGAGACAGAGATAGAGACAGAGAGAATAAGTAGTCTGCTTCAATCTGCATTCAGACTCTGTAATTCTTTCTCTGGATGTGGATAGCGTTTTCCATCAGGAGTCTGTTGGAGTTGTCTTAGAACCATGCATTGCTGAGAGGCGCCAAGTCTATCAGAGTTAGTTATCACAAATACATTGTGTCTGTAATTGTGTACAATGTTCTCCTGGTTCTGCTCTGCTCACTCAGCATCAGTATATATCCTGCCAGGTTATTATGAAGTCTGCCTACTCCTCATTTCTTATAGCACAATAGTATTCCACTACATTCACATACCACAACTTATTTAGCCATTCCCCTATTGATGGGCATCCTCTTGATTTCCAATTCTTTGCCACCACAAAAAGAGCTGCTATAAATATTTTTGTACATATGGATCTTTTCCCATTTATATGAGCTCCTTGGGATACAGCTCTAGAAGTGGTATTGCTGGGTCAAAGGGTATGCACATTTTTATAGCCCTTTGAACATAGTTCCAAATTGCTCTCCACTATGGTTGGATCAGTTTACAACTCCACCAACAATGCATTAGTGTTCCAATTTTCCCCACATCTTCTCCAGCATTTATATTTTTCCTGTTTTGTCATGTTAGCCAATTGGACAGGTGAGATGTGATACCTAAGAGTTGTTTTGATTTGCATTTCTCTAATCAATAGGGATTTAGAGCATTTTTATATAACTATAGATAGCTTTAATTTCTTCCTCTGAAAGCTGCCTGTTATATCCTTTCACCATTTCTCAATTGGGGAATGACTTGTATTTTTATACATTTGACTCAGTTCCCTGCATATTTTAGAAATGAGGCCTTTATCAGAGAGACTGGTTGTAAAAATTCTTTCCATAAAAAAAAAGAGTATAAGGTATAAAAATTCTTTCTCAATATTCTGCTTCCCTCCTAATCTTTATTGCATTGGCTTTGTTTATACAAAAACTTTGAATTTAACATAGTCTAAATTATTATTTTGCATTTTGTAGCGCTCTCTATCTCTTGTTTGGTCATTAATTCTTCCCTTCTCCAAAAATCTGACAGATAAACTATTCCTTGCTCCTCCAAATTGCTTAGAGCATCAGTCTTTATATCTAAATTGTGAAACCATTCTGACTTTATTTTGGCATACAGTGTAAGATATTGGTCTATGCCCGGTTTCTGTCAAACTATTTTCCAGCTTTACCAGCAGTTTTTGTGAAATAGTGAGTTCTTATCCCAAAAGCTGGATTCTTTTTATCAAACAGTAGATTACCATAGTCACTGACTACTATGTATTCTATACGTAATCTATTCAACTGTTTCACCACTCTATTTGTTAGCCAGTACCAAATAGTTTTGATGATTGCTGCTTTATAATACAGTTGAAGATCTGGTAGGCTAGGCCACCTTCCCTAGCATTTCTTTTCATTAACTCCCTTGATGTTTTAGACCTTTTGTTCTTCCAGATGAATTTTGTTATTATTTTTTCTAGTTCTACAAAATAATTTTTTGGTAGTTTGATTGGTATGGCACTAAATAAGTAATTTAATTTAGGTAAAATTGTCATTTTTATCATATTAGCTCAGTCTAACCGTGAGCAACTGATATTTTTCCATTTATTTAGACCTGACTTTATTTGTATGAAAAGCATTCTGTAATTGTGTTCATATAGTTCCTGGGTATGTTTTGGCAGGTAGACTCCCAAATATTTTATAGTGTCTACAGCAACTTTAAATGGAATTTCTCTTTCTATCTCTTACTGTTGGGATTTGTTAGTAATACATAGGAATGCTGATGATTTACATGGGTTTATTTTATATCCTGCAACTTTGCTAAAGTTATTTATTACTTCAAGTAGTTTTTTACTTGATTCTCCAAGAACATCATCATATCATCTACAAAAACTGATAAATTAGTTTCTTCTTTGCCTATTCTAATTCCCTCAACTTCTTTTTCTTCTCTTATTGCTAGTACCAAATTGAGTAATAAGGGTGATAATGGACACCCTTGTTTCACCCCTGATCTTATTGGGAATGCATCTAGCTTATCCCCATTACATATAATGCTTGCTGATGGCTTTAGGTATATGCTAGTTACAATTTTAAGGAAGACTCCATTTATTCCTATGCTTTCTAGTGTTTTTAATAGGAATGGGTGTTGTATTTTGTCAAAAAGCTTTTTCTGTATCTATCGAGATAATCATATGGTTTCTGCTAGTTTTGCTGTTATGATCAATTATGCTGGTAGTTTTCCTAGTGTTGAACCAGTTTTACATTCCTGGAATAAATCCTACCTGGTCATAGTTTATTATGCTCATGATAATTTGCTGTATGTAATCTTTTTACTGATATTTTATTTAAATTTTTTGCATCTATATTCATTAGGGAAATTGGTTTATAATTTTCTTTCTCTGTTTTGACTCTTCCTGGTTTAGGTATTAGTACGTCATGGAGAGAATCTGGTAGGACACTTTCTTTACTTATTTTCCCAAATAGTCTATAAAGTATTGGAATTAATTGTTCTTTAAATGTCTGACAGAATTCACATGTAAATCCATCTGGCCCTCTAGATTTTTTCCTAGGAAGTTCACTGATAGCTTGTTGAATTTCTTCTTCTGAGGTGGGGTTATTTAAGTATTTTACTTCCTTTTCTGTTAATCTGGGCAATGTATATTTTTGTAAATATTCATCCATTTCCCTAATGTTGTCAAATTTATGGGCATACAATTGGGCAAAATAATTCCTAATTATTGTTTTAATTTCCTCTTCATTGGAGGTAAGTTGATTCTTTTATTTTTTGATACTGATAATTTGGTTTTCTTCTTTCTTTTTTTCACCAAATTGACTCATTTTATCAATTTTATTTTTTTAATAAAACTATCTCTTAGTTTTATTTATTGGTTCAATAGTTTTCTTAATTTCAATTTCATTAATCTATCCTTTGGTTTTCAGTATTTCTAATTTGGTATTTAATTGAGGATTTTCAATTTGTTCTTTTTCTAGCTTTTTCAGTTGAATGCCCAATTCAGTGATCTCCTCTTTCTCTATTTTATTCATGTAAGCATTCAGAGATATAAAACTTCCCCTAAGAACTGCTTTGCTGCAACCCATAAATTTTGGTGTGTTGTTTCATTAATGTCATTATCTTGAATGAAGTTATTGATTGTTTCTATGATTTGTTCTTTGACAAACTCTTTCTTTAGAATTAGATTATTTAGTTTCCAATTGATTCTTAGTCTATCTTTCCATGGTCCTTTATTACAAATAATTTTTATTGCATCATGATCAGAAAACAATACATTCACTATTTCTGCCTTTCTTTACTGGATTGTGAGATTTTTATGCCCTAGTACATGGTCAGTTTTTGTGTATGTGCCACATGCTGCTGAGAAAAAAGTATATTCCTTCCTATCCCCATTCAGTTTTTTCCAGGGATCTATCATATCTATCTTTTCTAAAATTCTATTAACCTCCTTAACTTTTTTTCTTGTTTATTTTGAGGCTAGATTCATCAAGTTGTAACAACAATGTAGCTAGCAGCTACTATGGCTGTGTAAAACCAACAACACCACAAAGGAAGGCTGCCAGCACAGGTTCTTTGATCTGCTTTTCTAAAGAAAGCAACTTTAAGAGTTTAACAATCGCAGTTTAATTGAACAAACATATATCATTCATTTAGTTCAGGGGGAAAAGATCAGTCCCCTGAACTTCAGGGCAAATACAAACAGAAATTACAAGCATACATTATAAACAGAGCAAATAACACAAACCAGTTTATCCATAGCAATACATAATTACCAGAGAAACACCAACCTGTTTGGGTTAAAAAGCCAATGGGGTAGGGGGGACAGAGCCACGATGGCAGCTGGAAAGCAGTAACTGGCGTGAGCTCCCCACCAAGTCCCTCCAAAAACCTATAAAAAAATGGCTCTGAACCAATTCTAGAACTGCAGAAGCCACAAAGTGGCAGAGGGAAGCAGGGCTCCAGCCAAGGACAGGCTGGATGGTCTCGGGGTAAGGTCTGTCCCACACGGAACTCCCAGCTCCCAGCTGAGGGGAGCAGAGCTGAGCCAAGCAGAGCCCAGCACACGTGGCGCGGGCCGACCAGACCAGGAGTCCAGTGGAGAGTGCCCTAGCATGCTGAATTACTGAGCTGTGGCATGTACCAGACCTCACAACCCACAAACAGCAAAGATAACAGAGAAGGTTAGTGGGAAAAGCTACGGGACGGGACGGAGTTTGCAGTTCAGCCACCGCCCCTGGGGCAGCGGAGGCGGGGCAGCTTTAGAACTAAGGCTGCAGTTGCTTCTGGCCCCAGGCCCACCTGGTGGGACGAATTAAGTGGCTGATCAGAGCAGGAGTGAAGAGCCTGCTGAAGATTTAAGCCCAGTCCAGGTAGGGGATCCTTGGGGAAGGAGGAGTGCTGGTGAGGCAGCGCATCTGCCCAAGCGTGG
>CM053622.1:473716811-473749891 GCA_028646595.1 Phalanger gymnotis | reverse complement strand
TTAAAAAAATAGATGTTCAAAAGTAAAAAAGTTTTTTTTTCATGCAACTAGAAAATAAGATGCACAGGCAATGGGGCATAGAGATTTATCTTGCCCTACAAGAAAGTAAGGGAATGGGGGATGGGAGGGGAATGGGGTGACGGAGGGGAGGGCTGACTGGGGAACAGGGCAACCAGAGTGTACGCTATCTTGGAGTGGGGGGTATGGAAATGGAGAGAAAATTTGTAATTCAAACGCCTGTGAAAATCAATGCTGAAAACTAAACACATTAAAATTAAATTAAAAAAAAAAAAAGAAAAGCCCTCAGATAAAAAAAAAGCCAATGGGGTAGGGGGAACTGTTTCAATGGCTTGCCCAGAGTCTTGTCCCTCTTTCAATGAGTGTACCTCCAAAAGTGAAATGCTAACCTCCCAACACATATACCCTGCTCAGAACCCTGAAGACTGGGGCCAACTTAGCATTTAGAATGTGAGAAAGGTCCAACCACCAGTGGCACATCATATACAGTTCAATGACTCTCGATTGTCTTAGTGCTGAGAAACATTCCAAGACAAAAAAGATCCCACTTTACTTGCCCCATTCAAACAAAGGCAAGCCTCATTGAAGGCACTTTAAAGAACAGAAAAAAACCCTACCCTAATTACCACTACAAAAGTTCATAGAGGGGGAGATTGGGGTCCCCCACTAGTATAGTTCTGCTGTCTATTTCTTCCTGTAACTCCCTTAACTTCTCCTCTAAGAATTTGTATGCTATACCACTTTGTGAATTTAAGTAATGATATTACTTCATTATCTATGGTGCCTTTTAGCAAGATGTAGTTTCCTTCCTTATCTCTTTTAATTAGATCTATCTTTGCTTTTGCTTTGTCTGAGACTAGGATTACTACCCCTGCTTTTTTTCACTTCAGCTGAAGCATAATATATTCTACTCTAGCCTTTTTAACTTTACCCTGTGTGTATCTCATTTTCAAATGTGTTTCTTGTAAACAACATATTGTGGGATTATAGTTTTTAATCCATTCTTCTCTCTGCCTCCATTTTATGGGGGAGTTCAACCCATTCATCCATTCTTCTCTCTGCCTCCGTTTTATGGGAGAGTTCAACCCATTCACATTCACAGTTATGATTACTATCTGTGTCTTTCTCTCTATCCAATTTCCTTCCTTATCCCCATTTATGCTTTTATTTCTCCCTTCTCCCTTTCCCTCCTCAAAAAAATTTTGCTTTTGACCACGGCCTCCCTCAATTTTCCCTTCCTATCAGGCTCCTTCCCTTATCATACCCTTTTCCCTTATTACTTCTTCCCTCCCTTCTAACCACCCCCGCCCCCTGCCACTGACTTTGCCTTCCCCTTTTCCTTCCTACTACCTATAGGTCAATTTAGATTTCTATACTTAACAAAGTATGTTATTTCCTCCTTGAACCAAATCTGGTGAGAGTAAAGCTCAAATATTGCTCTTCTCCCTCCCTTCTTTCCTTCTACTATAATACATTTTTGTGCCTCTTCATGTGATGTAATTTACCCATTTCTGCCTCCTCCTTACTTTTTCTCCCATTACAATCTCTTTGTATCCCTTAATTAAGTGTTTTATCATCCCATCATTTAATTTATACCCCCCATATATATGTGTAAAATATGTATATATATATATATATATATCTCCCTCTTAAATGTAATAAATATACCATTCTCAAGAGTAACAAGTATCATCTTCCCATATAGGGATGTAAACAATTTGCCCTTATTGAATAACAAGGTTTTTTTTTTCTTTTTCCCCCTGTTTACCTTTTTATGCCTCTATGAGTCTTGTATTTAAAGATCAAATTTTCCATTGAGCCTTTTCATCAGGAAGGCCTGGAAGTCCCTTATTTCATTGAATGACTATCTCCTTGCTTGAAAGATTATGCTCAATTTTGCTGGGTAGTTGATACTTGGTTGTAGTTCAAGCTCCTTTGTCTTTTGGAATATCATATTCCAATTCATCCAATCTTTTAATATAGAAGCTGCAAGGTCCTGTGTGATTCTGACTGTATTTCTGCAATCTTTGAATTGTTTCTTTCTGATGCTTGCAGTATTTTCTCCTTGACCTGCTAATTCTGGAATTTGGCTACAATATTCCTTGGAGTTTTCAATTTGAGATCTCTTTCAGGAGGTAATAGGTGGATTCTTTTGAAGACTATTTTACCTTCTGGTTCTAGGACTTTGGGAAAGTTTTCCTTGATGATTTCTTGGAAGATACTGTCCAGGAGCTTTTTTTCATCATGGCTTTCCAATAAGTCAATAATTATTAGATTATCTCCCTTGGATCTATTTTCCAGGTCAGTTGTTTTTCCAATCAGATATTTCAAGTTTTCTTCTATTTGTTCATTCTTTAGATTTTGTTTGATTGATTCTTGATGCCTCATAGAGTCATCAGCTTCTACTTGCCCAATTCTAATTTTTAACAAATTGTTTCCTTCAGTTAACTTCTGTACCTCCCTTTCCATTTTGCCAATTTTACTTTTCAAGCAGTTATTTTTTTCCCATTAGGTTCCATACCTCCTTATCCATTTTGCCAATTTCACTTTTTAAAGATTTGTACTCACCAGTGATTTTTTTTCCATTTTGTCCATTATAATTTTGAAAAAATTGGTCAATTTTTCTTTTACCTCTCTAATTTGGCTTTTAAATTCCTTCTTGAGTTCTTCCAAGAATTCTTTTGGAGCTTGATACCAGTTCATATTCCCTTTTGAGGTTTCAGATGTGGGTATAGTGTCAATGCTGTCCTCTTCTGGATTCGTATTTTGATCTTCCCTGTCGCCATACTAGGATTCTATGGTCTTCACTTTTCTAGTTTGCTTCTTATTCATGGTGGTTGCCTTTTTCCTGGTTTTTAGAGTGGCTATTTGCTTCTGGGGCACAGGGGCTCTGTCCCATGTGTCTTATGCTGGGAGCTAGCAGCCTGGTTACTAGCTTTGTGTGCTGTAGACTCTGATTCTGTCAGCCAGAAGCTACATAATGCTGCAGCTCACCTGGTGCTGAGCTGGAGCTGGCTGATGTGTACCAAGGATCAAGGCTTGTGGAGTCTTTCTGAGTTTACCCAGGGTTATACTGAACTTCCCAGCATGAGGTGTGGGGAAGGGGTGGTCTGGCTGCTGGAAGTCTCCTCTTCCCCTAGGGCTGCACTATAGCATGGGTGGCCTCAGCCATCATCTATGCTGGTGTCTGCCAATTCCCCTGGCTGTTTGAAGGCATGGCTGATGTCTTGTTGTTGGTGCTTTCCAGTTCCACTCCCTTGGGGCTCAGGAACTCCCACTGGTCTGTTGAGGTGGGGTTTGCTGGGACATCTTCTGTCCTGCACTGGTCCCCTTCAGCCACAGCAAGAGGGACTCTTCTCTCCAGCTTCTGGAGCTAAAAGATTGCTGTACCCCTATTCTGGCTTCTCTATTCCAGGATTTTCCCTGTGGCAACATTCTCTGGGTTTTTCAAGGTCAACAAGGTGGGGATGAGATCACTTACAGTTTACTCTGCCATCATAGCTCCTGGAAGTTCAAGTAGGTGAGTTTCAAATATTTAGTCTGTGCAATGATAGCCCCAGGAGTAGCTGTGGCCCTGCTGCAGGCCCTGTGCTTCTCTCACCCAGCTCCAACAGACCCCCAGTCTGAGATGAGAGGTTTGGTAATCAGCACTGCTGTCAGTGATTCAGACTGCCCAGCCTGTCCCCACTCTGCTACAGTTGGGTGTAAACCCACGAGCTCTGTGCTTTCCCAGTCCAGTGCAACAGATCCTTCCTGTTGACCTTCTGGACTCTCCTGGGCTGGAAATCTGCCTCACTCCGTCTCCTAGTGGATTCTACCACTCTCAAATTTGTTCAGATTCATTTTTGAGAGGTAACTGAGAGAATTTGTGAGAGTGCTCAGTTGTGTCCCTGCTTTCACTCCACCATCTTGGCTCTGCCTCATCTTTCATTTTCAAAGAAGACCAATGATATCACAGGGTGATGTCTGGACTTGTCTGTAAGGCAAAGCAACTTTTATCTCACTCCCTCTATCTCTTCTGGGAGCTTGCTCCTTTAACAGTTCCATCTCTCAATCTCTCCTTATCTGTTGGATCTTTTGCTATTGCCCACAAACATTTCCAGGTTTCCCTCATTCTTTAAAAAGAAAAAAAAGTTAATTTGACCCTGCCATATCTGCAGTAGCTGTCATACTGTATTTTGTATCTCTTTCACAATCAAAAGCTAGTGGAGTTTATTTTAAAATATATATATATATATATATATATATATATATATATATATATATATATAGTACTTGCATCCACTTGTTCAGAGCCTACGCATTTCTCATCCCCTTGCAAGAAATGGCTTACACCCCACCACTCTGCAGAAACCAATCTCTCCAAAGTCAACAGTTATCTCTACTTCTATGTCAGATGTTCTCACTCTTTATCTTCTTTGACCTTTTTGCTACATTATATATTGTTAGGCACTCTTCTCCCCCGGATATATACTCCTCCCTTGGCCTTGGAGACACAACTCTCTTTGTGTTTTCTTCCTCCTTGTTTTAATCTCCTTTTGCTGGATCATCATCATCATCATCATCATCATCACCATCATCATTAGCATCCTCTTCTTCTTTTCCCTGCTTAATGTAAGCATGCTCAAGGCTCTGTCATGCCTTCTCTTTCCTTTCTCTGTACTCCTGATGACCTTGGCTCAGTCATTGTCTCTATTGGAATGACTCCAAAATCTATCTATCCAGCAATAATCCCTCTCCTGAACTGAATTCCATACACCTAACTACTTGCTGTACTTCTCCATTTAAATGGGCATTCATTGTGTCTAAAATGGCTCTTTTGGGGGCAGAGCCAAGATGGTGGAATAAAATCAAGGACTTGCTTGGATTCTCCCCCAAACCTCTTCAAATACCTGTAAAAATGATCTAAATAAATTCCAGAGCAAAAGAACCCAAAAAATGACAGACTGAAACAAATTCCCAGCCCAAGATAATGTGGAAGGTTGACAGGAAAGGTCTACTGCACAGGGCTGGGAGAGGAGCACAGTCCAATGTGGGCCATACCCACACAGACAGGCTGGAATAAGCCTCAGAGGACTGAATCACTGGCAGTGGCAGCAGTTTCCACACTTCTCAATCCCAAAAGACAACTTCTCAACACCAAAGACAAATTAGAAAGTCAGGAGGAAAAATTTGTCAGACCTGTGTAAGAGAGGAACATGGCCTGGCCCCAGCCCCAAGGCAGCAGTGGAGGTAATGACAGCAGCAGCTGCAGTGGCAGAGGATGCTTCTGGATCTCAGTTCACAGACGTGGGGAGATCAAGCTGCTGATTAGAGGGAGGATTGCATAGATCTATTTGCTCTCACTGAGGCAGGGTTCTCTTGCTTTGCCCATGCTTTGATCTAGAAGTCCTGGGTGGCAGTCCTGGGACAAGGAGGAATGTTGGTATGGCGGAATTTGTAGTGGCTGTGGAGATAGAACCCTCTTCACAGTTCCAAGACAGAAAAAAAGTGCTTAATGTCACTCTCAGATCAGAGCACAGGCAAGGAGAGAAGTAAACATCTTTGCATTAATCATACCACCTTGCAAGAGCTGAAAATTCACAGAGATCTCGAAGTATCTCTGAAAACAGCTACACAAAACCCCTGAAGCTTGGGACAATACATGTGTCCCCCTCCTCCCCATGAAAGCAGAGCCCTACCTTGACAAAGACCTAGAAAGTCAAGCAATTGGCTGGGAAAACAAGCAAACAGCATAAAAAATTAGACTATAGAAACTTATTTTAGTGACAAGAAAGATCAAAACATACAACCGGAAGAAGACAACAAAGTCAAAGCTCCTCCATCCAAAGCCTCCAAGAAACATATGAATTGGTCTCAGGCCATGGAAGAACTCAAAAAGGATTTTGAAAATCAAGTAAGAGAAGTAGAGGAAAAATTGGGAAGAGAAATGAGAGTGATATAAGAAAATTGTGAAAAACAAGTCAACAGCTTGCTAAAGGAGACCCCAAAAAATGCCGAAGAAAATAACACCTTAAAAAATAGAGTAACCCAAATGGCAAAAGAGGTCCAAAAAGCCAATGAAGAGAAGGATGCCTTAAAAAGCAGAGTTGGTCAAATGGAAAAGAAGGTCCAAAAGCTCACTCAAGAAAATAATTCTTTAAAAATTTGAATGGCCCAAATGGAAGCTAATGACTTTATGAGAAATCAAGAAATTATAAAACAAAACCAAAAGAACAAAAAATAGAAGACAATGTGAAATATCTCATTGGAAAAACCACTGACCTGGAAAATAGATCCAGGAGAGATAATTTAAAAATTATTGGACTACCTGAAAGCCATGATCAAAAAAAGAGCTTAGATATCATCTTTCAAGAAATTATCAAGGAAAACTGCCCTGATATTCTAGAACCTGAGGGTAAAATAGAAATTGAAAGAATCCACCAATTGCTTCCTCAAAGAGATCCCAAAAGGAAAGCTCCTAGAAAATTGTAGCCAAATTCCAGAGTTTCCAGGTCAAAGAGAAAATTTTGCAAGCAGCCAGAAAGAAACAATTTGAGTACTGTGGAAACACAATCAGGATAACAAAAGATCTAGCAGCTTCTACATTAAGGGACTGAAAGGCTTAGAATAGTATATTCCAGGGGTCAAAGGAGCTAGGATTAAAACCAAGAATCACCTACCCAGAAAAACTAAGTATAATACTTCAGTTGAAAAATGGACATTCAATAGAATAGAGGACTTTCAAGATTCTTGTTGAAAAGACCACAGCTGAATAGAAAATTTTACTTTCAAATACAAGACTCAAGAGAAGCATGAAAAGGTAAACAGGAAAGAGAAATCATACGAGACTTATTAAATTTGAACTGTCTACATTCCTACACAGAAAGAAGATATTTGTAATTTATGAGACCTTTTTCAGTATTAGGGTAGTTGGAGAGATTATATGTGTGTGTTAATATATATAATATATATATACACACACATATATATCATATACACATATATATCATATACACATATATACATATATAATGAGAGAGACAGAGAAAGAGACAGAGACAGAGGGCACAGTGTGAGTTGAATGTGAAGAGATGATATCAAAAAAATAAAATTAAAGGGTAAGTGAGGAATATCTTGGGAGAAGGAAAAAGGGAGAGATAGAATGGGGTAAATTATCTCACATAAAAGAAGCAAGAAAAAGCTTTTATAATGGAGGGGAAGAGGAAAGAGGTGAGAGGGATTGAGTGAGCATTACTCTCATTGGATTTGGTTTAAGGAGGGAATAACATACACACTCAATTGGGTATGAAAATCTACCTTATCCTACAGGAAACTAGGGGGTAAGAGGATAAGAGGGTGGGGGATGATAGAAGGGAGGACAAATGGGAGGAGAGGGTAATCAGAAGCAAACACTTTTGAGGAGGGACAGAGTCAAAGGACAGAATACAATAAATGGGGGGGGCAAGATAGGATGGAAGAGAATATAGTTAGTCTTTCACAACATGAATGTTAAAGAAGCATTTTGCATGACTACACATGTATAATCTATATTGAATTGCTTGCCTTCTCAATGGCAGTGGGTGGTGAGGGAGGAAGGGAGAGAATTTGGGACTCAAAGTTTTAAAAACAAATGTTAAAAATTGTGTTTACGTGCAACTGGGAAATAAGACATACAGGCAATGGGGTGTAGAAATCTATCTTGCCCTACATGAAAATAGAGGGGAAGGGGATAAGAGAATGGAGACTGTGATAGAAGGAAGGGCAGATTGGGGGAAAGGCTAACCTGAATGCATGCCATCTTGGGGTGGGAGGAGGGGAGTGAAGAGGGGAAAATTTAGAACTCAACATCTTATGGAAGTTAATGTGGAAAACTAAAAATAAATTAATTAATAAAAGATAAAATAAAATGGCTCTTACTAGATGTGAGTCCCTGGTCAGGTCATAACCTTTCTGAGCTTAAGTTACCTTATATATAAAATGGGGTTGGCCTCGATGAACTCTAAGATTCCTTCCAACTCTAAATCTATGATCCTATTTAGTCCTTATGCTCTTGCTACAAAATTAAATCATTTAATGGAAATAGTAGAGAAAGGAAACATGGCTATTCAACCCTGATAAGTTACACAGTCATCCTGGGTGCCAACCTTCCTGACTCTAGAGTTCACAGCAAGTTTATCTAACTTAAAGGACTCCTTACCATTCAAGTAATTAGATGTAATTGTGTGACCTGATCCTCTTTGGTGGAACCCTGCCTTCTATGGTCTCCCTATTTCTATGGAAGATATCACTTAGGTTTGAAACCTCAGTATCATCTTCAACTCTTTACTCTGATTTACTCCACTTATAGTCAGTCATCAAATCTTGTTGTTTCTGTCTCTCATACATACATCTCCTTCTCTCCACTGATACAACTACCACCCTGCTTTGGGTCCTCAACCTTCACTTGGATTCCTGTAGTAGCCATCAGTCTCCCAGTCTCAAGGCTCTTCCCACTCCATAGCCTCCACACAAGCTGGCAAGGTGATAGTCCTAACGTACAAGTCTGACTATTTCTTTCTCTACTTAATATACTACAGTGGCCCCCTATTACCTCCAGATCCCAATGTAAACTTTTCTGATTAATATTTAAAGCTTTTCACAACTTAGTTCCAACCTAACTTTCTAGACATTAGTCTCTTCAATATAGTCAAAATGGCCTTTTTGCTATTCCTTGAAGTCTCTGAGCACTTCTCCCAACCCTGGAATATACCCTTCCTTATCTCCTCCTCTTAGGAAATCTAGTTTCCCTTCAAAGCCCAGCTCAGATGCCATCTCCTCTATAAGGCCTACATAAGATCCACAGCTGATAGAGCCTCCCTCCTAAATTACCTTGAGTTTAGTTTGTATCTATTGTGCATATCCTTATAAATGCATGTGTTGTCTCCCTCTTATAGAATGTAAACTCCTTGAAGGCAGGGACTATTTCCCTTTTCTTTTGTATTCCTAGCACCTGACTTAGTAGGCACTTAAATTCTTCTTCATTAAATGACCAACGGCACAATGCAACTAACAGTATCAACTCCACTCTCCTCTGTGAGGAGAATCTGTAAGCCATCCTTTTGTCTAGCAGAAACATCCTTTTGTGTGGGGTTTCATTTATAATGGGAGTATTAATATGGTTGTTTTTCTAGGGGTATGTCCTCTCATTGTTGGACAAAGATTGCACATTGAATACCAAAAGCAGGACTATGTGAATCTGAGCACCCTCCCCGCTCTATTTTTCCCTTAAAAAACAAATTTTATTGATGCATTTAAAAATCATCGTTGCTACTTCTTAGCAATTCCTACAACCCCTTCCTCCCAGTATTACCTTTCCTTCTAAGAAGGAAATACAGATAAGCAAAACAAAGCAATATATCACAGATAGGTAGCATAGTTGATAGCAGTGCTGGATTTGGAGTCAGGAAGACCTGAGTTCAAATCCTGCCTCAGATCTTTAATTAGCTGGATAACCTTGGGCAAGTTGCTTACCCTCCCTCAGCCTTGGTTTCCCTATTGGTGTATTGTTAGGATCAAATGAGATAAGGCATGTAAAGTGCTTTGCAAATCTTTAGAAATTCCATATTGTCATCATCAGCATCATCACCATCACCATCATCATCATTATATTGCCTCTACCCCTTTTTCAATAGCTCCACCACAGTTATTGTAGAACTGGAAACAGACTACATGGGACTGAGGACCATCTACTAATTTGTCCTTTTCATAGGTTGCTGTGGTTAAAAAAAAGTGCATCACTCCCCTTCTGGTACTGAACCTTCTCTCCAGAGTGAAGTCCTTAGGTGATACACTCTATTGTGGGCCCCATAATCAAAGGATTTCCAGCTTGACAACATACCTGCAAGCTGATACTCCCCTGGCACAGTCTTCCCAGATCATGGTGTTATATGCATAATGGACACTGGAATAAGGCACGAGTATCAGAGCAAGGAGAAGTTGAAAGCAACAGAATACTAACTTTATAGTAATAACTAGCAATATTGGAGCCAGGTATAATTCAGTTGAGGTTGGGGAAAACCCCAGGCCACCATCTCACAGTTGTGGGGAGGCAGAGACTTCAGTTTACCCAAGGGCCTCTGCTTGGAAGGCTGCCAAGTAGCAGGAAGCAGGAAATGGAGAAATTCACCTGGTGTTTTGGGGAGGGGAGCTCCATTGTTAGCTTGCTATTTTTACTTAATTATTCTTGCTAAGCAGGTGCTAAGTTCAGTTGTTTTGACACTATGAAGGAGCTATCAGCCCTCTCTAAATGCCAGTGCCCCAGGAGAGAATCTTAGACAGATATGGCCCCTAGCTACAGCTGTCCTTATTCTCCAGGAACACTTGCCTTTCCTTTTTATCATATTTGCCCTGAGGTCCCTGATGGGGATGGGAAATCGCATATCTTCATACCCTATAAGTACATAAGCTTTTATTCCTTTACATGCCAGTGAAATCTATAATGGCATTTTTTGGGGCAGAAGAAAGTATTGGGGACTACAATCTGTGCCAACTGGGATCTGGGAACTCCCTGGATACTTCTGCTCTGCTAGGCCGTCTGGAATGAAAAGCTGTGAGGAAGTAAGGCTCTTGACATCAACATTTTCCAAGGACTTGCATTAAGCCTGAGAGAGGGAACCTAACTGCTGAATCAGTGATCAAAACTGCCCTAGACATGATGCCAATTAAAGAAAGTGTGTGAAAAGAGTTTAGGCACAGAACTTATAGGAAGTCGTAGGTGTGGCTGAATGGCAAAGACCCTGCAGAACTTGGTTGCAGCTGTTTATCATTCCTTAGAATTCCCTTCTGCATCTCTGTGACCCCGGCTGTTGACTTTTTAAAAGTCTGTTGTCTGTCTCCCCTTTCTTCCACCCCTATGTCTTCATATAGGTCCATAGGCAGGTCTAGCGGCTGCTTCGGGACCTGGACAGAGTACACCAAAAAGGAAATCTGAATGGTGATGTTGTGTAGTGTCCCATTAAACCACTGTGTCTAACCTTTCACCTTTTAACTCAATCTTCTGTCTCCAAAAAAGGGTGTGAGCAAGTAACAGCAGAAGTCCTTGAAGACAGCCATTATAGCATCTCTTTACTACCCTACCAACCCCTCCTCCTCCCCCTCTACCCCAGCAGTGGTGGTTTCTTCTCTGTCAGAGATTGCACTAGTTTCACTGACCATTTTGGGGGATGGGGGAAGGCAGGGGTATGCCAGTAAATGTTTTAAGAGCTAGGTCTCTGGAAAAAAAGGCTTTGAAGGACAACTTCAGTTTAATCTGCATTACAAATATTTTCTCCATCACTTTCTTAATTTTAAACACTCAACAAAATAATAAATAAAACCCTGATTTTTTTTTACAGTGTTTGCTACTTTCTGAGGTGTAAATGCTACACTGAAAATTTAACAATCCACTCTATGAGCAGGTAGTAGACCACTGGAGGGAGGACATTGATTAAGCCACTGCAGCTTTAAGATGTAGCCTTTCCTCTTTACAACTGGATAGCATTTATAATTAGGAAAGTACAAGGTGGTTGGAGGGTTCACTTGAATTGGACATCACCTGTGATGGAAGAAAGAAGTCCTTTACTGGAGACATACAAACTCTTCAAAACTGAATTTCCTGTATTTTGGAAGCAGAAGTAGATAAAGAGAGTCCTGCAACATTAGTTCTGGGATGAAGTAGGGTAGTACACTTAACTGAATATATTGATTGGTTGGGAGGTGGAAGGAGGCAATGCTGATTAAAATTTTCTAGACAGGGGTAAGTGATAATCTCGAAGGTCAGTTAATGGGTCATATTTGACTCCAAGATTTAGCTGGGTTAATAGATAGACTACTTTAGAAGTAGATTAGAAGGAGCTGGAGTCTTTTCAGAGGGTGCAATAAGCAGTCAGAAGAAGAGTGAGAGAATACGAGGGAAGGGAAGAGAAAAGAAAGGAAGTGGGAGGGGATGGAGAAGTGAAGGCTTGAGTTCTAACAATGAACTCCTGTTTTGACAATCCAGCTAGTAGCTGCTGTGGGGGTGTAAGATCCACCAACAGCCAGCACCCAGAAAGCTGCCAGCACGCTGCAAAAGCACAGGTTCTTTTGATCTGCTTTAATAAGGAAAGCAAGGTTAAAGGGGTTGACAAGCTTACTTTAATTCAGCATACAAATATCATTCACTTAGTTCAGGGGAAGAGACCAGCACACTGAACTTCAGAGCAAATTACAAACAAATTACAAACATCAACAGACAGACCAAATACAGATTCACAGTTACTAACATCTAGGTTCAGCCCGGGAGCTCATAACATGGGCTGGCCCAGAGTCACTCGAGCCACCACTGCTGTGGGTAAGAGCTCCAAAGAAGAGAAAGCCAACCCCTGGTTTTATATCTTTTTTAGCGTCACGGGTGAGTCACACATGCGACTCACCCACATGACCTAAAATCATCACAAAGAGGCGACTTAAACCCATGTGGTCTAAGAGCCTCTGCTGTCCCAAACCTATCACTCAAACTCATGTGTAAACTCCCCTGAGTTAGCCCCACCTTGGGCCCCATCTTAGTTACCAATCCACACTCACATAGGTTTTACACCTAATAGGAGTTTGAGCCTGGGGCTTAGCACCTAATAAGGCTCAATGAAATACACTGAATTACTCAAAAACAAACCAAACTCTTCAAGGGCACTTGTTGAACTAAGTGCTAAGGAGCCCATTTTGCTTACCAACACAACTCCCTCTCCCCTTCAGGGCTTAGGTAGAATGAGCCAAAACAGGACTTGAGAAGGATGGTCTCAGCCAAAGGATCTCTCATACTTTGAATTGCACATGATTCAGGAGATCAACATACGTTTTAGGTATTAATGGTTGGACATTCTGTGATTTCTATTTTGCTTTTCCCTTTTTCAATGAATCTCTTTTCTAATATTTTTAACTGAATGCTTGCAAAAGGGAAAGCTCCTGGGATACTAGAAGGTCCAACAATCCCTCCCTCACCCCCATACAGTGGGATGAATGAAAAGCCCCAAAAAGTACTGTTGGGTTTGGGGATCTAAACTGTGAAGAGGAGAGGAGAAGTTAAAATGGCAGAGTAAAAGTAGGGACTCGCCTGAGCTCTCCCCCAACTCCTCCAAATACCTTTACAAAATGACTCTAAACAAATTCTAGAGCAGCAGAACACACAAAAAGACAGAGTAAAACAAATTTCCAGCACAAGACAACTAAGAAGGTTGGCAGGAAAGGTCTGTTGCACCAGGGCGAGAGACAAGCATAGTCCAGCACAGTTGGCTCCAGCAGAGACCCAGCCCCAGCAAACCTAGTGCAGGCCTTGGGGTGATTGAATCATTGAAGCAGGGGCAGTTACCAGACCTCTCAGCCCACAGGTGCCAAAGACAACTTAGAAGGTAAGCAGGAAAGGTTTGTCACACTTGGGTGACAGCGGAGTGTAGTCCAGAACAGGCTGCACCAGCACACACCCAGACCCAGAAAACCAGGAGCAGGCCTTGGGAGTCACTGAAGCAGCAGCAGCAGCAGCAGCAGCAGCAGCAACAGCTGCTTCTAGAGCTCTCTGCCCACAGACAGCAAGGGCTTAGAGCAACTGGTCAGAAGGAGATTATAGGGGTCTTTTTGCTATCACTAATGCAGGACTCTGTTGCTTTGCCCACACTCAGATCTGGGTCCTAGTCCTGAGTGGCAGTCCCAGGGCATGGAGGAGCACTAGCATAGCAGAGCTTGCAGCAGCAATGGAGTGGAGACATTCCTCACAGTTCCAGGGCAGAAAAGAGTGCTTGTGGTCACTCACAGACCAGAGTACAGGCCGAGAGAGGAGTAAACATCTCTTCTTAGATCCTACCACTTTGAAAGAACTGAAAACTTACAGATCCCTAGAAGTATCTTGGAGAACAGCTGCACAAAAGCCTTAAAGCTTGGGACAGTGCACCCTCCACCCTGGAAGAAGAGCCCTATTTTAACAAAGAGTTAAAAGTTAACTAATAGTCTGGGAAAATGAGCAAACAACAGGAAAAAAAACTGACTACAGAAACTTACTTTGGTGACAAGGAATATCAAAACACATACTCAAAAGAAGACAACAAAGTCAAAGCTCCTATGTCCAAAGCCTCCAAGAAAAAAATATGTATTAGTCTTAGGCCATGGAAGAGCTCACAAGGAATTTTGAAAATCAAGTAAGAGAAGTAGAGGAAAAAATGGGAAGAGAAATGAGAGTGATGATGCAAGAAAATCATTAAAAAACCGAGTCAATAACTTAGTTAAAAAGACACAAAAAATACTGAAGAAAATAACATCTTAAAAAACAGACTAGGCCAAATGGAAAAGGAGGTCTAAAAGTTCACTGAAGAAAATAATTTCTTAAAAATTAGAATGGAGAAAATAGAAGCTAATGATGTTGTGAGAAATCAAGAAACAATCAAACAGAATCAAAAAAAAAAAAGAAAAATAGATTCAATGTGAAATATCTCATTGGAAAACAACTGACCTGGAAAATAGTTCCAGGAGAGATAATTTACAAATTATTGGACTTCCTGAAAGCCATGATTAAAAAAAAAATCCTAGACATGACCTTTCAAGAAAACCACCCTCATATTCTAGAACCAGAAGGTAAAAATAGACATTGAAAGAATCCACTGATCACCTCCTGAAAGAGATCCCAAAATGAAAACTACCAGGAATATTATAGCCAAATTCAAAAGTTTCCAGGCCAAAAAAGAAAATATCACAAGCAGCCAGAAAGAAAGAATTCAAGTATTGTGGAACCACAGTCAGGATAACAAGAGATTTAGCAGCTTCTATATTAAAGGATCAGAGTGCTTGGAATATGATATTCCAGAGGTCAAAGGAACTAGGATTATAGCCAAGAATCACATACTCAGCAAAACTGAGTATAATGTTTCAGGGGTAAAAATGGATTTTCAATGAGACAGAGGATTTTCAAGCACTCTTGATGAAAAAACCAGAACTGAATAGAAAATTTGGTTTTCAAATATAAGACTTAAGAAAAGAATGAAAAGGTAAACAGGAAGGAGAAATCATAAGCGATTTATTTAAGTTAAACTGTTTACATTCCTGCATGGGAAGATAATATTTGTAACTCATAAGACCTTTTTTCATCATTAGGGTAGTTAGAAGGAGTATATATGGACAGAGGGCACAAGTGTGAGTTGAATATGAAGGGATGATATCAAAAAATAAAATTAAGGGGTGAGAGAGGAATGTACTGAGAGAAAGAGAAAGGGAGAGGGAGACGGGGGTAAATTATTTCACATAAAAGGGGTAAGAAAAGCTTTTACAGTGCAGGATAAGGGAGGGGAGGAGAGAGGGAGTGAGTGAACCTTACTCTCATCAGAATTGGCTCAAAGGGGGAATAAACATACATGCTCAATTGGGTATAGAAATCTATCTTACTTACCCTACAGAAAAATAAGAGAAGGGGACAGGGAATAGTAGAAGGGAGAGATAGACAGAAGCAAAACACTTTTGAGGAGGAACAGGGTGAAAGGAGAGAGAGAATAGAATAAGGTGGGGTAAGATGGAGGGAAATACAGTTAGCAATAGTAACTGTGAAAAAAATTTTGAAGCAAGTTTCTCTGATAAAGGCCTTATTTCTCAAACACATAGAGAACTGAGTCACATTTATAAAAATAAGAGCAATTCCCCAATTGATAAATGACCAATGGATATGATTCGTTTTCAGATGAAGTAATTAAAGCTATATATAGCCATATGAAAAAATATTCTAACTCACTATTGATTGGAGAAATGGAAATTAAAACAATTCTGGAGTACTACCTCATATCTATTAGATTATCTAATAGGACACAAAAGGTAAATGACAAATGTTGGAGAGAGGGTGTGGGAAAAATGAGACTTTAATGCACTGTTGGTGGACTTATGAACTGATTCAAACATTCTGTAGAGCAATTTGGAACTATGCCCAAGGGACTATAAGCCATGCATACCCTTTGGCCTAGCAATGCCACTACAAGGTCTGCATCCTAAAAGAGAGAAAAAAAGAAAAGGAACCATATGTACAAAAATATTTATAGCAGCTCTTTTCTGGGGGCAAAGAACTAGAACCTGAGGGGATGCCTATCGTTTGGGAAATGACTGAAAAAGTTCTGGTATGTGATTATGATGGAATAATATTTTACTCTAAGAAATGATGAGCACAATTGTCTCAGAAAAACCTGGAAAGACTTGCATGGGCTGATGCAAAGTGAAATGTACTTTGTACAAGGTAATAGCAATATTGTGGGATGATCAGCCATGAATGACTTAGCTATTCTCAGAAATACAACGATTCAAGACAACTCTGAAGGACTTAGGATGAGGAATGTTATCCATTTTCAGAGAAAGAAATAGTGGTGTCTGAATACAGATTGAAGCATATTTTTCTAGCTTTATTTTCCTTCAGGTTTCTTTTTCTTGTTTATGTTTTCTTTCACAACATGACTATTATGGACATGTTTTGCATGACTGCACATGTATATCCTATATCAAACTGCTTGCTTTCTCAATGTGGGGGGTGGAGAGGGGAGAAGGGAGAGAATTTGGAACTCAAAGTTTTAAAAAGGAATGTCAAAAATTGTTTTTATATGAACCAATTAGGTATACAAAAAAACCCTATAAAGAGCATGCTACTAGATCCAGCCAGTCAATCAATAAGCATTTAGTAAGCACCTACTAGGCACTTTGCACTGTACTAATTGTTTGAGATACAAAAAGAGGCAAAAAACAGTTTTTGTCATCAAGGAGCTCTTGTCTAATGGGGAAAATGACATGAAAACAACTGTGTACAAACAAGTCACATACAGGATAAATTGGAGCTAATCAATAGAAGGAAAGACATTAGCAGTAATAAAGATTAAGAAAGGCTTCCCAAAGAAGATGTGATTTAGCTGGAATTTGAAGGAAGCCAGGGAAGCCAGGAGACAGAGATAAGGAACGAGAATATTTCAGGCATGGGTAACAAGCAGTAAAAATGCTCAAAGATGGGGTGTCTCGTGAAAGGCTGCCAATGTTCCTGGATCACAGAGTACATAAGGATTGTAAGGTGTAAGAAGACTGGAAAGGTAGGAGGGAACCAAGTTGTAAAGGGTTTTGAAAACCAAACGAAAGATTTTATATTTTATCCTGGAAGTGATAGGGAGTCAGTGAAGTTGAATAGAGGGGTGATGTGGTCATATCTATGCTTTAGGAAGATCAATTTAACAGTTGAGTGGAAGATGGACATAAGGCAGGGAGACCAACTAGCAGACAACTATGATAGCCCAGGTGTGAGGTGACGAGGGCCTGCACCAAGGTGGTGGCGGTGTCAAGATTTGGCAAGAGATTGGGTATATGGCGTGAGAGTGAGGAGCCAATGATGACACCTTGTTTGCCAGCCTAGATAACTGACAGTGTTCCTGACAATAATGGAAAGTTCTGATGGGGAGAGGTTAAGGAGAAATGTAATGAGCAAAAGATGGTTTTCAAGTCTGTAAACATATGTTTGACATCAATGAGGGAGGACCAAGAAAATTCTGCTTTTTGTGACTTTTCTGAGGCATTTTCTAAGTAGAGTCTTCCAAATCTCCTAGAGAGGAACCTAGCAAAGAATACATTTGGAAAAATGATAATAGAACCACCTATCCCTGACATTGCCTCAGAAAGCAAAACTATTTGCAATGAGTAAGAGTTGCAACAAGGCAAAGAACTGATGGAAGGGAAAATTTCTTGATAATTCTGTACTGCTCAGTCTTTTCAATCATGTCTGAACTCTTTGTGACCCCATTTGTATGATTTTCCACCATTTTTTCTCATGGAAATTTAGATGATTTACCAAGGTTTTTTTTTAAATAAATGAATTGTTCTATGGTAAAAGAAGGCCATTATTGGATATTTTGCTCCTTTCAGATGATGTTACCATGTGTATGGGTCCACCTTATTTGTCAACAATTCCTCTCTATATCATAATGGACTTTCTTTCCAAAGATGTAAAATGATGCGAATAGAAGGCAATATACATGTTCTTTCCTTTTATAAACTTTAACAAAAGCCCTATTTGCTGGCTACCCATCAATCTCCCCCCAAAAAATATGGTACTAAGAAGGTGAAAATGATCAAAACCATCAAAGGATAAAAAAGAGGAAAGGAAGATGAGGACTGAGGGAAAATCATTGTTTTAGGACATTCATTATAGCTTTATACCTAGAAAGGACCTCAAAAGGTATCTAATTTATCTCTCTCATTTCACTGAGCCCAAGGAAGTTAAGTGACTTACCCAACGTCACATTGATAAAAAGCAGGATTTGAAATCAGATTCTCTGACTTCAAATTCTATATTCTTTCCATTGTCCCACATTTCAATATAGCAGTGGGGCAGAAGCCAATTTGCAGAAATATGAAGAATGTTTGATAAGAAGTAGAGGCTGGGTATCTAAACCACTCGTTCTTAGAAATTTAATGATGAAATGTGGATAAAGGGTGAGAAAATGAAAGAAGATCCAGAGCTTAATTGTTTAAAGGTATGACATGGAGAAAAGAAGAGTTTTTAAAAATAAAAAGGAAAGATTTTCTTTATGCAGATTTTCTCTGTAGCATTGGATTGGTGGCTGCAGTTTATGGTGAAATTCAGAAGAGAATAGGTGTTTAGTCAGTCTTCACAAAAACAGATTAACGGAAAAGGCTAAATGAAAGATAACAGAGTTAGGTGTAAGCTATTATACCTCACATCTGCAACATAATTGTGAACAGTAGTTGTTCTAGGCTTAGTTTGCTTACAATAATTCATTCAACAATTTACTCAAGTAATTATAATTTTAGGTCTTATATTCATAAACACCTCCTCTAACAGCCTGATAGATGTTCCTGAAATGTGGCAGCTGCCACCTTTGGCAACACAGGAAGAGTGCTTGTAGGTGAGACACTGAGTGATAAAGCTAACCCTGGCCCAATAGTATGAACACAGTCAGTAACAGGGGAATCAGCGCTGAATGGATGTACCACCACCACTCCATCCCACCCTAGAGCTAGGATATCAGACCTAGATAGATCATAAGTATGAAATCTCTCCTGGGCCCTCAATTGGCATTTCTTGGGGAACATCATTATCACAAATGAATAATGATGGTACATATGAAACAGTTACCCAGCTGCTGGAAATTTAACTTGGTGTTTTACTTTTCTTAATAAAATCCTGTCCAGGATAACTTCAATAGCAGTTTGAAGCTATTGAAGCACAACAGCTCCCATTTGTGCCAGTGCACAGGAAGATGATGTATAGGAGATCCTAGATTTTAAGAAAAAAGAAAGAGAACTGCTACCACCTACTAGCACGAAAAGGAAATCGTCCTGAGCATGAGACATGGGAAAAATACATACCCCTGAATTAGTCAGCCATTTTTACAAAGCTAGAGTGAGAACTGTAAAAACGGTTTGAGAGGCCTAGGAACATAATGTTAGGATGATAGCAGGAATAGGCATGAAAGAACATAAACGGGACAGTGCATCAAAAGTAAAGCTCTATTGGTACCTGAGCCAGTGAAAAAGTTTTAGGTGACATTAGAGCCAGAGTCAGCAATTGTGTACAGAAGTCAAAAACTGGCCCATCCTTTGGTGGTCAGTGCTCCTTTATACCCCTCTTTATGTCTTTTTTGAGTACCGCTGGCTGCTGACTCTCCAGGAGAAGTTAGGGCTTAATACATCATCTCAGTGGTCTCAATGGTGGTTGTGTGTGGAACCATGTTTGGGTCCTGTGCTGACTTCAAAGTCTTTTCTCTAGAGGAAGGGTGTTCAGCCAATGACAAAATCAAATTTATACTACCAGATGTTCAGCCTCCCTCAGATTTGCTGATACTGAACCCCAGCCAAATGAGAAAAGGGTGAGTGGGGAGTGCAGAAGGAAGGTCTGAGTACAAAAGTGAATTTCTATGATGAGATACTTTTTGAGACAATATATATATTTCATTTGAAAGCTATGGAGAAGAATATCCTCAAAAGGGAAAGAATTATTGCTTTGTTGTTAAAGGAAAGTCTTTGAAAATTGTTTGCTGATGGTATGGTGGATTCTGAAAGAATTGGGACATTCAATTATTTCTGGGCTTTTAAAAAAGGAATTTCTAATTCTTTCTGCAAGGAAGCTTAAATTAGAAATATACTCATCTTAGTTTTTTGAAGAGAGTCAGAAAAAAGAAGTACTTCAGCAAAGCATTGAGAAGGGAAAAAATGGCTGGCAAGACAGAATAATGCCCTATACTTTTGAAAGGCTCTCACTGCACTCCAGCAGCAAAGGGTTGAAGTAGAAAAATACAAGACAAAGTGTACAAGTACAAGAAAGTACAAAGTACAAGAAAAATACAAATAAAGTGATTCTGAAGCTGTGAAAGAGATGCATGCATCAAGCACATAAAGTTGCCAAGGATCCTGTTAGCAGATGAAACGACAACATATTTTCAATAAAAAGCTGGGCCCAAAAGAAAATTTGGATTTGCAGGAAGTAAGATTGCTAAAAAAAAAAAGTTGGAAGACAGACTAAAACACCCAGCAGTAGTTACAGAGCTTTTTACTTATGTGTGTGCGTAAATCCACCCCCCAACATAAATATGTACACATATACACACATAGATATACATACATAAAAGTAAAGAGCTCTATAACTACTTTATATATATGCATATAATATTCCAAGTTTATTGAAATGTCATTGACTTTCAAATTTTTATTTTATTAACCTCAGTACAGCATATAATGTGCAAAAGGGAAGGAAGGAAGGAAGGAAGGAAAGAAGGAAGGAAGGAAGGAAGGAAGGAAGGAAGGAAGGAAGGAAGGAAGGAAGGAAGGAAGGAAGGAAGGAAAGAAGGAAGGAAGGAAAAGAGGAAGGAAGGAAAGGGGGAAGGAAGGAAAGGAGGAAGGAAGGGACCAAGGGAGGGAGGGAAGGAGGAAGGAAAGAAAGAAGGAAGGAAGGAAGGAAGGAAGGAAGGTTTATCAACAATCCGGCTAGCAGCTGCTGTGGGGGTGTAAAGCCAACAACAACCAGCTCACAGAACAGTGTGAGCCCAGGTCCTTTTCATCTGCTTTACTAAGGAAAGCAGGGTTAAGGGATTAACAATCTTACTTTAATCCAGCATACAAATATTTACCGAGTTCAGGGGGAAAAATGAGCGCCTTCAATTACAGACCAAATACAATTCATAGTTATCAACATCTGAGTGTTCAGCCAGGGAGCTCACAATGGCTGGCCCAGAGTCACGTGCCACTCCTGCTACAGTGCAGAGATCTGAGAGAAAATGCCAATCTCTGCACTTATATATCCTATTCAGTGCTGAGAAATACAAAAACATCCCACTTCATCTGCCCCATTCGAACAAAGGCCAGAATCATTAGAGGTCAACAGCAAAAAGCCCCACCTTAATTACTATTACAGAAGGAAGGAAGGAAGGAAGGAAGGAAGGAAGGAAGGGAGGGAAGAAGAGAGGGAAGAGGAGGAAAAGAGGCAAGGGAGGAGGAGGAAAAGAGGCAAGGAAGAAGGAAGAAAGGAAGAAAAAGTACCTAGTGGCAAGATACAACAGCCACTAGGAATGATCAGTGTCTTTAACCACCTACTTAAAACTTTTCGAGGGTCTTCCCACTGCAGTTTGCTTTGACCCAGTCATATTTTATTTGTGATTTTAAAAACAGAACAGGCTAAGAGTTGCTCCATGTTATACTACCATAAGAGATTCCAAAAAAGATACTGCAGAAATTAGTTTTCTAGAGGAGTTCAATTTCTTTATTAGAATAACCTCCCATTACTGATTTTGCTAGAGGCTAAGTCACACAATCTCTGAAAATTCCCTTTATCCCATGATACTTCTCAGCATCAGAGAATGATGATTGTGTGGGTGCCTTTCTGGCTGGCACTGATTTTAGTAAAGAAGTGTCAGCCTGTGGTTTTGTGACATAATTGTAGAAATGCCATTCAGTCTCCATACCTTTATCTACCCAACTCATCATGTAAAAATTTTACATTTCAATTAAGCCTTTACCATAAGTCTAGGACTATGAGAGCCAGCAAATAAAAAGTCTGACCTTCAGCAATCAGAGGGCTTATCTCCATTCAGCTAGAAGTAAAGTAAGGTACTATATATATATATATATATATATTACTGACTTAAAGTTTGAAGGGACCTAAGATATCACGTAGTCCCAAGCCCCCTTCCCCAATGCAAAGACCCTCCTCTATAGAATTCCTCATAGTGACCACTTAGCATCTACTTAAATTTTTCTACTTACAGGTAGGAGACTTCATTATTTTTCAAGGCAGCCAACCAATAATATTATGGAAGTATCTAAAACTTGACTCCCTGAAACTTCCATCCATTGGTCCTAGTTCTAGATAAGGTAGAGAGGTCCTTAACAGAGTGGGATCTAGGTACAGTTGTAAAGTAAGTAGTTTTTTTTTTCAATATCTTCCTTCATACCATTTTTCAGCTTGGATTCCTAATGTCTTCATATTTCTTTGATACCCATAATACTTAAGCTCACAAATCTCTAGAATTCATTACTTCTAAGAGGTTGTGCCACCTGAAAATATTAAAAGGTTCTAGAGTAATCTAGACAGTTAGGTGGCACAATGGATAGAGTGCTTAGAGCCAGGGAGATCATCTTCCTGAGCTCAAATCTGACCTTAGACAATTACTAGTTATGTGACCTTGAGTAACTCACTTAACCCTGTATGCCTCAGTTTCCTCACCTGTAAAATGAGCTGGAGAAAGAAATGGCAAACCATTCCAGCATCTTTGCCAAATGGGGTCACAAAGAGTCAGACACAAACGAATGACAACAACTGGATAACTTATGTAGATTAACGGATGACAGAACCGTAATGTGTTTTGTAAGGTGATTATAAATGCTCAGAATACCTCCTTAACCTTTTGAAATCGACATCATGACAGACATTTAGCCTATCATCCCATAAAATGTATTACAGAGCGCTGGTTTACCCAGTATGATGTTTTCATCAAACAAGAATATACTGATCATTAACAATATGTTAATATGTTAATAAAGTAAGAATAAAAAGAAATGGGGAGTGGTTGCTGAGGGTCTTTTGGAGGAGATAGGAGTTAAATTTGATTTGAAAACAGGGAGCTAAGAGCATTCGGAGAATAGCATGAGGAAAATTTTGAAGTAAGGAATAAAAATTACATGTTTGGAATATGGTAAGATGACCAGTCTAGCTGAAGGATTCATTTTGGGGAGAAATGACAGATGAGTTGGAAAGGTAGATTGGGATTAAGCTGTTATGATAGGACAAAAGGAATTTAGTAGGATAAGAAATTTAGATTTTAATCCACAGGTAATGGGGAGTCAGTAAAGGTTTGTTTATTTGTTTTTGTTTTTTTTTTTAAATCACAAAAAGAGCATGACAAATATGGTGTAGGATATTTCTCATATTCTTTTGTGTTGCATATTTCAGCGACAACTTTAGAAAATGGAGATTTCTGCCTCAGTTCCAGCTGTTTAGAAGAAAGATAATAGAGTCAAAGCTGGAAAGGCAATTAAAGGCCATTGAGTCCACTCCCTATTTTCCAGATGATGAAACCAAGGCTGAGAGAGCTTTAGTGACTTACCTAGGGTCACACAGCTAGGAAGTATTTGAGGCAGCATTTGAAGGGGAGATCGAATGATAATGAGCCTTTTAACAGGGGAATAGAAGTGTTAATCTAGAACAAGAAAAAAGATCATCACCATAATAACTGATATTTATGCAACATTTAAGATTTACAAAGCATAGACTATCAGATTTCAGCCTCACAATAATTCTGTAAAGAAGTATTTCAGGTATTAGGAGTCCCATTTTACAGATGAGAAAACAGATTTGGAGAAGTTAAAATGACTTCCCCATTGTCACATACCTAGTATTTATTTAAGTGGGATTTGAGCCCAAGTCTTCTCACTCCAGCACTTTTTCCACTACATCTAGTTTCTTCTCAGGCCAGTTACCTTGCCTTGTTTGATATTCATGATAATCGATCATTCTGAAATATGCTTTCTAGGCAGATGTTTGTCTTCAACTGTTTTGTGACATTATATTGTGACACATATTGCTAATGCTTCATTAGCGTTCTTTCATTTTCTGCCTTTTCCTCCAACTTTCCCCCTAAAACATATCTACGTTTTAGGGAATGTCCTATCTCAATGAACAGAAACAGCCCTCTGTGCCCAACACTGCTCTGTGCCTTCTGCAGAGGGGAAGGTTTGGAGACTTTGCGTGTGACAGCTTTCATCTGTCGAGTAGAGAGATCAGTCATCATTACCCCTTGTACTCTCAGATTACAGCTGCACTTCTCTCACTTTCGTGAGAAGTGGCAGGTTGGATGAGTCAGACCCCCAGGAGATGGCACGCAATGCTCACTCTAACCTCAACTGGGAACTGCTCAGAAAGCTCTAGGAGAGAAATCAGAGACTTTTCTTCTGCTAATAAAAGCACATAACTATCTTATCTCTTCTTGTCTCCTCTCTTCCTATCCTTACCCACCCCCTTGGGTTTCTGGTTCTCATCCTCCTTCGGAAATGTTACTAAAGAATCAATTTTCCTTTTGAATAGAAGAACAGTGCTATGGTGACTAATCACCTTCCCTGTTCAGGTAAGAAGAGTTTGTGTTCTTTTTGAGAAGGCAAGTTACTTTGAAGTTGGGGGGAGAGAGGAGAAGATGCTTCATTTTAAAAATATGTATACATATATGTATATATGTACATATGCATATATATGTATGTGTGTATATATACACATACATATGTGTATTAAATCTTTATATCCCCAATGTCTAAGACAGTGCATCTTGAATGTGGCAGGAAATTAACAAGTCCTTGCTAAATTGAATTTTTTAAAAATTTCTTTCCGGTTGTGCATGTGTCTGGGAGAGGGTAAGAAAAGAACACTTTGGTACTTTTTTACAAGGATGCTTAAAAACAAGAGTTTCCTATTTTCCAAGCACCCAAAAATCAGCAGAATAGAAAAGAAATTTAAAAAATTAAGCAGCCAAAGCAGCTTAGGTTGCTTAATTTTTCGAATTTCTTTTCGGCTTTTTTTAAAGATAACCTGTGTTTGAATGGGAGCTTCCACTGCTGATTTTCAGGTGCTTTCGATATCTTTTGCCCATTTTATGTGGTGCAATGAGTAAGAGTACTAGACTTGGAGTCTGGAAGACCTGAGTTCAAGTTCTACTTGTGTGACTCTGTTCAAGTCACTTCACCTCTCTGAAACTCAGTTTTCTCATCTGTACAATGGGCATGATAATAGCATCTGCTTTACAGAGTTGTCATGAGGATCAGATGAGCTCTTATGTGTACAGCACTTTACAAATCATAAACTACTATATTTGTTGTTCACTCATTTAATCATAACTGACTCTTTGTGACTCCATTTGGGTTTTCTTGGCTAAGACACTGGAGTGGTTTGCCATTTCCTTTTCTAGCTGACTTTACAGAAGAGGAAACTGAAGCAAACAGGGTTAAATGACCTGTCCAGGGTCACACAGCTAGTTCCTGAGGTCACATTTGAACTCAGGTTTTTCTGACTCTAGGCCTGATTCTCTGTCCACTGTACCACCTACGTGCCCAATAAAGGGTTATATGTGTTAAAATAATAATAATAATAAAATTACACTGTACCCTTTGTCATTCCCCATTTAAACATTAGCAGTGCTTTTCAGCTTAAGTAGCTATGATGTTATGAACAGTAGGAGAGGCATTCTTAAGTCATTGCTTTACCAGTATAACCAAGTAGAAAAAGAATGCAACATATCTGAACACAGAGATTTCCTAAAGGAAATATTTCAGCTTACGATTTTCTTTTTAAAAAATTATTTATATCTTTTGCTTTTGTATCATTTTCTTTTCCAAATCTTTCGCCGTCCTCCCTGAAAGAACCACCTCTTTCAACAAAAAAGGCTGCACTTTAAAATAAATTCACAATCACATGCTTAAATGCCTCAAGGCAATAGAAGTACATGATGTAAGGGGTGGGGTGGGGTTGGCATTTCACTAATTTGTTTAAATCTTCCTACCTAAAGTGTAACAGTAGTATTATTTTAGCAATATGCTAGGCACACAGTAAACACTTGATCGACATTTATTGGTTAATTTATTTTAGAGATGTAGAAATTATGGAGAATATGATATTTTGGGAAAAAATATTTAATTATTTGAGTTGCATGCACAAAACTTGAGGACAGGACTGCTTTTCATCCTTACATCCTCGGTGTCTAAAACTGTATCTTGCATGTGGTAGGCAATTAACAAATGCTTACTAAATTGAATTTTAGAAAAAGTTCTTTCCAGCTGTGTACATGTCTGGGAAAGGGTATGATAGTAATATTTTCACACTTCTTCATAAGAATGATTAAAAACAAGAGCTCGCTTTTCTATGAGCATTCTTGTTTGTATTGTAAGGGGGAGAGGAAGCACTGAGAGTACCCTGACATGTCCCAGGCAGTTTTTCTTTTGTGGTATGGAGTAAGGGGGCACAGGAAGCTGAAGGAAGGGAATATTGCAAGAAAAAAAAAGTGGTGAAAAAAGAAACTTCAACATTCATTGATGTGCCAACCATTCATTTTTGACCAGGATTTAAATCACATGAGAGCACAGCATTTCTCACAGGGTATCCTCTTTTCTTTTCAGTATAAAACTACATCTTGAAGATGACAGAGAGAAAGAAAGGGGTTGGGAAATCCTTGGCAGATATGGGAAATATTAAAAACCACATTTATTTATTTTAAATAGAAGCAAGGTACATACAAACATATCTCTAATTCACACGAAATACCAAATAAGCCAGACTTACTTATGGTCCATCTACCTTGAGTGTTGGGATTTGGGGCCACCAAGGAATGGGTTGTGATTCTTTATGGTAGTTGTACAGGAGGATAGCAATCTCAAATGGTTAGGTATGTGCCTCTAAATAATCCTACATTTCTGTAATAAGACCTTATATACCTATTATTTGTGGATTTACCTAACTTCTATTAAACTTAATTTCAATTAATATAATATAGTAGAAAAATTACTGGATTTGGAGGTCAAAATCCCAGCTCTGCCATTTACTTTGATCAAGTCTTCTAACCTCTCTGGGTCTCAATTTCTTTTATTTGGAAAATAACAGGGTTATAGTAGAGCATTCTCCTGGCTCTAAATCTATCATCCAATATTACTCTTAAATAAATCAATTCCATATAGTTATTACCTGCTGTATAAAGTAGTACTTTCCTTTATTTGTCTTAGAAATGCTTTTGTCTTCCCAAGTCTCAAGGGTAGTTGGCATCTCCTGTTAGAGTCCATTTGCTCGCGAATGGAAAGAGACCAGGGACAACAGGATTAGGCAATCCCCTAGAGCTCTTTATTACTGGTATACCAGGGCCTCCATCCTAATGATGAAGACCCCGACTCCAGGTTTAAGGCAGAATTTATAGGGTACAGAAACAAAGAGGTAATTAGGGTACAGAAACGAAAAGGCAATTAATGCATAGACAGCTCAGTCAACATTCCGTTCTTATCAGTTCCTGGGGTCTGGATCTTGTCAGTTCCTGGGGTCCAGACCTTATCAGTTCCTGGGTCTGGACTTCCGGATGCCTTATGTTTATCTTCTTCCTGCATGTTTATCTTCTTCCTACTTGCAGGCCCAGGTCAGGGTGACATTGTATTATCCTATGCATTCCGTACGTATTTTCAACTATTTTCTTGTTTGAAACTATTAACCCTTGCCTAGGTCCCTACAGGAACTCTCAAATTGATGCAGTCACAGAGCCATTTGGATGTTGTCTAACACAAAAATATGATATGGTCCTCTAATAGTGTTAGGAAAACAAAGTTTAGAATGAATTGAGACAGACAAGGAGAGCTGAGTTCATCTTTGTTGGGGCAAAGAAAGGGATCAGCAAAGGGACAGGATCAATTCTCTGGGTATCTTGGATCAGGATAACATATTCTAGAGAAAAAGCAGAACCACTAAACACTTTATTTCTATTTTCTTCACTAAGGAGAATGGTTCTGGATTGGAAAAGGATAGAAACAAAAGTACTAATAATTGATATCCAAGATAAAGAAGAATATAAGGGAGTTCCAATTGGCTCTCGATGAATGAAAGTCAACAGCCTCAGATGAACTATATCCCAGACTACAGAAAGACATAACTGACAGCATTCTTGAACCACTGAATTATCAGTGATTGTGGAAAATGAGAGGCATTTTAGGATGGAAGAAAGGTAAACATTATTACAATTTTCAGAAAAGGGAAGAGGAGAGTCTACAAACAATAGTCTAGTGAGCATGACTTTGATTTCTGGCAAAATTCTAGGATGGATAATTAAAGGAAAAATAAGTGAGTTAACAGAAAAGAAAGAACTAATCACAAAGATCTAATGTGGCTTTATCAAGACGAGGTCATACCAGGCTACTTTCATTTCCTTTCTGACAGTTTTACTAGATTGAGAGATCAGCAGAATGCTGAAGATATTTATCTAAATGTTATACTTGTAAACAAGACCATATGATAGTCGAGTTGTTCAGAATTGTGGGAATGACCAGATATAAAGATGAATCACTAATGGATCAGAGATTTAGGGCTGAAACAGACCTTACTGGTCCCCTAGTCCAACCACCTTGTTTTGCAGATTAGGAAAATGAGATCCAAAGAGAATAACTATATTAACCAAGGTCCCAGTTTATGACAGAAACAAGATACAAACTGAGATTCTATGACCTGAGCTAGGTGGTATACTAGACAGAGCCTTGGATTTGGATAGACCCAAGTTCAAATCTTGCCTCAGACACTTGCTGGCTATGGGATCCTGGGTAAGTCATTTGACCTCTGTCTACTTCGGCTTCTTCATATGTAAGATGGAAATAATAACAGCACCTGCATCTCATGCTTTGTGTGATAACAAAATAAGATAATATTTGTAAAGTTTGCACAGTGACTGGTACATAGCAGGCCCTTAACAATATCTGTTAAATAGCTATGACTTGAAATTCAAATTCAGATTCTTTTTATAGAACTTCAGGTCTCTAGAAGAATGCTCCAGGAGTCTTGCCATCATCTCTGCTATCCAATAACTTGGATAGAGATATATTGATGGCCTGCTTATCAGATTTTCAGATGACACAAAGCTGAGAAGCATGGCTAACACTAAGGACACAATCAAGATCCAAAAAATATCTCAACAGGCCAAATCAAGTAAGATGAAATACAACAGGAATAAATTCGAAGTCTCGTGTTGCGTTAATAAAATCAAATTTGTAAGTAGGAAATAAAGGAAGAATCATTTGAAAATGGTTGATTTGAAAAAGATCTCGGAGCTATAAGCTCTACTATGGCAACCCCCAAAGCTAATGAAGTCTTAAGAAAGGCACGGAGCCCAGGAGTAGGGAAGTGATAGAAAGCTAGGGAGTGTCTGGAGCAGAAAGAGGGGAAAGAAGAATGGGAAGGGGATAAGGATGGTGAAAGCCGCTGAGATCACGCCTCACGAGAATATGACAAAGATCCTGAAGATGTTTAACCTGGAGAAGAGAAAGAATTTTGTTGTTCAGTTGTCTCAGTCACATCTGACTCTTTGCCACATTTAGGAGTTTCTTGTCAAAGACACTGGGGTCGCTCACCATTTCCTTCTGCAGCTCATTTTACAGATGAGGAACTGAGGCAAACAGGATTAAGTGACTTGCCCAGGATCACACAGTCAGCAAGGCCTGGTTACAAATCCTTCTTCTCACATATTCTAGCTGTGTGAACTAAGGCAAGTCTCTTCTCAGGGGCCCAGGCAAGTGTCTAAAATTACTGTGGACGAGTTGCTCATTTGTGTTTGTAAAGGTAGTTTCTTCATACCAATGGAATCACAAGTCCAGTCAAAAAATTGAGGTAAATAATGAAGATGTGTGTGTGTATGTGTGTATGTGTGCGTGTGTGTGTGTGTGTGCGCGTGTGTGTGTGTGTGTGTGAGAGAGAGAGAGGAGAGAGAGAAAGAAACAGGAGGGGATGTGGGAGTAGGGAGAGAGTTCAGTATCTAGCAGTAAGGAATAATAATAACCCATTGATTTTCCATTTTGACAGTGCTTAATTAGATGATTTGGGAACTAGGTGGGTCAATAGGTCGGCTAGCCATAATTTTAGTACTAACAACAGATATGACACAGGTGATGTGACTGCAGATCACTGTCACAATAAGACAATGGTGTCAAACTCAAATAGAAACAGAGGCCACTAAACTATATATAAGAATCCCTGCAGGTTACATATTGACTTAGAAAACCACATATCAGCAATGTGGTGGGACAGCTGCATGTTTGACATCTCCTCTCTAAAAGGTATAAGGGCCTTCTGGTCTCTTAAGATCTCCAAGCCAAAAGGATTAGTATGAGAGTTTGGATTTAGAATGACTTCAGTAAATTACAGAGCCATGTGACAGTCCTTGGCTAACTTTTGTGTGTAGCTAGCTGCTTAGAGAAAGACTCAGTTTAAAGACGAAAATGTACTTAAGCTCTCCCCCCAGGGCTCTCCAAACACCTAAAAAAATGGCTCTGAACAAATTCTAGAGCTGCAGAACCCACGACATAGCAAAGGGAAGCAGGGCTCCAGCCCAGGACAGCCCGGATGATCGCTGGGAAGGGTCTACCTCACAGAGCTGGGAGCGGAGCAGAGCAGAGCCCAGTGTGGGCTGCGCCAGGACCAACCAGATAAGGAGCCAGGTAGAACAGGTGTACCACCCTGAATCAGTGAGCTGTGGCAGTTACCAGACTTCTCAACCCCCAAATGCCAAAGACAACAGAGAAGGTTAGTGGGAAAAGCTGCTGGGATACAATGAAAGGAGTTGGCAATTGGCCACCACCCCAGGGGCAGCAGAGGTGGTGCAGCTCTGAGGCTGCTTCCAGAGCTACAGCTGTAGTTGCCTCCTGCCCCAGGCCCACCTGGTGGGAGGAATTAAGTGGCGAATTAGAGCAGGAGTGCAAAATCTGCTTTGCTCTGCCTGGATCTGAGCCACAATCCTTGTTGGTGGTTCTTGAGGGAGAAGGAGTGCTGGTGTGGCAGAGCTTGCTGTGTAGAAATAGCTCTGAAAATGGCAGTGCAGCCCCTCAAGCTTGGGACAAAGTACTCTCTACTCTATAAGCAGTCATACCCTGACAAAAAGCTCAAGGGTCAAGTAAGTTGGCTAGGAACATGGCCAGGCAGCGAAAACGGTCTCAGATTCAGACTCAGATTTTGGAATCTTTTTTTGGTGACAAAGAAGACCAAAACATACAGCCAGATGAACTCGACAAAGTCAAAGAGCCTACTTAAAAAGCCTCCAAGAAAAATATGAATTGGCCTCTGGCCATGGAGGAGCTTGAAAAGGATTTGGAAAAGCAAGTCAGAGAAGTAGAGGAAAAATTGGGCAGAAAAATGAGAGTGATGTGAGAAAACCATGAAAAACAAGTCAATGACTTGCTAAAGGAGACCCCAAAAAATACTGAGGAAAAAACACCTTAAAAAATAGACTAACTCAAATGGCAAAAGAGCTCCATAAAGCCAATGAGGAGAAGAATGCCTTGAAAGGCAGAATTAGCCAAATGGAAAAGGAGGTCCAAAAGACCACCTTAAAAATTAGATTGGAGCCAGTGGAAGCTAGTGACTTGATGAGAAATCAAGATATTATAAAACAGAACCAAAGGAATGAAAAAAATGGAAGACAATGTGAAATATCTTATGGGAAAAATCACTGACCTGGAGAATAGATCCAGGAGAGACCATTAAAAAATTATTGGACTATCTGAAAGCCATGATCAAAAAAAGAGCCTAGATATCATCTTGCAAGAAATTATCAAGGAGAACTGCCCTGATATTCTAGAGCCAGAGGGTCAAATAGAAATTGAAAGAATCCACAGATCGCCTCCTCAAAAAGATTCCAAAAAGAAAACTCCTAGGAATATTGTTGCCAAATTCCAGAGCTCCCAGATCAAGGAGAATACTGCAAGCAGCCAGAAAGAAACATTTGAGTATTGTGGAAACACAATCAGGATAACGCAAGATCTAGCAGCTTCTACCTTAAGGGATTGAAGGGCTTGGAATATGATATTCCGGAGGTCAATTAAAAATAAGAATCACCTACCCAGCAAAACTGAGTATCATGCTCCAAGGCAAACTATGGATTTTCAATAAAATAGAGGACTTTCAAACTTTCTCAGTGAAATGACCAGAGCTGAACAGAAAATTTGACTTTTAAACATAAGAATGAAGAGAAGCATGAAAAGGTAAGCAAGGAAGAGAAATCATAAGGTACTTACTAAAATTGAACTGTTTTGTTTACATCCCTACATGGAAATCTATCTTGCCCTTGTGTAATTCGTGAGACCTTTCTCAGTATTAGGGTAGCTGAAGGGAATATACATATATAGAGAGACAGAGGGCACAGAGTGAGTTGAATATGAAGGGAGGATATCTAAAAATAAATAAAATTAAGGGATGACAGAGGAATATATTGAGAGAGGGAGAAAGGGAGAGATAGAATGGGGCAAATTATCTCACATAAAAAGAAAAGCAAGAAATGGCAAGAAAAAACAGTTTGTTGGAAGGGAAGAGGGGGCAAGTGACGGGGAATGAGTGAATCTTGCTCTCATTGGATTTGACCTGAGGAGGGAATAACATCCACACTTAATTGGGTATCTTACCCCACAGCAAAGGAGGAAGAAGACAAAAAAGGGGGGATGATAGAAGGGAGGGAAGATAGGGGGAGGAGGTAATCAAAAGCAAACACTTTCGAAAAGAGACAGGGTCAAGGGAAAAAAAACTGAATAAAGGGGGAGAGGATAGGATAGGGAGAAATATAGTTAGTCTTTCACAGCATGAGTGTTGTGGAAAGGTTTTAGATAATGATACGCGTGGCCTATGTTGAATTGCTTGCCTTCTTAGGAGGGTGGATGGGGAGGGAAGAGAGGAGAGAATCTGGAACTCAAAGTTGTAAAAGGAGATGTTCAAAAAAAAAATTGTTTTTGCATGCAACTGGGAAATAAGATATACAGGCAATGGGGCATAGAAATCTATCTTCCCATACAAGAAAGTAAGGGAAAAGGGGATGGGGGGG
>CM053622.1:473695375-473716311 GCA_028646595.1 Phalanger gymnotis | reverse complement strand
TAGCTAGTAAGTATGTAAGGCCACATTTGAACTCGGGTTCTCCTGACTCCAGGACCAATCTATTGCTCTATCCACTGTGTCATCTAGCTATTCCCTATTCATTCTTTAGAGCTCAACTTTAGAGCCCACCACTGACTGTGTCTCCCCAACCCTAGTCCACTCCCTATGATTTCACTCAGAATCAAGACATCACATAGTTACATAGTCCTTTGTGCTATACCTCTCTGACGTACCTTACATAATATACATTATATATTACATATTATACTTATCTGTAGCAAAGAATCTGACAAATAATATGTTCTTAATAAATGCTTGTTGAATTTGTGTTTCCCCTAGCATCAAGCACTGAGTGAAAATTAATTCATTTGAACCTCGTATTGTTTCTAGAGTAGTTCCATTTTACTTTACTAAGCATGTTGGGGACACTTCAGCCAGAGCAGAGAACACTGAAATTAGCATGTGGTTCTTTGGATGCATGCTAATGATATCCAAAATTTTGCTGCAGAAAACATTTCCCCATTTTCTGATGTCAGATAAGGGCCTAGTTTGGTATAACCAATATTGGAACATATTTTTTATGTTTTTAGTTTATAGTACCTTTTGTATAGTAAGCTCTAAATAAATGCTCTGTAATTACTATATCTACCTACCATCTCTTTCTAACCATCCATTCATCCATCTATCCAGCTAACTAGCTAAGGGAAACATTCCAAGAGACCTTTTCCTTGCCTATGGCTAACAAGATGTGGAATAAGTGTCTCTATCTATAGCAGGAGTTCTCAACCATTTTTGTGTCATGGACCTATTGGTAATCTGGTGTAACCTAAAGTACCCTTCTCGGAACAATGTTTTGTTGCTACAGTCCTGAAGGAAGAAAATGTTGGATTGCAGTAGAGATCAGTGAAAATAAAAATGTAATTGTTTTTCACATCCAAGTTCATGAATCCTTGAAATCTATCCATGGATTCCTTGGGGTAAATTCATGGATCCAAGGTTAAGAATCTCTAATCTAGAACTTCTCCAACATGTTGCTTGACATTTTAAATGGAGCAGAACTCCATTCCCTAACACCGTGTCTGTTTCAAAGGTCAAGACATAGGGATATTCTCAATTCCTGGTTCCTTCCATAGTAGTCCAAGTGGGTTGGAAAACTGTATATCTCTTGGACTCAAGAAACATTATAGATAGATAATCAGATAGATAAATAGATATAGACAGATGTGTGCATGTATGTATATATGTTTATATGTATTTACACACATATATGTATTTACGTATATAAACATACATATATACATACCTATGCACAGATAGATAGATGAATATATAGTAGTATAATATATCATATACTATATTATATAGTATAGTATAATATATTATTCTTCAGTATAATTAATTTCCTTTGTAAGCCTGTGTATTTTATTTTATGCATTTAAAAACACTACTTTGACAAGAGGTCCATATGCCACAGGTCCACTTTACCATGGGCTAAATAGATATTAAAGAGTTTAGTGAAAGGGCTCATTTTGTACCCTTTGCTATTTCCATATTTATATAAAGATTAATTCTGAGCAGTATGTTAATATAAGTTTTTTGTAGCGTCACTGATGAGCTTAACGGTCTTTTGTCTCCACCCTTTTCAAACACAGTTGGAACAGTTATTGTGAAAGTGTGACAATGCTCCATCTGTCTGATTCTCTTAGTAATGGGTGACAACTTTAGGAAGAGCTGTGTGGCCAAGTCTAGCCCTAGACAGATGACACGGAGTCTTTGAGTTTTGTTATAAAATAGATAACTCTCAGACTCTGATGTTATTTTTCCTGTTGATGATATTATTTTCCATTCAGATTAAGTACATTTCTTTCCATATTGAATTTCTGAAAAAGAAAGTAAAACTTCCAGCTACCATATTGCTACAAATAAAGGCTGCATCTTTCTCCCGAATCTGCATTATGTAAAACCTGATTGTCGCCTTTAGTGATGTTTATTTTTCAACATATACATGAGGCGCGGTGGATAGAGCACTGGAACCTGGAGTCAGGAATACTTGGGTTAAAATCCATAGCTTTATGACCCTGAGTAAGTAACTTGAAATCTGTTTGCCTCAGTTTCCTCAACTGTAAAATGGGAGGGGTGGGGTGGTAATGATAGCACCTGCATTCCAGGGTTGTTGCAAAGATCAAACGATGATATTTGTAAAGTGTTTGGTACAGTGCCTGTCACAGAGTAGGCACTATATAAATGCTAGCTAGCTATTTTGCATAGATATATTCATAGACATATAAGCGTATATGTAGGCACATACATTATATAATATACATATTGCTTTCAATGAAACATTTTTAGAATGTTCTATATTTTGAGAGATGGCTAAATTTGTATCAAAACATGCTTAAAAGTTAAATGTCTAGAAAGATCACAGAAACAAGAAAAAGCAGGGAGGGGACCTCGGAGGTCATGCAATCCAACCTTCTCATTTTACAAATAAGGAAATGGGCTCTATGAGGTTAAGAGATTTGCTCCAGATCATACAGATACAAGCATTGTAATAGGGTTACAAAAATGGGTCCACAGCTCCAAATCCATGGTCTTTTCATAAATAAATTCAAAGTAAAATAGCTCATGGTAAGACAAATAGCTTCTGGGATGATTTTTATTTTATTTTCTAATCTTATAAAGAAATGATAAATGTAAAGATTATCTTTCTATGCAAATAAAAAGTCTTAAAATGAAGATGAGTACAAAACAGCAACGTTATGGTCCCATCATACTTTGATCAGACCACGCCTGAAATATTATGTGACTTTGTGTGAAGGACTAGAGACCAAGTTTTCCAAGTACTGGTTGAGAGGCAATGGGAGACACTGGAAAGAGTGGTTAATCTGGAGTCAGTAATACTTGTATACTCCCTTTGCTACTTACTAACTTGGCCAAGTGAGTATGCCTCAGTTTCCTTATCTGCAAAACTAAAGGTATCAGATTAGATGATCCCTTATGTCCCTTTCATCTACAAGTCCTGTGATTCCATAACCTAGAGAAGTTACGTTCAAAGACAATATAATAAATATTATTATAACAACAATAATAATTATTATTATTGCTTATAATTTTCTCTTCTACAAGGTAGGAAATCTTCTCTTCTACAAGGTAGGTGCATCTAGGTGCCATGATGGATAGAGTGCTGGGCCTAGAGTAAAGAAGACTCATCATCCTGCATTCAAATCCCACCCTCAGACACTTGTGTGATCCTGTTTGTCTCAGTTTCTCATCTATAAAATGAGCAGGAGAAGGAAATGGCAAACCATCCTAGTATCTTTGTCAAGAAAACCCCAAATCAGAAACGATTGAACAACAACAACAATAATAATAAATAACTGATATTTACATAGCTCTTTAAGCACTTTACATACACTAACTCATTTGATTTTCTCAATGGTTAAATAGTTGTCCTCAATTATTTTTCTATACAAAACATAAATAAAAAAATTCTGGGTCACTTTGACTTCATGAAATCTTTTTCCCTAAAATGTTTAAAGTCTTATTGTCAGATTCTTTTACTCACCATAATTCCAGAGGACATATCATTGAACATGGTACCTACCTCCTCAGAGAGAGATGATAGAATCAGAAAGCTGATTAAAATATTTATTTTTTTAGCTATAGCCAATACAAAAAAATTGTTTTACTTGACTATACATGTTTGTAATGAGATGGGGAGAGGGTTTCTTGCTTTTTCAATGGCAGTGGGTGGAGGGAGGTGAAGTAGGATGGGAAGTGGGAGTGAGATAAGATGCATCTTCATTTAAAAATTAAATTTCAAAAAAGAGAAAAAAATATTTTACTTTTTAATTTATTAAAAGTTTGCTCGGATTAAAAATATGCATTCATTGACAAAGATGCCTTTAAGCTTGTGACTGGAAATATATTTCCCAACAAACTAGTACTCTTACTCAGCAATTGGTGAAAATCACTAGGTAAAAAGGCAATGTCTCTATAGAGGTAGGCATAAGAAAACCCCTAGCAATTTTGAATATCCACTAATTAGCTAGATGTTGTAGTAGTAGTAGTAGTAGTAGTAGTAGTAGTAGTAGTAGTAGTAGTAGTAGTATATACATGCACATTCAGTCTGGGCATTACATATATAGCATATATATATATATATATATATATATATTACAATCTATCTTACGTATATCTTAACATACATATCCTTAACACAGAGAAATATTGTTTGTGTAGTTAGTGTGGTATAGAATGAAAAATGTATTGGACATAAAATCTGAAAGACCTGGATTCTTATTTCAGACACTTACTAGCTGTGCGACCCTGGGCAAATCATTTAACCTCACTCTCCTTCAGTTTCCTCAAATGTAAAATTAATATAATAATAGCGCCTACCTCTCAGAATTATTTTGAGGATAAAATGAGATAATAATTGTAGAGCTTAGCACAATATTTGGTACACAGTAGGTACTTAATAAAATGTTTGCTCCTATCACCCCTCCTCTGATTCTTATTGAATAAATTTAATTTAGTTATTCTGGGTAGTATCCACATGCCAAAACTATTTTCAACCATGTAGGCATGTTTAGAAAAGGAGTTGCTATTTAGATTTCATACCTCAAACACTATGAGGGTGAGGCAAATGACCATTAGGTTATTTCCATGATCCTATTTTCTCCTTTTACAATTTCCATGTTGGTGTAGTTTGGTTTGGTGTTGTTGTTTACTGTGGTTGGAGAGGAATAAATGTGTAAATCTAAAACATTATGGCTCATTCCAAATCTTCATACTAGAAAAGGTTTTGGAGGGGGGAGGAGCCAAGATGGCAGCTGGAAAGCAGGGACTTGCTTAAGCTCTCCCCTAAAATCCCTCCAAACACCTGTAAAAAATGGCTCTGAACAAATTCTAAAGCTGCAGAACCCACAAAATAGCAGAGCGAAGATCTCCAGACCAGGAGAGCCTGGATAGTTGCTGAGAAGGGTGCCTTGATATTCTAGAACCAGAGGATAAAATAGAATTTGAAAGAATCCACTGATCGCCTTGGGAAAAAGATCCCAAAAAGAAGACTCCTAGGAATACTGTTGCCAAATTCCAGAGTTCCCAGGTCAAGGAGAAAATACTGCAAGCAGCCAGAAAGAAACAATTTGAGTACTGTGGAAACATAATCAGGATAACACAAGCTCTAGCAGCTTTTACATTAACAGATCAAAGGGCTTAGAATATGATATTCTGGAGGTCAAAGGAGCTAGGATTAAAACCAAGAATCACCTACCCAGAAAAACTGAGTATAATGCTCCAAGGCATAATATGGACTTTCAATAAAATAGAGGACCTTTAAGCTTGCTCAATGAAAATATCAGAGCTGAAAAGAAAATTTGACTTTCAAATACAAGAATCAAGAGAATCATGAAAAGGTAAACAGGAAGGAGAAATCATAAGGGACTTACTAAAATTGAACTGTTTTATTTATATTCCTACATGGAAAGATGATGTGTGTAATTCATGAAACCTTTCTCAATATTAGGGTAGTTGAAGGGAATATACACACATATAGACAGAGGGCACAGGGTGAGTTGAATATGAAGGGACGATATCTAAAAAAATTAAATTAAATTAAGGGATGAAAGAGGAATATATTGAGAGAGGGAGAAAGAGAGAGATAGAATGGAGTAAATTATCTCACATAAAAGTGGCAAGAAAAAGCAGTTCTGTGGGAAGGGAAGAGGGTGCAGGAGAGGGGGGGTGAGTGAATCCTGCTCTCATCGGATTTGACTTGAGGAGGGAATACCATACACTCAATTGGGTATCTTACTCCACAGGAAAGTAGGGAGGAAGGGACAAAAAAGGGGGATGATAGAAGGGAGGTCAGATATGAGGAGGAGGTAATCAAAAACAAACACTTTGGAAAAGGGATGGGGTCAAGGGAGAAAATTGAATAAAGGGGGACAGGATAGGATGGAAGGAAATATAGTTAGCCTTTCACAACATGAGTATTGTGGAAGTGTTTTACATAATGATACATGTGTGGCCTATGTTGAATTGCTTGCCTGCTTAGGGAGGGTGGGTGGGAAGGGAAGAGGGGGGAGAATTTGGAACTCAAAGTTTTAAAAGCAGATGCTTAAAAAAAAGTTGTTAAAAAAAGAAAAGGCTTTACATTCCAAATGTATAATTTATTGATGTTTTGTTATGTGAGGATAACTCCAGAGGGTTTATATTATTTTTTGCCTAAGCTTAGAGCAATATAGTCTCCTTGGTTCCAATAGACAGAAGAAGCACCATAAATCATCCCTCTTTGACTGTTTTCAGAGAATTTGGGGAAAAGTTGGAGGTATTAGGAAAGTATAGGGAGCCATTAATCATTAACATTCATTTAATATCCACTACAATAATAAAAATTAAGACAAGAATTAATTAGTGAATGAAAAATCATTTATTAAGTGCATGTTGTGTGCTTATCACTATACAAAGCCCTTAAAGAGATTACATTTTACTGCAGAAGATAAAGTATATTGGGGTCTTGGCTAAAGGTATTTCATTAGGGGATATTACTGAGATAATGAGTGGAGTCACAGGCTAACTGGTTAATAGATTTTTTTCTGGGAATAACAGGGTTGACTTAATTAATGTTCCCAGAACCAGAAGAGCCTGCTCAAAAGCAGATTTTTCATTTACTAATCCATTCCTACCTCCACATCTTGTACATCTGTCTCTTTATTTGTAGTCATAGGCCACCCAGATAATTCAGGCCATGATCTAGACTAATAATTGATTTCCTTGCTTTTCATATTTTCCCCTCTCCAAGCCATTTCCCACAGAGATGCCAAAAAAAAATTCTTAAGGCATAGGTCTAATCGCATCACTCCCCTGCTCAAAAATCTTCAGTGGCTCCCTATGGCCTCTAGGAAAAAAATAGAAATTCCTCATCTTGATTTTAAAAATTATTGACAACCTGACTCCAACCTATCTTTACAGACATTTCATATTATTCTCTTTCACTAGTCTATATTCAAGCTATGCTTAATACTGGACTCAATATTCTATTTCTAGTTTCTAACTTGGCACAAATTCTAGGTCTTAAGCCTAGAATGTTCTATATCTCCTTACCCCTTCCTTTATCACCTCAGATATTATCTCCAATTGCAAAGATTTTCCTAATTTCCCCCACTCATAGCTTCACACACATACCCTCCCTTCTCTCCACCCCATCATGTTTCTTTCTCTCTTAAAAATATTTTGCATTTTTTTTACCTGTGTATATGTTGCCTCCCTGAAGGCAAGGACTGATTCTTCCTTTTCTTTGCATCCTCACTACCTAGTAGAGTGTTTTGCCTAGTAAATCATTGTGAATTGAGTCTTCAATAGTTAGGATTTTAGGGTTCAAGTCCTCTCTTTCACTGACTCTCGTTTGATTTTCCCTGGTGGTCTAGAATCCACAAAGTAATTTATTCAAATGTATTTTCCCATAAGACTAGTTAGCCTTATGCTCTTTCCAGAAAGTGTCAATGTAAGAAGGTTTAGAAGTATAGGGTCAAGATACTTGAGATAAAGAAAAAAATCACTTTACATAAAGATTAGAGGTTTAAAGCAAAGCTTACTCTTATTAGAAATAATGATCTAGGATTTGGGGTTCTAATAATTGCGGCCAGGTTTAATTCCTCGGGGGGGAAGATCTTTGGCAGCAAAGTGATGCAGTGGATAGAGTGCTAGACTTGGAGTCAAGAAAATGAGTGCAAATTCTGTCTCAGATACTTACTGGCTGTATGACCCTGGACAAGCCACTTAACTTCTCCCAGCCTCAGTTTCCTTCTTTATGAAATGAAAGGGTTGGATTCCATGGCCTCTAAGTTCCCTTCTAACTGTAAATCTGTGATTCTATGAAATAGGAGATCTGTGATTGGAGCAAATCCTTAGGACTTGCACACATGCACAAAAAGTTTTGTAACTACAGTTCTTACTCCATCTATGTCAACACTAAAATAGAAATCATTTTCTGGTTAGAGCTATAGTCATACCTCCACCATTCCTTTAATGTGGGTGATTTCCTTTGAGTAAGCACGAACAAGATATTGGGGAAGTTTGATTGATTTGTAAAATCTTGTTGTAGAAAAGCAGCAACAGGAGCATCTCCCATCTATGAGGTATGTTTTGGTAGACAAGATAAAGAACCTCATAGACTGTGTGAATAATTAGAAGTTGTTAAAGAAGATTAACTTTTTATTCCTACCAAGATCAAACAACTAAATATTAATAGGTTGTTTGAGGAATGTTCATCAAGAATGAGGATAGTGCACTCTCTTCTTCAATATCCAGTGCTTGGCACATAGTAGGTGCTTAATAAATTGGTGATTTGCAAATATTTTCAAGAAAATGAGCCCCAAATTGGGCTTTTCCTCTTATTTCTTCTTATTCTTCTTTTTCTCCTCCATTTTCCTCTTGTGGTTATCAAGATTAGGTAATAAGCTTGGTAATTTCAGATTTTTGAGGCCGTAAGAAATGAGTAGTGAAATTTGACTTAATTGAATCCTACTGTAACTTGCCTACGCAAAACCAACAGGAATAAGACATGAGAAATAATGTGGTGTCCCTGGAGCCAGTAAAAGAACTTGCAACTTGAATGTATTTCTCCATAAGACCAGAGTTAGCCCATGCTCCTTCCAGAAAGTGTCAATGTAGGGTTAGAAATATACGGTTTTTCAAGATGCTTGAGATAAAGAAAAAAATATTACATTACATAAACATTGGAAATTTAAAGCAAAACTTACTCATAAGAAGAATCATCTAGAGCTGGTAACCTCTGAGCCCATGTAATACAACTATTTCATTTCACAGATGAGGAAACTTAAGCCTAAAAAGGTAATGAGACTTGCCCATGGTTACACAGGTAGTTAGCTTCAGAGGCAAGGTTTGAACCCAGGCCTACTGACTCCATATGCTGTATTTTTTCCCCCTGCACCATGTATGTGGCTTCCACTCAGAAGTAGAAATGAAAAATATTAGGCACTTACCATCACTTCTTTATTTTTTAGTTTTACTGGGACTGATGACATATGCTATTTCTCTGTGGGATAGGGAGGAAAGAACCATCTAGTAGTTTCCTATTTTAATTAAATATTCTTGCTAACAAGGTGCTGAGTTCAGTTGTCTCAGACTGTTGAATGAGTGTAAGTAGTGACAACTCCCTCTAAATTTTGGTGTCCTAGGGTAAAGGACTGCCCACCTCACTCTGCTTATGATTCTCAATTCCCCCATAGATGTGACAAGTATAATGCTGTTTGAAATCTAGTTTTGTACCACTAGTATAAAAACAAGAGAGGGATTTACTTATTGCATATTCATTGAGAGTATAGCTATTCTACATGCATACGCATTCCCTAGAAAAAAGACCTATGCTGTCATAACTTAAGGTCAAGAATAGACTTAATATACTTTCAGAAAAAATATGTAAAGAGTACATACCGATCGACCTGTATGTGATGATTATTATTATAAAGTATAATATTATAACTATTGCTATCATAATTATATATGTCCTAATATTTAATAAATGTAATATTAGAATTTAAATAATAATTATTACATAGAGTTCAACTATGACCTTATGGAGTTGACTTACAGGTGTTCCTAAATATTATGGGATTATTATTTATTGGAAGCATCAGGGCCAATCTATGAGTGGAGAGTAATTCAACGAAAGAGGATAAGCAAAGTACGACAAGACAAAGTTTGAAAATGCAAAAATCCAACATTGAGATTCAAACTTTGTTGTCTAAAAGAAGCACCTTAAATATGAGGCATATTTTCTAAAAGTCTATGAGGTTGTGATTAAAATCCCAATCCTTATACAAGTTCCAAAGCTCAGGTCTCAGTTAGAAAGATACTCTCTTTTTCAAATTTTGAACTGCTTACGTGAATTCCCCAAGGCAGAGTTACAACATAGAGACATCATTTTCACTAGAAATACAGGTTGCTGTTCTCATCCTCCCTCATCCTCCCTCCTTGTGACAAACATAAAACCACAGGCTAAGTTTCATCCTCCCCTTTATCTGCTCTCTTTTTCAATAGTTTTGGTTTTGCCATCAAATAAGAGTGATAGAGAGGGCATCACCCACTAAATCATTGTCTGGATGAGGGTCTTAGTATAGTTATTCAATATATTGAAAACTTATTTTACTTTATTTAGGGCAGAATCATTATTATTATCATTGATGGTGGTGGTGATGCCTTAATAAAAATAGCTAGTATTTATACAATGCTTTCAAGATTGAGAATTGCTTTACAAACGTTATTTCATTTGATACTCACAGAGAGGTAGGTGCCACTATCATCCACATGTAACATATGAGGAAACTGAGGCAGAGAGATTAAGTGACTTCCCCAGAGACACACAGCTATCATGTGTCTGGGGCTAGATTTGAACTTGGGTCTTTCTGACTCCAACTCCAATGTTTTATCCACAATTTACAAAGCACTTTCCATGCATCAACTTTGTCAGGTAGATGAAAGCCCACTTCAAAATTTATATTTTTGGAATTAGACCACTGAATTGCAGAACAAATGAAAGCACTTTCAATGTGGAAGCGATTTAGCTTGCATCACAAAGAATTACTGACTACTTCGGGGAAATGTGGTTATGTTCATCAAGATGCCATTTTTTACATGCCATTTCAAATGATCTGAACTTAAGTCTCTGGACCTAGGGAGGCAGAATAACATCATATTCAAGGAACAGGACTTTGAGTAAGAAAGACCTGGATTCATATCCTGCTTCTATCACTTAGGGGCTGTGTGACCCTGGACAAGTCACTTAATTTTTCTGTCCTTCATCTGTGAAATTAAAACCTTGGGTTTGATGGCCTCTAAAGTCCCTTCCAATGCTAAGTCTATGGCCCTATGACGTCTTCAGATTCTGTGTTCTTTCCATGATGCCATGCTTACTTTTCTTCATGTTTCTCACTCAACTCTCCCTATCCTATTTCCATGACTTTTCATTTGCTTTCCCCCATGACGGAAATGATCTTCCTCATCTCTGCTTCCTAGAATTGCTGGCTTACTTCAACACCCAGCCCACATGCTGACTTCTGTAGGAGGTCTGTCCCAGTACCCTCAGATGTTAGAATGAATGTACAGTTATCCCTTCTACATCATGGGGGTTAGGGGTGGGGCACCCCAGCAATCTCGAAAATCCACATAAATTTTTTTGCCCTTCCTTTGTACCAGAGAAGTCTGAATTATTATGGTATTAAAAGATAAAATATGTTGATATTATATAATACTATATGTATTTTTGTATACATCTATGAATTTCTAAACTTTTTTCTGTGTCATCTACTGGCCTTGGCATGTCATGTGTGGCTTCTGCAAAACTCCCCCAAAATTCCCATTTAATTTCTTAAGCCGACCTGCGATATATCAAAATCACTATGAGGAAAGTCATAATGTGGAAGGGATAACTGTAAAATCCTTGCACATAAGGATTCTTTTTGCTTTTCTTTGTATCTTAGCTCACAGGCAGTGTCTGACTCACAGTAAGTGCTTAATAAATGCTTATTGACTGATTGACTTAGACAGTGACATGAGGATGGGAGGAGGAGGAAGAGCTAGTCACCGAAACTTGTAAATTAACGAGAGAGAAAAACACTCTAAAATATCACAGATGTGACATCTTTAATCGTACCTGACACATTTGTTTTGAAGAACATGCTTATTTTTATGTAATATGACTAGAATGAAATCTGTCACAGCAACCAGCTGTCCTACTTGAACACTTTTTATATTAGCCATAGGTAGCCAGTTTTGCAGGTTTAATCAGAGTGTTTAAGCATTACTGTGTCTTAGAAATCTGAAATATCATTATACTTCTCGGCTCAGATAATAGCAAGAATTTGGCAAGAATTACGGGAGTTGCCAAATAAAAGAATCAGAATTACAAGATTGTCAGCATTTTTAAATGACTAATTTAGTGAGTTAATTACTATTCATTAAAGTCAGAGACCCAATAAAAAACAAAAATTAAAAACAAAACAGGAAACAAAAATCAAATTTCTAAGTAGATATTTAGGCAGAAGTTGCTAAATGAATTGATGCATTTTAAGCACCTTAATCTTATTAATTAGGTTGTCAGCAATATAAATTTAAATTTAGTTTTTAAAACAAATTAATAAGTTTATGATATTTTTAATATTTCCTCAGAGCCATCTCTAATACTTTTAGCATTTTCACAAAATGTGTCCTGAAATTGACTTTTTAAGAAAAGTTTTGTTGAGGGGGTAAGGGTTAAGGATGCTGAGACATAAAGTTCGATCAAGTGATGCCCCTAACATACCTTGAGTCCTCTTTTGGGGATATACAGCGATGCATGTGGAGAAGGGCAGGACCAGGCCTACAACAGCATATCTACAATGCTGCTGAGGGTGAAGAGGGGTGATGTCATCTGATATTTTCCTTTTTTAACTAATTCTTGCTAACAAAGTGCTTAGTTCGGCTGTTTCTAAGCTATTGAAGAAGTATAAGTACTGACAGCTCCTTAAAAATTTTGATTCCCTGGGGCAAAAGACTGATCATTCCACTTTGGTTGTAATTCTGAATTCAGGAGTGACAAGCATAATATTTTCTGAGATCTAGTCTTGCATCTATAGTACAAAGCAAGAAAGCAATTTATTTATTGCACATTCATTGGAACTATCAGTTCTTCAGATGCTTTTGCACTCATTCTGGGAAAATAACCTATGTTACCATTATTTAGTATCGGAATAGACCTGATTAAAAAAAAAAAAGCAAAAAAAAAAACAAACCAGGGCACATTGCCATTCATTGAGGTACCTAAAGGTGGGAGAATCCAACCTAACCCCTTGATTGGTAAAAGGGGAAGGGTACATTCATTTGATAATAGTAATAAAGGTTCTAGCAAGAAGATTTATTTCCTCTGATTCCTTCCTGTTGGTTCTCCTTAGACAAGTCTGTCCCTTCCCAGTGGACAGCAACTGTAAGTCTAGCCTTATCAGCAAGATTTGAATTCAATGCGATAAAGAAAGGGCAGCATTATCACTTTGTGGTTTTGTGAGTAAAAGCTACTGGGAATTTTTTTTTTCTCTGCAGCATGTACATTATGCAAGTCATTGCTAGCTTACGATGTTGTTACAGAGGAGGAAGGTTTTTGTAGTCAAAATGAATCAGAGGAAGATTCCTCTCATCCAACTCACTTTCATACTGAAATTTCTGTATCAGTTTAGAAATTAACTTGTGACCCTCTCGGCACGTTTTATATTCAGTCACGCACATAGCTTCCTTTCTAGTAGGGAGAGCCTCCTCTGTTCATCCAAGAGCAAAATCTAGCTCTTTGAAATTGAAACAAAAAAATGGAGAAATTTTGGGAAAAAACAAACCAGGTCAGTTTTCATCTAAAAATGGCTCTAATGATGGGTGGAGGGTTGTGTGTGGAGAGTGTGGGTGTGGGGGGAGGTGTTTGCTTATTTGAAATATTTACAAATTTTAAATGCATTAATATGGCTTGTAGGCTCTCATCCATTGCCAAATGGTGGGTGATTGAAGAAAAAAGAACCTGGGAATATATGGGAAAGTCCCATTACTTTGTTCATAAATGTCCTTTTTGCAGCTAATAATTTTATGCAGCTAATATGCAGATAATAATTTTATGTAGCTAGGGATTTAAATATAGCATCAATCTGTGGCAATTTCTGAGTGATTGTTTTAATAGTTATTCTAAATAAGAAATTATAAGAATTCTATGTTAGAGTTAAAAAAGATCTTGGATATCATCTAGTGGTTCTTAACCTAGGACCTATGAACTTTTTTCTAAAGTATTTTGAAAACTGTATTTCAATATAGTTGGTTTCCTTTGTTTTCTTAGGTATATTATTCTATGGAATTAAAAAATATTTTTTCCTCAGTTCATTGATGACCCAATTCCCAAGGTGGTCAACAACACAAAAATGTAAGAATCTTTGATTTAGTCTTAACATTTTTCAGTTTTCGAATAAACTTGATTGTCCTAACTGATGTAAATGAGGAGGAAAACTGAAAGAAAAGCTTGTTGTCATTTTTCCTATCTAAAATGTTAAAAATAAAATAATGAATAAATAAAAAAAATCTCATGAACATGACTATTTTCAGTAAGAAAATAAGCTTAATTTTCTCTATTTTGCTCCCAAATGTTCCCATTTTACTTTGTTCCAAGAGTATTTCATGTGCCTAGGCTTTCTTCTTCATTCCCTCGATCAGCATTTATAGGTTCTGTCCCTAGAGTAAAAAGCATCAGTGTTTTGTGGCCAAATTAGATTGGAACATTTTAAAATGGTCTCAATTTAAAGAGGTGGAAACTCTACAAAAGATTGTATGAAGTCAGAGAGATTAAGTAACTGAACCAAGGTCATAAAGCATGGTTTTTGTTTTATTTTTTGGCAGATAGGCCTAGAACCCAGATGCTTGTATTTTTTTTTTCTATTCTAGAAGGCTAATGGCAAACAACAATTTATGGTGTTTGCATTCAGATGGATTATACATGACTCTGGGCAAGTCTCTTAACAATTGTTTGCTTCAGTTTCTTCATCTGTAAAAATGAGAATAATAATAGCTCCTAACTCCCAAAGTTGTGAGGATCAAATGAGATGATCATTGTAAGGTGCTTAGGACAATGTTTGGCATATAGTAATATATATGCTAGGCATTATTGTTAGCTATTATAACTCAAGAATTCTTAATAATATGTCCCATTTTGACATTATAGCAGTAGTCCTATTACATCACCATGAAGATAACACTTGAGGGATCACAGAATCAGAAATTACAAAATCTAGGAACGAAGAGACCATCTGGTCAAATCTTCACCTAACAAAGAAACACTTCAATATTTCAACAAGTGGTCATTGGGTTTTCCCTTGAAGACCTCTAACGAGGGGAAACCTGAGAGTAGTTTAACTACAGAGCTGGAAAACTTCCATTCAAAAAAAATAGCTGACCAAAAAAAAGATTTTAAAAAATTCAATCAAAAGAAGTCACCAACCTGATTCCAAAATATTGTATTCTATAACACAGTTTACATTTCATTACAGAAATTATTTTATAATAAAACCATATTGTTAAACAACACTACTGATTGCACTAGAAAGAAGTTTGTAGAAATAAAATTAATCTATGGTACTTGTGACTCATAGACTGTTTGAAGTTACAAAGGAGATGTTTCTTGGCTTTCAGAGCACATATCCATAATCATTACTGCCTTGACTATTTTGACACATCAATCAAACAACTAAGCAATTCGAACAAGCAACTTGTTTGAATTCTTTGGTCTATTTTTACTGAATTGTTGTCTATTCTGTCAAAATGGTCAAACTTTTACTATAAGGATTCTTGTATGCCCAATTAGTACATGGATATGTTGCAACTCTATGTTGATATTTAACAGTATGATATGTACCCACTGGTGATCTCAATGAGGAGTTTTCATAGGGAAAATAAATACCTTTATTAATGTATCTTTTAATCCACATCCCCAAAGTTGAGTTTTATACAGATAAGGAACCAAATCAAACTATTGGTGGGGGGTTTTGAAAAACTATTCAGGTAAATCTCTTAAAGGAGATAAATAATTAATTTTGTGAGGAAGTGACAGATACTGTGATTATAGGTAGAATGCAAGTCATTTGAATGTCCTAGTAAATGGAAAAACTACGAGCCTGATTCCTTTTCCTGACGCTGATGCTTCTCATTTTAATCTATATTTTTCTCAAACTTGGATGAAGCTTACATACGAAATCTGGAATTGAATGATATAAAGAACAACTTGAAGACTTGAAAATTTCATAAGTAGGTTATGCATAGTGAGTTATCGAAGGAAATGTTCACTTCCTAGTATAAAATTGCTACAACAAAAGCAAATTCTCTAACACAAAGAGCGACAACAAAAACTACTATCTACAAGGTGCTCTCCATCTATAAGACGGGTGTCACTGGAATGTCAGTGAGATAAGTGAGATATTAAACTGACCTACTCATTAAAATAAAGTTCTTTAATTTTGTATGGACTCGACTTCTCTTTTCATATATGTTTCAGTCTCTATATTTGACTATAGGAGGTACAGTTATTTTTAAACCAATTGTCAGTTTTCCCAGAATATTTGATGTGTTATAGGTTGTTAGATAAACTTTTTCCTTTTATAACCACTGGGAAGCTAGGACAGTGCAGTGATTAGAGCACAAGACCTGGAGTCAAGAAGACCTAAGTTCAAACCTAGCCCAGACATTAGTTGTGTCACCCTTGACAAGTCACTTAACCCAGTTTGTCTCTGTTCCTTCATCTGTAAAATGAACTGGAGAAGGAAATGGCAAACCACTCCCAATATCTTTGCCAGGAAAACCTCAAATGGAATCACAGAGTCAGGCACAATTGAACAAGAAAAAAGTATAAAAGTTCTTTCTATAACCATCATACTATGTTGATTAAATTTATTAGAATTTTTTCAATAAAGGCATCTTATGGTATAGAAAGAGTGACTTTAAAAAAAAGTTGGATTCTAAATGATTCTTCTACGGAATTAAAGACTTTATTAAAGGCAACTTATAAAATTTCTTTATGAAAATATTGCAAGTGAGAAAGTAAAACATAATTTAAAATCAAATTAAAAATCAGGAAATTGAAACATAATTATGAAAATATACATCTGTTAATATTTCTGATCAGGAAGACAAAAATCTTACTAAAGACAAAGACCTTACCCTACATATTTTAAATAGCCATTTTTTCTCTGTAGTACAGCATAGAACATCTTATACAAATAGACTATATCTTAAAATGTATCTTAAAAATACACATGGCGAATAGTGCCATAGAAAAGTGTGATCCTGGGATTTTAGTTTAAACACAAGGCATTCATTAGGTTGAATCCAGAAATCCAAGTGCAACCAATTACATCGTTAGTCATGTTTTACATTGCTCACCTATGTTATTAAAGCCATATAATTACATAAAGTTAAAACATTCATTTATGGAAATATTGCTAATGAGAGAGCAAGACATACATAACAAAACACCATTAAAAAGCATTTACTTAAAGTATCATCATGAAAATATCCTTTTATCAGTCTCTCTGATCAGTAGCCAGATCTCTTTCTAAGGATGTAGCTTGACCTGTGTTTGCTTTCTTGACCCAAATACTATATATCTATAAAGACTCTAGCAGACTAAAAAAGTATAGCAAGGTCAAGACAGTTCCTAGGATAGGGAGGGGCTGTCAGCAGTTATGAAAGTTAAAAAAAGATTTTGCAATATTATTCATCTTCACCACCACTCCTCCCCTTTCAGCTCAACCTAATTCCAGCCTTGCCGGGGCTCCCTGAAGTTCTAAGATTGTAGAGAAAGGACTAAGGGCAAAAGATGACTTAGAAACTAATAGGATTGGAGTGAGAACTTTGATTTGGATCTCAGCAAAAATCAAATACAGGTACCATATAAAGCTTACTCCAGACGTTGTGGCCATATTTGTTAGTGGCTAAAATATGTTCATTTTCTCAAAGGATATTTCCAATAGAAGCACAGTACCCAGAGAGGTGAGATAGTTCTTAGTAGAGAAAAAGAGACTGAAGGCATTTCACAAAACACTTTGAAAGGATCATATCAACTGGGACCCATTGCTCAAGAGTCCAAGAAGAAGAGAGTCCTATTTAGTTATGCATTTGATCAGCAAAAGTCAGCTGGAAGACAGGCCACTTGAATAAATAACAATTGATTCAGTCACATCCATACCCTTTTTCTTTCTTATGTAGTAGCTTCCCTTCATTCAAACCTTTGTCTTCCTTCATCCTTAAACTTGTAAAATACACCAGAATTTTCTCCTCAATACTTTTCTCCTCTCTTCTTTTTCCTGATAAAGCCATTTGAATTGCTCTTTCCCCACCCCCCATAAAAAAACTCTTCCTAAAAATATTTCACTCCCTTACTTTTACAGTGACACAGAACGTCTTCTCCTTCTAGAAAAATCCTCTCCATGAATAAAGTTGGCAAAGATCTTACTAAGGTGACTGTCTGAGGTTTCAGTGCTGCTCCCAAGGTTGGAATTCTTCAGACAAGGACAGAGACAGCAGATAATAGCTCGACGTATGTAGTCATCGAAGAAATAATAAATGAAAGGGTTAATGCAACTGTTAGAAAATGCCAAAGGACCACTGACCTCCATGCCTACTTGGAGGATGTCTGAGGAAAAGAAGGGTTCTTCTTGTAGCCCAGAGATGATAGACAAAACCTTGAAAATGTTAAAAGGTAGCCAGGAGCCGACAAAGGCTACCACTACGATGAAGATGATTTTTATGGACTTTTGGAGCTTTTTGTTGTGTTTTCCTGACTGCTGGTAGTATGCAAACAATTTCCTTGCAATGGAACAGTAGCAGGTCAAGATGCTCAGCAAGGGGACAAAAAAAGTGAAAATTAAGGACACTAGGGCCCAAACACGTTTAGAGAGATTAGCCGGCTCTTCTGCACAATAAGGTTTGTCCTCAATCATTGTAAGGTTCCTGGACAAAAGAGTGGGTAACCCCAGAAGGCAGGAGATAAACCAGACGCTGACACAGATACCATAAGTGCAGTCTTTCCTCCTGAATTTCCTGGATGCAGAAGGGCACATGATGGCCAGGTAGCGCTCAGCACTCATGCAGGTCAAGAAGAAGACACTACTATGCATGTTGACTGAAATGATGTAAGAGCTTCCCTTGCACAGGAATGAGCCAGTCCTCCACAGGCCTAAGGATGCCTCCTTATCCACCCAGAGTGGCAGTGTAACAAGGAAAATAAAGTCAGAGACAGCCAAGTTGATGATAAATATGTCAATCAGTCTTTGGCTCCCTCGTTTAAAATGTAAGGCTCCAATTAAGATCAGGTTCCCCACAACACCAATCAGGAACACAGCAGTGTAGAAGATGGGAAGGAAGACAGATGTGTACAGGACGTGCAAGTGGTCATCCTCAAAGTCAGGACTTTGGCTAGTAGCATAGTTATCCAGATAGGTTGGGGGAGTTGTCTCATCCATCTCAAAAATTCAGATCCTGAAATGCAACCAGTCTTCTCACACCTTTGAGATGTTTTGTGAAGATTTCTCAAATCTTGAGACAGATTGTTTCATACCGTGGCCAGTTCTTTTCCCACCACTTTAAAGCTGCTGAGCAGAGCATAAAAACACATTTGTAAATCCAGCTTCTACTGATCAAAAAAAAAAAAGGCCAGCCCAGACTAGTTCTGATTGGTTGTTGTTGTGGTTATCCTTATTTGCATTTGACCATAAAGCAAAGGAGATTTCTTTTTTTGGTCTTTCTTCTTCAGAAATTTGAATCTGCTTTTTAAATACTGTTTGGCCATAATTAAAGCAAACAAGTTCACCTTTTACCTTGCCTTCCTTTAAGGTGGGTGTTTTTCTTTCCTGAGACCTAGAAATTTTCTATATTGTTTTGAGTGGTTTAAGAGTGTTGTTTTCTCTTCAGAGTGACAAAGCAGGTGATAGTGGTGATGACTGTAAGAAACCCCATGTTCACAAGATTGTAAAAAAAATGGGGAAATTGTAACGGGAAATGATAAAAGGCAATGGTTGTTTCAATTTTGAGCTTTGAGAGATTGAGTAAATAGCTACAGGTTTATTCTCCTTTTCTCTAGGTCTTTTGCTTTTACTAGTTGAATCCTTATTCCACTACCCACAGAATTTTCCCAAACATTTTCTTTTCTTCTCAAGTGTGCCAAAAGTTATCTTTCTCCTTCTACTCAGTAAAGAACTTTCCTTTTATTTCCTGAAAATATTTAGACTATTCACCGCAAGCTCCCTCCTTTCTCCTCTTCAACTCAAAATCCTTTGACATCACTCCTGATTTTCTGTCTTCATTTTAGTCTTTGATAATGTCCAAGGCCAACTCCTCTACAAATTCCTTTGATCCTATCCTTGCCCATTTTCTCCAGTAGATTGCTTCTACTATTATTATGTTTATCTCTTCAATCTTTCATCTCTCCTGATCAACTGTTTCTCTCTTTTTTAAGTTTTTATTTATTTTTCTGAACTTAAGAAATAAAACAAGTGTTTCCATAACAAAATTGAATTGGGGTGGGGGGAAGATGATTGTACATGAAACTGCCAATCTACCATGTACAACTTGCTATTCCTTTTAAAAATATAACAAAGTTATGTTGTAACTTTCTTTTCTTCCCTCTCCTCCACCCCCACCCTAAAGATGGCTACCATTAGACACAAATATGTATCTATGTGTAAACCATTCTATACATATTTCTATTTATCAGTTATTTCTGTGGATACAGATAGCATCTTCCTTCATACATTCTTTGTGGTTAATCTGTATACTAATAGTAATCAAAATGACTTAAACTGATTCTTTACTATTTTCAAATATGGCCAAGTCCCACCCTGTCATCCTAAAACGACCTTCAGTAGATCCTCAAACTATCAACCTATATCTCTTTTCTCTTTCTCAAACTTTTAAAAAGAATTCTATCCCTACTATTACTTCCATTTCCTTTCCTCTCATCCACTTCTCATCCTGTTGTAATCTGGTTTCCTAGTTGATCACTCAAAACTGAAACCGCTTTCCAAAGTTACCAATAATCTTAGTTGCCTAATTTGATATTTTCTAAGTCCTTATTCTTCTTGACCTACTCATCACTTTTTTCCTCCTGGATACTATCTTCTCATGTTTTTCACGATACTAGTCTTTCCTGGCTCCTCATTTGTCTGATAGGTCCTTCTCAATCTCCTTGGAAAGCTTATTCTCCATATCACTTCCACTAATGTGTGTATACTCCAAGGCTCTGTTCTATTCTGTTATCATCAACATCATCATCATCTTCTTCTTCTTCTTCTTCTTCTTCTTCTTCTTCTTCTTCTTCTTCTTCTTCTTCTTCTTCTTCTCCTCTTCCTCCTCCTCCTCTT
>CM053622.1:473669926-473688224 GCA_028646595.1 Phalanger gymnotis | reverse complement strand
CTAGAGCCACAGGGCAAAATAGAAATTGAAAGAATCCACAGATCGCCTCCTCAAAAAGATCCCAAAAAGAAAACTCCTAGGAATATTGTTGCCAAATTCCAGAGCTCCCAGATCAAGGAGAAAATACTGCAAGCAGCCAGAAAGAAACAATTTGAGTATTGTGGAAACACAATCAGAATAACACAGGATCTAGTAGCTTCTACCTTAAGGGATTGAAGAGCTTGGAATGTGATATTCCAGAGGTCAATGGAGCTAGGATTAAAACCAAGAATCACCTACCCAGCAAAACTGAGTATCATGCTCCAAGGCAAAATATGGATTTTCAACAAAATAGAGGACTTTCAAGCTTTCTCAGTGAAAATACCAGAGCTAAACAGAAAATTTGACTTTCAAATACAAGAATCAAGAGAAGCATGAAAAGGTAAACAAGAAAGAGAAATTCCAAAGGCCTTACTAAAGTTGAACTGTTTTGTTTACATTCATACTTGGAAAGATGATGTGTATGATTCATGAGACCTCAATATTAGGGTAGCCGAAGGGAATGTGCATACATGTATGTATATATGTATATGTGTGTATGTGTATATATATATATATATATATATGTATATGTATATATATATATATATAGGGATGTATATATATGCGTGTGTATGCATGTATATATATGTGTATTATGTGTATGTATATATATGTGTGTATATGTATATATATATATATAGACAGAGGGCACAGGGTGATTTGAATATGAAGGGATGACATCTAAAAAAATAAAATCAAATTAAGGGATGAGAAAAGGATATATTGAGAGAGGGACAAAGGGAGAGATAGAATGGGATAAATTATCTCACATAAAAGTGGCAAGAAAAAGCAGTTCTGTTAGGAAGGGAAGAGGGGCAGGTGAGGGGGAATGAGTGAATCTTAGTGTCATCGGATTTGACCTGAGGAGAGAATACCATACACACTCAATTGGGTATCTTACCCCACAGGAAAGAAGGAGGAAGAAGATAAAAAAGGGGAGATGATAGAAGGGAGGGCAGATAAGGGGAGGAGGTAATCAAAAACAAATCCTTTCGAAAAGGGACAGGGTCAAGGGAGAAAATTCAGTAAAGGGGGATAGGTTAGGAAGGAGCAATACACAGTTAGTCTTTCACAGCATAGGTATTGTGGAAGGGTTTTACATAATGATACACATATGGCCTATGCTGAATTGCTTGCCTTCTTAGGGAGGGTAGGTGGGGAGGGAAGAAGGGAGAGAATTTGGAACTCAAAGTTTTAAAAACAGATGTTTAAAAACAAACAAAAAAAAGTTTTTGCATGCAACTAGGACATAAGATACACAGGCAATGGGGTGTAGAAATTTATCTTGCCCTACAAGAAAGGAAGGGAAAAGTGGATTTGAGGGGAGTGGAGTGACAGAAGGGAGGGCTGATCGGGGAATGGGGCAACCAGAATATACACCTTCTTGGAGTAGGCGGGAAGGTAGAAATGGGGAGAAAATTTGTAATTCAAACTCTTGTGAAAATCAGTGCTGAAAACTACATATATTAAATAAATTTAAAAAAATACTATTCTTAAAAAAAAAAAGGCCTTTCCAATGCTGGCTAAACACTACCTTCTTTAAGAAATATATTTATTTTATTTTTAACTTATGGAATAAAACCAGCATTTCCATAACAGAGTATAATTAAAAAAAGATGATCGCACATGAAACTGCAAATATATTATGTACAACTTGCTATCTCTTTTAAATATATAATAAAGTTATGTAAAAAAAAAGATTGAGAAAGGAAGAATATAGACAGAAGAAGGACTATGGTCTAAGAAAATACTAAGTAGAGGAAGAATTACATGGCCTTAGTAAGGATGAAGTACAGGTTTAGGTGGAGTAAGACACAGAGAGAGATGGAGTGATAAGAGATTGTGATCAGATAAAAGAATTTCAATAGTTTTTGATCATGGAAGTAGAACACTTGTGGGTGATGACGAGATCAAGGGTGTGACAATCCCTGTGTGTAGCTAAGATGTACAGGAGCTGAACAGATTTGAGTTGAGAATTGAAGAGACTGAAGACTGGAGAGATAAGGGTATTTGAAAGAGGTTGCACATGTATTTTGAAGTCCCCCAATTTTAGGGGAAGAAAGTGATTTCACAAGAGATTAAAGGAGATATTGGGGCATGATACAAAAGGATCTTGAAATGAGTATAAAGGAAGCAGAGGGAATTCACATTGAAAACTTTCAGTTGTTTCCAAAAACATGTAGCAATGACCACAGCTTGCTTACGTCGTAGGTTGGGGTGGAGCGTGGGTGTGGGGGGGTGGGGGGTGGGGGGTGGGGGGGGTGGCGCGGAGAGGGTGGGGTGTGGAAGGAAGGGGAGGGTGCTACAATATTTTCATAAAAGAATGTACTATACAAAGAAAAGGCATTAATTTACCAAAAAAAAACTGTTCATGCCAGACTAAGCACATTAAAAAAAAATAAGTTGCTAGATTTATTGATCGGGGGAGTGCTGTTCATATGCATTACTTAGATTTTAGCAAAGCATTTAAACATCTCTAATACTATGCTTGTGGACAAGATGAAAGGACATAATCTTCCCAATTATTAGTCATTAATGAGTTGATGACAACTGTTAAAAACTTCTCCACTGGAGTGCTCTAGAGATTGATGCTTGGCCATGCACTAGTCAACATGTTTTTTTTTCCAATTTGTCAATATTTTTATTTAAAGTTTTAAGTTCCAAATTCTACTCCTCCCTCTCTCCCTCCCCTCCCCCCTCACTGAGATGGCAAGCAATCAGATATAGGTTATACATGATGTGCAATTATGTAAAATATTAGTCAGCATCTGTAATGGATGACTCAGATAAAGGAATAGACAGGCTGTTTATCAAACTTGCATAATGACACAAAGGTGGGAGGAATAAAAAAGTGTTGAATGACAGAGTCAGGAATCAAAAGAAACTTGACAGGCTAGAACACTGAGCCAGATTCAATAAAATGAAATTTAATAGGGATAAATATATAAGTATACACTTGGGTTCAAAAACTTAACTTCAAAAGTATAAGATGGAGAAAGTAAGATATGTTTAAAAAAAACCTGGACGTTTTAGTGGACTACAAGTTCACTGTAAGTCAATAGGGTGATAGGCAGCTCCCCCACTTCCCCCCCCCAAAAGCTAATTCAATGTTATGTTGTATTGAGAGGTACAGAATCCAGGAGTAGGGCCAGTTATAGACTGCTGTATTTTAGGGAGAACATTGATAAACTAAAGAGCATCGAGAGGACTGTGACTAGTGTAATAGGAGTGTTTGGCCATACCCAAATCACCAAATCTGGAAGTACCTGCCTAGGAGATGTCAAAGACCTGCTTCTGAGATGGGAGACCTGACATGTGCATGGATATTCTGAGTTGTCCTCCCACGTGGGTAGGAGCAGCTTCTTTCCACTGGTTGTATAGCTAGAGGTGTCTACGTCTTTAAATCTACCTGAGTGAGGCACACTCATTCCCTTTTTTTCATGGTAGTGTCCAATAGGAGAAGGACTCATTTATTCACAGCAGTTTACTATGTAGTAAACTGGGAAAAATGGCCACCTTCCTATTCTCGTTAAGCCCTGGGGCTGTAAGAAATGGGCTTAGAGTTTTTGGTGTTGTTTTGTTTGTCCTCTCCAATTCTAGGTACAGGGGACAGAGTTTCAACCGAGGAGCTTGAGCTATGAGAATCTTGGAGCCTAGGATTCCAGAATGGAGGTTGTAATCAGTCCAGCACCCTTGGCTGGGGTGAAGAGGGTAGAGCTGGCTTTAGATGTAAAGCTTGGTGGGACTGATGCTATGTAGGAACAGTTAAGCTTGTGAACCTAATTCCCTTCCTCTGCCTTTCCCAGAATCCCTGGGAGCAGTTTACGGGGAGCATTATGCCCCCCAGGTATTAGGGGAAAATATTCATGTGTCTGCTCAGTGCTTAGCACAGGGCTTGGCATGTAGTAGACACTTAATAAATGTCATATGACTGAATGATTGGCTGTTCTTGCTATACCTTTGAAGTAATTTTTTTTTTGTAAAAGCTAATGGGAGTCAGCAGGCAAAGGACACCAGTATTAACCCCTTCCTGGGGTCCATGTTAATTCTCCTTATTTTGTAAAATTGCCAAGGTCCCTGCAAACTATCTGCATGGGCAAGGTCATCAGCCCCAGGAAAAGAACTTGTTTGATTTATGTAGGTCCTAAACAATGAACTTAGCTTGCTGAGAAGTTGCAAGTCGCAATTGGCTTTTACACCAAGACAAGTTTAAATTTAAGAACAGAAAGATGTTTAATGGAATTTCTTATATATGTGAGTCCTAGTAAATCTTTATTGCTTATTGCAACTCCATGAAAGTAAAAGCAACTGTATCTGGCTCTAAGCTGTGATTAGTGAGACTTGCTGTTTAAGGTGAACGGTGCTTGGGACCATCACTAATTGGTTTTGAGTTTGAATTTGGGTTTAGTTGTCTGCATCAAATCAGTATCTGAGAGAAATGCCACAAGAGAAGCTACTCAGAGGGAATGTGATCCTGTACTGTTACCAGATGGAGGTCTGCATTTGGAAAAAAGTCGAGGGGACAATCTTAGCCTCAATCTAGGATGGGATCCTCCTGAATCAGTTTCCCCTTTGTGTACCTTTGGAAAGGGATGTTTCCCACCTGACTACTCCTGAGTCTGGCTATGAGGAGAAAGAGATACTGCATGATTGGAGAACTGTGACTCTATCTGAATTTAAACAAAGCTAAGGATCTTTTATCCTGTCAGATTTGGTATGTCACATGTCCCTGCTCTTTTTCCTTCTATAGTAGGTTTCTATAATCAAAGCAAGTAGTCAGTATAAGATATGAGCTCTTTTGTGTTATCTTACTAGGAAATCTAATAATATTTTTATCTAGAACTAGAACATGTGCAGAAATAAAGACACAAAGAAGCCCTCCCTCACTTAAATCCAATTCACTTGCAAATCATAACATCCTTCCTGATGTCTTGGTTCTCTTTAAGAGTGAAGGACAAACAACAAAAAAATGTCCTGAGTCCTGGTGAACTCTGGATAAAAGTCTGCTCCATTTCCATAAATTCTTTTGGCATCCTAAATCTTCCTGGAAATACTTCAAGCCTGGCAAGCTAGAGATTACAGATCATTTTGTAAATAGCTATCATCTGTCAACCTCAGCAGAGTTTGCTCTAAGAAAGAGACAAATTAATTAGGTTATGTCCACATTTTTAATTTCTCTCAAGCTGGCAACACGCATTGCATGAGAATCCAGAGTCCATGAGTCCAGAACTGGCTCAGTTTGGAGGTTAGGGTGCCCAATTGTGAGGTGGTGTGCCTACAACTGTGGGGATCACAGGACTCCCTAGGCAGCGTCAGACCCTTAGAAAGACCCACGTGATAGCCCCTGAACACAGCTGTGTGAATCACCCCACTCCCCAGGCAAGGTCAGGAAGTAAGTCTGAAACATGCTTCCATGGCTCATTGCTTTCCTGGTTGCATGCCCTTAGGAAGATCCATGTGATAGCCCACTCTCACCCAAAGAACTCAGAAACAGAGTGGGCAGAGGAAGGCATTTATTATACTCCTTGGGAGAAAGCAGGTGCAGTGCTCAGTAGGAACACCCACACTAATACAGAAGAGTGAGGCTAACCAGTCTGAGTGAGGTTTAGTTTATATTCTTCATTGCCTTACATTCCTTTCTTATGAAGATTATATAGGTGGTAGTGAGGATACTTAAGAGGGCATGACTCCTCAGGCTTGAACTGGTTGTCCCAGCCTAGCCTTTCTAGTCTTCCTGACTCCAAGATGGCCACTGTTTTAGTAAGCAAGCTTCCCCACAGCTATTGATTAGCTCCCAATAACTTCTGTGAGAGCAAAACAAAATACCAAAATATCCTTACTTACACAGTTTATATACCTTTTCAACAGGGCCTGATAGAGGAAATATTTGTTCTATCAGACCACCCCCTTAATTATACCAGACCATTCCCAGCCTTGGGCTATCTAGGCAGAAGAATCTGTCTCCATCCAAGCCTGAGCAGAATACAATGGAGCTTCCATTCCTTTAATTAAATCAATTCAGGCTTGGGTTGGGGTTTGACCTGGATAAGGAGACTCAAAACAATCTCATTATCAGTAATGTCCTTCTAAAGGAGAGACTGAATTTGGAAGGGGGAGGGGACTGGGGGGAAACTCTGAGTCTCAAAGATACTGATTACTAAGAGAAATCATTTTTCATACATCATACACATTCGTGTTCCATGTAAATTCAGATTTTTACAAATTAAGTTTGCTTAAAAAGTGCCTTCCCAATTAAATTAACATTTTTAAAATTAGGCATGAGACTAATACTATCTCAACTTTTTATCAAATATCACAATGAGTATTTGACTCATGTTTTAAATAATCTTTTAAATGCGTGTGAACTATTGTTTAGTAAAATGTCAGTTGAGAATGGTAAAATAATATTTTTCTCTTTCACTAACCCACAGAAAAAAGATACTGCTAACAAGAAATAAGTATGAATAAGAACTAAGAAACATCAGAGACAGAGGCACGTTTGACATAACTTAGTAAGGTTTTGTGGGGTGTTTCTCTCTTATATACCTGGACTCAGAGGGTGAGAAGAAAGAATGAGGTGTTAAGTCTCATAAGCAAGTAGGATAAGTTCATTTAGAAGCTAGAACAATACGGAGGGCTTTCTGATGCAGCTTGAGGTGGTTGGTAATGTGTCATAATACAATGTTGTTCTGGGTTAGAACAGAACTAGTAAGTAGGGGTCAGAAAGAGGCCCAGTATGTCTGTCATATTTGTTCCCTGATATTCATATTGCTAGATGGTAGGCCTATAGTCACATCAGAAAAATCAAAGTATAGGAAACTCACACGGCTAAGTGATGCTCATTGAAGAATACAGCAAAGTTGAACAGATCATGAAATGAAAGGGAAGAGTACAAAGACATGACTGCCTCTAAAGTTCCTTCTAGGTCCATAATGAATTTTCCCACTTCTTCATCAAGGGTGAGTTTCTATGCCTGCAGAAAGTAGCTAGCATAGGTGTAATTGTCTATTACTGTTATTATGTATTCCATTCTGGGGTCCTTTCTCTGAATCCTCTCCATCTCCTCTTTGAACATTCTAGTGTTTTAAATGTTGGAAAGATAAAATGTTATATGTTGCTTATATCACAAGGAAATCAAGTAACACAGAAATCTAGTTCTGTATTTAATCTTACCTTAAAAACAGACTCTCAAATATTATCGGCATCTATCACTAATTATGATCCACATTAATGACTGACAACAATCACTCATTAGCTATAATTCACTTCACTCTTCATCCTCATACAATTGTCATGGCATTTAGTTAAATTGTATAGATGGAAGAACCATTCTTACTTGTTGGTTCCTCCCAGAAATATTTAACTCATGGGTCATGAAGACTCTTATAAGAGGTAACTAATATCAGGAATTCTCAATTTTATTTTCTCAATGGTTGAGGAGTTTAACAAAGGAAGGATAGTAGCATTTATCTAAAGCCTACTGTGTGCCAAGCACTATGTTAAGCAATTTACAAATATTATCTTATTTGATCCTCACAACAACCATGGGAGGTAAATGCTATTATTACTTCCATTTTTACTGTTGAGGAAACTGAAGCAAACAGAGATTAAGTGACTTACCCAGGGTCACACAGCTAATGTCTGGAGCCAAATTTGAACTCAGTTCTTCTTGACTTCAAGCCCAGCACTGTGTCCACTGTGCAACCTCGCTGCCTTTGAGGAAGCAAGGAATACATCTCACTAAACCAAAGAGTTAATTTTTAGGTTGTAGCAACTTGCATATTGATTCTTGTAGTACATCTAAATTTTTGGAGTCCTTTTGAAACCAAAATTTAATACCCATCCTAACATTCACTAAAAGCAGTGAACTCCTGAACAAATTCAGAGTGGTTTCCAATTTTAAAATCATAGATTCAAGGCTAGCAGGAACCTCAGAGGTCATCTAATGTGGCCTCCAGACTCAGCTCACACCAAACTGAAGCTTTACCCCCATATCTTTAACTGCTAGTGCCCTCTTTGAGCCCCCATCATCGTGTAACTGTTTTGCATGGAAGCATGTTGTCTACCGCAATTGAACGTAAGCTCCTTAAGGGCAGGGTCTGTTTTACTTCTCTCTTTGTATCCAGTCTGGCTAATAGTTGGCGCTAAATATATGCTTATTGATTGATTCACAGATGAAGAAAGAAATGGCCAGGAGTTTTAAATAAATTGCTTAAGGTCAAATGGGTTGTAAGTGCAATCCACTTCACCTCCTAAGTCTTCTCATTTGTAAAATGAGCCAAGTTGAGTGTTAAGAGTAGCAAGAGCTCCTGACCATGATGAAATCAACTGGTCTGGAACAGCCGCCCCCCCTCCCCCTCTCCCCAGGCTCTCTCCAGCTTCCACAGATCCTCTGTTCCCTCATTCACCGTACCTCCATCTCCCTTCCTTCAAGTTGAGCCCCAGGCGGAAACGATGGAACCAGAATATGTTCGTTAATGAATAGAGGAGTGAGTGTGGGAAGCTAGGGGAGCTCCCCTTTCAGACCAGCTCCCGGTGATCTGTCACCAGTTACTGGACTTTGCAGCCAGAGGCATTCCCCTGCCTTCGCCCGCCCTGGACTGCAGCCCCCTCCTCCTGTCCTAAAACGATTGTTTTTGACAGTCATCTTACGTCTGGGTATTACATCTTACTGCAGTTTTAAGTGCTTAAATTTTAAGCTTTAATAGCTTAAAACTGCACCGACTCTTGGGACTTCCAGCATAAAACTAGAAGCCAGAAAGCCCATTCAAATAAAGCATTTTCGAATACGTAATAACTTATGGGAATGTTTTTTGACTTATTTTACTTCTTTGTGTCCTTATTTCTTTTTTTCGTCCAAACTTCGAAAGTGCTCTAGAATATGGTATTTCTGGGGCTGGATGAGCCTTCCCGTTGCACCCTCGTCGGCCTCTCCAAGCCCCCTCCATGCTGGGGGCCGGGCCTTGCTTTAGCTCCCTAGGTCGGTCCTTCCGAGACTAACTCGGGAGTGGGGGGTCACCGCACACCACCCAGGCAGCATGAAGTCACTGGACCAAGGAGCGGCGAACTACAACTCCCACAAGGCCCCACGCCTATGTCCGGTCTCCCCAGCCCACCAACTATTCCTCTCTCTCTACAGCCTACAACTCCCACAATCCCTCGCGGTCTGCACGAGATGGAGATAACCGAGTCCAAGCTAGGTGGCCTCGTGGGCGGAGGGATGGAGGGGAGGAGGGAAAAGAGGGCGCGGCTAGGAAGTGCGTCAGAGGAGGAGCGCGGGAGGCGGGGCCGCCGCGGGATAAGCGGCAGGAAGTGCGGGATGGTGGCGGTGCAGGAGGATGGGCGGTGAGTCTACCTCTGCTCGAGGTGTGACGGGATGGGTCGGGGAAGAGAGGAGCCGGGGATCCCGGCCCGCTGGTGCAGGCCGAGGGCGCAGCGGGGGGGAGGGAAGGGTGTCTTCTCGCCGCCGCTCCCCGTTCTCATGCTCCCGGCGGCGTCGGGCCGGTCTTGGGGTCACCGGGTCTGGTGCCGGGGTTGGGGGTGGGGGAGAGGGCGGAATCGGAGAACGCCCAGAGGTGCTACGAGGGGAGGGATCGGGAGGGGGAGGGAGGCCCTGGAGCGCGGAGACCGCCTCCCTCCTGGCTCCTCCCACCCCGCCCACTCTGGCACAGCTGGATTTGAGGGGCGGACCCGGGCACTTGCGGGACCCACCCTGACCTCTCCCTCTACTCCATGCACTCGCTGAGATGAGAGCCCACTGGGCGCGGGGCACCCTCCTAGGCATCGTGGCCTTTTAAAATTATTTAAGAATTCCAAGATGAGAGAGTCCGGACGAAAAAAGCGTGGAAGCGAGGTGAATCTTAATTATTGTGATTGCCCAGGTCCCTTCCCACCCTGACCTTATGCCCTGAGTCACTAACCCATCTTCACATCTCTGCTATCCCAGTTTTATGAGGCTGTTATTGTGATACTCTGTAAATTGTTTTGTGCTCGTTGCACCATGTGTGCTTGTTTGACTCAGCTTTGTCCACCTCGGTCATTTTGCTGCACTGCTACTGAACCCTGATGTCTCTGGCTGAAGGTCAGTAGGCAATTAAATATTTATGTAATTATGGAAAATTCGTTTCCTTCCCTGAGCGTTTGGAGGGGCAGGGGGGACAGAGATGTAACATGAGAGTTTGCAAAATTATAGGGGCTTGGGGAGGCAGGGATGAGGGTGAAATTGGGGAGAGGTTTGTCTCGAAATGAATTAAAGGTGAGATTGGCATCTAAAATAATTGTATGTTTATTGTCCTGTTTGCCATCCTGAATTTAGAACCACCTTCCTTTTGGGGTTTACCAAGCGTTCTTTTTTATCCTAAGCCTTTTTAAGAAAACTTTCCTAGTTCATTGGAATCAGGGTCTAAGTTCTGTTGCATCCTTTCCCAGAGGAGGTCCGAAATTCAGTAATCAAGCAGAAAAATAAAGCTCCACTAAACTTAGATGTAAATTAAATGCAGAATTTTTAGAATTCACTAGCTCTACTGTTATCTCTGTGGTTTTATCTGTATTTACATATTCTTTTGCCAAATAATAGAGTATCTCTAGTGGAAACATGGAACTAGGAGCCATCAGGACCTAGGTTTTGTTCATGATGCTACTAGTAATCATCACTATGGCTTTTGGCAAAGTAATTTACTTTGCTGTTTATGATCGTATGAGATGTATTTAAATTTCAGTGCTGTCCACTTTAGTTATTCAACTAAAGGGCTGGGATTCTGTATCCATAGTACCCTGTGAATATTAGAATTTAGTAAGTACTTTATTATCCTAATAATTTCTCTTTAAAATGTCTCAATCAGAGTTTATATGACCTTGTGGACCATACTGTCCATGGGGTTTTCTTGGCAAAGATAGTGGAGTAGTTTGCTGTTTCTTTCTACAGAGGTTAAATGACTTGACCAGGGTAATACAGCTAAATTGTCTGAGGTCAAATTTGAGTCTTTCTCACTCCAGGCCCAGCATTCTATCCCCAGTGCCATGGAGCTGCCATGACTAATTAAGAAATTAGAAAAGTATTTACCAAGTTTCTTATCTGTAATCATAATGTATTATGCTAGGAGAATTTAATGGATGAAATTTAAATTTAGTGTATTTAGTCAAGGTCATTTATTATGCTATAGTAGGCCTTCTTAACATTCTTCATGTCATGGACCCCTTTGACTGGCTGATAAAGCCTGTGAACCCATTCTCAGAGTAATGTTTTTAAATAGTTGAATAAGTGTCAAATTTTATTTCAGAAACTAGTGAAAATAAGGATGCAATTTATTTTTTTTCCTATCCAAGTTCATAGACTCCTTGAAATTTATCTTCAGATCCTAAACTAAGAAACCGAGCTAGAAAATAAGGAAAGGAATTATGAATATTTTTAATATTATGGAAAAAGCTGACTTCGTTTCCTGAAAGATAACTTTTCTATTTCGTTTTCTTTTTTCCTTTTGAAAGCAAAAAAACCTGAATGCCAGAATGGATAACCGTTTCGCCACAGCATTGGTAATTGCTTGTGTGCTCAGCCTCATTTCTACCATCTATATGGCAGCATCAATCGGCACAGATTTCTGGTATGAGTATCGAAGTCCAGCACCAGAAAATTTCAGTGATCTAAACAAAATCAGGGAAGATTTTTTTGAGAGTGATCCTGATGAAAAGACTTATAATGACTTACTTTTCCGGTATAATGGCACAGTGGGATTGTGGAGAAGGTGTATCACTGTGCCCAACAAAAGCACACCTTGGTATAGCTCTCCAGAAAAGACAGGTATATTTATATGTGTGTGTGTATATATATATATATATATATATACTTTTTAAAAAAATTTTCTTCACCTCTGCCAAATAATTAAATTTTGTAGTTTCTAGATGATATCTGAAGATATTTTAATTCTTTACTTTGGACAATTTGTGCCTGATTTCTTTAGATCTCGCACAGTGCTTAGCCAAGCATCCTGACCATGTAGAATTCAACACAAAATTTATTAAAGTGCTGTTCATGTTCATGCCACTATCCTATGCTCTGGGGGAGTTATGGTTAAATAAGACACAATCCTTGCTCTTTTAGTGCTTGCAGTTTAGTAGGGGGGATATGAAAAATGCAAGTAACTTTTACAAAATATTATAGTAAATGTATGAGAGTGCCAGAATCCTATGGCAGAGCTGAGAGGTGAATAAACTGACTAGGGAGATTCTTGGCTTTAAACAATGAACAAGATTTCAGCAGATAAAGGAGTTTTAGGGGTGTGGTGTGGTAAATTGCATTCTAGATCATGTGTATAGCATGAAGCAAGGCAGAGGCAAGAAAGCATCGAAAGTATATGAGAAACATTAATTTAATGTGGCAGGAGCCTAGAGTAGGAGAGAGGTAAGAAATTAGGCTGGAAAGATGGGGTAATGGCATGTCATACAAGGCTACACTTTTTCCTTTGGATTTGAGTAGAGAATTGACTTAATCTGTTAACAGTGTAAAGGATGGATGGGGTTTAAACAGGAGGAAGTAAAGGTAGGAAGACCAGTTAGGCTATTGCTTTAATCCAAAGAGGCAGTAATGAGAGCCTTTATTAGGGTGGTTGCAGTGGGAATGCAGAGTGCCAACAATATAATAGCTGGTAGAATCCTTAGGACTTAGTAACTATAGGGAAATGAGAGATGAGGGAGAAATGAAGGGTCAAAGATAAATTGAAAGTTTCGAACATAGGAGGCTTAGTTTTTCAAAAAGGATGTTAAACCTGTTTTTGTACAAGTTGAGTTTGAGGTGCTAGCTTGACCTCTTGGGGTAGATGCATGTCTCTAACTCTGGAGAGAGTTCATGGACATAGCTATAGATTTGATTGTCATCTTTATACAGGTGATATACAAAACTCGTAATAAATGATAATGCCAAAGGAGAGAGAATAGACAAAAAGAAAATAGCTCAGTAGGACCTCAAGAATTCAAATCATTGAGAAATTAACATTAAAGTCCTCTGTGCTTTTTGTCTCCCACTTCTTAAACTGCCTTCCATGAGCCTCACAGAAATTGTGAATAAATGGTTTTAAAATCCTGTCACAGAATACATACGTGAAAATATAAAGACTAAAACCCTAAACCGGTATGAAGGAAGTAGACTAACATCCAAAATCAAGCCTACAAACATTTATCTCTGCTTGCTTTGAGGCAGTTGCCATGTGAGGTCTGTCATTATTTTGGAAGACATGATTTGCCAGCTCTACATTCAAATTCATATGATAATCAGTAGCTATTGTGGACCTTATTGTAGAACCCTTTGGTTAAAAAACGGAAGCAAAAATAATGTAAAAGCAGAAAGTAATATTTAATGTCTAAAGATTTATCTTTCAAATTGATTTCAGCAAGAGCTCATACTTAACATTTTAAAACCTCAATTTCCATCTTTTAGAACTGAATATTTTAAATGGTTTGTGTATTTTTCTTATCCATAACTATACTTTTGGCATTTCTGAGTGGAAGCACTGTATTCCTGGCGGTGGTTGTTATTGCAGAACATCAGGCTTGAGTAAGAATCAATGAGGTGCTAAGTGTTATAATACAGGAAGCCAAAGGAAGGAGTTTGGTAAAAAATAGAGAATGGAAAAGAATGTTGAACAGAAGCTCTCCAATATCTTAAAAGGATTTTTATGCTGATGGTAATAATATCCACAATTGTATTATATCTGTCCTTCTCTTACCTTTTATTTAAAAAAAAAACTTTCCTAAGACTGTTTTTTTAAACCTGCTAGTGATAATCAGAAATAACATTCATAGGTCTATGCTACACTAAATTTTGTAGTTGTTCTGTGTTTCCATAATTTTGAAATTAGTGACCAAAAGGGTTGATTGTTGAATGTTTGTGATGAAAAGAACAAGTAATCATTGTTATTCTTGTTCCAGAGTCATCTGACTTCATCACAGAATGTTTCAGTTTTACACTGTCAGAGCAGTTCATGGACAAGTATGTAGAGCCTGGAAACCACAACACAGGGATTGATCTACTTCGGACCTGTGAGTAATTTGATAATAGCTGAAGGTTTTGGGGGAAAAGGAGAAGAAAATTTTCTACATCTTGTGTTCTAATTCATTTAGTAAATGAGAGAGTTTTACTCTGTAGAGGGAAAAGTGTCACTTCTACTGCTTAGCAACTTGGACAAGGCACTTAGCCTCCCTGAAAATAAATTTCCTCATCTACAAAATGGGATACAGTAATAATATCCATTCTTCCTCCTTCAACAGATTTTTGAGGATCCAATATAAATTTATGTAAAAGTAGAGCCATAAGTGGTACAGTGAAAAGAGCAATTCAGTTCAATTCAACAAGCATTTTTTAGGTAACTCCTATGTGTCAGGCACTATACAAGTGCACAAAGAGAGAAAAAGGAAAATCTCTGCCCCCTTACATTCTGTTGGGTTTGGGGAGGAGAGATATTGCTTTTATCCAGATAAATACGTATATAAAATAATGCAAAGTAAACCATAATTTCCCGAAGAATAAGGAAAGGGGCTTTTGTAGGAAATAGCACTTGAGCTGAACGTTGGAGGGAGCCAGAGGTACCAAGAGGTAGAGGAGAAACATTCTAAGCATGTGGGCAGCTTGTGGAAAAGCAGAGAGCAGAGATGGAATCTCATGTACAGGCAAGGAGGCCAGCTTGGCCAAAATATAGGGTACATGAAGGGAGTAAAGTGAAATAAGCCTAAAGTTCCGCCTTGTCTTAGGTGGAACCAGATGTGAAGGGCTTTAAATTCCAAGTGAATAGTTTGTATTTTATCCTAGAGGCAATAGGGAACTACTGAAGATAATTGAACAGAAAACCAGGCACCTTTGTGGATGACAGATTGGAGAGGTGAAGAGTTGGGTGTTGGGAGACTGTTAGAAGATTCTTAGAGTGGTTGATTTTGAGAGGTAATGAGGGTCTAAACTAAGACAGTGGTGCAATAAATTGGGAAAAGGGGATGAATTTTAGGAATATTGAGATGATAGAATTGATAGCATCAGCTATGGATGTGGAGTGAGAGATGAGTAACAGCAGAGAGATGAGAATGACTCCTAGGTTGCAAAATTGAATAACCAGAAGGATGATGAGAACACCTTTAAAGAAATAGGCTTAAGAAGAGAGCTAAGTTTAGGGGGAAAAATCATATGGTCATGTTGAGTTTGACATGCTTATGAGACACATAGGTGGAGATGCCTAATAGGCAGTTGGAAATGTAATATTGAAGCTTAAAGAGAAAGATGAGGGATAGATATGTTGCTTTGCATGTCTTCTGCAGAGAGATAATATGGAACCCATGGGAGTGGATGAAATCACCAAGAGAAAACATGTAGAGTAAGAAGAGAGGAGAGCCTTACACAAAGCCCTGGGTACACTCATGCTTGGGGTCAGTAAGGTGGGGCATGAGAGGCTAAGAAGGATTGGTCAGGCAGATAGGAGCCACAAAAGAACACAAAAACTCAGGGAGTGTCCAGAAGCTGCAGTATCAAATGTGGTAAAAAGATGAAGAAAGATGAGGCTTTAGATTTAGCAATAAAGAAGTTATTTTTTATCTCGAAATGAGCAGTTTCATTTAAGTGGTAGGTTGGAAAATAATTTTGGGGGAAAGTGGCCATAGCCATTGTTGACAGCTTTCATTGAAATCCAGGCTATGAAAAGGAGAGAGTAAGAGTGGTAGCCCAAGGGAGTAGTGATATCACAGGAGGTTGTTTTAAGGATTGAGAAAAACCTAAGCTTGCTTGTTTGTGGGTGTCTCCAGAAGAAGCTAGTTGATAAAGAGTTTGAAAGTTAAGGAAATAGAGCAGATCATTGTACAAGTAAATTCCCCTTAGGAAACAGGAGTAGATTAGTTACAACTAGAGGGGTTCATATTGGCAAGAAGAACCATCTCTTTACTCAGAGATGCAGAGGAAGAGAAAATCATTGAATGGTGTTAAAGTGATTTGAAGGATAGAATTGGGGTGACAAGGAAGAAGGGAGGTCTCCATGGATGGTACAGTTTTTTCAGTGAAATACGATAGGAACCCCTCTGCTGAGAAGAAAGGAGTTAAAGGGATAGTGTAGGTGGCTTGAGGGAAAAGGTTTGGAACAGACTGGGAATGTGATAGATTGTAAATCAGAGAAGAATTAAAAGGATTACTATATAGTAGTAAGGGCCTAGTTGAGATTACATAATAAAGTTGAAGTGATTTGCACTGGATTTGGAGTCAGAAGATCTGGGTTTAAATTTTGCCTGTGCCAAATAATACATGTGTGACCCAGGACAGCTCATATAACCTCCCAGTTCTCTCATCTGTAGAATTAGGAGAACTGGACTTGTCCTTTCCAACTTAAACTCTGTTATCCTTTGCTTTTTGTTTCTACATTTGCAGTTCTTCACATAAATGTTGTGACTTTCTTGGAGATCCATTATGAACTTTTGTATTTGTCTTAGGTTATCTATTCTAATCAAAGTTGGATTCTTTTGGTGATGATTCACTAGAAAAGACCTAACATTTGAACTCTTTTCTTATCGATATTCTTAACAATAAAATCGTTCCCTAGAGACTAGTAATATGGAAGAAATTTCTACTTGAGAAAATACTATGACAAGATAATAACCTACCCCCCCATCCCTGTCTCTGTCTGTCTCTCTCTCTCTCTCTCTGTTTCTCTGTCTCTCTCCCTCCTTCCCTCCCTTTCTCCCTCCCTCCCTCTTTCTCTCCCTCACTCTCTCCCCCTGTCTCTCTCCCAATTTCTCAATCTCTCTTCTTCCCCTTCCTATCTCCCCTTTACCCTCTCCCCTCTCTCATTCCTCTTTTTCCCTCCATCATCTTTCTGTCAGATCTTTGGCGCTGCCAGTTCCTTTTACCTTTTGTTAGTCTAGGTTTGATGTGCTTTGGGGCTTTGATTGGACTTTGTGCTTGTGCCTGCCGGAGTCTGTATCCAACTATTGCCACAGGAGTCCTTCATTTCCTTGCAGGTGGGTGTTGAGTTTTACTGTACTTGAACTTTGAACCTTAATATAAGGGCCTTGTAGTTGTGGTTCATGATTATTCCACATCCCAGTGTCATGTTGAAATATCAGGGATTCTCCTACCTAACTATGTGCTGTTGTTTTTCCTTTTCTCTCTTCCACTCTCAATCAGGTTTGTGTACACTGGGCTCAGTAAGTTGCTATGTTGCTGGTATTGAACTGCTTCATCAGAAGTTGCAGCTGCCTGAGAATGTGAAGGGTGAATTTGGTTGGTCCTTCTGCCTGGCCTGTGTCTCGGCCCCCTTGCAGTTCATGGCTGCTGCGCTCTTCATCTGGGCAGCCCGTACTAACCGAAAAGAGTACACACTAATGAAGGCCTATCGGGTGGCATAGATGGATCGCAGCTCCAATTATAGCTTGCTACACTACAGTATTTTTTAATGTCCATCTTATTCTCTTATCTTTCTCCTCCCTCCCCTGCTTTTTTCCTCTGCTGTGGACACAGTTCCATTCTGGATGTTTATTTGTATCGTTTTCTTACCCTTAATTTTAAATTTGTGTGGTGGTCTTTGAGAAATCACACCCTTCATATGTCCAAATAGAGCTAGATCCAAAATCCAGAAGAGATTAGTGGATAAAGAGCATAAATTTAGGTAAAGAGTATCTGTCACCTGAGTGAGGCTGATGTAAAGCACATTTAACAAGTAACAACTTCTGAGAGACTGAGATAAAGGTACAGTATTTATATTGAATTTGTGGTACTCCATTTTAAAAGTCTCATGATTATCATGACTTTAGTTTTGCTGTTGTGTAGAACTATCATCTATGAATATTAGTGCTGTTTTCAGATGTTTACTTAAACTTTATATGATGGAGAAAAGATGAGACAAATTTTTCTAACCTTTGAAGTGTAGCTTATCTAAGGTGAAATACAGCAGCTCTTTTAAACTGCATTGTGCATAAAATCTTTGAGTAAGGATGTGAAGATAGATATTTTAGTTGAAGCTTTGTTTATGGATTGGTACTATCAGTACTGAAAGTTAGCTCAAACAGCGGAGTATTAATTTTTTACTTCCTTTAAGATTTCAGTGTCCTGGATCACTTCCCTAATACACTGTCCTAATGAAAGATAAAATGCTTTCTAATAGTGTGTTGGGATTGGTGAATTGAATGCCCCAACTGCCATCTAAGTCAGTTAAATACTCTCTCAGAACATTTATCCAGAAGAAAGTTATTTCTCAAGATC
>CM053622.1:473656089-473669426 GCA_028646595.1 Phalanger gymnotis | reverse complement strand
AATAGTGTGTTGGGATTGGTGAATTGAATGCCCCAACTGCCATCTAAGTCAGTTAAATACTCTCTCAGAACATTTATCCAGAAGAAAGTTATTTCTCAAGATCTGAGACTTTGGCTGCCTATTAACAACTGTGGTCTTTATTTCCTGTGATGGAATGAGGTGCCTTTCCTCACCCAGACCTCTTCATGGACATCTCAGCATTGTTTAATTTCTTCTAATTCAGTTATTTTTATAAATATGTGTATAAACTTTTAAACTTTTAAAATCCTATTTATTTATTCCATTTCTGTAGAACATGGCAGGTTTTTTAAAGAAAATGTAACATAGTAATTTCTTACCATGTCCCAAATCTGTTGTTTAAAAAATAAAATTGGACCAGAAAAGAGATTGTCAGACCTATTTTTTCAATGCCCCTACCTTAGAATGATGAAGAGAAATCAAGAAATTAAAGTGAATGTGCAACACTGTTGAGAAGGGAAAAGGTGAGAGGAGAGAGGACAAACCCGAGGAAAAATAAGATGAAGGGAAATACACAGGTAGTAATCATAACTGTGAATGTGAATGGGATGAGCTGTCTCATAAAATGGAAGTGAATAGCAGAATGGATCAAAAACCAGAATCCTACAATGTGTTGTTTACAAGAAACACACTTGAAGCAGAGACACAGTAAAAGGAAGGGGCTAGAGGAGAATATCATTCTTCAGCTGAAGTAAAAAAAAAAAGCAGGGATAGCTGTAGTGATCTCAGACAAAGTAAAAGCAAAAGTAGACCTAATTGAAAGAGATAGGGAAGGAAACTACATCTTGCTAAAATATACTATAGACAATGAAGCAATATCAATACTAAACATATGTGCACCAAATGGTATTGCAACCAAATTCTTAAAGGAGAAGTTAAATGAGTTACAGGCATTATGAAACGTAAAACAGATAATTTGGATTATATTAAAAGGCTTTTGTACAAACAAAACTAATGTAACCAAGATTAGAAGGAAAGCAGAAAGCCGGGAAACATTTTTTATATTAAATGTTTGTGATAAAGACCTCATTTCTCAGTAGAGAGCTAAGTAGAATTTATAAGAATACCAGCCATTCCTCAATTGAAAAATGGTCAAATGGAGACGAACAGGCAGTTTTCAGATGAAGCTGTCTGTAGTCATAAGAAGTGCTGTAAATCACTTGATTAGAGAAATGCAAATTAAAACTGACCTACCACATCACCCCTATCCACACGCTAATATGACAAAAAAGGAAAATGAGAGGATGTGGGAAAATTGGGACACTAATGCATTGTTGGTGGAGTTGAGAATTGATCCAACCATTCTGGAGAACAATTTGGAACTAGGCTTAAAGGGCAAGCAAACTGCATTTCCTCTGATCCAGCAATACCACTTCTAGGTCTGTCCCAAAGAGATCATAAGAAAGGGAAAAGGACCCATATGTGCAAAAAGTACTTAAAGCAACCCATTTCATAGTGGCAAAATATTAGAAATTGGGGTGATGCCCATCAATTGGGGAATGGCTGAACAGGCTGTGAATGTAATGGAATACTATTACTCAATAAGAAAGGACAGGCAGATTTCAGAAAAACTGGAAAGACTGGCTTGAGCTGATGCTGAGTGAAGCGAGTAGAACTAGGAGAACAACGTACACAGTAACTGCAATATTGTAGGATGAACGACTGAATGACATCTATTCTCAGCAATACAGTGTTCTAAGACAATTACAAAGGTCTAGAGGCTATCCTTTTTAGATACTTTAATGTTTTTATGCTGAAGACTTTCTTCTATCTCTTTAAGGAATGCTCCTTTTTCTCTGATAACCTGGAGAGTGGAAAAGTCTGCTTTGAATTCCTTTACCTTCTAGAAGTAAATCCATACTTTTTTCACTTTATTATTTTTCATGGCTTTTTTTTTTCTTTTTGATTTGTTCTATCACAGCTGTGACTAATACAGAAACGTGTTTTACATGATAGCATACACGTAACCTATATCAAATGCCTACCATTTTCAAAAGAGGAGGGGTGGCAGGGAAGGAGAAAAATTTGCAACTCAAAATCTTGTAAAAAGTGAATGCTAGCACTGGCCCCCGAGTCAGGAGGACCTGAGTTCAAATGTGTCCTCAGACGCTTGACACATGTACGCTGTGTGACCTTGGGCAAGTCACTTAAGCCCAATTGCCCTGCCAAAAAACAAAACAAAAAAAAGTGCTAAAAACTGGCTTGACACATAATTGGGAAGAAAAAATAAAATACTATTTAAAAAAATAAAGCGAGCGTGCATTTCCAGTCGCCATTACCAAAGCCCAAGCTTAGGCAATTGAATTGGATTGTCCTTTTTATCCAAATAGTAGACAGCTTGTTTTCATCTTATTATCCAGACCAGTGTGGAATTCCAGTTCAGTAACTCATTTGCTTTCCAGTTTTTTTAATTAAAAAAAAAATTCTCCTTTATCTAGAGTGAATGAATCAATCAACAAACATTTATTCAACACCATTTTATATTCCAGTTATTACATGAGGTACTGGGGATACAGATAGAAAGAATGAAGTAATCCCTATTCTCAAATTCAAAACAGAGCTAAGTTCAAATGGCGTTATTTCATATCCTTGCCTCTTCAAATTCCTTGTGATATTTTGCCTTTGCTCAGCAAACACAGGCAAACAAGCCTAGTCTTAAAGGCACATATCTTATGTGCTGCATTTGTAAAATAAAAAGGATTTACAGCCTCATTCCCTTATGTCTAAAGGGACAGCATCATTGTATAAAATGTGATCTCTTTTCACTCTTGAAAAAGATTTCTGAATTGCCAATTTTGTAAGCAAACTTCTGGGCCACTCACGTATAATAAAGTATGTTGTTTCTTATTAAATTTCCTTCATTTTTTTGTCGCATTGTTCTACTCTTTAACTCATAATGATCACATACCACCTTAGAAAGTGGGAAAGATACCATTTATTTTTAATAGCGTTCCAAACCTCCAAGCAAATTCCCAGACCCAGTTTTGCAATCTATATGCATCATTCTTATGTGATAAATTCTACACTAGGCCATTTAGTAGTTGTGGATACCTGGGTTTGCAACTAAAGCAGTGTAACTGCTTACTACCTTTCAAAAAGAGCAGCAAACTTATTAATTATGAAGTATCTGAGTAGCCAATTTCCTCCCTCTTCTTGATGTGGATACTTTATAACTGATATCTTTATTGGAATGTGGGCAGGAAAAGGTACATAAATTCTAGGCAACTTTGAGTGATGATTTGTCTGTTTAAAAAACAATGGTAATTACAGGGAAGGGAATGAAACTTGGCTAAAGAGACTTCTGAATGAAGGAGGGATAGCTTTTCTCAACACATCCCTATCAACTATTATGACAGGGTGAACCGTGAATCATTTGCTACAGGCGAAAGTTAAAGATCTGTGTTGATCTGTTACAGCCACAAAGATGAACCTCTGTAAGCAGCATTATCATTAAATAGGTAGTATTATAAGTTATTAGCATAGCTGTGGTTTTGCATTTTTTGTTGCATTCTTAATAGCTTATGCTATCTTAGAGTGATTTTTGCCGTTTGTCCTGCCTGTGGTGGATGTGTTATGTTTGTGGACATAACGGATTTTTGGCAGTCCCATAGTGTCACATAGTAGGGTGGCTTGGCCTAAAGTCAGTACAAAGGTAAATTCTATTTATGACATTTCCACTCACCTCAGAAATCCGCAGGAAAAGGAAGGTCTATGCCTTTCAAGAATTTTTGCAAATGCTTTAATGTATATTTCCAGTCAGAATCTAAGATTTCATAAATCTTAGAGGAATGACAGGAGCATAAAAGCTTTTTACATCCTTTTAGTAAAGTGTTTTTTTTTTTTATTGTTAGGGCTTCTTTTAAATAGCCATAAAAACTATCAAATATAAGTTGTTAGGAAATAAAAAGAACAGGAGAAAAAAACCTTAGTGAATAGACATTATAATTGTTTTTAAAGCTAGATGAAAGTTATTTGAAAATATTTGTATATCAACAGGTGAAATCCTTGTTTCAGTAAAACCATAAGTTCCCTAAGGCATTTTTACAGAGAGACTGGGCAATATAGTTCCCAGGAAGAAAATCTAGGACCTTCCTTTTTACAAGAAAGTTCCAAACTCTCCTCTCCAGAAAAGGCAGAAAGGGGAAGATCCACATGGCAAGCAAAACATGTCAAAATCTCCAAATGTTGCAAAAAAAAAAAAAGTAATATCTCATCAGCAGAGATACCAAGCATCACCAGGGATTTCTTTCTTTTCTCTTTCTACCGTGATCTGAGTCATTTTGATCTCATCTAGTTCACCTCTTTTTTTCTTACCTCAAACTCTGTATGATAAATTGTAAAGAAACTTGATTTTTAAAACATGTGTATGTACATACATGTACATATATGTATTATGTACATATATGTATCATGTACATGTATGTATATACACATGTGTGTGAGGTAGTTTAATAGGTCACATTTTGTGTGAAATACTTGAGATGATCATAACATCTTAGGGAAATTTAAAATCACTGTATTTTTCTGTCCTGTACACATATAAATTGATTATTAATTTTCACACTAATCTTATAGTCATGTTCTGATGACACATATGTTTTAGATCGAGGACATGTTTTGATCTGCATGTCAGGGTTTCTCTTTTGCCAATATTTAAATTTATCTTTTCAGTTTAAACTGGTTTTTGCCTTTCCTAACCACTCCCTCAGTTTTGTGGCTCCTAAAGGCTCTTTAGCTTTTTGTAATTTCTACCTGCTATTCCTGGTTCTGAGAGCTAAGCAAAAAAAAAACAAACTCTAATCCGTCTTCCACTTAACATCTCTTATATATGCAGATAGCAATTGCATCTCAACCAAGTTTTCTGGTTAAATGTGCCCAATTCCTTCAACAGATCCTCATATGACATGACCTCAGTCTTTCTCTAAATTCTTTGGAATTTGCTCTCAGATGTAGATTGATGATGTAGACTCAGTCAATAAGTACAATATAGCTATGGCACAATCACAGTATTCTGGCCTCCACCCTGCACTCAAAAAATGATTCATAATAAGTACCCTACTTGAAAATGAACCAAGAACGATAATGCTTATTTTGAATTAGCTCTTCTCTTCTGTGGATGGGAACTCGTGAAATCACGAATAGGTCACCCATATGTTTCCTTCCATTACATCATCAATGGATAAAACAAATTTAACTTTACTCCTCCTTCAGTTACCTACAAATATGCCTTGTATTTACCAGTTTCATCAAACTGTTATGTTGTGACAACTAGTCCTGGTAGACAGAATCTCAGTGTTGGAAAGGACTTCAAAAATCTAACTTAATCCATATCTCAACAGCAATAACAAAAAAAAAACAAACCCTACGACATGCCAGGTTTTTACTTAGCAAGTCTTTACTTGAAGACCTTCATTGCATCTGTGGATAATTAGTTGTTGGGAAGCTTTCCTTACATTAAAATTAAATTAAAATTAGCTTTTTGTAATTTCTACCTGTTATTCCTGGTTCTGAGAGCTAAGCAAAAAAAACCAAAACAAACTCTAATCCATCTTCCACTTGACATCTCTTATATATGCAGATAGAAATTGCATCTCAACCAAGTTTTCTGGTTAAATGTGCCCAGTTCCTTCAACAGATCCTCATATGACATGACCTCAAAGCTCTTCATTCGAATTACCCTCTTTTGGACACATCAAAGTTCTCCCTAAGATGTGATCTCCGCAACTGAGTATAATACTCAAGATGGTCCAACAAGTGCACATGTATACAGCAGGACCTAATTGAATGTAGCCTAAGATTGCTTAACCTGTTTTGTCTTCCATATCACGCTTTTGACAATATTAAGTTTGTGGTCTATTTAAATTGGCAGGACTTTCAGAGGAACTGAAATTCTATGGAGCCATGCCTCCTCCCTCTTACTTGTGAAGTTGATATTTTGATTCCTAGTTCAAGACAACATTTATCCTTATTATATTTCATCTTAGATTTGGTCCACTGTTTTAGCCTATCAAAATCTTTGGCGATCTTAATTGTAATACAATATATAGCTATTCTGCAAATTTGATAACCCTGCCCGTCATTGATTTAAAAAAATGTTAAATAACACAGGGCTCAGGAAAGATTGAAAATTGCTTTCCCAGTTGACATCAAATGATGATTGCTTTTTGGGCCCAGTCATTGAATCAGCTCTGAATCCACCTAATTATCATACTACCTAGTTTATATCTCTTCATCTTTTCTATAAGAATTGAAAGAAATTTTCTCAGACGTTTTCCTAAAATCTAGGTAAGCAATACCACTACAGTGACCCTGTCAAGAAAAAACAAAAAAGGAAAAGATGTTAGCCTGCTATGTACTGTGCTTAATTAACCCATGCTGACTCTTTGTGATCACTGCTTCCCTTTCTACATCTTCATTAACCTTTAATGATCCCTTCAAGAATTTTGCCAAGAACTGTGTAGTCTCTCTCTCTTTTTTAAGTCAGGATATTTACTTTTAAAAAGAATACTAAACTACGTCTCTCCAATTTGAGATCACTGGCAGTGACTTAGCAATTATGGCTGCCAGGTCTTTCCATACCTAGGTTGCTCATCAGGTTTGGTGACTTGAACTCATAATAGCTAGCCCAGGTACTCTCTTAGTACCCGATTTAGCTGAAGCCGTAATTCTCTATTGGAGATTTTTTTTCTGGCCTTTCCATTCGAAAAGATTTTTCACTTTGGCTGATAAAACAGAAGCCAGTTAAATAGTTAAGCAGCTCTGTCCTCCCTCTGCAGTCTCTTTTCACATCCTCTCTCCCCTCTTCATTGCAATTCTCTTCCTATTTTAATACTTTTCCCCAATACAGCTTTAAAGCAAAACAGAACCGTCTTTGTTTTCCTTAGCATTCGTTGCCAGCCTCAGCTCACCCTGAGCTTTCTTATTCCCAACACGATTTTTGCAGCACTGTGCTGTGTTTTTGTATTGTCCTTTATTGCTGACTTGCTCTTATCTTCTATTTATCTCTTTTAAAAATGTAAATTGGGCAATGAGTTCCATGTATACCCCCTTAAATTGCTCCTTAGTCAACTCTCCACTTTCTTCCTTACTAAAATTGTTTCTATTTATGTCTCCAAAATTTCATTCTTGAAGGTTTTCTATCCTTCTGGGATGATTTCATATGTGTCTATGTATGTAAGTATATATACACATGTACATTTGCATGTATACATATATATGTGCATATGTGTGTATACATGTATTTTAGACACACACATATGTTACTTAGTCTTTCTCTAAATTCTTTGGAATTTGCTCTCGGATGTAAGGTACATAGAAGACTATGTCTGACTTTCCTATTTTATGTTACAAATTTTAAAATAGTATTAATTTTCACTTCTATCATTTCTACCCAGCAACAGGTTCCTCCTTGGTAAGAATGAGATATAGAAGTTCCCCTTAACAGTTCCTCCAGCATTTGAAAGATAAAATTATCATTGGGGCAAGTAAAAAACTTATTAGCTGTTTTGCTTTCTTTAGAAAGAATGCCTACAGGTATCCCTATAACCTGTCCCCATCACAGCTGTTCTCGACTCTCTATGTCGGGCTTGTGATTTGTTTCCCCATCTCCTCATTTTCTGCCATCGTTGATCTTTAACCTGGTATCTTTCTCTAGTTTCTCGATTTCCCTACATAACTATATCTTCTTAATCTACTTTTCTACTTTGTCTCCACTACTCCTAACCCTTTATTTTTATATATTCTGTTTCTTTTGAATAAAATATATCTTTCCAACCACATTCATATCCCAGCCAGAGGAGTCATACCAAGTCTTGGTAAAATTTAAGATATCAGATTCATCTTCATGTGTTGTTATCTGGCATACTTTGCCTGTTAGCTAGTCTTTGTGCATTTGTCTATCATCTGAAAACACAGATTTTATCCCTGGTTAAATTTCTGATTCTACCACTATTCTTCCTGTTCTTTATGGTATCTAACTTAATAACTGTACTTCAGCAGTGTTCTCTCTTCCTCTTCTTTGAGAATGGCTTTACAGCTATTACTTAGCTGGTTTTAGTGGTCCTTTCCCCCTTTCTCATCTGTCTCATTTTTCTGCCTCCCAGCTTCCTGGCATAGATGAGAGTTGCTCTATCCTTTTTAGATACTTTAATGTTTTTATGCTGAAGACTTTCTTCTATCTCTTTAAGGAACGCTCCTTTTTCTCTGATAACCTGGAGAGTGGAGAAGTCTGCCTTGAATTCCTTTACCTTCTAGAAGTAAATCTAAACTGCCTTTTGAGCATAGATTAAAAGTTATTTAGATATGGCAGATAAACCGACATTGTAGACTAATTTTCTCTATTTTCCATTCTTGCAGGAAGTAATAGCCTCAGTCCCTCATCTTTCCTGCTTGTAGCCAACCTGGGGAATGTATGTGGCAAATTTCTTGTGGGAAACTAAAATTATCACTCCCATTCTCACATCATTAGCACCTTTCCACATGATTAACCCTTTTTTTTTCTACTTTGCAAATATCTTAACTATGGCCCATTTCCAATCTCTTTATCTCGCTAATCTCTTGTCTTTTTTTTTTATCTTGTCCTAACTTCCATCTTTCTCTCCTTCCAGGGTTCCTTCTCCTCAAATGAATTTCCTTCAATTTCAGCCCTTCTCTTTCTGTTTCTCCTTCCATTCTCTTTTGATCTTTCTGCTTGTGTCTTTATCCTCTTCACCTTGAGCTTTCTTCATTCATCTCTAAACTTTTTCTTTCCCTGTCTTCTCAAGTCCTCTCAATTTTCCTCTCCCTGAATGAAATATCTGATCTCCTTTAAAAGTCTTCCATCTAAGTCGCTCACAATTCATTTTCCTCTTTCAGTTCAAATTATCCTGCTCCTCCCATACAACCTTCTCCTAATATGACTTAATTTTTAAATTGAATTTTACTTTTTAATTAACAAGTATTATTTCCCCCTCTCACTTTCCCCATAATGAAAAAGAAAGAAAAATCCCACTTAACAGTTATGCGTAGTTAAGCAAAAAAAAAAAAATCAGAGAAACCTTAGAAGACTTAGATGATCTGATTCAACAGGAAGTGAACAGAAACAGGCGAACAATTTTTATTCTAACAACAACTTTGTAAAAATGGATAATTTTTAAAGTTCAACACAATCACCAACCACTATTATAGAAGACCAGTGATGAATAATGCTATCCACCCCTTGACAGAGAAATCATATTGTACATATGCAGAATGAGATATATTTTGGGGTATAAGACAAATTTAATGTGGTAATTCAGATTTTTAAAAACATAAATGGTAATTATTTGCCAAAAAGGTCAATCAATCAATAAGTATTTATTAAGTACATATTATGTGTCAGGCTCTGTACAAAGACAATCCCAGGTATAAAATCAAATGAAAAATGAAACAGTTCCAATTCTCAGAAAGGTTACGTTCTATTAAGAGATATAACAGGTGCATATTTAAATATATACAGAAGAATTATATTCAGAACAAATGTAAAATGTAAAGTAGTTAAATACAGTTAAAACAATTAGGAAGGGAAAGCGCTAACAGTTGAAGGAATCAAGAAAGGTTTTGTATAGAAGACAGTGCTTGAACTGCAGCTAGAAGGAAATTAGAGATTATACAAGGTGGAAGTTAGAATGGTGTGCATTCAAATATAACAAAAAGCCATTGCAAAGGAAAGCATATGGGAAATGGACTGCCTTGTTCTAGAAACAAAATTATTATATTGTATTGTATTGTATTGTAAAGTATGGAAATGATAGTAACATATAATAAGGCTGGACAGACAGTGGTGATTTTTTTTAATGTAGCATTCTGAATTCAAATAGCAATAAAGAATCCACAAACAGAGGAGACAATCATGGGAGCATTTACAATAAAATGTAGGCATATTAGCATGATATGGTTAAGTATTTTTGAAAGTTTTCCTATGATCTTATAAAGCTTGAGGTTTTTCATGAAGCTTTATGATATTCTAAAGCAGAATTAAAGAGCCTTAAAAGCCAAACAAAGGATTTTATGTTTTATTTTAGAGGCAGTAGGAAGCCATTGAAATAGGGAAGTCAGATTTTCACAGAGGGAAAACCATCACTTTTGGAACTGTGTGAAGGCTGGATCAGAGGGGAGAGAGACTTGAGGCAAGGAGATTGACCAATTTGAGGTCCTTTGCTCTCTTTGTATAGTAAAAAGTGATAAGGACCTGATCTATGCTGGTAGCTATTAGAGTAGAGAAAAAGAGGGTTGATGCAACTGATATGGAGGTAGAAACAGCAAGATCTGAAAACTGACTAAATATATGAAGTGAGGAAGAATGACAGTTCAAGAATAACACCAAAGTTATGAACTTCAAAGACTAGAATAATGGTAGATTCCATAACTAGCAGGTATTACTGTAGACTACACACTCCACACTCTTATACTCCTTTCTCCATGAAGAGAAATTGATTCCTCCTAGATCACACTTTTTTCTTTTCATTAAATGGCCAAAGAGTTGTGACCTTCATGTCAGACCACATTTCCAACTGACCCTTTTGTGTCAGAAGCTGGAAATTTGCTTAGAGCAATTGAGGTCCACACCATAGGAATGACCTGCATTCTAGCCTAGGAGTAAAATGAACCTGTGTTCCATATGGATCCCTTTCTCTGCTATCTTAAAGAGTATATAAGCACAGGAAATGAGTAAATATAATCACTTGAAGATAGCTCTAGAGTTCTCTGATGGTCAAATTCTGATCATTATGAATAAATTTTTAAATCTCTGATCTGTTTAAATTATGGGTATTTCCAGCTAGTAAATGTTTTCATCCAGTTCCCCATTCCCAACACAAAATAAAATAATGTCATATAGTACATAGCATTTATAATGGACCATGAATTTTATGTGAGGCAAAAATGAGAATAAAGAAATATCTTAAAAGAACAGTGAGAAAATCATGTAAAACATCTATTAGCAGACCGACACAATGATGGAAAGTGTCCAAACCTATCCTCGGTTCTTAAAGGGATGGTCATACATGTCATTGAGTCCATTGTTCTATGAAGTAGAGGTTGGCCTGCTACACTTATTCACCAGTCTGAGAACATATTACCACAGGGACCCAATCTTCATGCTGCCATGGCAATTTAGAGATTACTATTAACTTTGAAGAGAACAGTTTCAGTGGAGTATGAGCTTTGGAGACCTCATCATGAAGGGTTGGGGATAGAATGAGAAATGAGGAAGTGTTCACAATGAATTTAGACATTATGACTGAGAAAAAGAGAAAAGATATAAAATGATAGTTTGAGGGGATGGTAGGGTTTAGTAAAGATTGCTTTTTGTGGTTTGGTTTTGTTTTTAAAGATAGAGGACAGAAACTTGTTTGAAAGTAGTAGGAAATGAATGCGTATGTAAGAAAAGGTTGAGTAATGGAGAACGGGATCAAGAGCAGATGTAGAGATTGACCTCAAAAAGGAGAAGTCCTCATTATCAGAGGACTGGAGGAAAGGAAGAGAGTGGAGAATAATGACATGGAGTTTTGAGACCCCATCTTTTGAGAAAGGGAAGAAAGGATGCACACAATGAATGGCCTCAATTTTCTCAGTAAAGTAGTAAGGTCTTCCCATGAAGGAGTGTAGGAGGGAAAGGTGTTGGAGACAGAAAGTAAGAAGAAAAGGTTTAGAATAGCCTCTTTGGAGAATAGGATAGGAAATCAATTAGGAATTTTAAAAAAATATTACCTTGCTACAATGAGAACCCTTCAAATCCAGTCTGTTGCCAAGGCTTGTCAACTTCATCTTTGCAACATCTCAAATACAACCCCTTCTAGGGCAGGACCTCATCATCTCATACCTTGACTATCGAAATAGCCCATTGGGGGAGGTGGAGCCAAGATGCCAGCTGGAAAGCATGGACTTGCTTAAGCTCTCTCCTGAATCCCTCCAAACACCTGTAAAAAATGGTTCTGAACAAATTCTAGAGCTGCAGAACCCACGAAATAGCAGAAGGAAGCAAGTCTCCAGCTCAGGACAGCCTGGATGATCACTGGGAAGGGTCTATCACACAGTGCTTGGAGTGGAGTGCAGACCAGTGTGGGCCACACCAGGACCAACCAGAACGGGAGTAGGGCAGAGCAGGTCTCAGGGACATGAATCAGTGAGCTGTGGCAGTTACCAGACTTCTCAACCCACAAATGCCAAAGACTACAGAGCAAGTTAGTGGGAAAACTGCTGGATCAGGTGAGAGAAGTGCATGGTCTAGCTGGGGCTCCCTGGGGGCGGCAGAGGTGGCATGGTGGCAGTAGCAGGAAGCTCCTGTGGCTGCTTCCAGAGCTTCAGTGTCTGCTGCTTCTCATGTCCCTGGTACACACAGTGGGAGGAATGAAGCAGTGGATCAGAGCAAGAGTGCAGGGAGTGCTTTGCTGGGGCAGAGGCAGGGTTCTCCTGCTTTGCCCTGCTTGGATCTGGGTCATGGTCCTGGCTGGTGGTTCTTGGGGAGGAGCAGTGTTGGTATGGAAGAGCTTGCAGTGATGGTGGAGTAGAAGTAGCTCTGAAAACAGCAGCACAAGGCCCCTAAAGCTTGGGACAAAGTACTCTCCACTGTGAAGGCAGTCACAACCTGACCAAAAGCTCAAGGGTCAAATAGCTGGCTGGGAACATGAGCAGCAGGCAGCATAAAAGGAATCAGACCCAGACTCAAGATCTTTTTTTTTTGGTGACAAAGAAGATCAAAACATATAGTCAGACAGTCAACAAAGTCGATGATCCTACATCAAAAGCCTCCAAGAAAAATATGAATTGGTCTCGGGCCATGGAAGAACTCAAAAAGGATTTGGAAAAGCAAGTAAGAGAAGTAGAGGAAAACTGGGAAGAGAAATGAGAGTGATGCAAGAACATCATGAAAAACAAGTCAACCACTTGCTAAAGGAGACCCAGAAAAGTACTGAAGAAAATAACACTTTAAAAATAGACTAACCCAAATTGCAAAAGAGCTCCAAAAAACCAATAAAGAGAAAAATGCCTTAAAAAGCAGAATTAGTCAAATGGAAAAGGAGGTCCAAAAGACCACTGAAGAAAATACTTCCTTAAAAAATTAGATTGGAGCAAGTGGAAGCTAGTGACTTTATGAGAAATCAAGATATTATCAAACAGAACCAAAGGAATGAAAAAATGGAAGACAATGTAAAATACCTCATTGGAAAAACCACTGACCTGGAGAATAGATCCAGGAGAGATAATTTAAAAATCATTGGACTACCTGAAAGCTTGATCAAAAAAGAGCCTAGGCACTATCTTTCAAGAAATTATCAGGGAAAATTGCCCTGATATTCTTG
>CM053622.1:473638859-473655989 GCA_028646595.1 Phalanger gymnotis | reverse complement strand
GTAGGAATATTGTTTCCAAATTCCAGAGTTCCCAGGTCAAGGAGAAAAAACTGCAAGCAGCCAGAAAGAAACAATTTGAGTATTGTGGAAACACAATCAGGATAACAAAAGATCTAGCAGCTTCTACATTAAGGGACCAAAGGGCTTGGAATATGAAATTTTGGAGGTCAAGGAGCTACTATTAAAACCAGGAATCATCTACCCAGCAAAACTGAGTATAATACTCCAAGGCAAAATATGGATTTTCAATAAAATAAAGGACTTTCAAGCTTTCTTGATGAAAAGATCAGAGCTGAATAGAAAACTGGACTTTCAAATACAAGAATCAAGAGAAGCATTAAAAGGTAAACAAGAAAGGGAAATCATAAGGTACTTACTAAAGTTGAACTGTTTTGTTTACATTCCTACATGGAAATATGATGTTTGTAATTCCTGAGACCTTTCTCAGGATTAGGGTAGTTGAAGTGAATATACATATATGTAGACAGAGGGCACAAGGTGAATTGAATATGAAGGGATGATATCTAAAAAATTAAATTAAGTGGTGAGAGAGGAATATATTGAGAGAGGAAGAAAGGGAGAGATAGAATGGGGTAAATTATCTCACATAAAAGTGGCAAGAAAAAGCAGTTCTTTTGGAAGGGAAGGGGAGGTAGGTGAGGGGGAATGAGTGAATTTTGTTCTCATCGTATTTGACTTGAGGAGGGAATAACATACACACTCAATTGGGTATCTTACCCCACAGGAAAGTAGGGTCAAGGGGATGGGGGGGGGATGATAGAAGGGAGGGCAGATGGAGGTAAGAGGTGATCAAAAGCAAGCGCTTTTGAAAAGCTACAGGGTCAAGGGAGAAAATTGAATAAAAGTGGACAGGGTAGGATGGAGGAAAATATAGTTAGTTTTCGCAACGTGATCATTGTGAAAGTGTTTTGCATACTGATACATGTGTGGCCTATGTTGAATTGCTTGCCTTCTCAAGAAGGATGGGTGGGGAGGGAAGAGGGTAGAAAATTTGGAACTCAAAATTCTAAAAGCTGATGCTCAAAAAAAAGATGTTTTGTATGCAACTGAGAAATAAGATATAGGGAATGGAGTATAGAAATCTATCTTGCCCTACAAGAAACTAAGGGGAAAGGGGATGGGGTGGGGGAGTGGGGTGACAGAAGAGAGGGCTGACTGGTGAATGGGGCAATCAGAATATATGCCATCTTGGAGTGGGGGGAGGGTAGAAATAGGGAGAAAATTTGTAACTCAAAATCTTGTGGAAATCAATGTTGAAAACTAAAAAATTAAATAATAAAATATGAAAAAAAAATTAAAAAATAGAAATAGCCCACTGGTGGGTCTGCCTGCTTCAAGTGCCTCCCCACTCTAATCCATTCTCCATTTAGACACTAAAATGATTTTCCTAAAGTTCAGATCCAGCCATGTCACATCTCAACATACACACACACACACACACCCCTCCAGTGGCTCGTGATCACCTACAGGAGTAAATACAAAATGCTCTGTTTGACATTCAAAACACTTCATAACCTAGCCCCTTTCCAGTCTTCTTACCCCTTATTCCCAGCCATGTCCTCTTGGGTCCAATAACACTGGCCTCCTTCTTCTTCCATGAATAATACACTCCATCTCCCAGCTCTAGGCATTGTCTCTGTTTTCTGTGCCTACTATGCTCTCCTTCCTCATCTCTCCCTCCTGGCTTCCCCGGCTTCTTTCAGATCCTAGCTAGAATCCCAACTTCTACAGGATGCCTTTCCCAAGCCTTCTAATTCTAGTGCCTTTCTTCTTTTAGTAATTTCCTATTTATCTTGTACATAGCTTTCATGTATATATTTGCTTGAATGCTGTCTCCTCCAATAAATAAAGATCTCCCTGAGGGCAGGGACTGTCTTTTGCCTCTTTTTGCACCCGCATTGTTTAGCACTGACTAAGTAGGTCACTAATTAAGGTACATAGTGAGTGTTCAATAATCGTTGATTGATTGGTTGAGATAATCAAAACTTATATAATGGAGCATAAGTGGGTGCCCAGATTGCCTAACAGGGAGGCCTTCTGCATCCTCCTACCACATGGGTGAGTAGCATTCTTTGACTGGCTATGTAGCCCAGAACAAGCTGTTTCTTTAAAAAAGAAAACTATCAAATTGAGACATTTTCACTCTTTCCAATTTGTTTTTTTCCTGCTGTTCCAGAGGATAAAGATCACAGTCCACTCACCAAAAACACATCATGAATTGAAGTAGGAGGGAGAGGGGGAATACTTCCCCCCTCCACCCTCCCCAAATCTCATTTTCTTGGTTCTGATTAGTGGGCCTGGAGGTGTTTGTTTCTATTTGGTGTCATTTGTCTTTCTTAGTTGTTGGCAGTTAGGGGGCACATTGGATAGAGTCCTTGCTTGGAGTCAAGAATACCTGAGTTCAAATCTGCGCTCAGATACTTAGCAACTATTTGACTCTGGAAAAGCCACTTAACCCTGTCTGCCTCAGTGTCCTTATCTGTAAAATAAGCTGGAGAAAGAAATGTCAAACCACTTCAATATCTCTGCCAAGAAAACTCTAAATGGGGTCACAAAGAGGTAGACGTGCCTGAAACAACTAAACAACAACAAAAGTCCTTCTCAGTTTCAAGGGCTGGCAGTGATCCAAGTTGGACCTGGATGTTCAAACCATGGTGATCTTTGAGTCAGAATTTCAGCTAGCTGTCCCAGCAAGGAAGTTCTGAGAAGCCAGGGCACGTAGGACTGGAGCCTTAAGCTGGGTTTGGACTTGAAAATGGGACTGGGCTCTGTAGGAGCTGAGTTGAGTTATGAACCTAACTCTCTTCCCCTCCCCAGAGACTGAGGTGTATAAGGGGTATGGGGATTGAGCTCTACATACTGTGGAGTAAATTTGTATATTTGGAATTATACCTTTGAAGTAATTTTTTTTCTTCTTTGTAAAAGTTAATCTGACTGTTTGTTAGTGGCTAAATAGAACTGTGATGTAGGGAATCCACCCCACACACACACTTGAAGAACACCATTGATGAAGACAGAGCTATTGGCAAAGAGCCTGGATGCCCCAAATCCCCATAAGGGTAGCAGAGAATCCTCAGGGAAGGGAGAAATATAACGTACTTGATTGTCAGATGGTCGGGACTAGGGTAATCAGTGTTATACTTGTAGTATACACAGGTTGGTTTTATGAATGCTTCCAACTCTGTTTAACTTCGTGGCAGGAGCAGAATCCAGGATTAGGATTAGACAAGGGATGAGGAGTAATAAGACAAAGGGATGAAAGAGTTCAGATTAGGGGAAGTCATTGTAGGAATCTTACAAAGAGCTCTAGTACTTCATTTGAAAAATATGAGAAAATACATAGAGATGAAGAGGGAAGTCTGTTCTTTCTATTTTTATCTTTACCTCTCCTACTTAATAAATTATGCTTTTATTTTTTGTCCTATACTTATTAAGCCTTATAGATGAAGAAACTGTACTTTGGGTTTTAGCACTGAAGGGTGTGGAGACACACTTCTCCCTAGGAGAATTCTTGTGGGACTATAACATGTCATAACACATAATTATAAATAATATTTATGAAACTAATAATATTGAAATCTGTAGTCTAAAATACACATTTAACAGCTAAATTAAATTTAGGGATGGTGGCGGAGGGGAAAGAGCAGGTTACTTAAGATAACCAGAACAAAGATGCAAACTTTTTATGCCTCTCAAGACAGAGGATGTGGTTTTAGTTGTTTCTTCTTAGTTTATTTCCACTAGCATGTATTGATGTTTCAGAGATAAGATAATGTACAGTTAGACTTAGCTATTTTCATTTTACGTTGACTTTCTATTTCGTTTTGTTTTTAAAAAGATTTTCTAAAAATCTTATGCCTTTATGGTATGGTCAAAATTTATGATAAATTATCATACCACAGGAAAAATTTGATGAGTTAGTTATAGTGAAAACCTGTATTTAGGCTCAAAAGAGCATTTTTGCAATAAGTATATTTATGGAATACAATATGACTCTGTTCTATCTCAAATTTCAAATATCTTGCTTATACACAAAATCAAAGCCAGCAAAAATATAGGGAACTTAGGCTTTTCAGGAAAGCATCACTGTTCCAAAGAGAAGAAAATTAACAAATGTTTTACTGTCCTCACTTGCATAAAAATTAAATCACCTCAAAACTTTGCTTTAGAGATATAAAATGACTAAGTAAATGCATTGTGTGTGTGTGTGTGTGTGTGTGTGTGGTTAAAGAAGGAAGTTTGTGGTTTTCTACCTAGATGGAGCAAACTTCTGAATGTTTAAAAAAATTTTAATCATTATGAATTTGACAAAAATCAATAATCGTGAATATTTCCTCACACAAAGAACAGAAAAAGAGTATTGCATATGACACCATGCAGCTTGTTTTAAATATACACATAAATATTTAATCTAACATTGTGGCTCCAATATTATCCTGCTTCTCTGTGTCTCCTTATTAACTTCCTTCTTCTCTCTTTAGTGTATTTTAAGAATAATCCATTGATGCTCTTTCTTTCCTTCTTTTTTTTAAATGTCACTTTTGCTAACATTCTTCTCCCCAAATCTCCCCTAGGTATTGTGGAGAGAAGTATTCTCTTGTAATAAATAAACATAGAAAGGTAAAAACAAATCTATATATTGGTCCTCTGTGAAAATGTTTCATTTTGTACTTTTAGTACATCACCTCTGCCAAGTGGTAGGAAGCATGATTCATCATAAATATTGTGAAGTCTGCAGTTTTCCTTCTAGTTTCTAGTTATGGTTTTTTTTCCCTTACAATCATTGTATATTTTTTTCCTGGCTCTTTTCACTTTCTTCTGAATTAAATCATGAAGCTCTTCTGAGGTTTCTCTAAATTTGTCTCTTTCAATAATATCTAATTGTACTTTCATATATCAAAATTTCTTCAACCATTCCTCAATTGATGGATACCCACTTTGCTTCCAGTTCTTTTCCAAAACAAAAGGTACTGCTATAAATATTTTTGTGTATATAGGATCTTTCATTCTGTTTTTGAACTCTTAGGAATATATGCCTAGAAGTAGGAACATGGTGAATGGCAGTGGTGGGATTCAGCCGGTTGGCACTGGTTCAGTAGAACCAGTACCTGATTTTAGGTTTAATGCTTGGTTCCATGGACAACCAGTTGTTAATTCATTTGAATCCCACCACTGGGCAAAGGATATGCAATAATTAAGGGGCTTTGGAGACTTGACAGTTGAGGAAGCTGAGGCAAGCAGAGGCTAAATTACTTAACTAAGGTCACATAGCTAATAAGTGTATGAGACTGAATTTGAACTGAAATCTTCCTAACTCCAGGCCCAGAGTTCTATCCACTGCACAGCCAGCTGCCTCATCATCCTTATCAACAAAAATGACATTAAAGAAGAAACATTGCCATCTGTTTTGCTGCTGCACTTTAAGGATCATGGGACCTTTCCATCAGACTTGCAGTTGAAATTATCCATGTTGTCTCTTCCATTAGAATGTGAGCTTCATGAAAACCAGGACAGTTTTACTTTTTGGCTTGCATTTCCAGTACTTAAAACGTATAGTAAGTGCTTGATAAATGCTTTATTCACCCATTTATTTTTGATTTTTAGATAGATATGATTTACCACTATTATCTGTTAAAGAATGTGTGCTTGCTAATGTTTGTTATATTTTGGCAAAAAGCCTTTTTTGTACCTATTTGATATTTTTCCTCTGATTTTATTACTTTTTATTGATAAAATCTATTATTTTTAAGGTCTTTCAAGAGGAAGATCTCAGGGTATCCCTGACCTTATCCATCTAGTTAACCTCAGAAATTAGTTAGTATGGATATCTCCTCTTCTTTTTCCGCTGCCCCTTCTGTGTCAGGTGCCTCAATCCTATAAGTAGAGATCAGGTACTAGAGCACAGAAGGAAGTAGAATAGGTTTGGCCAGGTAATGACAAATTTGTTGGTTTGGTGTTCAAATATTGAATCAATTCTGTATTCTTGGAATAAATCTAATCTGGCCCTAGAGTATAGTTTTTGGTAGGTTTTTTAAAAAACATTTTGTTGTAGCATCTTTTGGTAATGTATTATTCAATATTTTGTATTGATATTACTTAGGGATAGTGGTCTATGATTTTCTTTCTCTGCTTTATCTTTTCCTGATTTTGTTAGTAGAATTATACTTGTCTCATAGAAGGAGTTTAATAAGATCACTTTTCCCACGGTTGCAAATTATTTATGTAATATAGTTCATTGTTCTTCACTTACTTGATAAAATTCACTTTTAAATCTATCTGCTTAATTTTCTTTTTTCTCCTTTGGGAATACATTTGTGGCCATCCAATTTCTTTTTCTGAGAATAGCTGATTCTAATGCTTTATTTCTTATTTCATTAATCAGAGTATTTCATATTTTTGTAAATATTCATCCATTTCATTTTAATTATCAATTTTGTTCAGATGTAATTGAACAAATGAGTTTTTAATAATTTTCTTCATTTCACCTTTATTTGGAGAGAAGGGAGGGGAATAAGCATTTATCTATCAACTACTATGTTCCACAAACCGTGCTAAGCACTTTACAAATACTGTCTCATTTGATCCTCACAGTGCTGTGAGATGGATGCTCTTATTATCACCATTATACAGTTAAGGAAACTAAAGCTAACAAGTTAAGTGACTTGCCCAAGGTCACACAGCTAGTAAGTATCTTCAGCTGGATTTGAATTCTAGCTATCCTCCCCACCCCTTTTCTAGTCTTCTTACACTTTGCACCCTACCGTATAATCTTTGATCCAGGGACACTGAGATCCTGCATCTTCCAGGAAAAAGATACTCTCTTTCTTGGTTCTAGGTATTTTAACTGGCTGTTCTCCATGGCTGAAATGCTCTCCCTCCTCATCACTGCATACTGATTTCTCTGGCTTCCTTCACGTACCAACTAAAATCTTACCTTCTATAGGAAGCCTTTCCCAATCAATCTCTCTTAATTGTAGTGCCTTCCCTCTGTTAATTATTTCCTATTTATCCAATATATAGCTTGTTTTAATATATTTGTTTGTTATCTTCCCCATTGGATAATGAGCTCCTTAATGCTTAGTCCAGTGTCCGGCACATGGTAGGAGCTTAATAAATATTTATTGTTTGTCTGCTTGATTGCTTGACTGACTGCCTAACAAGGCTGGCAGCTGAGAGCTGCAGAAAACTCACAGGTTGTGTCTGTTCTTCATTCTCGAAGAGGACCACGGCATCAGAGAAATGATGACATGACTTGCAGTTGCCTTTGATTTGAGTAAGGGAGGGCTGTGCAAGGTCACCAGCCTCACTTTCTCTTCCAGAGCCACTTGGGTCCAGTGACCAGATATTCATCAAGATGACTGGAGATGGCCCAGGATGCAATGGGAGACCCTGGCCCTTTTAGGCTAAGGCCTTTTGCCCATTCAGTGACTAAGCCTCTTTAAGAAGTGAGTCAAGGGATGGCCCCTTTAATCAGAAAAAGAAAAAAAAATCAAGCTGGGAGGGAAAGACCCTCAGGGTTGCTGTTCTAAAGAGGAGCAGTTGCCATTGACATGGGCCCAAAATACAGTCATTAAGTGGAGCTTGGGCAGTAACCTATTGTGTTGGAATCTATGAGCTTCAGAGTGAACTGGGTCTCAGGTTTTGGGAAGGAAGAAAGGAAGGAAGGAAGGAAGGAAGGAAGGAAGGAAGGAAGGAAGGAAGGAAGGAAGGAAGGAAGGAAGGAAGGAAAGGAGGGAGGGAGGGAGGGAGGGAAGGAGGGAAGGAGGAAAGAAAGAAGGAAGGAAGAAAAGAAGGAAGGAAGGAAAGATGGAGGGAGGGAAGGAAGGATTTGTGTGTGTCTGAGACCACTGCTCACATTAAAAATAAACAGAGACTGTTCTTGAGAAAAGGCAAAAAGGAATTCATTGCTTTCTTAATGAAAAGGACACACTCAGCGTGGCCCAAGATGATGCCAGCAAGTGTGTGTATCTTGCATACAGCTCAAACCAAGTTATACAGACCTTAATGCGGAGTTCCCCCTAGCCTCCACACTGGCCCCTCTTACCATTGACTGGGTTTGGAGCTCACATTTTAAACGTGGAATCTTTTCCCAGCAACAAAGAACAAAAACACAGGTGTGAGACCAGGGACTACTAGTATTTAGCAAAAAGGAGTAAAAGATAGATAAATAGGGTCTTGCAGGTGTCTGTCTATTGATGTAATGTCTTATCTCAACTTTCTCAGCAGAACAGTTTCTAATAACATAGAAGGGGTGCAGGGTAGGGGTAGATGGTAGGAGAGGTAAGGGGACTTCACTATTGCAGCGTTCCACTCAATCCCTCGTCTTCTCTTCAACCTTCTGAAGACTCCTCACACCATCACCCCTTTAAGTAAATATAAGATTGATTGATGCATTGACAAATCAAAGGGGCAGTCCCCTTTACAAATGCTGATACAGAGACCCAAAAGAAAACAATAATGCAATTGTCCCTTTAAGATTCAAAAAGTCTTTTCCTATACAGCTGTCTGGAAGGGAACATCATCAATGAAGTCCTCTCATCCTTGGTGTTTGTTCCAGCCATCTCCAGCATAGCATCTCAGCATCTTCTTGTGTTCTTGTAGGAACCAGCTTTTTGTCCATTCTCCTACAAAAGTAACCTTAGCACAATTTTAAACTACCTTTTCTAATCCTCATAACCCTGATCGTTTTTACAAACTCAAAATTGGAACCATGGCCAATTGTCATGTTTAAGAAATTCATATTAGGACCCAGTGTCTTACACTTTACATTAATCCATTATTAATTTCCTCACCAAGAGGATGAGATTTCACTTACGGAATTAATAACAGGCTCCAGTACATACATAAATATGTTGAATAACCAATTTTTAACACAATACATATAAAATCTTAAATGTTTAGTCATGATATGTTTCTTCTGATGGCATTTACAACATAAACCACAAGCCATTCTTCTTTTTTAGCATTGTTAATTGTAACAAAACTTTAGACAAGCATGATAATAATCAAATAACAAAATAACACTCTCACGAGCCCTTGACCTAATTGTCTCCATACCATTACCAAGAATTAAAGGACCCTAACTCATACAGGAACACACACAGGAACACTAGTCCTAGTCCTATAGTAACCTAAGATATTCCATAATCAATTACTTGAGTAAATTTGTTACTGTACTTTCAAAACCTTCCAATTATAGAAATTTGCTACCAAGAGATTAGACACTTATCAGTTATCAGTCCCATTAGGACTTTGAATAGCAAATTCCAATAATCAGTTTAGGATATGACTATAGTCTCAAATTGCTTAAGGAACATCTCCAAAGCTAGCTCTAAATAGTTTACATGCACTTCCACCCTTGTTCATAAAACCTTATTAAGTTGGTGCAAAAGTCCTTAAGTAACACAAGTTCCAGAATATTATTAAGAAATTAAATTCCTAGCTATCACGGAATCCATAAATATCATGAAGTTCCTTAGTCAAAAGGTGTTGTAATAAAATCTCACATTGGTAATAGTAAGAGATTGATTACAAGAAAAAAAATGCTACTACTCTTAGAATCCTTTTAAATAAAGGGAATATCTTAAGTTGAGTCTTAAGTAGTTTTCATAAATTTCTGCACATGTTCTAGTTCTAGATAAAAAATATTATTAGATTTCCTAGTAAGATAACACAAAAGAGCTCATATCTTATACTGACTACTTGCTTTGATCATAGAAACCTACTACAGAAGGAAAAAAGAGCAGGGACATGTGACATACCAAATCTGACAGGATAAAAGATCCTTAGCTTTGTTTAAATTCAGATAGAGTCACAATTCTCCAAGCATTCAGTATCTCTTTCTCCTCATAGCCAGACTCAGGAATAGTCAGGTGGGAAACATTCCTTTCCAAAGGTACACAAAGGGGAAACTGATTCAGGAGGATCCCATCCTAGATTGAGGCTAAGATTGTCCCCTCGACTTTTTTCCAAATGCAGACCTCCATCTGTTAACAGTACAGGATCACATTCCCTCTGAGTAGCTTATCTTGTGGCATTTCTCTCAGATACTGATTTGATGCAGACAACTAAACCCAAATTCAAACTCAAAACCAATTAGCGATGGTCCCAAGCACCTTTCACCTTAAACAGCAAGTCTCACTAATCACAGCTTAGAGCCAGATACAGTTGCTTTTACTTTCATGGAGTTGCAATAAGCAATAAAGATTTACTAGGACTCACATATATAAGAGATTCCATTAAACATCTTTCTGTTCTTAAATTTAAACTTGTCCTGGTGTAAAAGCTAATTGGTAGAAACCTTTCCATCTATTGTACATAAACTTGCGACTTCTCAGCAAGCTAAGTTCATTGTTTAGGACCTACATAAATCAAACAAGTTCTTTTCCTGGGGCTGATGACCTTGCCTGTACAGATAGTTTCCAGGGGCCTTGGCAATTTTATAAAATAAGGAGAATTAACATGGACCCCAAGAAGGGGTTAATACTGGTGCCCTTTGCTTGCTGACTCCCATGCATACAGGAAGACTGTTCTGAATGGGCAGCACCAAATTGATAAGGCTTTACACAATCCTCTTCTTTCCATATACAGTAATCAATTAACCACTTTTTGTTTTAGCATTAAAACAATAATCAACAAAATAACCAAACTACTCTTAACTATAATAAAAACAATAAATTTCAATTACGTCAAGTACATTTCTAGGTCATTAAAAAATAATAATTAATTATAAAAGGATGGGCTGTCTTACCCTAAGTATAGATACTGCCTGGCAGTGAGGCCTTTGGCCTTTTCCTCTACTTCCTACTTTCTCCTACCAGAATGGCACTAGCTGACACTGCCTGTACATATTCTGGCTAGCCCCATGTGACACTGAGTCTAATACTTTGGGGAGGAACACCACTGGCTTACATCACGCCCCCCTATTCCTGTTTTTTTTTTTTTAATTTTCATCCTTTTGGCCAGGTGGAGGAAAATCTCTCTCTCTCTCTCTATCTCACACACACACACACACACACACACACACACACCTGATCTGGGATGAGAGGGGTTAACAAAAAAACCTTGGACCTGTTTGCTATCCTTTGCTGTTTCTCTGAGCACATTTATTCAAGGTCGATCCAAAGACACAACAAACCTAGGAATGAAACTTAAATAAAACTTAATAAAATTCATAGTAGGTTTGGATGTAAGTGTCATCAACATCAAATTGCTGCAACAGATTAGCTTACAAATAGAAATTTAGTACGTCTTCTAAAATCATGCAAAAGATTTTACAAAATATTTCTTTGTAAAAATATTTCCCTTTCTCAAAAACAGCTTATAATTTATTCTGATATTATTATTAATTCCTAAGTACTAAACAATCTTAAATTTGATCACAAAACCTTTTCCACATAATTGAAGAAAAAAGAAAACTAAATATACTTTTGTAAATACTTGATTTAAGCAATAACTCCAACAGCTTAGTGAACAGTCTCACAAATTTCCTAAATGATAGCAAAACAATTTTAACTGAAAATCTCTTTAAATAAAGACAAAATTTGGTAATTCATCATTTCTTAAATTACAATACTTCAAAATATTATAATACATGTTCAAATAGAATGACTTAAAAGTTTCCTAACTCATTCACCATTTTTGCAGTACAATTCCTAACCTAACAACATTTAGATTATAAGAAAAATTGCTTTTCTGACAGCACAGATGATACAGTTGTTTACCAAATTATGCAATACAGGAAAATTTTAGAAATATGACAATACCATAAACAATCATCACCTATTTAAACTTTAAAACCAAAACCAATCAATTACCAATCTGGATTGGATGTATTTCCAGATTCATCTCATCACCACTGACATGAATTTCATATCTAAGAAAATCCACATAAAGATAACAAAATCTGAAGCAATTATGTCTTGCTTAAACAGTCTACTGTTTTATGTCAAGCACCTTTACAATCATGTGATCTTTGTAATATCCGTGGGAATGAATTCTACCACCATCCCCTTACTGAATAGTAAACTAAAGTAAATAGAACTTTCTTGGGGCTATGTAGTTAATAAACTTCTCAATAGCAAATAGCAATATGTACTCTTAAAATTGTACAAATATACATTTCTAAGTTCAATAGCCTTTGCCCTCTATAAAGGAATATTATCCACAAATTCATATATTTTTTTCAATATTTCAGTTCCCCATTCACATTCACATTTTTCTTGGGAAAATTTTACAAACAGTTTGGAATCACCTATTATATTCAGGTCAGTTTAAAATGTGCTGGGCCAGTATTCTAACTACTTCTTTTGGCCCAGGTAAAAAGGAAGCCTAAGGAAATTGAATCATTGCTGACAAGGTATGGTGAGTTTTGCCTCCAGGCAGTGGAGTTTGACAATTAATTGAACAGTGATAATAATAACTCGCAATAATCAATATCTTTACCATAGCCAATATCCATATTAGATTTAATAGAACCCACCCAGGGATCTAGCCCCAAAGTTGGATGGACATAATTCCTTTTATCTCTCCAGAACTTTTATCTATTGGTTTTTAAATTAGGCTATGAGCCTTTCATTCTAAGCTACCTGCTTAAGATTTTTGTTTACTAATCTTACTTTAGTGCCAAATAGAAAAATAAATTCTAACCTATCTTAAGAATTAAATTAGGAGTGACACATCACACTTTTCATATTTTTAAATATGACCAGAATGAATTCAATTTTTCTTTGGTTGGGCCGTATTACACAAAAAATTTTTTCACTTTTAGGTAAGGCAGGGAATGGTTAAAGGCTAAATAGCCTCCCTTTGATCTGAGGAGAAAAGATTCACTCTCGTTTCCTCCTTATCTTTCTCTATTCTACATTCAACAACTTGGCCAAAGTTGGAATGTGGGAGAGAGGAAGAGAATATTTTCCAACAACTCTTCAAGAGTTTCCAAACCTTTTTCCTTTCAAAACCTCTACTAAAACAGATTATACCTTCCTTACACTTTCTACACATGCTCTTCTCCTAACTGGTTGAACTTTCTTGCCTTTCCTACTTATCCGTTCTGGTGGACTTTGATTAAAGACCCTTTAACACAGCATATACCTTATTTCCCTCTTCAATTTGCCTTTTCCATCATATAATCTAAACAATGAAATGCTTTTCTCTCTCCTTCTCTCTCCCACCCACCTGCTCCTCTGAAGAGACTGGAATCAGGGAGAGAAAGACAGAGATAGTGGACCTTACAGGGTGTCAGATTACACAGTCACTCCACACGAAGACACAGAACAGATACAGACTGAAAATGATGGAGAGCTCAGAGAGGATTCTTAGAAATCCACTGCACAAATTAGATATTGCAGGCATTTTTCTTTTCTCTTGTCTTTTCCTTTGTACTTTGGTAACTCCCAGTTGGCTAGTCTGGCCCCTAGTGGGTTATTGCCACCCATTAGACTGAGGCTTACAAGTTCTCACTTTCTGAAAGAAAGCTCACTGATCTTGCCCCACCCATCTTAGACTGAGTTGCTCCCCCCATGGCTCACAAGTTCTTGCTCTCCTTTTCTAAAAGTGAGGGCTCACTGATTTTGCCAAGGAGAGTGGGCTGAAGCTCACAAGTTATTGCTTTCTAAAAGCTCGCTGATCTTGCCCCAACCCCTGGCTGAGGCTCACAAGTTCTTGTTCTTCTTTTCCCGAAAGGAGGCTCGCTGATCTTGCCCCAATCCCAGGTCACCCTGGAATTGCTTACCGGTCTTGCCCTCTGGAAGACTCATGCATCGATGCTCACCTGGAATAGTGCGCATGACTTATGTGACCAGATCAATTCAGTCGTTCTTCTGGGTGGACTGCCCTAACACTATCAGGAGCTCCATTCCACTTTCATTTTCACCTCCCAAGATAGTCTCTCCTTGGGTCCTTATCTAATCAGGATGGAGGTTTTGCAGACTGTCCCCAAGTCACTGGCAATTACCAGTGGATTACCAGCCCTGGGATTTGGTATGTGAAGACCCTTCCCACAAAGGCTTCCCAGCCAACGCACCAAAACTGTGTGGGTCTGAGACCACTACTCACATTAACATTAAACAGAGACTGTTCTTGTGAAAAGGCAAAAAGGAGTTTATCGCTTTCTCATGAGAAAGGACACACCCGGCATGGCCCAAGATGATGCCAACAAGTGTGTGTGTCTTGCATATAGCTCAAAGTGAGTTATATAGACCCTAATGCAGAGTTCCCCCCACCCTCCCCACTGGCTCCTCTTCCCATTGACTGGGTTTGGAGTTCACATTGTAGATGCAGAATCTTTTCCCAGCAACAGTGAACAAAGAACAAAAAGACAGGCATGAGAGCAGGGACCAGTATTCAGCAAAAGGGAGTAAAAAATTAGATAAATAAGACCTTGCAGGTGTCTATCTACTGATGTAATTTCTTATCTCTACTTTCACAGCAGAACAGTTTCTAAAAATATAGTTTCTAAAAATATAGTGCAGGGTGGGGGTGGATGGTAGGAGAGGTAAGGTTTTTTCCCACTCTGAGGGGGCTTCGCTATTTCAGCATTCCACTCAGAGTTAAGGAAGAAAGGAGGGAAGGAGGGAAGGATGGAAGAAATGAAGGCAGGAAGGAAGGAGAGAAGGAAGGAAAGAAAGAAGGAAGGAGAGAGGGAAGGAAGGAGGAAAGGAAGGAAAGAAGGAAGGCAGGCAGGAAGGAAAAAAGGCAGGCAGGAGGGCAGGAAAGAAGGAAGGAAGGAAGGAAGGAAGGAAGGAAGGAAGGAAGGAAGGAAGGAAGGAAGGAAGGAAGGAAGGAAGGAAGGAAGGAAGGAAGGAAGGAAGGAAGGAAGTTTCCCCAAGAGAGGAAACATAGGTAAATTTTGCTTCCAAGAAAGGCCTGAAGGTGGCAATAACAAGGAAAATAGCAAATTTTAGATGTAGCAGATGCTACCCTATAGGAACAGTTCCGCACAGTCACACACACACACACACACACACACACACACACACACACACACACACACTATCTAGTCTGTAGCAACAATTCAATGATATCCCAGTATGTATATGTAACATATACACTTATATGTTTGGTTCTTAATAAATTCCTATTGAATTAAATTGAACTGGTGTAGGCATTTGCTGGAGAGTATAACTCTGTATTTTGGGGGAAGATTTTCCTTGTTATTTATTTTGCAGTGCTGTTGCTTAAGTGCTGAACTACTGTGTTCAAATCCTGCCTTTGATGCTATGATCTTTGTCAAAACAGCTCTGGAGGTCTAATAAAAGAAATATTGGTGGTTGTCCATGAGCTATTGTTTTGAGTTTCTATTACCAAAAATAGTCCTTGAACCTGGGACTGACTTTGGGGAGGCAGAGATCCACAATTGAGGGGGGTCTATGCTGTATGGAGAAGAGGGCTACATTTCTGGGAAGAGTTGTTACTGTGCATTCTTTCTTGCTGACTTAGGGCTTGGAGATGAGTCCCATTTCTATTTTATATGCTTTATAAAAAATGTGTTCTAGTCAAATGTTTTTGGTGGCCTTGGCTACTTAACAGAGAAACTGAATAATAACTAGACAAAAATTGTTTAAATTTGTTGACATGTCATTTCCAGGTTAGCTCACTAATAATGACCTTGAAATAGTATGAATGGGAGCAAGTGCCACCAAAGAGATGGGCAGTGTGGGACAGTGGAAAGATCACTAGTTGAAAAACCTGAGTTCAAAGCCTCCCTCTCATGTTTGAATCCCATGTAATCTTGGGTAAGGAACTTAGTCTCCTCTTAGTGTGTTTCCTCATCTGCAAAATGGATTGTTGGAGTAGATGTCTTCAGAGATCCCTTTCAGCTATAATAATGGGATGGGAGACTTATTCCATGGTAATAAACTTTCAAAAACAGTTACTTGAGAAAAATGTGAAGAGAGTTCAGAAACAAGTTTAATTGCAGAGGTGCCTTTTCTAAGCAAATAACCATGGCCTTGAGGTAACTGAATATGACTAAGTTTGTCAGCTGTTTAATCTGAATCCTTCAGAGGTATAATTCCATATCCTTATAGACTCCCTTTTGCAGATTCCCCTTTGCAATATATATGTTGTTCTGATATTATGTCAGCTTCTTGAGGTTGGAAGTCACTAACTCACTGGCATGGTCCAGTCAACGAAAGACTTTTTCTGAATGAAGCTTTGACTTTTAAGCACCTGTTTTCATTCACAATTAGGACCTGGGCCACCTCCTACAGGAGGCCTTATTTGATCTTCTCCAATTGCTAATCCTTTCAAGGCTTCCTTGTGTCTGCTTTGTCTTGTGTCTACAAATTGTCTCCAACCTATTATAATTTACATTCTAATACAAAGGGACTGGGGACTGTTCCACTCATGTCTCCACATTCCAGGTGCTTAGCACTGAGCCTGGTACATAATAAACAGTAAATGCTTTCCCGCTGGATTGATTTTACTCAGATTAAATTAATATTCTTGAACTTATTTATTCCTTTACACATTATTGGCTCAATTCAACCTTAGGGTAATATAATTCAACAATACCTAATAAAAATATACATGTGTTTTCTCTGTGTCATTTCTTAGGTTTTATTGTATTTGAATCAATAAGTCATGAAGAATAAATTTTGTTTCAAATATCCCAAGATATTTTTTTCTTCAGATTCTTTCTCAGGACACCGATTACTTCCTTGTTCCTCAGGCTATAAATAAAAGGGTTTAGAAAGGGAATGACTATTGTATAAAAAATAGCAACTGGCATGTTCTTATCTCCTTCATTAACAGAACCTGGTCGAATATACATGAAGAGAAGAGAACCATAGAATATCGAGACAGATACGAAATGGGATGCACAGGTAGAAAAAGCTTTACCTTGCCCCTCTTTGGATTTCATTCTGAAGATAGTGAAAAGGATGTAAAGATATGAAACTAAGATAATGACTATGGTGAAGACTAGAATTGAGCCTGAAAATATATACATCATCAGTTCATTAATATAAGGGTCAACACAGGACAGTCTGAACAATGGAATTACATCACAAAAAAAATGATTTATTCGATGAGACCCACAGAAAATTAATCTGAATACAAAACCTACATGAACTGCAGAAGTCAGATTACCACCTATATATGATACAA
>CM053622.1:473617654-473638359 GCA_028646595.1 Phalanger gymnotis | reverse complement strand
GAGGACGAGGTGACTCTGAGTACATCTGCCAATATGTCAGTGACATTAATTCTGTTACTATCAGAAGCAAGTTATAATTTTCTTAGCAATTCAAAAGGGATTTCCTTGGGGTTGACATTAGGGTATTTCTATAGGGTATGATAAGCTGAGAGAGCCAACCTCCAAAGCATTACAGATGAACCAAGTTGGGATTAATTAAATGTAACCTTTGAGGTACGGGGATTAAAGCGAATGCCCATTACTAAAAGTTGTGTAAGGGCTATGTTGTTTATTTCAGTTTAGTGTCAGATTTTTTTTTGTAGCCCTAGTACAGTACCTGGCACATAGTAGTTAATAAATGTCAGTTGACTAACTTTTTATCTTTTTCAATCTTATTGGAAATTGCAATGAAGAGAAAATATGCACTATCATTTTGTGTTTCTGTCTTGATTCCTTAACAGAGGATCTTGAATTTCCCTTTTTATAAGCATCCTCATCCTCACCCTCATAGATCAAATGTGTTTAGCCTTTAAGGTTTATAAAGCATTTCCTCACAACTGTGTGATATAGATCTTTTCCACTCATGACCCCTTTTCACTCAAGAAATTTTTATGCAGCCCTAGGTATATAAAATAGGTATGCAAATAAAATATTTAGTGATAATAAATCATAAAGGAATGTATTTTAAAACAATTCTTTGGTATACATATAATTTTACCATTTATTAAATATGAAAGCAAATTTGTATACTAATGAGATGGATATGCTTGTTTATTTACAAGTAAGTACTTTTCATTGACAATAACAAATTTCTCAAAACATTGTTTTTCTTTATTTGAAGATTTTTAAGTCATTCAAAATATTCTTTTGGCTTACTGCAGCATGCTGCATGCTTGGTATTAAGAAGACGTTTTAGTTTGTCTGTTCTCCACAGCCAAAACTTCATTACAAATTAGGCAAAGAGCTTTTTTCATACTATCATCATTATTAGAAGCAAATCCATATTGCAAAAATGATTCAACATATCTTCTTTTTCTTGTCAATTTAAGTGTATTATAACCTGGTAGCAAAAACCTCTTCTGTCTAAATTTAGCCACTTATATATAATTGAAAAATATTTTTGTTCTAAAATATAAATATTGCTAATAATTTCTCAAATAAATACTAACTTTCCTTTATGAAATTACATCTGTGCTTAATTTAAAAAAAAACAACTGATTTTTACACTTACGTGTACATACAATGGTAATGGTGGAAAAATATTATTAAAGGGCTTTTGTTTTTCCTTGCTGCAATTAAACATGTGTATGTAAAAGAAGGTGATAACAGAAATTTTTAAAAATCAAACATTCTAACACAATACAGTCCAAAGATATACTAATTTGATATTGATACATGATGAGGAATGAAGGTAGGAAAATTCTAAAAGTCTTTATTTTCCATAATTAAACTATTAAGAGCAGAAAACTTTGTATGTACAGTAAAAACACTGCAATTCATAACGTACAATAGTTTCAAATCTGAGCCATGGTCTTTCTGGCAATGTTCATTGATGTTGTGGTGGCATAATGGCATGCGCAGTGCAAAGAGTATATTGTGTGTTCACAACCGAGCCTGTGGTGAAATTGTGCAAGGCAACAAGAGCAAGCCCAGCCAGAAACACCTCGAATTCCTTATGCATTTGATTTTTGAATTAGTTTTTGGTTGTTGCCCATTCAGAAAGCTTTTACCATTGCCAAATTTTTTGTGACCCCCACATTCAGTTACATGACTTGTGTCACAACCCACAGTTCAAGAAGCAGGGAATAGATAATGCACTTATCATGCCCATTTTGTGGATGAGAAATTTGAGCTTTGAAGCCATAATTATCTTTCCCACAACTTCTGCACCGATAATTCCCGAGGTGAAATTCAAACCCAGATTTGCTGTATCCTATTGATTATATGATATTACCTCAGTTGTAGCCATCTTTATTAAACCTCAATTATAATTTCTTAAAGATTTCCAATCTTACCACAAAATGATTGATCAATCCTTCTAGCATTTAGTTACTAATCTTATGATGTATAATGGAAAATCAGCGTTCTGAAAAAGTCTAAAATTATCACATTTAATTTTTTTTTATTTGAAATAATCTTAAGATTTCTTTTAGGTTTTCATCCAATGCTTACACTAATTTCAAAGGCTGGTGATTAGTCATAAAATGGGTAAATACTATGTTTCTAATGACTCAGGAACCAAAATGAATAACAAGATGAAATATTTGATGATCAGAACCATCTAGACTCATAGCAATGTTTCTGAAATAGGTGAAGGGGTCTGTTGGTTCAAGAGAAACCTCTAAGGCATTATAGAAATTGGTGTTGCAGTACTCTAAAAGAGTTTTGGGGATGATCTAGTTTCCTTCACCATCTGAATTCTTCATTTGGACAATGTCAAACAGCCTTCAAGATCTTTACTGACTGGCTGGATGGATACAGGTGGGTTTGTTGGGCATGTTGGTCTGCCAGTGCAGTGCTGGGTTTTTTTGCTTTAGTTTTTAGTGAAACTCCTCCCTTGTTCTGCTTTGTTGAAACTTCTGCAGGGCTCATTTTGAGAAATACTATACTAGAGCTGGCAAAGCACTTTTTAGGAGCAGCATTCTTCAGCAGTGGGTGAGCTCAATCTGCCTCAGTGTTGCTGTCAGCATGAGTACCTTATGCCAGTAAGTGACCATCCTAATTACACATTTGCTTCCACTGTGCACCTGTGACTGCCATACAGTGAAAGACTGATTACCCTCCCATAGGGAGGAGTGAAAGCAGCTTGACTTTTAACAGGATTGCATAGTATAGGTAATGATCATCTACATAACTTTTACATGTACAATAATTTCCCTTTTTATATGTCAGGTAAATATTTGTAAGAGTTATGCTTACACAAATGAAATTATTATAAGTACTAATATTTTTTTCACGTTTCATTGCCCGAATAAAAAGTTTATCACTGTTGAAAAAAAAAGATCTTTAGTGATGCAAGTGATTTAGTGATTGCCAAGAGTTGTAGTGATTATTATATCTCTATAAAAGGTCATAGGAGGAAAAAGGTTGAACAACTCCTCTGCAGGAGATGATTTGATTGAGTCACCTATGCAAAAGCATATAGGTTTCATATTGGTATAAAATAGTTACGTACTTTAGTTGTAAGGGTATTATTACCTGACTTCTCTCCAATGACTAATAGAATCTCCAGACCTCATAAAGCCATGATCCTATGACCAATACACAGACATCCCCAAGGGAATAATAAATAGCTCAGGAGTTGTAATTAAGGATGTCAAATCTTGCTTTTGTTCTCTGTGCCTGAGACTGTAGGAGGCACATGTATGACACTTGACTTCTTACTTTATTTTCAAAAACTTTAAAAAAGAGTTTCACTTTTACATAGTATTCACTTTTCAATGATCTTACCCTATATCTGTTCTCTACAGTCAATCAAGTAATCAATAAACATTTATTAAGTCCTTTGTGCCAAAAACTATACTAAGATTTGGAGCTAGAAAGAAAAAGTAGAAAACAGTGCACGCCCTCAAGGAGGTTACATTTTACTAAGTGAAACAGGTACGTATAAAGAAATAGAGCAGCAGCTCATGGCTATCTTTATAGATATACAGAGGTGTATAGAGGAGCAGCAAGACTTTGCAATGGATAGAGCTCTAGACCTGGAGTCAGTAAGACCTGACTTCAAATCCAGCCTCTGACACTTACTAGCTGTGTGATCCTGGGCAAGTTGCTTAATCTGTGTTTGCTTCAGTTTCCTCATCTATAAAATAGAGACAATGATAGCACTTACCTCCCAGGGCTGTTGTGAGGATCAAATTAGATAAAGGATAAAATGCTTAACACAAGTTCCTATATACAGTAAGCATATAGTAAGTGCTAAATAAATGTTTTTAAAAGTGTATGTTTTACAAACACACACATAGAGAGCTACCTCTGTAAGTACTTATATATACTTTTATTAATGTACATATAATATATTTACATATTTATATATATACTTTAAATACATTTATATGTACAAGTACCTAGACATGCCTTTTTATATGTACTTGTACAAATAAAGGCATACATACACATATACGTACTTGTATATGTATGGGTATTCACAAAGAGCCAGATGAGAGAGAGATACATACACACATACATGCATACATCGATATGAAACATACAAAGTAGATTTAAGTTAATCTTTGAAAGGGATCTACTCATAAGTAGTAGACTTGGGCTGGATTTTTAAGGGAATTAAGGATTTTAAGGAGTGGAATAGAAGATGGATATTATGGGGGCAGTCAGTGCCAAGGCATTGAGCTGTGAGGTGAAGCTTTGGGTGTGAGGAACAGCAAGCAGGGTAGTATGGCTGGATTGTAGAGTGCATGGAATACATTAATGGGTAAGAAGACTGGAAAGATAAGAAAGGGCAAGTTGCAAAGAGCTTTAAGTTCTTAATAGAGGGTATTTGATCCTAGAGGTCATAAAGAATCACTGGAGTTTATTGAGTAGGGTGGTGACATTGTCAGATCTGTGCTTTGGGGAAATTATTTTGGCAAATATGTAGAGGATTGATTAGACTAGGGAGACACCTGAGGCAGGGAGACCTATTAGGAGGTTATTGCAGTTGTTCAGGAGAGAGGTGATGAGGGCCTCAACAAGGGTTCAAGCTGTGTAAATGGACAGAAGGGGATTTATATAAGAGATATTGAGAAAATAGAAATAAGATTTCTGAACTTATTGGATATATGGAGTGAGTGAGAGCAAAGATGTGAATATAATTCAGAAATTGCAAAACTAGGTGACTTGAAGGATGGTACTGCCTTAATAGTAACAAGGGAGTTAGAAAGGGGTTCATTTGGGGGAGAAAAAATGAGTTCTGCTTTAGACATGTTGAATTTGAGGTACCTTGAAAACTTGTCAATAGGCAGTTTATAATGTCCAGAGCTTCCCAAAGTGGGTGATAGCACCCCCTTGGGGGGAGCAGTTGGAATTATTGTAACAACAATGTTGCTAGCAGCTGCTATGGAGGTGAAAGACCAACAACAAGAGCAGACACAAGGGCTGCTAGCACAGATTCTTTGATCTGCTTTTCTAAGGAAAGCAACTTTAAAGGGTTAACAATCTCACTTTAATTAAACATACATATATCATTCACTTAGTTCAGGGGAAAAAGTCAGCACCCTGAACTTCAGTGCAAATACAGAGACAGAACAGATCAACAGACAGGTTTTTGTATGACCAAGACATTACACGTGTAGTTACCAGAGAAAGAAGCACCAACATCTGGGTTTTTCAAAGTTAGGCTAGGGCAGGGTGGTACTCCTTGATGGCTACCCAGAGTCTCCACACCAACACTCTTCCAATGAGCGGGCCCCCAAAAGCAAAACGCCAACCTCAGAGGTCGTACACCCTGTTCAGGGCCCTGAGGGCTCAGCACCTACATAGCAAAAGGGGTTTGGGAAAGATCTTTAATCACCAGCACTACATCATATACATTGTTTCCAATCAATGACTCGATTCAAACAAAGGCAAGACTCAAAGACATCCAATTGCCTCAGTGCTAAGAAACACTCCAAAACAAAAGACCCCACTTTGCTTGCAATTACATTTGAAAGGTAAGACTCATCAAAGGTATTTGATTAGCTCAGTGCTAAAAAGCACTCCAAAACAAAAAAACAAATGGTCTCACTTTACCTGCCTGATTCAAACAAAGGCAAGACTCATTAAAGGCACTTCATTTTCTTAATATTCCAAAAGAGAAAACAGTAAAAAAAAAGTCCCACACTGTTTAACATTACAATGATCCAGGGTGGCAATAGTAGCCTAAGGTGCGATTGGTGGGGGTGGGGGAAGGTTCGGATAAAAATAAAGGGGTGGTAGAAGCATAAAGAAAGAAGAGAAAAAAAAATTAAAAAACCATTCACCCATGTTTTATCTGTTGTACAACAGAGTTCAAGTCATAGTGAATACATTATTTTCCAAATAAACACACAAAATACAAATTATGACCTATCAGTGGTCAAGTCCATCAGCAGGTCTTAACACGCAAATGTTGGCAGGCAAGTGTGTCATGCATTGTTGGGAAGTCCAGCATGCATTGACAGGAATATGTGCATGTAATGACTTTTTTATATTATGATACTATATGGTTACATTACACAATATTGCATCATCAAAATTTCAATGCAGGAAAAAATCCACAAATTTACAATAAATTTTTAAATTTAAGATGCATCATTTTTTAAAAATACATTTTTTTGTTTTTTGAAATGATGCAAATTTTTTAAAAATGTGAAAGGGTTAAAGAAAATAGATTTCTGGGGGGTGATGAGTAGTTGTTTTTAAAGGGGGCAGTCAGCAAAATAAGTTTGGAAACCTCTGTGTTAGACTGAACCTCAGGAGAGGGACTAGAATTGACTATATAAATCTGGGAGTCACCTACATAAAGATTATTGTTGGATGCATGGGAGCTGAGGTAATTACCAAATGAGAGGTGGTGCAGAGGCAGCAGCAAGAAGCTCCTGCAGCTGCTTCTAGGGCTCCAGCTGTGGCTGTTTCTGGCACCAGGCCCACACAGTGGAAGGAATCAAATAGTGGATCAGAGCAGTAGTGCAGGGATTGTTTTACTGGCCCAGAGGCAGGGTTCATTTGCTTTGCTCTGTTTGGATCTGGGTCATGGCTCTGATTGGCAGTTCTTGCGGGAAGAGGAGCGCTGGTGTGGCAGAACTTGCAGTGACTGTGGAGTAGAAGTAGTTCTGAAAACAGCAGCACAAGACCCCTAAAGCTTGAGACAAAGTACTCTCTACTCTAAAAGCAATCACACCCTGACAAAAAGCTCAAGGGTCAAGAAGTTGGCTGGGAACATGATCAGGCAGTGTAAAAGGACTCAGACTCTTACTCAGACTATAGCATCTTTTTCTGGTGACAAAGAAGATCAAAACATACAGCCAGACAGTCATCAAAGTCAAAGAGCCTACATCAAAAGCCTCCAAGAAAAATATGAATTGGTCTCAGGCCATGGAAGAGCTCAAAAAGGATTTGGAAAACCAAGTAAGAGAAGTAGAGGAAAAATTGGGGAGAGTGATGCAAGAACATCATGAAAAACAAGTCAATAGTTTGCTAAAGGAGACCCAAAAATATTGAAGAAAATTAACACCTTAAAAATAGACTAACTCAAATATCAAAAGAGCTCCAAAAAGCTAGTGAGGAGAAGAATGCCTTAAAAGGCAGAATTAGCCAAATGGAAAAGGAGGTCCAAAAGACCACTGAAGAAAATACCACCTTAAAAATTAGATTGGAGCAAGTAGAAGCTAGTGACTTTATGAGAAATCAAGAAATTATAAAACAGAAGCAAAAGAATGAGAAAATGGAAGACAATGTGATATATCTCATAGGAAAAACCACTGACCTGGAGAATAGATCCAGGAGAGATAATTTAAAAATATAGGACTATCCGAAAGCCATGATTAAAAAAGAGCCTAGACATCATCTTTCAAGAAATTATCGAGGAAAATTGCCCTGACATTCTAGAACCAGAGGGTAAAATAGAAATTGGAAATGTCTGCCTCTTGGAAAAAGGTCCTAAAAAGAAAACTCCTAAGAATATTGTCTGCAAATTCCAGAGTACCCAGGTCAAGGAGAAAATTCTGCAAGCAGCCAGAAAGAAACAATTTGAGTATTGTGGAAACACAATCAGGATAACACAAGATCTAGCAGCTTCTACATTAAGGGATTGAAGGGCTTGGAATATGATATTCCAGAGGTCAGAGGAGCTAGGATTAAAACCAAGAATCACTTAACCAGCAAAACTGAGTATCATGTTCCAAAGCAAAATATGGATTTTCAATAAAATACAGGACTTTCAATCTTTCTTGATGAAAAGATCAGAGCTGAATAGAAAATTGGACTTTCAAATACAAGAATCAAGAGAAGCATGAAAAGGTTAACAGGAAAGAGAAATCATAAAGGACTTACTAATGTTGAACCATTTTGTTTACATTCCTACATGGAAAGATGATATTTGTAACTCATGAGACCTATTTCAGTATTAGGGTAGTTGAGGGGAATATACATATATATAGACAGAAGGCACAGGGTGAATTGAATATGAAGGGATGATATCTAAAAAAATAAAATAAAATCAAGTGGTGGGAGAAGAATATATCAGGAGAAGGAAAAAGAGAGAGACAGAATTGGGTAAATTATCTCACATAAAAGTGGCAAGAAAAAGCAGTTCTGTTGGAAGGGAAGAGGGTACAGGTGAAAGGGAATGAGTGAATCTTGCTCTCACTAGATTTGACTTAAGGAAGGAATAACATACATACTCAATTGGGTATCTTACTCCACAGGAAAGTAGAAGGGATGGGGATAATAAGGGAGGATGATAGAAGGGAGAGCAGAGCAAGGAAGGAGGTAATCAAAAGGAAACACTTTTGAAAAGGGACAGTGTCAAGGGAGAAAACTGAATAAAGGGGGACAGGATAGAATGGAGGGAAATATAGTTAGTCTTTCACAACATGATTGTTATGGAAGTGTTTTGCATAATGATACATGTGTGGCCTATGTTGAATTGCTTGCCTTCTCAAGGAGGGTGGGTGGGAAGGAAAGAAGGGAGAAAATTTGGAACTCAAAGTTGTAAAAACAAATGCTCAAAAAAAGATGTTTTTTACATGCAACTGGGGAATAAGATATGCAGGCAATGGGTTATAGAAATCTATCTTGCCCTACAAGAAAGTAAAGGAAAAGGGGATAAATGGGGAGGTGGAGGGCAGACTGGGGAAAGGGGCAATCAGAATATATGCCCTCTTGGAGTGGGGAGGGGAGGGTAGAAATGGGGAGAAAATTTGTAACTCAAAATCTTGTGGAAATCAATGTTGAAAATTAAAAATATTAAATAATAAAAATATGAAAAAAAAGAAAATGCTATTCACATCTAGAGAAAGAACTATTGAGTTTGAATGCAGATTGAGATATATTATTTTGTTTTTTCCCCTTGTGTCCTGATTCTTTTTTCACAATATGACTAATGTGAAAGTATGTTTAATATGATTGTACATGTATAGCCTGTATCAGATTGCTTGTTGTCTTAGGGAGGAAAAAATTTGGAGCTCAAAATCTTATAAAAGTGAACATTGGAAACTATCTTTACAAGCAATTGAAAAAAATAAAACACTGTTAAAAAAGAAAAAAAAATGATACAGAGACCTAAATGAATGTTCTTTTGCCCAAGACTTCAGGAAATTCAAAACCTGATTTAGCAAACAAGACTTCATTGGGACATATAAAACATATGAGAACACAGAAGTACACAGGGAAACGCTGCTTAAGAAATCCAAATTCTTACTCCTCTTTGATGAAGAGATCTCACCTGACAAAGTCCTTTTGCCTAGCCTCACTGCAACAAAACTCTAAAAAAATCAGTATAATGGGTCAACATAACAAACATCAGCCCAGAGGTTGTACTTTCTCTGAAGGCAGCCCTAAGGTGAGAGAGAGGCAGATGAAATCCTCAGAGACATTGTCCATTGCTGCTATTTGCTGTCTCCACGTTTACCCATCCTGGTTTCCCTACTGTGTGAAAATTGCCATCTATATGCTGCTAAACTCATTGAAATAATGGAACAATTTTACACTGCACTGTGAATTCTTAGAACTTCTTTTTTCAGAAATTTTCTACTTATTATTTAAATTTATGAATTTATGACCCTTGAAATCCCAGTACCAAATCACAGAAAGGGGGTTGATAAGGAGATGTTAAACTAATTGTTAAAATGTGGCAATACTAAGCACCTTCTTTTGGGAAGTGCAATTCCTTTTGTGAGTCGGAAAGGAGAAATTTTATTGGATGAATAATTGGCCACACCTTCAGTTGATCCTTAAAAGAGTGTTATTTGAGAAATAGAGGCAGTGCCACCAAGGCCCAGCAGTCAAGGAAAAATTTGGGCGATGAGAGGGAATTGCTCCTGAAGGGATGGTATTTCTCTTTCTTATTCCCCACCCCTCCCTTTGGCCATGCTCTCTACCAGAGCATCAGTTATAAGAAATGTTGTGGAGGTAGAAATGGCAAGATTTAGCAACTACTTAGATTTGTTGAATGAGAGAGAGTGAAGAATCAAGAATAGTGTCAAGGTTACACACTTAGGAAAACTTAGGAATGGCCACCTCTTCCACAGTCATCAACCACCTTGCTTCCCCACACCAGAGAGGAGTAACTGCCCTGTGACCCAATTTCCCTGATCAGTAGCTGTCACTCTAAGACTACTATTTCAGGAAAGCCTCAGCTATATTCCTTTCCAGCCACCTCTTTCGCAGCTTCCCCAGCCGCCTCATTGCGGCACAATTACCTTACCCTAACTCCAACTCTGGATCCATGAACTTTCATCATTTGATAATGATCAAATAAACTCTTCAAGATGGAGCGTGGCATTTTACTTTCCCATGGCCCCACTCACCATCTCCAGGAACTTTGTAGATCAAAGTGCTCTTCTAAAGCCATCTCCCTCATTACATTTTGTAGGCTCCTTGGGGGCAGAGATTATTTCTGCTTTCAGATTTGTGTCTCTAGTACTTGGTGTTCGGCACATAGTAAATGCATAATAATTTTTTTCATTCATTCATTCAAGTTTAGAAGTGGGATGGATTGGGGGAAAACAATAGTGAGTTCTGTTTTGGACATGTTGAGCTTGAGATGTTTCCAAGGAACCTGAACTTGAAATGGGCAATAATAGGTAGCTGGTAATGCTGGATCAGAGTGTTCAGGGAAAACTATCACCTCTGGAGTGAGGGCTTGCTGAGCCCTTTTCAGGGCTGCTCAGCCACCTTTGGTGTCCACCTGCCACACCACTCTCCACTCGTGGATATAAATAAACAGTTCTCAAAAGAATTACAAAGTATTTACAACACATGAAAGACTGCTCCAAATCACTAATAATAAAAGAAATGTACATCAAAACAACCCCATAATGTTTGTCACCTCTGCACTATACCATCCCACTTTACTGATGGTTTGTTTGGTATGGTTTGCTTTTGCAACTTCATTTTCCTCTTTGAAAGGATCTAGTTAAATGTCACTAAAAGAAAACACTCATAGAATATTGAAACAGACGTAAAATGAGATACACAGATGGAGAGGACTTTGACTTTTTGCTCTTTAGCTTTGCTTCTAAGAATAGTGAAGAGGATGTACAGATAATAGCCCAAAACTATCACTATAGCGAATACAATCCCTGAACTTCCCCCCTCTGCTTCCTCCTCAACATGATTAATTTGGTAGGACCAACAGAAAGTTTATAGATAGAAAATGTATATGATTTATAGAATGCAGGCTACTAGCTATGTATGCCCCAAGGCTCATTTGAAAGCAGAATTTCTTTGTCTTTGACATCATGATTAGATAATACAGTGATTTTCACACAAAAGTCATTTATTATGGCTACCAAGAGAAAAGTGATTGAAGTTTCAACATAAAAAAGAAAATAAAATTGTGCCAATCTTTGATTGGCAGCTAGGTGGCTCAGTGTATAGAGCACTGGGTCTGGAGTCAGGAATACCTGAGTTCAAGTCTGGCCTCAGACACTTACTACCTGTGTGACCCTGGCCAAGTCACTTAACCTTGTTTGTCTCAGTTCCCTCATCTGTAAAATGAGCTGGAGAAGGAAATGGCAAACCATTACTGTATCTTTTCCAAAACTCCAAATGGGGTTAAGAAGAGTTGGACCTGACTGAAACAACTCAACAACAACAACAGTCTTTGATAAAAGGAACATTATTGTCTTCTTGGATAAAAGCTTCCATCACTAACGTTTTGGGAATAATGGCATTAGAAGAGAAAATTACAGCCCAGTTATCAAAAAAAATAATAAAGAAATACATAGAAGCGTAGAGATAAGACTCAACTGAAATTAATATCACCAAGACTGGTGATATTACCACCAGATCACCAAGACTTGGTAATCACCAAGATTACCAAGACTGTTATCAGATCGTAGTGAACAATATCCGCAGAAAGGCAATGACAAGAAATAGCATTTATTTAGCCCTCTTAAGGTTTGCAAAGCACTTTACAGATACCATTCCATTTGATCCTCACAACAGCCCTCTGAGGTAAGTGCTATTATTATCCCCATTTGACAGATGAAGAAACTGAGGCTGAGAGACTAAGTAACTTGCCTAGTGTCACACAGCCATAATTAAGTACCTGAGGCAGGATTTGAGTTCAGGCTGTAAGGTCAGTATTTGTCTCTGGCACCACCTAGCTGTAGCTATAGGTAATTTATAAATCCAGCGAAAGCAATCTCAAGTTGAGTTTTGATTGTCTTCAGCCCTCTCTGCTTCTTCTATAGGGACTGTAGGCACATGGGAATATAGCTAACAAAAAGCCCTCTTCTTCCTTCTAATTTCCTTGGGCCAAGACATAAAGAAGAACATTGTCTTTCTGTTCTTCTTCTTCCATATTGTCCTGTCAATTCTAGTGTCCGTTCTGGTCTAAGGAAATATTCAGCTCAGGTTGCAATAGGCTATTGTATATTAGTGGCAAACACAAGCTCTTTTTGTACCCCTGGGCCTTATGTCTTGGGTTATATATTTTATTCATGGATTTATGGAAGCCTAGTCTATGACTGAGGATCAGAGAAATGAACTCAGTTTTCCCAAATGCATGAAATTCTCATAATAACGGTAACAGCAGCAGCAGCAACAGCAATGACAAGAACAGCTAGCATTTACATAGGGCTAATTATGTGCCAGGTACTGTGCTAACCACTTTACAACTATTACCTCGTTTAATCCCCACGGTAACTCTGAGAGATTATTGCTATTATCATCCCCATTTCACAGTTGAGGAAAGTGAGGCAAACATAAGTGTCTGAAGATGGACTGTGACTCCAGGCCCAGTGCTTTGCCCACTGTGTCACCTAACTACCACATAACTGCCTTGAAAATTAAATTTCTGCATAATGGATATTTTAAAAAATATATTTATTTTTACAAACTTTCAATATACAAACAGTTGTTTTATACCAGTGGGATGAACGTTTGCAAATAGCATGTTCTGAGCTTGGAAATTCCCTAAAATATGGCCACGGAGCTGGCCGTGATTATATTATGGAACTATGACAAACACCTTAGCTTCCCTTATGGACCTATTAGCCATGAGTTTTTTCCACATCATTCTTGAACTTATTCATATTTTCACACTGCACATAAACTTGGGGCAACAAACGTGTTGGCCTTTGTATCAAGAAAGTCCTCCTTTTGCTTGATCTAAAATTTCGTCTTTGATGCTCAAATGTGTTTCCCGTAGGGATTTGGTGAATTTACCTATGCTACCCTTCATGATTTGTACTAATTTCCATTATTCATGTTTTCAAACTTAGTCTTCATAGAGTTCCAATTCTTACAGTGCGTTGGCACGTAAAAGCTGCTTGAGTATTTTGTCATTTAGGTGCCCTTCTCCCTCCCTCCTTGAATCTTTCCTGGCTGCTACGTTAAGGTAATCTGTTCTATGTTCAGTTTCTACAACCCGTGGGCTTGAAATGAGCAAAGAAAACAGGATAATTTTGGAATAGAACAATAGCAGTCCAAAAATGTTGAAATACCTACCCTAGAAAGAAGAGTTTATTCAGAGTAGTTGCCCCACTTTTCCCCTCATTTCTCTCATGAACGTCACCTCATGAATGTCATACCGATTCAAGGCTGGTAAATTGACTCTCTAGTGGTAAGAAATCCAATAAGAATGGTTCCCCACAGCAATCTCAATGCTTTAAGACCATGCCCACTAAATAGTGTTTGGAAAGGGATGAAGGTGGAAGGAGGCGGATAGATGAGACTTAAGATTGCTAGGCAGCTAGATGACCCAGTGGATAGAGTGCTGGGCCTGACAACTTGAGTTCAAATCCAGCCTCAAACATTTATTAGCTTTGTGACCCTGAGCAAATGACTTAACTTCTGTCAATCTCAGTTTCCTCATCTGTAAAATGGAGATAATAATAGCACCTACCTCCTAGGGCTGTCAGAATCAAATGAGATAATAATTGTAAAACACTTAGCACATTGCCTGGCACATAGTAGCCAGGGACATTCATTCATTCACCCAATCACTTTACATGTAATTATTAAATACCTATTTCTTATAAGTCGTTGTTCAAAGCCCTAGAAAAACTGCAGACAAGAACAATAATTGATATCAATATAGTGCTTTAAAATTCACAGACAACTTTACACACATTATTATGTTAAAGCATCCCTGTGAGGAAAGTACTCCAGGTATTTTTTTGCCTATTGGATTTGCAGTAGACTTGCAATTTCATCTATTTAAGTTACTAAGAGGTCAGTGACAATTATGATAGTAGGATGGATTTAAAGTTTTCTTAACAGTTCAGAAAGGATTTCCTCAGACTTGGCATCAGAGTATTTCAAAAAGGGCACAAAAGCCTGGGAGATTTCATTCTCCAAATATTTCAGACAAATAAAGTTGAATGAATTAAATATTCCCTTTGAGACTACAGAATGAAGGCAAATGTCCATTGCCAAAAGCTATTCAATATTATGGTGTTAGTTTTTTATTGTTTTTTTTGCCCCACTATTTCAGCCCTCTGAAGTGGGGAGAAAAAAGACAATGTGCCTACATTGCTTTTTTATTTTATTCAAAAAAACCTGTAACTCTATTGGTACAAAGAATTCCTGGTGAGGAAAGTTCCTGCACCAATGGTGATCAGAACCTACTCAACAATTTATAGTCTTAGACAGCTGCCTAGGGTGTTAAGGAGTCACTTATACCTTGTCTGGTAGCCATTCTATGTCAGAGATGCTTTGTACTTTAGGCTTGTACTTTATTCACAACATTATAAGCTTTCTATGAATATAATATTGTACCCATTTTATAGAAACCGAGGCTCAAAGGAGGTAATTCTGCCTGTAAGTCTCAGAAGAGGAATTTGAACCCAGGTCTTCCCGGTTCCAAGTTCCATACTCTCTCCACTTTGCCACCTTGTCACTCAGGTAGAGATACAGTATTTAGGAGGAATTAAATCTTGGTTGCAATATAATTTAGCACTGTATATAAAAATTAGGATGAATTTGCTTATTTAAAAATCACGCAATGGATTGTTTCTACTGGCTATTGCCATGCTATCTGTTTCTTGACTCCTAAGGAACTGTTCTTCCATACTAATATTTTCCCTTTCCAGCATCTCCAATCTCTCCACCCCAACTGATTCCTTCCTTCTTTCTCCACTAGTAAGGATTCATGGGCTATAAAATTAGAAAGATACAATGCCAAGAACTCTAGGAGAGACAGTGGCCACACTGTGGAAATCTGATCTATCAGTGAAAGTGGGAGTTGGGTTGGTAACTCCAGAATCAAGTTACACTAATTATAGTTGTGGTGTTCATACCTAAACAGGAAAGTTTGGCTTTTCTACAATTCCATTTAGTTGAGACACAGTTTCCAACTGGAGGAGTATGGCAACTACTCTAGGATTGGTTGTTGTCCTTTGTTCTCAAGGAGGACCAAATTGACATCACTATGCTAGAGTCAAGTTTCAATGTGTCCACCTGTGTCTGATCAGACCAATACAAGCTCAGAATGCTCTACCACAGGTCTGGCACATATAGCCCATGTGAACACTTGAGGTGGATCCTCTAAACTTGCACATCTTGTGTTTCTTTTGAGCTACTTCAAGTCTGCTTTGCTCATAGCATATAGCCCCTTCTCTGATGTGGGCATGCCATGCAGAGCAGTCCTGTGCCAGTGTCTCCCGTGTCATGCAATCAATTCCAAAGTTCTTAAGAGAGACCTTGGGAGTGTCCTTGTATTGCTTCTACCATGTGAACACTTACCTTGTGTGAAGATAGAATTTAATCCAATGACTATAAAACACAATTGTTGATTGGATTAGACTTGAAATCAGAAAGAACTGGGTTTAAATTCTATGAACCTGGAGAAGTAATTTAAACTCTCTGAGCTTCAGTTTCTTCTGAAAAATAAGGACAAATTATACCTGCAGTATCTGCTTAGAAGAATTTTTATGTTTCTCTCAAATGAGATAACATCTGCCAAGTATTTGGAAAAATTTCGTGTTGTATGTTTGGGTGTGCATGTGGCCACAGTGCTGGTTACAAGTTCAAGTAACTATAGCAGCTGAAATGAAGCAAGTAACCCTAATTTGTTGGAATGACATGGAGATTTTGAACTAATGCCAGGAGCTTTGAGACCATATGACAGACCCTTAAAAAAAGGCCATGTCTATGGAAAGGAAGCAGCTATGAGGTAAATCTTCAAGGAGATCTTAATTAGGGTGAGGGACCATAGGTTGTACTGAAAGGTGGTAAATTCCAACTATCCAGACTCTTCCCATTCCTAGTTCTTGCCAATCCAACCATGAGCAGCTAGGTATCACAGTGGTTGGAGCTGGGAGTTTGGAGTCAGAAAGACCTGAATTAAAATCCTGCCTCAGACAGTTAGTAGCCAGGTGCCCCCTTTCAAAACCTATTTGCCCCTTTCTAAAGTGAAGGGCTAGACTCAATGGTTGCTAGAGCTTAATCTATGATCCATTTTACAAAAAAGTTACACTAACCCACATTGATTTCTTTCTTCTCTAAACTACACAGTCTAGGATTTGATCATGCACTGTTTGATAGTGTTCTCTTTTCTGTGTGTGTAAATATTCTCTCCAGTCTGTGCCATTGTACCCTTCAGTCATAAAGCAATTTGTGAGCAGGAAATATGTACTGCTGGTTTTATTCTTCCAATACCCAAACAATAATGAGTGCATTTAATGCTGAATAAATGTTCCTTGAAATCAATTGCCTGAATTGACTGTTTTCTACAATTGAATGTGAAGTTTCAGTACCAGTATTTTAGGTTATTTGATGATGTAGTCAAGAACAAAATTATCTCCCCTGGATTCGGAAATGTTAGAAAGTTTTGCTTTCTTACTAAGTTAACTATTGATAACATTTAGAAATATTTATCTTGAATTTTTGATAAATTTAAGAATTATTTTGTTAGACTTCACTAGAAATAAACTCAATCCGTATGAAAACAAGTATAAGGTAAAATATCCTTACCACAGAATATTGAGACAGACACAAAATGGGATATAAATGACGTTGTTTTAGCAAAAAGTTTAATGAACTATTTTTCCAAGTTAATTTAATAATTATGACCTTGAAATAGCATGAACGGCAGTAAGTGCTAACAAAGACATGAATGGTGTATTGACAATGGAAAAAGCATTGGCTGTATAGCTGGAGAATGTGGATTCAAATCTTCCTTTGATGTTAGATCTCTGTGTGAATTTCTGCAAGTCATGTAGCCTCCCTTCATCCTCAGTTTCCTCATCTTGCTAAAGGAGTGGGTTGGGGTAAATGGCCTCTGGGGTCCCTTCCATTTCTGATCTATTATCCTATAATCCTATGACAACGGAACAGGAGCCAGATTTCATGGAAATAAACTTTCAAAAACAGTCACTTGAAAAATTTCAAGAGAGTTAGGAACCAAATTTAATTGTAATATGTCATTTCTAAGCAAATAATCATGGCCTTGAGGTGACTGAATATGTCTTAGTTTATCAGTTTGTGCTTAGTCCAAATCCTTCAGAGGTTTCATTCCATGTCCTTATAGACACTTTTCTACAGATTCTTCATTGCAACATCCATATGATTCTGATATTACATTGCCTTCTTGAGGTTGGGGGCCCCTAACTGACATTATCCATTTCCTTAGGTAGTCACTGACAGACATCTCTGAATGAAGCTTTGATTTTTAAATGAATCCCTCATTTCATTCAGCATTCAATTCAACTTCTGCAGGAAGCATTTCCCAATCTCCAATTGCTACTGCTTTCTAGATGGCCTTATATCTATCTGGTTAATGTCTGTATATGCACATATTGTCTCTGACCCATTAGAATGTTAGGTCCTCGGGCACAGGGACTATTCAATTTTGTTCCTCTGCATCTCCAGTGCTTAGCACAAAGCCCGATACTTAATAAATGGTTCCTGGCTGGACTGATTGAATTAAACTTTAGAGAAGAATATGTATACATAAACTTATTCCTTTTAAAAGTGTTAGCTCAACTCAATCTTGAGATTGTGCAATTTAATAATACACAATAAAAATGTTGATTTATTTTCTTTTGTCATTTCTTTCTTGTGTGTTTGTTTGTTTTTGGCAGGGCAATTGAGGTTAAGTGACTTGCCCAAGGTCACACAGCTAGTACATGTGTCAAGTGTCTGAGGCCAGATTTGAACTCAGGTTCTCCTGACTCCAGGGCCAGTGCTCTTCTCACTGCACCACCAAGCTCCCCCTCTTTTGTCATTTCTTAAGAAAAGTTTTATTGTGCTTGAATCAATAAGTGACAGAGGATAAATTTTGTTTCAAATACCCTGAGATTTTTTTCAGAATCTTTTTCAGAACACTGATTACTTGCTTGTTCTTCAGGCTATGAATGAAAGGCGTTTAAAAAGGAATGAGTATTGTATTAAAAATAGCAATTAGCATGTTCTCATCCCCTTCATTAATAAAAGCTGACCAAATATACATGAAGAGAACTGAACCATAGAATATCAAAACAGACACAGAATGGAATGCACAAGTGGAAGAGGCTTTGCCTCATCTCTCCTTGGATTTTATTCTGAAGATAGTGAAAAGCATGTAAAGAAAGAGACTGAAATAATGACTATGGTGAACACTACAATTAAATCTGAAAGGACAAATATCATCAGTTCAATCCATCAAAATAGGACAATCAGAACCAACGGGATTTCATCACAATCACAAAAATTATTTATATGATGGGACCCACAAAAAATTAACCTGAATATAAATCTTGTATGAATCATGGGGTTCAAATACTCTACACAAGGAGCATATGAATGAAGAACTTCCTTGACATTATGATGAAATAATGCAGTGGGTTACATAACACCTCATAACCTTCCTTTATATCCCCAACACAGTTACTGGTGCATGGCAAGCTCTTAATTATATGCTTATTGACTGACTGACTTTTTGTCTTCTCCAACCTGATTTCAAATGAGATTCTGGGTCATGTGAGCAACAAGATGGAAGACTAGAATTTTCTTCGATATCTATGACCTCTCAAATTTCTCCGAAGAGAAATTATCGGTTAAAGATAGTGTAATGTCAGCTGTCTCCATGGTGTACCACACTCAGGATAAAGAATGTTAAAAAATGAACAGAATTTATACCATGGAAACTTTGTTGACATGAGGAATACAGAGAAAAGAGAAAGATCAGACAATTGTAAGAGTCATGAGGCAGAGAGCATGACAAGCAAGATTCACTCATTCCCTTTCACGTACTCTCTCTTCCCTTCCATTATAAAAGCTTTTTTTTGCCACTTTTATGTGAGATAATTTGCCTCATTCTATCTCTCCCCTTCTCCTTCTCCCAATATATTACTCTCTCACTCCTTAATTTTATTTTTTAAATATCATTCCTTCATATTCAACTCACCCTGTGCCTTCTGTCTAGATATATGTATATTCCCTTCAACTACACTAATACTGAGAAAGGTCTCATGAGTTACAAATATCATCTTTCCATGTATGAATGTGAACAAAACAGTTCAACATTAGTAAGTCCCTTATGATTTCTCTTTCCTGTTTACCTTTTCATGCTTCTCTTGATTCTTGTATTTGAAAGTCAGATTTTCTATTTAACTCTGGTTTTTTCATCAAGAATGCTTGAAAGTCCTTTATTTTATTGAAAATCCACATTTTGCCCAGAAGTATTATACTCAGTTTTGCTGGGTAGGTGATTCTTGGTTTTAATCATAGCTCTTTTGACCTCTAGAATATGATATTCCAAGCCCTTCAATCTCTTAATGTAGAAGCTGCTAGATCTTGTGTTATTCTGATTATGTTTCCACAATACTCAAATTGTTTCTTTGGCTGCTTGCAATTTTTTCTCCTTGACCTGGGAACTCTGGAATTTGGTGACAATATTCTTAGGAATTTTCTTTTTGGGATCTTTTTCAAGAGGCAATTGGTGGATTCTTTCACTTTCTATTTTACCTTCTAGTTCTAAAATATCAGGGCACTTTTCCTTGATAATTTCTTGAAAGATGATGTCTAGGATCTTTTTTTGATCATGACTTTCAGGTAGTCCAAGAATTTTTAATTTATCTCTCCTGGATCTATTTTCCAGGTCAGTGGTTTTTCCAATAAGATATTTCCACATTGTCTTCCACTTTTTCATTCTTTTGGTTCTGTTTTATAATTTCTTGATTGCTCATAAAGTCACTAGCTTCCATTAGCTCCATTCTAATTTTTTTTCTTTTTATTTGATATGTTTAGTTTTCAGCATTGCTTTTCACAGGAGTTTGAATTACAAATTTTCTCCCTGTTTCTACCCCCCCCTACTCCAAGATGGTGTATATTCTGGTTGCCCTGTTCCCCAGTCAGCCCTCCCTTCTGTCACCCCACTCTCCTCCCATCCCCTTTTCCCTTCCTTCCTTGTAGGGCAAGATAAATTTCTATGCCCCATTGCCTGTGTATCTTATTTTCTAGTTGCATGAAAAAAAAACATTTTTTACTTTTGAACATCTATTTTTTTAAAACTTTGAGTTTCAAATTCCCTCCCCTCTTCCCTTCCCACCCAGCCTCTCTAAGAAGTCCAGCAATTCAACATGGGCTACATGCACATTATTATGTATAACCCTTCCACA
>CM053622.1:473599812-473617154 GCA_028646595.1 Phalanger gymnotis | reverse complement strand
TTGGACCTCCTTTTCCATTTGGCTAATTCTGCCTTTCAAGGGATTCTTCTCCTTCTCCTTGGTTTTTTGGAGCTCTTTTGCCATTTGGGTTAGTCTATTTTTTAAGATGTTGTTTTCTTCAGTATATTTTTCAGTATTTTTTTTGGTCTCCTTTAGCAAGTCATTGACTTGTTTTTCATGGTTTTCTCTCATCCTTCTCATTTCTCTTCCCGATTTTTCCTCTACTTCTCTAACTTGCTTTTCTAAATCCTTTTTGAGTTCTTCCATGGCCTGAGACCAGTTCATGTTTTTCTTGGAGGTTTTTGTTGTAGGCTCTATGACTTTGTTGACTTCCTCTGATTGTATGTTTTGGTCTTCTTTGTCTCCAAAGAAGGATTCCAGAGTCTGAGATTAAATCTGGGTGTGTTTTTGCTGCCTGGCCATGTTCCCAGCCTACTTACTTGACCCTTGAGTTTTTCAACGGGTTATGACTGCTTGTAGACTAAAGAGTTTTATGTTCCACGCTTGGGCGGACGCACTGCCTCAGCAGCACTCCTCCTTCCCCAAGAACCCCCAACCTGGACTGGGCTTAGATCTTCATAAGGCTCTTCACTCCTGCTCTGATCAGCCACTTAATTCGTCCCACCAGGTGGGCCTGGGGCCAGAAGCAACTGCAGCCGTAGTTCTAAAGCTGCCCCACCTCAGCTGCCCCAGGGGCAGTGGCCAAACTGCAAACTCTGTCCCCCCACAGCTTTTCCCACTAACCGTCTCTGTTGTCTTTGCTGTTTGTGGTATGAGAGGTCTGGTGAATGCCACAACTCACTAATTCAGGGCTCTAGGGCACACTCCGCCCGGCTCCTGGTCTGGTCGGTCCGCGGTCTAGTTGGTTTGTGCTGCTCATGCTGGGCTCTGCTTGGCTCAGCTCCTCTCCCCTCAGCTAGCAGCTCCCAGCTCCGTGTGGGATAGACCTTACCCAGAGACCTGTCCTGGGCTGTCCTGGGTTGGAGCCCTGCTTCCCTCTACCACTTTGTGGGTTCTGCAGTTCTAGAATTGGTTCAGAGCCATTTTTAATAGATTTTTGGAGGGACTTGGTGGGGAGCTCACTGTAGTCCCTGCTTTCCAGCTGCCGTCTTGGCCCCCCCCCCATTCTAATTTTTAAAGAATTATTTTCTTCAGTGGTCTTTTGGACCTCCTTTTCCATTTGGTCAATTCTGCCTTTTAAGGCATTCTTCTCCTCATTTGCTTTTTGGACCTCTTTTGATATTTGAGTTAGTCTGTTTTTAAGGTGTTATTTTCTTCAATATTTTTTGAATCTCCTTTAGTGAGCTGTTGACTTGTTTTTCATAATTTTCTTGCATCACTCTCATTTCTCTTCCCAGTTTTTCCACTACTTCTCTTACTTGATTTTCCAAATTCTTTTTGAGCTCTTCCATGGCTTGAGACCAATTCATATTTTTCTTGGAGGCTTTTGATGTAGGATCTTTAACTTTGTTGACTTCTTCTGGCTGTGTGTTTGATCTTCTTTGTCACCAAAGTAAAATTCTATAGTCTGAGTCCTTTTACACTGCCTGTTCATTTTCCCAGACAATTACTTGACTTTTGAGCTCTTTGTCAGGGTATGACTGCTTCCAGAGTGGAGAGTGCTTTGTCCCAACTTCAGGGGTTTTGCACTGCTATTTACAGAACTACTTCTATTCTGATATGGTGTAATACTCCTCTCCTGGCCTGTGCTCTGGTCTGTGAGTGCAAGCACTTCTTTCTGCCATGTAACTATCAAGAGGACTCCCTCTCCACAACCACCATAAGCTCTGCCACACCAGTGCTCCTCCTCCCCCAAGGACTGCCAACCAGGACTGTGACCCACATCCAAGCAGGGCAAAGCAAGAAAATGCTGCCTCAGTGCCAGCAAAGTGATTCCTGCACTTTCACTCTGATCAGCTGCTGATTCTCGCAACCGTCTGTGGGCCCGGAGCTCTGAAAGCAGCCACTGCAGCTTCTGCTACTGCAGCTACAGCCACCTCTGTTTCACCAGGGCTGGGACCAGATGGCACACTTCTCTCACCCAGGTCCAACAGTTTTCCCACTTACCTGCTATGTTGTCTTTGGTGTTTGTGTGTTGAGAAGTCTGGAAACTGCCATAGCTAAGTGATTCAGGGCCCTGAGGCCTATTCCCGCAGGTCTACTTGAGCCTGGTCTCTTCTGGCATGGCTCACACTGGGTTGTGCTCCTCTCCCAGCACTATGCGATAGACCCTTTGACCCTTCCCAGCCACTATCCAGGTCATCTTGGGCTGGAGACTTGTTTCACTCTGTCATTTCATGGGTTCTGTAGCTGTAGAATTTGTTCAGAGTCATTTTTACAGGTGTTTGGAGGAATTTTGGGGAGAGCTCAAGCAAGTCTCTCTTTTCAGGCCACCAGCTTGGCTCCACCCCCTGAATATATATTTTAAAAATTGAAAAGCCAGCAAATAAACAAACCTAAAATGAAGACAAAAGGAGAGATATTAAAAATAAAAAGGGAAATAGAAAAATTGCAAACAAAAAATAGAAATGATAAAACTAAAGGTGGTTCTTTGCAAAGACAAATAAATTTGGTAAATATTTAGCTGACCTGATTTTAAAAAAAGAACAGAAAATAAAATTAATAAAATTACCAATGAGCAATTTGAAATTACAGTAAACAAGAAGAAATAAAAAGAATAACAGAACATATTATGCACAGGTATATACTAACAAAATAGAGAACATAAAAGAATGGAATACCTTCAAAAATAAGAAAAATACCTAGATTATCAGAGGACTACATTAAGATCTTAACTAATCCAATCCGAGGAAAGGAAATACATCTAGCTTCAAAGGAACTACCAAGGAACAAAAAACTTCTGGTCCTGACGGATTCACAAGAGAATGCTATCAAACTTTTAAAGATCAGTTAATACTCATACTTCACAAATTATTCTCAAAAATGGGAGAGAAAGCACCCTACCAGAATCCTAGGACAAATATAGTCTTAATCCATAAACCAGGGAAAGGTAAGACACAGAAAGAAAACTATAGGCCAGTATCATTAGTGAATACTGATTCAAAAATTTTAAACAAAATCTTGTCAAATAGACTACAACGAATTATTCAAGAAATAAATCATCATGACCAAGTGAAATTTGCATCAGCATTAGGAAAACATAATCATATTAGAAACCAAAACATCTAAAACCACATGATAATCTCAATAGATTCAGAAAAATCCTTCAACAAAGAACAATGCACTTTTATGATAAAATCCTACAAAGTATAAACTTTATTAACATAATAGAAAGAATCTATCTAAAACCAAAAGCAAGCATCATATGCAATGAGGATACACCAAAACATTTCTCAATAATTACAGGAGTGAAGCAATGATGCCCCCTCTCTCAAATATCATTTAAAAAGTTTGAAAAATGCTGACAGTAGCAATGACCAGAGAAAGAAATTAAAGGCATAAAGATTGTTAAACTGGTGACAAAACTATTCTTATTGCTGATTATGTGATGATTTACTTGAAGCAATTATCAAGTGGGAGTACTGAGGGAAAACAGGAAAGGGCCAAGGACAGAACCTTGATTTACATCCATAGTTAGGGGGCATAAAATGAATAGAGAACTTACAAAGAAGACTGAGGAGGAGCACTCAGATAAGCTAGAGGAAAACCAAGAGAGCAGTTTTGGAGACCCAGAAAGGAAAATGTATTAAGGAGATGAAAGTAGTCAAAAATGTCGAATGTTGAGACAAATTAAAAAGGAGGAGGAAGGTAAAGTCCATTAGATTTGGCAATTAATTAAGAGACCATTGGTTACTTTGAAGATGGCAGTTTCATTTGCATGGCGAGTTTAGAAACAAAATTAGAAGCAGGTGAGAGGATGTAGAGTTATTAAGTGTAGATAGCTTTTTCAAGAGATTTAGTTAAGAATGAAAAAGAGGAAGCAAATTTTTTAAACCTTCTAGTGAATCAATAAGCACTTATTAAACATCTACTGCATGCCAAACACTGTGCTAATAAGTACTAGGGATAGGAAGAAAAGGAATAGGCAGTCTCTGATTATAATCTAAATAGAGAGACAACCTAAAAATAACTATGTACAAACAAGAAATATACAGGATACATTGCAGACAATCAATAGAGTAAAGGCAGAGGCTTTAGGAAAGACTTCTCAAAGAAAAGGGGATTTTAGCTGGAACTTAAGCAATTCATGGAAGCCAGGAGGTATTTATTTATGAGGAGAGAGGGAGAGAGTTTTCCAGGCATGGGGAACAGCCAGTGAAAATACATGGAGTCTGGAACTGGAGGGTCCTGTGCAAGGAACAGCAAGAAGGCCAATGTCACTGGATTGTACAGCATGTGGTGGGGAGTAAGTGATGTGTGTGTGTGTGTGTGTGTGTGTGTGTGTGTGTGTGTGTGTGTGTGTGTATGAAGACCAGATGGGGCAGGTTGTGAAGGACTTTGAATGCCAAACTTGGGATTTTATATTTTATCTCAGAGATGATAGGGAACTACTAGAGTTTATTGAATGAGCAGGGGGAAGAAAGACGAAATGATAAGATCTTTGCTTCCAGAAAATTAGTTTGACAGCTGAATGGCTGAGTGGAGAATGGACTGGAGTGGGAAGATACTTGAAACAGAGAGACTTACCAACAGGCTATTGCAACTGTCCTAGTGTGGAGCAATGAGGAGCTTCACTAGAGAGGCAGCACTGTCAACTATTGACACTGACCTAATATATAGAATCCATCACAAAGTCCTTTGCCTCTCTGCTGAGGGGAAGTGTGCTCCAACATCTGTCACTTGAAACCCATGTTGACTACTGCATTTGATGTGATTTATGTTGTACTTTAACACTGTCTTAACTTACATTGTTACAGTCATTGATTTTTATCATTCTCTTGATTCTGCTTTCTTCACTTTATATCACTTTGTGCAAGCCTTCTCATATCTTTCTGAATTCCTCATATTCCTTATGACACAATAGTATTTCCAATGTATTCATATGCCACAATTTGTTTGGTCATTTTCCCTTTGACATTGGTCTACACTTTTTTCTAGTTTTGGGCTATGTCAAAAAGTGTTTTATTGCTATTTAGCTATTCTTAGGATAATATGGAATATTTCTTTCTGTAATTGACTTCCTTGAAATGTGCCCAGTAGGGAAAGTACTGGTGCATAAGGTTTATATCCCTGGACTACTCAACTTTTGAGTAATGATTCATTCTCACAGCTTTGTGACAATTCCCTATATATTTTGAGTGTCAGACTTATCAGACATGTAAAATTAAAGATTTTTTTCCTCACCTCCAGTTTCTCTTCTTATCCTAATTGTATTGATTTTTATCTGTGCAAAAGCCTTATAATTTTAGATAATCAGAATTATATTTTATCATTAGAAATCAGCTCTACTGCTTGTCTTGCTGTGAATTCTTCTCCAAACCATAGTTGAGTAAGTTATCACCTTTCAATTCTAGTTTAAATGATATAACAACTTACTTTTAGCTTATTTATCCATTCAAAAATAATTGCAACATATAGCATAAGATGTTATTTTAAGCTGACTTTCTGCCAAATGATTTTCCAATTTTCTAGGTAATTCTTGTCAAAAAGGAAGCCAATTCACCTAGGTGTTTATGTTGTTGGATTTGGTTTTTTAAATAGTTACTATGTTATTTTGTTCTATGTCTTGTATATGTAATCTCTTCAAGTACAAAATAGAACTCAAAAGCTTCATTCCTTTTTATTACATTAAATTTAAAAGGCTTTGAACAAACAAAACCAGTATCGCCAAAATTAGAAAGAAAGCAATGATAACGGTCTCATTTCTCAAATAAATCGAGACAAATTTATAAAAAATAAGTCATTCTTCAATTGATAAATAGTCAAAGGTGAACAGTAATTTTTCAGTAGAAGTAATCAGTTATCAATAGCCATATGAAAAAAGTCTGTAAATCATTATTGATGAGAGAAATGCAAATTCAAACAACTCTAAAGTAACACCTCACAGCTAGCATATTGGAGAATAGAACAAAAAAGGAAAAGGAGGAATGTTGGAAGGGATGTGGAAAAATTGTCACATTAATGCACTACTTGTAGAGTTGATAACTGATCTGGTCATTCTGGAGAACAATTTGGAACTATGCCATACATACACTTTGACCCAGCAATACCACTGCTAGGTCTGTATCCCAAAGAGATCAAAGTAAAAGGAAAAGGATCCCTATGTGGAAAAATATTTATAGCAGCTCTTTTTGTGGTATCAAGGAATTGTCAACTGAGGAGATGCCTATCCACTGGGGAAGGACTGAAGAAGTTATGGTATATGATGATGATGGAATACTGTTGTACTATAAGAACTGTTGAGAGGGATGGTTTAAAAAAACCTGGGAAAACTTAGATAAGCTGGTGCAAAGTCAAGTGTGCAGAACCAGGAAAACATTGTACACAGTAACAGCAATATTGCAAGGATGATTAACTGCGAAAGACAGCTACTTTGATGAACACAGTGATCATTGATAATGATTAGTGATACAATGATCAATAATTCCAAAGGCCTCATAATGAAAAATGCTATCCACCTCCTGAGAGAGAATTGATGAAGTTTGAGTTCGGATTGAGGAATGTTTCTTCACTTTTTTCTTGCTTTTTGTTCTTTACAACATGGTTAGTGCAGAAATATATTTTTCATGATTTCATATATATAACAGGTATTGTATTTCTTGCCTTCCCAATGGGTGGGTGAGCCCCAGAAGGAGGGAACAAATTTCCAATTGAAAATAAAATTTTAAAAAATTAAAAATCCAAAAACTTCATTCTTAAACTCACACTTCTTCCTAACATCTAAAAATAGGGATTATATAATAGGTCCATAAGGGATACTGTCATCCTTCCAGTCACCCAAGTATGCAACCCCAGAACAATCCTCAACTCTTCTCACTACCACTATATTCATATGATCACCAAGTCTTATTGATTTGGTGAGCACAATATTTCTTGCATAAATCTTCTCTCCATTCAAACAGCCATCACTCTAGGTGAAGCCCTCTACCACCTCTCACCAGGACTACTCTAATAACCCCTCATTGGCCACCCTGCATCCACTCTCTCCCTTCCTTAATCCATCAACTACAGAGTTGCCAAAAGGATATTCCTAAACCCTAGGTCTGACCATATCACTCCCATATTCAAGAAGCTTGAAGTGGTTCTCTAATGTCTCTAAAAAATTTAGAGACATTAGAGAACCACGTTTACTTTTTTATTTTTTGAAATTTATGTCTTTTTAAAATTTATTTTTTATTTTTTAGTTTACAACACTCAGTTCCACAAGTTTTTGAGTTCCAAATTTTCTCTCCCTGCCTCTTCCCTCTTTCGCCAAGACGGCATGTAATCATATAGGTACTATGTATACCTTCTCATTGAATTTATTTGCATAATAGTCCAGTTGTAAAGAAGAATTATAACCAATAGAATGAATCATGAGAAGGAAAAAAAGAGGAAATAGTTTGCCTCAATCTACATTCTGACTCCATAATTCTTTCTCTGGATGTGCATAGCTTTTTCAATTGTGAGTCTTTTGGAGCTGCCTTTGAACCTTGCATTGATGAGAAGAGCCAAGTCTATCAAAATTAGTCCCTACAGATACTGTCTATCTGTAATCATGTAGAATGATCTCCTGGCTCTGCTCCCCTCACTCAGCATCAGTTCATATGAGTCTTTCCAAGTTATAATGAAGTCCATCTGCTCCTCATTTCTTATAGCACAATAGTATTCCATTACATTCATATACCACAATTTGCTTAGCCATCCTGCAATTGACTGGCATACCCTTGATTTCCAATTCTTTGCCACCACAAAAAGAGCTGCTATAAATATTTTTATACATACCAGTCCATTTCCCACTTCTGTGATCTCTTTGGGATACAGCCCTAGAAGTGGTATTGCTGGGTCAAAGGGTATGTATATTTTTATAGCCCTTCGGGCATAGTTCCAAATTGCTCTCCAGAATGGCTGGATCAGTTCACAACTCCACCTGCAATGTAACAATGTTCCAATTTTCCCATATCCTCGACGGCATTTTTCATTTTCCTGTTTCATCGTGTTAACCAATCTGACAGAAGAGATGTGGTACATGAGTTGTTTTGATTTGCATTTCTCTAATCAATAGTGCTTTAGGGCATTTTTTCATATGCCTCTAGATATCTTTAATTTCTTCCTCTGAAAACTGCCTGTTCATATCCTTTGACCATTTATCAATTAGGGAATGACTTGTATTCCTATAAATTCAGCTCAGTTCCCGTACATCTTAGATATGAGGCCTTTCACAGAGACACTGGTTGTAAAGATTCATTCCCAATTTTCTGCTTCCCTCCTAATCTTTGTTGTGTTGGTTTTGTTTGTACAAAAACTTTTCAATTTAATGTAATCAAAATTATCCATTTTGAATTTTTGTTCTCTATCTCTTGTTGTGTCACGAATTCTTCCCTTTCCCATAAGCCTGACAAGTAAACTATTCCTTTCTGTCCCAAATTACTTATAGTATCAGCCTTTACTCCTAAGTCATGAACCCATTTTTACTTTATTTTGGTATACGATGTGAAATATTGGTCTATGCCCAGTTTCTGCCATACTATTTTTCAATTTTCCCAGCAGTTTTTGTGAAATAGTGAATTCTTAACCCAGAAGCTGGGTTCTTTGGATTTATCAAAGAGTAGATTGTTATAGTTGTTGACTACTGCATCTTGTGTACCTAACCTGTTCCACTGATCCACCACTGTTTCTTAGCCAGTACAAAGTAGTTTTGATGACTGCTGCTTTATAATACATTTGAAGATCTGGTAGGCTAGGCCACTTTCCCTAGCATTTCTTTTCGCTAATTCCCTTGATATTCTGGACCTTTTGGAGAACCACATTTACTTATCTCTGCATATGTTGCTTTCACCAACAGAATATAAACTCCATGAGGGCAGCAGAGGAAATGTTTTAATTTTGTCTTTCTGTTCTTTTGCCTATAAGACCATGCCTGGGATATAGTAGGTATTTAATAATTGCTTATTGAATTAAATTGAATGAATGAATAAAAAAATTTATTAAGTATATACTATATGTTAAGGGTTATGAAAAGAAAACTGAGATAGTCCTTGCTCTTTTAAGGAGCTCATATTCTCATGTGGAAGACAATACATATAGAGGAATTCAGCTGTAGGGAGGACAGAAAGACCTAGTGGTCTTTGTGGTTTGGCAGTAAGGTGGATGGCAAGGTCTAGGAGTCCTTAGTGTATATCTGTAGGCCATATAGTAAGGTCCAATGTTCTAGATAGCATGATGACAAGGCAGAGGATAAAGTCTGGTGGTCTAAAGCACAGAGGAGCAAGATGAATGGCTGGACTTTGGGGCTCATCCCTTTGCTCACCAGGAAGTGCACATCTTTCTCAGGATCTGTTTATGAAGAGGAAAGTGAAGCATTCTTTCACCATGGGCTTCACTTCCTCATAGTATAACACTAGCACCAATGCCTCTACTATCCCTCATGTTCTTGATGCTTTCCACAGTCCCTAAGAAGGATGTCCTGGTTGGTGGTCAAGCCTTCCTCACCTCTTAATGAGGAAGATGAAGAAACCCTTGCTTTGATGGAGGTGCAGGTCCTAGCTGCAGTCTGAGGTGGCTTTGCAGAGGCCAAAGCTGTAGTTGGTACAGAGCAGTTGTAATTTATACCCACCTATAGGCACTTAATAAATGCTTGTTGACTAACTGATGTGCAACCATTGGTGTCACTACTCTAATGATAGATTGCTCCTATGCCCTAGGTACCATCTATCTCCTCCATTCAATTACAAATGTACTGGCCTTAGTTTAGCATCTCTTAATTGGCTATCGCTCTGGGCCTGCATGAGATCAAGGTACCAATGCATCTCTGGGACCTAGGTCCTTGTGTGTATATCATTCTGGGAGATATCTCTAGCTTCATGGCTCAAAGTGATAGTATTAGGGTGGGGTTTAGAAGAGGTTGTAATTCATCTGAATTCCTCCAAGGGTCAGTAAGAGAGATCCCCAGCTCCCATGCAAACACTCAAAATACCAAAAGGATACAGGATGCAGGAACAACTTTATGTCATTCCCTAGAACATACAAAAGGCACAGTAGACATTCAAAGAGCCCAGATACAGAAAGTACATAAAGTATTCAAACAGCCCATCAGCTTCCCCAGGAACAAAGGTTCCTAACCTGAGGTCCATGAATTTGTTTTTTCAAAATATTTTGATAGCTATTTTGGTCAGTTTCCTTTGTAATCCAATATATTTTATTTTAGGCATTTAAAAACATTATTCTGAGAAGAGACTTGTAGGTTTTACCAGATAGCCAAAGGGCCCCATGATACAAAAAAGAATTTCCTTGCTCTAGGAGGCACAACTTGTTTGTTATATTCTTTCAGTAAATGTTAAGGTCCTTGAGATGACAAATTGTTTTGTTTTGTCTTTATACCCATAGTGCTAAGTTCAATATATAGCAAGTACTTAATAAGTATTTGTTGAGTAGAATTGAACAATCAAAGTTGAGACTGAGGTTATAAGTCTGGATGATTGGAAGAAATTCAATAGAAACAGTGAAGTATCAAGAAAATGAGGAAATCTATTTGAGACGTGTTGAATTTGAGATGTTAATGAGATACAGGTGGAAATGTTCAATAAGCAGTTAGTTGGAAACTCAGGACTGGACTTCTGGACATACTATTTGGGAGACATCTGCATAAAGAAGTTCATTGAATCCCACCAGGAGTAGATGTGATCATCAAGGGAGACAGCACAGAGAAAGAGAAAACTAAGATCTAGGATGGAGCCAAGTGGGTTATCTACATACAAGGGAGAATTGGTGGTTGATGCTCTAATTTTAAAAAAGACTGAGAAAGAACCATGAGCCAGACAGAAGAACCAAGACAATCTAGTGTAATGGAAACAAAGGGATTAGAAAGTAGACAGAAAGATAAGGTGCTAGACAGTGTCAGAAAAACCAAGGAGTTTGATGACTGAGGGGAAAAAACAGAAAGGCTAGTAATAAATCTTTGGTAACCTTTTAAAGAGCAATTTCAGTCAAGTGGTAGAATTAGAAAGCAGATTGCAAAGGATTAAGAAGGACATGATGAGGAATGGGATGCTGCAATGGCTACAGAAAATAGGAATTTAGCAATGAAAGGAAAGGGAGATAAAGGACAATAGTTTGAGGAGTAGCAGGGTCAAGCAGAGGCTTTTGTTAATTTTTTAAGCATAGGAGAAATTCAAAAATATTTATAGGCATCAGGGAAAGAACCTCACCTTATATAAGATAAGATTTAAAATAAAAGAATGAAAAAGGGAGATCATACATAGAGAGAGGAAAAGAGGGAAAGGAAGAACAAGAGGAAGGGAGGGACAACAATACAATTGTTATTGTTGTTAATTCACATTTAGGCAGAATTTAACCTAGCAAAAGTCAGAGCTTCTGACCATGCTGGTAGGAATTGGGACCAGAAGGAGTACTGCAGTGGATTTCGCAAAATTCTCAAAATCTACCAGTTAAAGGCTGAGCAGCCAGTATGTTAGGCTTCAACCTAGGAATCAGACCTTTCCTAAGGACTTTAAGTGATACTACAGAATAATTTAGCTGCGTGACTTTGGACTACTATAACTTTTCTATTACATAATATCTATTATTTTTTGTTTTCTTTCACAAAAATTCCCTCTACCTATTTCATATCCAGTATGCTTCTAAGTTGGGAATATGACAGTACTGGACTATTTATCGAAGTCTCAGGTTTCTGGGTGTGCAATCAGCCAATACAGTTGTGATCCTCTGAAAGATAGTCTTAGAGTCAATATGACCATTGATCCTCTGGGAGGTAACCCTCCTGGCACTGCTGAATGCCTAATACTTAATATGACCTTAATAAATCGAATGCAAAATGAAGATACCAATGGTGTCTTCCACTAGGATTACCTCAGGCTTCTAAAAGCCTTGTTCTCGTTTTGTGATGATGATGCTACCATTACTATGAAGTCTCTCTGGTTGTCCCAATAATGATATCCTTCCTACATTGTTGGCAAGTTTCCAAAACTTGGGTTAAGTCACAGAAATTATTTGGTGTAATCATAAATGTTGCCAGTCTCCAAGTACCAGATTTTTAATAATGTCCCCAATGAAGGCATATGTAATCACTCATAGTTTTTATTGGGCATTGTTAATTTTTTTTTTGTAAATCTTTCCTAGTTAACTAGTTAAAGATAAAATTACCCAGAGCATTTGCAAACTTTAATGACCTTCAGTGGGGATATTTTCTTTTTCTGCATCTCACATCCAAGGGGACTATTAGTAGCATTCCCACATGTATTCTCCTAGAAATACAATTAAGAAGCTTGCCAAATTCCATTTCAAAATAAAATGAGATAAAATAGTTTTGTGATTGAAGTTGCATCATGTGAAAATCATCGTCTCCTAGGCTAGCATTATTTAAAATATTAATTTACATTTATAGTGTAGCCTTCTGGGCTACTTCCCCAACTGGCACTCTCATGTGAAGCTGGGGGTCACAGAGGGTGTCTACTGCTCCCAGGTTCTAAGTTGTAATAGGTGAGTCCAAGCTCCAACTGCTATGCATCATAAACTTATTTAGGTGTGCTTCCAAATCACAATCAACCAGTAAACATGATTAGCACTTAGCAAATACGTATACTAAGATGGCATAGCAAGAATAATATCTACAAAGGTCTTACAGCCCAGAAACTTGAGGCATACTATCCTGCTAATATGCACAGCTTCTGTGAGAAGAGTGGGCACAAACTTAACATACGGTGTATTGAGGCACACATGTAAGAAGCACATGTGACCAAAGATAGTCCTTCCTCCAAAACTCTCAAATCTCATCACTGCTGTTGGGGTAGAGAGTGTTTAATCAGCTGACCTCCAAGGTTCTGCTCTTCTCTATAGCTTCAATCTTTATTGTCAGTGCTATCTCTCTTTTAGAGTCAAAAGTCAGCTCTTTTCTTTGCTGCCAAAAGTGCCAATCCTTGAAGCTAATTCTGGCTTCCATTAACCATATCTCTGAATCCATGTCTGTCTGGAGAATGTGTCTCTACTCTTTCAGCTATGACTTGAATTCTCTAAACTGACTCTGCAAATGCTGAATGGGGTGTGCTCTTCTCAAAGAGATACTTTTGCTACTATTTCATGGTTGATGTGGGGGAAGAAACAAAATCTCATCCTTCCTTCTCCTCTCTCCTCCCCCCACCAAGAGGTGAAGAACTAGATTCTTCCCCAGAATAGACTCTCTCTCTCTATGAATCACACAAATTGCCAACTAATTGATGGCTCTATCTATTACTTTGTTATTTAAAGTTCCAACATATACTGAATTTTAAGTCAATCTCTCTGCCCCCAAATTCATTCAGAGAGGTGTTCATGCCTTACAAAGGTTTCACTCCTGTTAACACCTTGTTGTCACATCAAAACCTCACCATCTATGACACACATCATCCCCCCTCTATCCTCATGGTAAAATAAATATAACTAGAAATTACTTGGGATTAGACAAGAAGGAAAGTTTGAGGTAACACAGGATTAAAACAGCATCTCATTTGTTTTTCATTGCAAGAGCAATCATCAACCTGTAAATTTGGTGCCCCATGCTAGATGGAAGCAGCTCATCAGATCTGATAGGGGAATGGAAAAACACCTGGGTTCAATCTCATATTTCCCACCCCACCCCCAAGTTTACTGAAGATAGGGACCTAGGCTGATGAATGTAATGTTCCCTAACATAAGGAGGTCGTAGTAGCCCTGCATTTCAGATTCAAGGGTCTGTACATAGATGGGGAGATGTAAAAGAATGAGTGATTGCAGAATATGAGAAAAATACTGAAGTGCCCAAAATAGCAAGAGAAAAGGCCTCAATAAAATCCAAGCACAAAGCTAACAGTCCAGCAGAGAGAATAAAAAAAGAGAGAGAAAAAGGAACATGTAAATCCTCAATGAGGAGCCAAAGTACGTTAAGCAAATAATGTTATGTAAAAGACAATGAACCAAAAGTCCTAGAAATCACGTAGCATTAGCAAGAACCTCCAGAATGGTCTCAAAGAGAAACAAATCCATTACAGAAGAAATTTGGAATGAATTAAAGTCAGAGATTAGAGGTCTCAATGCAAAATTTAAAAATACAATTAGATTAGGAAAACATTGAAACAATCATGATGAATCTTTAAAAAGAAGTAAAAGGTATATCAGAAAGAATAGATTTAAAACACAAAATTATTGAACTCAAGGAAAATTTGAAAGAAAGAAGAAAAAATTACAATATTAAAAGAACACATAAGAACTGACCCAACCATTCTAGAGATCAATTTGGAATTACTCCCAAAGAACTATAAAACTATGCATACCCTTTGATCCAGCAAAACCACTACAAAGTCTATATCCCAAAGAGATCAAAGAAAAGAGAAAAAAACTTAGATATACAAATAGGGCAGTTCTTTTTGTGGTGGCAGAGTATTAGACATTGAGGGGATGCTCCTCAATTGAGGAGTGGCTGAAAAAATTCTGGTATATGATCGTATGGAATACAATTGTGCTATATAGAAGTGTTGAGGGAGAAGGTTTCAGAAAAACCTAAAGACCATATATAAACTGATTCAGAATGAAGTGAGCAGAACCAGGAATTTCTGTACACAGTAACGATAGTAATGTAAAAACAAGCAATTGAGAAAGACTTAGCTACTCTGATTAATACAGTGATCCAGGACAATTTCCAAGGACTCATGAGAAAAAAAATGCTATGCACTTCCAAATAAAATTGTTGAATTCTAAGTATAAATTGAAGTGTAATTTTTTCACTTTATTTTTCTTGCTTTTTTGCAACATGGTTAACATAGAAATATATTTTGAATGATTTCACATGTATAATTGATATATACTTTGCCTTCTCAGTAGGTGGGTGAAAGGTTGGATGGAGGGAAAAAATTTGGAACTCAAAAAATTTTAACAAATGAATGTTATAAATAAATAATAATTTTTAATGTAATACATAAAGACTATGTGATCCAAAGTGACTGACCTCAAAGATACACAAAAAAAAAAACTAGGTTTCCCTGAAGAACACGACTGATGAGAAAACTTGGTTACTATAATGCAGGAAATAATATAAGAAAATCTAGAACTTTTGAATATAAACAACAAAGTATCAATCAAGAAAATATACTGACTGCTGCCAGGAAGAAAAAAAAATCTTTCTTTCAAAGACACATGAGTGTTAAATTTAATAAAGCTTAATTACAAAACAAATTTTACAATCATCCAGGGGAAATACCTTCAAATACATAGGAAAGGCATTTTGAACAACAGTTATGCTACCTTCACCAAAAATCAGAAAAGACAATGAAAATATATTCCAAAAATCTGAGGACTTCAACTTACAATTTAAAATATATTCTTCAAACTTGAACGTTTTAACAGGAAAGAAAGTTGTTCAACTGAAAAAAAGTATTTAAGGTATTTTGTGAAAAACAAATAAACAGGATTAAATAGATCTTTCAACTTTTAAATGCAACAAATAAGAAATACGAGAAAGGTAAATAAATAAAATTACAAAGAAAAGATTAAGTAATGAAATCTATTGATACTTTCATAGTATATTGTGTTTTCTATGAAAAAGTTTGCTCCATGGTGTAAAGGAAATAACAAAAAGAGGTCATCATAAAGGTAAAAAAGACCAAACAGGCTAAAAATTTTAGAGTGTGTTAATGACTTGGGAATTGCAATAACTGAACTGTTGCAATATGAAATAAATTTCTGGATCTTTTTAGGGTCAAGTAATGTCTTTTGTAGAACAGAACAGTAGAGTGGGAAATTGCATCAATGGGGGAGAGGGAGAATGGGCAACAGAAGGGATGTGTGACACTCTCCTACCAACTCAGTGGATGAACAGTAAAGCAATGGTTATTTCCATTGTCCATCACTAAGAGCAGGGAACTGTGAAAGAACAGGATGGATGTTTTAGAGGGAGAGACTGTCACCAAGGGTTCAGGATGCATGAAAGTAGGGCTCTCTCCTCAAAAGAGAAGAAGAGGGAATGGTTTATACCCATGGGGGAGATAATATGTATCTGTGATGGGTGATGAATAACCAATGTTGGGTTTAATTTCAGGGTAATTTGTGGACTCAGAAGCCCCTTTCTCTCAGAGAATAATGTGTGTCCATGGGCAGAATCTTGTCTCAGGAGAAAGGACATATATGGACACCTTGAATGCAGAGTGTTGGTGCAGGAACATAAAGCCAGAGATGGCAAGGCCTTTGGGATAGAGATTGATCACGATGAGAGTGGGAGAGGGGCTGGGACTTGTGATTTGGGGCGCAGCATAATTTTTACTACATGATGCTACTTCCATCTGACATTTTCCCACATGAATTGATATTTCCAAAAGTAAGGTATTGAAAAGGAAGGAGGTAAAAATTGAACCTACGTAGGTAAAGACAGAAATTGAAAAATTGAAAGAACTCAAATCCAGTATTTCAGAAGCTTAAATGCTATGAAGGGCACAAAGAGAAACAATGGAGTAAGTAAAGGTATAATCTATAAATTAGAAAATAAAATTTAGAATAGATTACAGATTAAGAGAAACAATGAGGGGGCGGAGCCAAGATAGCAGCTGGAAAGCAGGGACTAGTGTGAGCTCCCCACCAAGTCCCTCCAAAAACCTATAAAAAATGGCTCTGAACCAATTCTAGAACTGCAGAACCCACAAAAATAGCATACGGAAGCAGGGCTCTAGCCCAGGACAGCTTGGATGGTCTCTGGGTAAGGTCTATCTCACAGGGAGCTGGGATCAGAGGGGAGCAGAGTGGAGCAGAGCCCAGTGTGGGCAGCGCGGACCCACTAGACCAGGAGGCGGGCAGAGTGTGCCCTAGCGCCCCGAATCAGTAAGCTGCAGCAGTTACCAGACTTCTCAACCCACAAACACCAAGGACAACAGAATAGGTTAGTGGGAGAAGCTGCTGGGGACTGGGATAGAGTTTGTGGTTCGGCTACCACCCCGGGGGCAGCAGAGGTGGGGCATCTACAGAACTACAGCTGCAGTTGCTTCTGGCCCCAGGCCCACCTAGTGGGAGGAATTAAGTGGTGGATCAGAGCAGGATTGAAGAGCCTGTTGAAGATCTAAGTCCAGTCCAGGCTGGGGGTTCTTGGGGAAGGAGGAGTGCTGGTGTGGCAGAGCTGGTGCATCCCCCCAGGCTTGGAACATAGAACTCTTTAGTCTACAAGCAGTCATACCTGCTGAAAAACTCAAGAGTCAAGTGAGTTGGCTGGGAACATGGCCAGGCAGTGAAAA